>JAQSVV010000663.1:0-1200000 GCA_036375495.1 Agrotis segetum
TGAAATGTACTGGGGAGGATTGATATTTCGAAGAGTTTTATTCAAGTACACCTGATATGACAAATAATCTACGCCTTCAATCAAATTAGGATTTGAGCATAAAGTCGTAGATTCGAATTTTGAAGAGAAAATAGCGGTTCATGTTTACTCATTGAAGAAATTTAAAAAAAGTTTGTCAATCCAGAAACACACGGATAGAGATTTAAGCCTGTATTGTCAATTTTATTTATATTGAATTTCACTTTAATTTACTTTAGATTTAGGAGTGCTAAACTATGACGCGCGCTTTTTATGCGTTATGATTTAATTCTAAAGCACGGTGTAGAATGTCCATGTGCAAACTAGCATCCGTTCGGAAAATCTCAATGTATAGTTCTATATATAATATATATATTATATAGTACAGCATGCGTTGTACCACACTGGTTAGAAAGAAAGGAGTTAAAACGGAAGTAATTATGATTGGTTAACGTATTACTTACAATAAAATCAGATAGCTCCTTTGCCCTTTTCTTCCACAAATATAGTGATTACTAAACCCCAATCGCTCCAAAAAAGCTCTTACAAAATGAATCCATCACCGTTTTTTCAACCACGTCTCCGATGAATAACGTAATAATAATAATAACGTGATAAAATCTTTTTGTCCAGGCGCACGCGCCCGCGCACACTGTGCTGATTGACAGGCGATTGAGAGCCGATTGACAGTTGACGTTATCTTGACACTGTTTCACTTTCGAGTTTCCGCCGCGTTGTTGGTACCATTGATTCTGTTCATTTATGTTTGTTGGTAATATTTTGTGGAATTTTATTTAGCTTGGTGGAATATTTCAGGCAGGACTAGGTAAGGCGATGATAAATGGCTAGAATGATGTGGCGAGAACCGAGAAGAAGTAACAACATAATAATAATACTGTGATAACTATAATTAAAATAGTAAATGGCCAGTAGATTGATTGGAGGACACTTATTATAAATATTTTTAAAGAAAGATAAAAGTAGAAATAAAAAAACACATTGTGAATTTTGACACCGCCAGCCCCGGTATGTGATGAGCAGGAAGAAAGTGCTTGTGACTGAAACGATCAATTAGTGAAATGAACAAGCTTGTGTGTGTGAGTTTCTATGTTTATAAACGCACCCACAACGGGAGAAATTCCTAGTGTGAGGTGTTTTTTGAATCAGATTCTAATACACTACCTACAGTGAGCGCTAAATGAGGAGTTTTGAAAAGTTGTCCCCTAAATAATTCAATTATGGCTAGCTCAGTTTTATAAAACATAGTGTTGACTATGTTATCACCAAAATAATCCACTATCAATTAAAACCAATGTAAACAGAAAATTGCAATCAACTCAATCAAACAAGCCAGATACATATTCGTCGAAATCTATCGTATTTGATCAATATGTTGAAAATTGAAACTAAAAGAGTCCAGGTCAAAACTATATTAGCCATACTTATGTTTACAGAGCAAACCCCAATACAGAATGGTACAAGTTATAAACTTAACAACTAAACTTAAAACAACTCGTCTGTATTGATGTAGGAAAAAAAGTAAAGGTGGTGAAGATGTTAGTAATAGGTAGTAATAATGTAAAATAAATTGTGTCAGTTTTCAAAATGATTTAACAATGGTTCAAGTTATGATGAGTAAAATCATGTATAAATGATTTAAACCTTAAAGAAAGATGATTCAGATGACAAATGTTCTTTTTATTTACTCGACGATTCATATAAAGTATTTGTATATTATTTGTTAGTTAATTAACAGTTTGAAAACCATCACAAGATTCTAACTTATCCAGACAGGAAATAGCTAGCAGAAAATAAAACAAATGAAAAAAGAACCATAAAACAATTGTTTTTTTCACTGAAATATATTTTTAAATTCTCAGTTTTTCACGTACCTAATACCTACATGAAATATTTGCCCCTAAGCTGATACCTACTTTATCTTTACTTTTACGATTTTTATAATTTGACCCGCTTTCGCTTATACCTCGTCCCCCCGCCCACCACACCCCACTTCGTGCACACGTCAGTCAGCACCCATCAATCACTGTAGCCATGACGCCACCACTCATATTTCAGGGGTCGCCTTTCAAACACCCCTTCACCCTTATTAATACAGCAATAAGGTTCAAATTAAGGCTGAATGAAGCCAATCGATTAAGTGCTTTGTTAATGAGTCGACTGTAAGTTTTACATTACCTGTGTCCTTTGGTGTTTGTAGTGATGCATACTCTGTGGTTTGGAGGTGAAGTATGGAGGTAAGGTCTTTGTTATTTAATTCGTGTGTTACAAAATAACATTGATTGTAATTTTGTGAAACAGACAGTGCTTCGATCGCCATAGGATTAAAAAGGTAGCTTAGGGTTCGATTTCCGGCCAGAAATATTGCATATCAACAAGGACAAATTAAATAAAGAAGAACAAACATCTGTGTAAATAAGCGATCCCATGATTGAAATGTCATAAATAATTTGTATTGATTTCTTTCAAATTCAGATCCAATGTGGACTTAAATCGAAATAAATCAATGAATAGACTGGATGATGAAAAATGGTTCATTAGCATCGTCAAGTTTGTACCGCAGTCTTCTACGAGGTTTACCGTCAAAGCCTTCTGGCTGCGTAAGCCTCCATACCGCACATTGAGGTATATTAATATGAAAAAGACCCTTAACCACTTCCCTGTCCGATGAGTCACATGTGACTCACGACCATTGTTTATCTATTGTGTCTGCTGCGCGGACAGTGAAAGTGTTAATTAAAGTTAGTAGTCGACAGTTAATAGACTTCTTCACACACATGCAAACATTGCTTGACCTTGCTCACCCATCCAAAGACAGACTTCGGCAAGAGTTGTTGCCGTGTGATGGCTCACTTTATTTCCGCACGCGCTCATTGGTCAATAGTAGATATGTGTCACACCTCCACCTCCATCGCAGAAGTAATAGTAAACTCAGAAAAAGAACAACAAACAATAAAATGAGTTTTTTAATCAACAAACCGAGTTCTGGAACCCCGGTGCACGGCAGGAGGGAGTTTTTTTTGGGACAAACCCACCACACTGTTCCCAAACCACTGCAACTCCTGAAAGCCAGAATCAACAGTAGCAACCACCAGAAAAGCGCCGAGACAATGAAGCTCGACGTGTCCCGGACAATGAATTTAAGTACCAGTCTTGGATTCTGCAACGAAATTAATCAGAAAAGAATAGTGGAGGAGTAGGGCAGGAGAGACTGTCAGACTTGTACTGACTAAAATCCACGGTGTCCTTCAATAGCCTTTTACGTTACAGGGCTACGGTTACACCGTTAATCCCGCGACCCCAACGACTTTTAACGAGTAAAAGAATATTCCAACAATTCCCTAGTAAAGCAAACAGTATTCCTGGGTATAATTCCAATGTATTAGCTAGACACAAACAAGGGTAGGTAAGTGCCAGTTACAACATTAGCTATTGACGTTAATATCACAAAGCAGATAGGCTACCTATTTATTCAGATAATGGTTCTCAGTAATGACGGATTACGGCCAGTAATAGTACTGTTATGATCTATTTTGCATACAATCCCCTGTAATTTGCGGACTGATTTGAGGCTTGGATTGATGCTAGTTACCATAGCTGGAACGGTATATAAGTACATACTGTTTTGTTTGAAAACAAGGGAGTAATGGCTTCAGGAATACTTCAAAGTAAATGTATTTGATAAAGTTAATGAGTAGGTAGTCTGAATAAAGAGGGTGAAAGAAAAACAGTTTTTTTTTGTAATTTTTACTACCTACCTATCTTTCCTACTCGACTTTTCTGAATTACGACCTTATTGCTAACTCTTCTTCAGAGTCACGTACTTTACTTTACTTTACACGTACATTAGGTCCATTTTTAGGACTGAGTTACTGTCTATCCTCCCTGGACCTTCATAGTCATTGCTACTTGACTTGCTCACCAGTTCATTGTTAAACCATGCTGTATATCTAATTTTAAATCTACTACAGAGTAAAACTGAACGCACAATAATCATCTGCCTAGTCTTTTCCAGCTGTATTTCAGTTTAATACATGGAGCTACTGCCTATTTGACCTCTACATCCTCATAACTGGGTTTTACTAACTGACTTCGAAGAAGACACTGAACTAGAGTCCATAAAGACTATTGTAGCACACTGGACAATCTTTTCTCACCACAGTTAAATCATGCTGTCTCTATAACTGGCACTATTGGTGCAATGGTTGAACAAGTGGACTGCTACACCGCGTGCCTCAGGTTCCATCCCCGTACGGAACAAATATTTTTGTATGATCTGCAAGTAGTTGTTTGGGGTCTGGGTGTTTGTATATGAGATTCTATGTTTGTAAACGCACCCACGAGCAGTGGTGGCCCAGTGGTATCAGTCCCGACTTACGAGTTGTAGGTCGTGGGTTCGAACCCTGCCAGGCGCAATACTTTGTGTAATTTATTTCATCACCACTGCTCTCAAAACGGTGAAGGAAAACATCGTGAGGAAACCGACATGTCCTAGAACCAAAAATTCGAAGACATGTGACATCCACCAATCCGCTTATGGCCCACTCCCTCTCACAGAGAGGAGGCCTGTGTCCCAGCAGTGGGAACATTTATAGGCTGATGATGATGATGATGAAACGCACCCACGTTATAGGGGATATTGATAACAAATAAAATAAATGATCGTGCTCATCACACAAAAATTTGTCCTGGGTGGGAATCGAATCCACGACCTCAGGCATAGCAGTCAGGGTCACTGACCACTTGATCAACAGGCCTGTCAAAATTCCTAGAGTGGGGCATCGTTTTTAAAAAAAAAACTCCGAACTATACTATGAACTACATTATACTACTACACTTCAAGATAAACAAGTAATTTATGAAGCCACGTTAAAACTAAAGCAACTGACATCAGAACCAATCAGACACATGACAGCACTCGAGCCAATCGATGTCTGATGGCTCCCACGGCTGGGACATGATACAACACGTTTCTGTTGTCGCCGCCGCCATTTGGACTTATTAAGCTGTGCTCGTTGCCCTTTGATAGCGTTGGATTTGTGAGGATGCGCTGATGATCAAAATGATCCTTTAAATAGAGTTCTTTCAGGTTTGCTATCAACATAAGAAATAGGCATTATCTTTATACTTAGCAAAGATACTTCAGTTTTAACACTACCTATGTCATTTTTCAGTGTTATTTATAACTAGTTGCTGCCAGCGGCTTCACCCGCTACAACTCGAAAATTATCCCACCATTCTCCCAAAAACTACTTATCTCGGCAAGTTTTCACGCTTACTAGGATCACAAAACACGATGCACAATTTGGTACCACTCGAATCGACTTTCTTTCGACGACCGTTGACAGCCAACTGAGTGAAGGTAGCAAGTGAACTTGCTATCAGTATTGCCATAAATATAACCTATTTTCCTTAACAGACTGTAAAATGTTGTCATTTGAGACAATATTGTCGTTACAACTTGTTTTGCTTATTTTTGGTGACTGACCAATGTTAGGCTTGAAAACCAAAGTTGGCGGATTTCACGGCACGGGAACATAAGATCGGTTAATCCAGGTTATAAACATATCTGTGTACCAAATTTTAGTCAAATCTGTTCAGTGGTTTTTGTGTGAAAGAGTAACAAACATACCCACATACTCACATACATCCTCACAAACTTTCGCATTTATAATATTAGTAGGATGTGTGTACAGATAAATAGTTAAATAAATAAATAGATAAAAATGATTATTTTAGTTGAATGGATGCACCGATTTGTTACTTGTTGCATGTCTTCAATGTTTGACTTTCTGTCAACAGTTTTGTGACATGGAGATAGTTTTAGTGCAACATACTCTACAAAGCCTTTCTTTTTCTTGAACCTAAAAATATTCTGTTTTTTCAAAACGAATTCTGAAAACGATAGCTTTCACGTGTAACACTAAATACTATTACTTTTCGATCTTTCAAATATTGTGGCTATAAGAAATGTTTTGTCCAAAATAATGTAACAAACTATGTAGAGACAGACATCCTGAGTCAGAAATGAATCATCGGTCTTGAACTTCTGATTGTTTGACACCACTTGACAACACATTCAACTAAGTATTTACTTTAGTCACCAACAAAATAAAGCATATACTGACTAAAATCTATATCGTCGCATCCACACAACTCTACCCGCCATTACAGAAGATTACCGCCGATGCTTTGACAATTGATTTATGTCTGTCAAGGCTCGTCACAGCGGCGACTGCGCGGGCGCATCTGTGCGTCTCCCCCCTCCTTCCCTCCCCTCCTTTGCCCCACTACCTCACCCCCTCTACTACGTCTCACAAACATTGGACCACAGAGTAGGAGTGGAGATGAGATTTTATTTGTTTTTCTTAAACGGTTTTGGGTTGTTTTTATTTACTTTGTGGAGATGGACGGTAGTTTGAGTTGTTTTAATGTGTATAATGGTGTATCTGTATGTGTAACGATATAATTTAACTAGTTTTTGTCGACGACTTTGACTTTCTTTTTTGACTTTGTGGAAACTTTCGCATGACTATTTTAGAGTGTGCTATCGCGAAAAGGTATCATAAGTGTTAACCCTGGTCAGCTCAGTTTTTCCATAGGAAGCTGGAGAAAAGATTGAGTAATCAGAGCAGTGCTTCTTGACAAGAGTATGATGCACATAAGAACGAATTCAGCATCATAAACCAGCGATAACAATCGCGCACTCTCAGAAATACGAGTGCACAAGTTTGGCTCTCGTATTTCTTGGTTGGGCTGCCCAACCACAACTGTCGGGCAGTAGTCTTAAGAAATCAGAAAAGAGTTCAAAAACCCATTTTCAATAGAAAATGGAGAACCTACTCTGTTCAACAAGTGATGCACCATTGATGAACGATTCTGCAACCAATCATCGACGACTGGTTAATCAGGAGACGTTTCGCCGACCGGACGATTCATTTATGGCCGTTTCACCGATAGACTCTTTCACCTCACAGGTGACAAACTTCCAATAAGATTAAATTTTAACCCTTAGTGTTTAATTTTTCACCCCATAAATTATCATTTTAATTACTTAACCAGCAATTATTCTACCTAACGCCACATCTGCATCGGCTCCCAGTCGCAGGAAAGTCAACAATATATCATCAAATATAAAATAGTCAGACGCGTTTGCGGGAGTTTTGTGGCGAAAAAGAAGCGCTTTATTTTAATAACTTGCAGCGCTTCAGCTGCGGCCGGGTAAACATGTGTATTGACAGATACATTGATGGCTTTATAGTGTTTGGATGTGAATTGAGATTTTATATCAAGCGGTGTTTGAACTATTTATATGAGAACTTATTTTTAGTGAATTTTTGAACTGAATTGGTAAAAAATATGTGAGAATGTTTGGTAAAGTAAATGCAAGGGCTAGTGACCACCAAGAATCATCGTTAAGTCTATATCATACTGCCTGAAAGTCTTAACTGAAAGAGCATCAAGAAACCAATCAAGAAAACATCAAGTCACCAATAAATAAATATCAGTCGGTTCTTGTCAAGTGGACGCGTATAATAAATTGTCACATTCAATTGAGGATCAGTTGCTGACAATGGACGGACGACGAATGGTACTGTTAACACACATTGTTGATTTTGTATCCCAAGGTTTCATTTAGCAAGGATTGTGGCAGGTTATGGTGATGAAACATATCTGGCACCTTGTGCCTTAGTACCAGCATACCTCTTATTTTTGGCACTTCTACCCCCTTGGAAATGGAGATGAATATTTATGAAAAAAAATCAAAGCTGAAATGGGACTGGGCAGACCACTGGGCAAAACATACATTAGATTGGGTGCCAAAAAGGAGAACTACACAAAACATACGTCAGATTGGGTACCAAAAAGGAGAACTAGGCATCGTGGCAGGCTCAGGACCGTTCATGAAGGACTGGACTACGGTCGCAGAAAGCCGTAAGACGTGAAGAGAAGAGAAGAGTAGAGGAAGGTCTTTAGCCAACAGTGGAACAGTATGGGCTGATTTAGTACATTGTAATAATAATACTCCACAACTATGACACAACGCCATCTAGTCCCAAGCTAAGCAGAGCGTGTGTTATGGGTACTAGACAACTGATTGACATACTTACATATTTTTAAATACATACATTAAAGATAAATTACACCCAGACACAGAACAAATAATGATCATGCTCCTCACATAAACATTTTTTCTGGGTGGGTATCGAACCCACGAACCCCGGCCGGCCGTCAGGGTCACTAACTACTAGACCAACAGGCCAGTCAATTTAATAAATTATAGTATTTAGTATAATTATGGTAGATAAGCGGCGGCTATTGCAGTTCTTCATTCCCTCAAAAAAATATAGGTCTATTTTTCGTTTCAAACATTGTAATATAGAAATGCAGGTGTGCTTTTATATACAGCTTCATAAAAACCTTCATCCAACTGACTGAAATACTACCAAAACCCACAGTTCCTCTATATTCCCAAACGCCTCCAGTTCAACAGAACCAAAACTACATTATCCGAACTAAAAACACGCAACACATCAAGTTACCGTCTAATTAACGAACTGTCTAAACCGCCGGTGGCAGGTAAGTGACGGCCGGGTGACAACTGACGGGAGTGACGGCGACTGACGTGAGTTGACGTGACGCGATGTGACGTGACGTGGATCTCGGCGGTAATGAAATTGTGACGTTGACGAGCGGTGGAAGTGATGAGAGAGTAGCGGGTTGGGAGTTTCTTTTTAGAATATAACTGCTAGGATTGCTACGACTATCGACTATCAAGTTAGTTTGAATAAGGTTCGTATAAATTTTGATTTTAAAGAGTACCTAGCAATAGCAATAAAATTTTGAAGTTTCACTTTGGCCATTGTACACTGAGATACAGGACAGCATACTAATCGACGCAAATACAAACTAACAACAAATTAACAATAATTAATTTTTAATGACACATTTTTTTTCAGGAACGTCAAGACACATTTAACTATTAGGATTGTGATATGGTCTTACCGAAAGTTCAGAGTATATGCAGGGTACTATGACGTCTGAAAGCAGAAGTAATTCCAGTGTGGGAACGAGACAGCTAAACAAGTCGTCTTGTAGTGCCACCTCTGTGTGAACTTGTGTCTCTATTCTTGCAGAACTAAGAATGTTACTATAGTTGGTGCCAGTTAAGATGGCAATAGCGGACATTGACCCCTACCTAATAAGTCCTCGTATAATGTTAATAAGCTCAGAATTAGCATTTTTATAAAATACCGAATAAATTAATAAGTTTATTGTAAGGATATAAGTATCTAAGTATTCATAAGATATCAAAATGGTAAAAATATTTCACCTATATCTAAGATTTTATATTATTTTTATATTTAAGACTAACAAGTAAACACTATCATTTCGCAGAAAAATGCTAATTCTGATCTTATGTCATTATACGAGGACTTATTAGGTAAAGGGCAATGACCGCTATTGCCATCTTAACTGGCACCTACTATAGTTTATCGCCTCTTTCAAAACTGCGCTGTCTCTTATAACTTATACCACACAAGAGCTCAGTAGAACAGTCGCTCTGTCTCGAAATCGATATTAATTATTTTCACAAGACGTTTGCTTCGGGATTATATTAACTTTAGCGATCCTTTTACTGTATTCAAACCTTGAGATGAATGTATTGTAATCATAATATTTTCTTATTACTTCAGATACTAGAAAATAATATTCTAAATAAAGCAAATATGTATTTTAAAGTTTATAATTTATTGACACTACGAAATTCGAAGTCAAATACAATCTTCATAATTATATTCTCATATAATTTTAGTGTACTCCAACACCTTGTTTTTCATCAAATCTTTCAAAACCTTAAATGAAAACATTGAAAGGAAATCGGCATTCAAGAGCCAGAATTCCAAAGAAACCATAAAGTAAATAAGTACGGGCTCAGTGTCGTACCTTGTTTGAATAGCCAACACGAAGTGAGCGAGTGTCCCGAGCCCGTCTGATGTCTGTAGGTTTGGTTCCCAGATTGGGCGATGTTATTGGTCTTATGATTATGGGTTTGTGGTGTTTAAATATGCTGGAAAGCTTCTTGAAACGTTTGGTAGTTTGACAGAGTCGTGTCGGTTTGCTGATCCTTATTCTCTGTGAAACAGGGAAGAGATGTAGCAACTGGATTTCAGCACTCGTCTTCATTGATATAAGTCACCTTGACACCTTGACGTGGGTCATTTAGTGGGTTACATTATTGTTCTGTATAAAAATAATCATAGTCTATGTCAATATTGCTTTCGTTTCGTCCATCATTATTAACATAGTACCTACCAATAACCAATACTTTAACACGGAAGTTTTTCAATTGCAAGAAATGTCCGATTCATTCATGTACCCAACATTCGTAATAATGATCTACACACTCAGCGCCGCCCACCACCACCGCGCACAAGAACATAACTGCGAAATTCGCAATAAATCAATTTTATACAAAACTACGAAAAACACAATGAAAGACTACGTGCGTCGCCCGCGTGGATTTGCATTAGTGCTTGCATTAATCATTTTCATACAATTCGGGTAATAAAAGCCATAAAACTTTGTATGGGCGGCCATTAATTGTCATTGACAGCTGACAGGCGCGAGGGTTGATTGACAAATGTCAGTCGCGCGAACTGACAAAAGACTTCTTTTGTCAGCATCTGTTGTTTTTTTTTCGTTTCAAATGGTTCAGTAGTGACTTGCTATGTTTATTGATGCTTTTATCGCGTTTTTGGAGTCTTGTGGGTATATTAATATTTTTAGATGTAGGGAGAGGAAGTTTTTGTGATTTTTATGAAATATGATTTTATTTAAACTGCACTTGAGATTTTTGCTGAGTCAGCATTTTTAATTATTATCTGAAAATGATAATTTATCAGTTTAGTTTTTATTTCCCCTTGTTAACTAAAGTAAAGTCCCTAGAAAATAAGTTAAAAATTACAGTAAAACTGCGGCTTGATGAACTTTATGTTTGTTTAATCATAACGTTCTCACTTTGGGGGCCGGGGTTTTTTTGTTTGGAGGGAGTTGCGCTAACGGAAAATTAAACCGTCTAATAAATCCATCTGAAAAATTGAAACCATTTTCTGAATTGCCTGTATAGTCCCACAACAGTACAAAGACATCCCTCTATGACTTTCAATTTCCTCGATCCAGAGACAATGTGGACGACTAAAGTTTAACCCAGTACCTCCAACCATTTTCTGTGAAGTCCTACCACGACACCTTCTGGTCATGTCAGGGTTCATACTTCTTAGCTCATAAATAAATATTCATAAAAATAAAATCAACAGTAATTCTACATTTACAATAACACGAAATATCGAAACAAAAACTCGACACCGTACCATGAAACCGAATCCATTTTAAAAGCTCCACAAAAACAAGGGCGTAAGTACAAAATTGACATTTTATTCAATAGCTTGCGAGTTGATTGACACGCGTCAGAGATACAGTCCCTGACAGCTGACGAAGGATCGCCGTCCACCAATAATAAGAAATGCTTCAAATGTTTCGACAGATAAATCTATATTAAGATGGATTTTATGATAAAAAGCTTTTATTATAGAAAAATATTAAAAAAATCTGTCTCGATAGAATAGTTAACGTAAGCATTATTGTTTAGTATGAGAGTCTCGGTTCAGATCCCTGGTCGAGCAAGTAATTAATGGATTTAATGAAAGGATTTTTCAGTTGTATGCGAGAAACTGGTTATGTTGGCAATTAGTGGACAACGGCTATTATATTTAAAAAAAATGTCGAAATATGAATGTAAGTAAATACAATTGTGTAGGTGGAAGCTATCAACAAACTGACGGCCCCCGGTGGGGCAAATGCCTGCTGGAGTTCGTGACTGCTTTAGTAGGTTACCGTAAGCCTAGAACGTGACGGGCACGCCGCAATTGCGGCGGTAAGACCCCTCTTTGAGGAGTGGCTGGAGAGAAGTCATGGCGTCCTGACCTACCGCTTGACGCAGGTCCTCACCGGACACGGAAGTTTCGGGAGGTACCTGTGGCTGATGCGAAAGGAGGAGACGCCTGGGTGTCACCACTGCGAAGATCGCCCGGAGGACACGGTGGAGCATACGGTGCAAGACTGCCCAGCTTGGGCGGAGCACCGACGTGTCCTCACGGCTGCGATAGGCGGAGACCTCTCGCGCCCGGCATTGGTTGCGGCCATGCTGCGGGGCGAGACGGAGTGGGAAGCGGTCAGCTCCTTCTGCGAGGCAGTAATGCTCGTCAAGGAGGAGGCAGGCCGCGAGCGAGAGAGGACAGCGTCCTCCCTCCGCCCCAGCCGCAGTGGTAGGCGCCCACGGCGACGGACGTCGCTTGATGATCTCCGGCCACCGTAGGCGCGGGCATGCGGGCAGCGAGTAAAGGGCAACTCGCTGCCCGACCAAGGACCATGCCCGGGTCGACGGCGCGTTGTGTCCCACGCGCGCCTCAAAGAGCGTCAGCATAATGACGGGGCCCCCCTCTCAGAGGGCCAAAGCCTGCCGGGGTTGCGGGATTATTTCCTCACCGTGACCCCGGTACATAAAGGGCTACTGAAGGACACCGTGGATTTTAGTCAGTACAAGTCTGACAGTCCCTCCCGCCCTGCCCGGGGTGGGAGGACTCATTTGATGATTTTACCACGTTAAAAAAAAAAAAAAAAAAAAAAAAGCCTAGAACGTGAAGTGCAATTTGATAAAAGGAATACTGTGTATTTTGGTCAGTTATAGACAGACAGACCTTTCCACTCTTCTAATGGCGAGAGCACTCATTTTGTGATTTTGACACAGAAATCAAAGTACTCTTAGGAGCACTGCTTAACTTTTGAAGGATTACATGCATGATGTCATATCATGTATAAAAACTCGAATTTTTATTTTTAGACGATTGGTTTGTCTTGTCTAAGAAATAATTCTGTCATGTCCAAACAGAAATAACTTATCTTAAATGGTCAATAAATCACTAGATTACATGATTCTCTTAAATAAAATGATTCGACTATGTAAATGTAGGCTCAGTCAATGTAAACATGTGATCACCATTGACCGAGCCTTTTCCTACTATGTTGGATTCGGCTTCCAATTTGATCAGATTCTGGTAGAACACTTATATTTTTATAATTTAAAGACTGACTGTCTGATTCCCACAACCCATGCAATGAGTAACACAATACCTTTTTGTAAGAGTAGTGGTCAGACCTTCAGACTTCTGACCATCCGACGACTGCCATCAGCTTAATAGTTTTTTGGGTGGCACATTGGGCTATGTGTCAAATCGTTTCATCCCCGAACCAAACTTTTAAAACATTGCTTTAACAAAGGCTTTAACAAAAGTAAAAGTCGTGAAATACTTTTAAAATGACCCGACCTCTGTAATTGTTGCTTATCCTAACTTTAAAATCACTCAGTGTAACTTTACGTTGAACAAGAGATTGAGCGAGTTCTCCGAATCATGATTAGGTTCTGATAGCAGCGAGCTACCACCCATCTATAAACCGAGCTCGACAAGCAGCTTAACCTAGGAGATTGAGATTTTTTTGGTGGCAAAATCATCAAAATAAACCACCTAGTTCCTTCTGTTTCCCTTTACCTTCCAGGGCCACGGTATGCTACTTAAGCAGTCTCAACCCAGGAGGGCCGAACAACCTAGGTAAGTGGTTACTACACTACCCGAAAATAATTTTACTCGGAAATAAAGGCCCAGGATCCAAATAAACAATGTCGTAAGTGGAAAATTGACATTTCATTGAATCGTTCGGCGCTTGAGTGACGCACGTCAGAGATACAGTCGGGAACAGTGACGACTGACGAAGGATTGTCGATCGACGAGTAGATACGTAAAGTGAGCGACAGTGTACCTGATAGCGTGAGTTTTTTAGGGAGAAACTGAGAAACGTGGAGTAATTGTGTTGACATGCGAAATAAAAGAGTGCACTTCTGTGAAGTTCATACAGAATTTAAAGCTATAGATAAGAATAGGTCATGATAGGTGTCGGCTTTTATTGATATTGTGAGTTACTAAAAAGTAGCTCTGACTCGTGACCAAAGGAATGAAGGGATGTTTTTGCCCGGTTTGGGCTTGTAAATAAAGAGTAAAAGAGATATTCAATTCAGAATTTTATTACTGCAAGACTATTGTGCATGTGCAGTTTTAACAAACGTCATGAAAATAAATGTGAATTAGGTACCAGTTTTTACAACGTGTTTTCTTTATTTTGTGCGTTTACAATAACATAGAAACTCACATACACAAACACCCAGACCCGAAACAACAACTTGTAGGAACAAATATTTGTTCCGTGCGGGGATCGAACCTGCAACACGTTGCGCTGCATTTGATCGCTGAGCCACCAAACGTGTTTTCTTCAACACTACAAACTTAAAATGCGAAAACATCAAATACAACAAAATTTGAACTGCACCCCACGCATCATAGGGGCTGGCATATACAACACTACTAGAGTGACATGTCAAATTTTTTGTTCCGTGTTTTAAAATTAAATTAAATTAGTAATTAGTCTTTATTCTAATGTAATTTCATGTGTAAACGTATAGTAAACGTGTAAATACGCAGGAATATTGTTTTCCTAATAATTGGATAAATATAAAAAGTTTTTGGTGACTTAGCGTTCACCGGTAACCTACAAACTATCAGCTGACGTCTGCCCTAGGGATCCAAAACGGGGAGTATTGTTTACTTATTTTCTTTCTAAATAGCACACATTCATAATATTTATATTAGTTACTCATCTAATACTTTTAACTAATTTTTTGTTGTTTTTGCAGCACATAATTTGCTTGCAAATTGTTTGTTGACATACCTTTGTGAAGCTTATTTTATAAAATTGTTCAACAATACTACATCAAATACACAATTAAACCTGTAATAATGATCAGTGAACATTATTGTCTTTAAAATAATAATTGTTATAATGTTCTAAGTTTTGTGTTCTTGACAATATACCCACAACACAAAAAAGTAAACACAAAACATAAAAATCAATAAAATTGTATTTCCAATTAAAAATTATTAACTATTTAGAAGCAAACATAGTAGCCTACCTCAATTCAATATCTAGCTGTGCACTTTATTCCTTTTTTTTTCCCCCCTTTTATCGCTAACTTCCCTTGATCTGTTCTACTAGTTCTCACCGTTTCTTTATTTCTACATTTCAGTAACCAATTCAATAACCATGCCTGTGATGACCCGTAAAGCTGCTGCTCAGGATATGGAGCTGAAATTGAGAACAGCTCTCCTTGAGCTAAAGGAATCAAACCTCAAAGTCCAAAAATTGTTACAGGAGAGAGAAGAGAGTGAGGTGGAAGTTGATAAAGTTAACTCTAAAAACTCAAGCCTTAAACGTCAGCTAGTAGACCTTCATCAGCAATTTGTGGATGTTGTTGATGAACGGGATCAACTGCGGGTGGTATTGGATGGGTTCAGTAATTGTAGTAATTTGTATGAGGAGGCTTTATGTAAAGTTAGGGACTTAGAAAATGAGTTATTTGAGGCCAATAATTGTATCTTAAAGTTACAAAAAGAGAAAGAAAGTTCTCAGGTTAAACAAACAAATAGCTTATATAATGAGTTATTGAACAGCAATTGTAACCCCTCTTCCTTAATCACTATTGATCTCACTGAAGATTCTTTGTTGAGAAATAACAAAATTAGCAACAAAAAAATTAAAAAATATGCTAAACTTAATAAAATAATTAAAAAATGTTATAAGCTAAAGAAACAACAAAAACTCTTTTCTAAATATATTCCACAAAGGAAAGAGCGTGTTGATTTAGTTAATAAGTTGCACAATTACCAAATAAAATTAGAAGATAGCATAAAAATTTATGAAATTGACACACAGCATTTGCAGTCTGAAATACAATTGCTTCAGGACTCACTTAGTTCCCTATCCAGTAAGTATAAGAGATCTCAGTACCAAATTAAGGAACATATTCTTGCTGCAAATGAGTTAGTGTTGTGTCAATGTAGTTGTCAGACAGCTTCAAACCATGGTACTGACCAGCCTGAGGTAATGGAGGACCCATCCCCGGCTGTGGATTTACCTCAGGTCTGCACCTTTAACCAGCCTGAGTTACATGATAACAGTTCTTGCTCGGTAATGTTCTCAGATGGTATAGGAAGAGGGTTAGGTAAACTATTAACTAATAACCTGAGTTATTCCTGTAACAATTATTGCATGCCAGGCTCAACTTTTAAGCAGATTATGTCATCAGTTTATAATAAGAAATATGGAATTAATACTGATATAACAATATTTATTGGAAATAGTTCAAAAATAAACAAGAAGGACTTAACGGATAGTATCACCGAGTTATTAAAGTTAAATTGTAGAAAAATTATATTGTGTGCTTTCCCCTACTTTGAGAAATTGTCCTCTAGTAAAAACAATTACATTTACATGCTCAATAAGCATCTTCATTTCTTAGTTAGTCTCTATAGTGACAAACTTATGTATTTTGATACCAACGTTTGTATGGATAAACTTTGGTCAACTCGAGGTACTGTGTATCTGCCTTATATGTATAGATGCGAAATAGCCAGGCTATTAGTTTTTTATATTCACACAGACATAAATAGTATGTCTAAGCTTAGTAGTATAGTTATTACTGATAGTGTTCATAGCACTCCTTTTGATGCACCTAGTGATTTAAACTGTTAGGTACGACAATAGGCAGGCCACATAATATGTTGAATGTTGTACATCAAAATATGCAGGGTTTGCCTGGCAAGGAGTTAGAATTAAGTTTATTTTTGGAACACTATCAGGTTCAGGTCTTGTGTCTTACTGAACACTGGTTGAGGGAGCATGAATTGCCGTTTTTCAATGATAATAATTTTACTGTCCAAAGTGCGTTTGTCAGAAGGGGCGCTATTCGTGGTGGTTCTTTGGTTCTTGTTTCAAACAAGTTGAAATGTAAAGAACGTTTAGATCTAGTTAATCTTTCTGTTGAGCGTATTATTGAGTTGTCTTGTGTGGAACTCGAGAAATATATAATAATTTGTGTTTATAGACCTCCTTCTGGGGATTTTACTCGCTTCGAATCTGTAATGGAGGATTCACTTAGTAAGTTAAAATCAAGTAATAAAAGGATAATTTTATGTGGAGATTTTAATGTTAATATTTTAGATGCAACTCCTTTAAGTGTTAGACTGCTCAACCTTTTTAAATCTTTTAATTTAATTAACTTGTTTTTTGAACCGACAAGAATTACTGCATCTTCGTCGACTTGTCTTGACAACATCTTTACTGATTCTGATGCCGAAAGTAAAGCGGTGTTAAGTGACTTATCGTCTGATCACTGTGGATTGATGGCTAGCTTCCCTATGCCATCACGCAAAAAGCCTCACAAGATTGAATGTAGGCCCTATACAGTTAGTCGTTGTAACAAGTTTAAAAATAATGTAGCTGATAGACTTACACCAGCCATAGCTGAATCAGATAGTCCTAATGAAATCTATAAATCCCTTTTTGATATTGTTAAAGATGAATACCAGTCCACTTTTAAAACCAAAATCATTAAGAAGAATGGATCCTCTGCTGGTTTCAATCAATGGGCTACACCTGGCATTTATAAAAGTAGAGCGAGATTGTACGAGTTATATGGTTTGAAGAATTATAGGTTTGATACACCTTTTGTGGAATATGTAAGAAATTATTCAAAATTATTTAAAAAGATTTGTGCTATTGCTAAGTCAAAATTTTTAAGCGAAAAAATCAAAAATTCTAATAACAAAGTTAAAGCTACCTGGCAAATTATCAACAGTGAAACGGGTAAATCGGTTAATAATGAAAAGCAATTAGAGATTATGATAGACAGTCAATTAATTACAAATCCGACTAGCGTAGCAGACGCATTTAATGAATTCTTTGCAAATATTCCTATAACTACGACTCGCTCCTTAAGTTCGTCTCCGTCTAAAGCTGAAAGCATTCTGCAAAGTAGTGTGCCTAAATGCGGTAACCTATTTGGTTTTAAACACATAACACCACATGATGTAATAAATGTATTCAATACACTTAAGTCCAAACATACCGGTGATTATTGGGGCATTTCAATTAAACTTTTAAGTAATATAATTGACATCGTCGCCCCCTATCTTGCAATTACATTTAATAAATGTGTAGACCTGGGTACTTTTCCTGACCTCATGAAGAGTAGTAAAGTTATACCATTATTTAAATCAGGCAATAAAAATGATATTGGTAATTTCAGACCAATTTCTATCTTACCTGCTTTTAGCAAAATATTTGAAAAATTGATACTCAAGCAGTTGCTTAGTCATTTTAATGTAAATAGCCTCCTTCATAGTGAACAATATGGTTTTACGAAAGGTCGTTCAACAACTGATGCAGGTGTTGCTCTGCTGAAGCATATATTTGAGGCGTGGGAGAGCTCTAAGAATGCAATTGGTGTTTTCTGTGATCTATCCAAAGCCTTTGATTGCGTACACCATGATACACTTTTGCGAAAATTACATCATTACGGAATCCAAAACGAAGCTCTTAATGTTATAGAATCGTACTTACGTAATAGATTTCAATGCGTAGATGTTAATGGCTCGAAATCTTCTGGTCAACCTGTTCAGCTAGGTGTGCCTCAAGGATCAATTCTGGGTCCTTTTTTATTTTTGGTTTATATCAATGACTTGCCATATCTTTTAAAGGGCATTTGTGACATTGTACTGTTTGCGGATGATACCTCTCTTATATTTAAAGTTGATAGAAACAGACAAGAATTTAACGAAGTTAACACCGCATTATCATTGGTCACGGATTGGTTTTCTGCTAACAACTTAGTCCTAAATGCCAAAAAAACGAAATGTATAAAGTTCGCCTTGCCAAATGTTACAAATCTGGGTCCTAACATTGTTCTCAATAATGAAGAACTTGAAACTGTTGACTCAGCCGTGTTTCTGGGTATTAAAGTAGATTCTAGAATTCAATGGGGCCCGCATATAACAAGTTTATCGGGAAGATTAAGCTCGGCTGCCTACGCTGTCAGAAAAGTAAGACAGTACACAGACGTTGATACCGCTCGACTAGTTTATTTTAGTTATTTTCACAGCGTTATGTCCTACGGCATTTTATTGTGGGGCAAAGCGGCTGATATTCAAAATATATTTGTCTTACAAAAACGAGCTGTTCGGGCAATTTACCAGCTGGGTACTAGAGTTTCTTTGAGGGATTTGTTTAAGGAGATCGGCATTCTGACGGTGGCATCTCAATTCATCTTTGCCAACATTATATATATTAGGCAGAATTTACACCTATATACCAAAAACAGTGATTTTCACACTATTAACACGAGAAATAAGCACCACCTACGTGTTCCTTTTCACCGACTTCATAAGGTTCATAACTCATTTGTAGGCCTTGGTATAAAATTCTACAATAAATTGCCTTCGTCATTGCTAGACTTGCCGTTTAATGAGTTTAAATCAAAGATTAAATCCATCCTTTGTTCTAAGGCATATTATTCCATAAACGATTACTTAGTGGATAATAACAGCTGGTCACTCTGTTGAAGTTAAGACGGCTTTCATGCTCTTTCCCAGATGTTTTTTAGTTCTTTTCTTTTTTTTCTTTGTTCCTTTTTTTCCGGACTAGTTATATGTGTTCATATAATTGTTTATATTTTTTTTATGACTTAGTTAAGTCATCTGGTTTTGTTTTATGTGTTTGTATTTGTTTTATTGTTTTACTTGATCGACGGACATTGTTGTCCTACTTTACATTTTATTGCTTGTCTCTTTTTGTGTATTTTTTATTTTTTAAGTACGACAGTCGTAGGTTTTCTTGATTTTTAATAAAATTGTCGGAGCGGATGAAGATTGTAAAATTATCTTTTGCATTGTATAGAGTCTATTTATCTAGTATTATATAGCGTCATAGCCAGCATTGTGTGAGTACCATGTGCTTCAGATATATCATTGACTAGAAACCTACGTCTTTCATTGACTTGAATGACTCTGGCAGTTGAGAGTATGTCATGCTCACTCAGAGGTCTCGCTGATGGTGGCGTGTATGTCGGATCATTTAGTTCCCTTCAAAATGGTTGAGCTGAATGGTGCTGATATATGTGTCATGTTCGTGAACGGGCGCTGTCAGTTGGGACTGGTCATCTCTTAGCTGCCACGGTCTATTTTAATTATTAGTAACTTTATTTTGAATTGTCTTTTCATTTTTCTATGGACACTATTAATTTGCCACATCGTTCTCACGTAATGTACCATCTGATGATGAATGATGTAACAAAAGTTTTGTAATAATTTTGGCGATTGAAAAAGAGTGTCCATGGAGTTTCTTGCTCATTCTTCTCCATAGAGATCTACGCTTTGGAATGAGCACCTACGGTACTTTCACAGTTTTTATGTCTTGTGACTGGGACTGTAGCACCATAACTGTTTTTGTAATTGTTTTATTTTATGTCTTTTGACAATTCATAAGTGCCTGTAATTGGCCTAGTTGAAATAAACGTTTTGATTTGATTTGATTTGATTTGATTGATCAACGTAAACAAAACATAAACAAAAAAAGCAGAAAGAAAATTACGCACAAATCAACCTTCTTTAAGGGATGACCATTTTGCCGACCTACCCTAGTATGCGCACAATATTTGGACTATTACCTCGCCCTAGTCCATTGATTTATTGGTTATGAATCAACCTGCCCCCCTCCCACGGTCCACGAACACCCCCCGGCCATTACAGGGGGTGATGTATCGGGCTGATAATGAATCTAGTTGTATTTTTGCTCGCATATGATGGAAATATGACGGGTGGGTGGGGGTGAGTTATGTGTCTGGTGCTGGCGGCTGTTATTTAGTGATTTTTGAGGGTTAGGAAGGTTCAGCTAATGTTAGGTTACTTGTGAGTGTGTTTGTTACGACAAAGTGGTCGTAGGTCAAACTGTTTTTGGAAATATTTTGCTTGCATGTCATTTGGACTTGACGGTAATATATTTTATTTAATCTCATGTAAATGTTGGATTGAGCTTTGCACATTCAATTAAAATCACCAACATAAAATGTCACCATATAGAACCCAAATGGAATTTGTTCATGCTCTACATGAGTTCAATACCAAACTTTTCCTAAGGATTGTAGTTTTATTTTTTCATTAGTTTACTTGTGCATTGTAAAATTGAAAACAAAGCAAAAAAAAGCCCAAAGCAATAAAATTATTAAGTCCTCAGTACTAAATTTATTGAATCAAAATGTACCAAAAAAAAAAAATACCCAACAATTTACAACGTAAAGCACAAAAATATTCTTGCAAAATTTTTCAATAACCAATCAAAAATCAGTCCCCTGAATGATATTAATTTAGCAATAAAGGCCGCATTACACGGCCCATTTTTCACCCCCGCCGAGGGTCGTACCGTCGGACGTCAGCGTTGCAACGTCAACGTCGGCATTTGTCACGTCAGCGATCTGCAATAACGTTGGAAAAAGAGTTTTTTACTGGGTTTTTCGGGGGTTTTAACTTATTAAGAGGGATTATTGTGATGATGGGGTTTTAAAAAGATGGGTGAATGGTAGTAAAAATCAGGGTTCTTATTCGATGCTGTGGATAGGTGTTTTGAGTTTGAAAAACTGCTTTTTGTTTGTGTTAACATCTAATTTAGAGTATAAAATAAATAATGAATGCAAGCATAAGCTGCCTGATGAAATCTAAAATAAGTAAAAGCTTTAAATTCATAAAATATATACGGACGGAGCAAACTATTTTATTAATTCCAAGCTTTTTACATACATAAACATTTAAAATAATTCCTCATAATATTTAACTTCGCAACTCATATTAAATTCATTGCCCGCTGCGATCGCTCAAAGCTTACAATTTAGCCATTTTAGTGCAACATAGCGAGTGAAGTTATTAAACCTATAAAAACAACGTTTTTATAGCTTGCACATTCGTGTATTATACAAAATTCTGTGTGACTGGCACACAGCGTAATAAAATGAAATGAAACAATCCTATGAGTTATTCATGGACCGCTTTATGCTACTGCTTTTTATTTATGCTACATTTTGATTTTTTTAAATTGATGTCCCGATGGATGTATGTGGAAGAAAATAATCCTTTACTTAATTAAACCTTAAAAAGGACTATTTTGAAGAGCTATTTGATACGCTTTTGAAATGATTGATCATTTGGTCAATCCCTTTAAAAGCGCTTCGTTTTACTACAACGACTTCTAACAGGACTGACATGAGTTGCTTGGAAGGTAGCTTCCGTCAATTCATAACTTTTCTTCCAGCAAAGAAAATCATTTTTTCTAAGCTCTCTTTTCTATCTTCAGGCTTCTGCCAAATCAAAGGTGGTACGAAAACATTTACGCCACAGTGTCTTCAACACCATTGCTAGGTGGCTTTAAAATTCCTGTAAGCTATAGTAAGTTAAACCTTGCCATCTCTTTAATAGTAGATGTACCTAGAGACCTCTAGCTAGACAAAGTAGGTATTAATGATTCCTGATAGATGCAACAAAGCAGAAGTAACTTACATGATATCAAAATTGGGCATTCATTTAATTGTTATCCATGATTTTTACTTTGGGATCGCTTATATTCATGGACATACTTATACCAGAGCACATACAGGTAATCCTTAACTCTAAAGATTCTAAAACAGTTATATCTGGTCATCTTGATATTACGACCGTAACGATAGTCATCAGCTGTTATATTTTATCTGATCCCAAATACAAGACATCGAACCAGGGAAACACAATCTACGCATGTACACATTATTCCCTTCAATCGGTAAAAAAGTCGTAAAAATTGAAGTCGTTTTACGACTTTTTTCACCCGACAAAGTCGTAATGTAATTATTTAAATGTTTCGCGTGTTTTATTATGGCCCCCGTACCCCATAAAGTGTTTAGTGGTTCATCTCATTAAAAAGAAACCGAAACTCTCTCGAATGTGATTCTTTCAGTAAAAATTTAGTACGTAATCAAAATATTGTAGGCTGTTTATTGTGCGTCGTAAACGTCCAGAGGAAAGGGACAACATAATAATTTTTGTGATCTAAGTTTTGTACTCGTCTAGTACTTAATGTGAAGTTATTTTATAGTATGCATAGAAGATAAATCGATGTAATAGTGTCCAGGCTTTCAGATAGAGGTATAAAAATAGAATTAAACTCATAAATCATACTGATAAGTGTTATTCCAAATTTAACTAAAAATGAGGGAGAGGACATCGTTCTCCCTCTACCCCAGCCGCTGTGGTAGACACCCACGGCGACAGACGTCGGCAGATGATCTCCGGCCACCGTAGGCGCGATCATGCGTGCGGCGAGTAATGGGTGACTTGGTGTCCGACCATGGACCATGCCCTGGTCGACGACGATGCGTTTTGTTCCACGTGTGCCTGAAAGAGTGTCCGCATAGTGACGGGGGGCATAGCCTGCCGGGGTCGCAGAACTAACTAGCTACCGTGACCCTGGACCGTAAAGGGCTATTGAAGGACACCGTGGATTTTAGTGAGTACTGAGAGCAATTAGGAATCATCAATCACGATAAAATAAAAGCCAACAAAACGTCTATCCATCTAGTCCATGTTATACACTTTCGCATTTTAAATAATATTAGTTAGATAATGATATTAATATTCTTTTTCCATGTTTTAGGGACGTAAATTAAATTCTTGCTTCCCTCTCACATACGACCATCCTATAGATCGACGCTGTCATTATTTATTTCAGTGAGAGCGACAGACAGATCCTGATCTACATATGAGCTGGTGACGTCAAATGGTCAATGTGTCACTTTGGATGCCAGTTTTTGAGCCGACGACTGCCGAGCCGAGCCAATGATACTTTAGTATTCATAATTGACGAAAGTTGATTGAGTTTTCTAAATAAATATCTATATTCTTCTATCAACTTTGATCTGTCAGACGTCAGTGTAAATAGTGAAACAGTATAATTTTTATTCTTTTACTTGGTTAAATACTGAACTCATGTTTTGTGTTCTACTGCAGCTGTGTTAAGTAGACAAACCAGACGGATCGATTGATTGTTTCAAATAAGATTTGTGCAGTTATTTTTATTCAGAAAATTTTCAATGCCCAAAAAATTTCAAATGACAAATTTTCCAAAAAAATAAATCACAGATGCATCTGCATTATTGTGAATAAAATAATACTCTCTAATAAGCAGACATTGATCTCATCGGTTCTCACAAGACCCATAACCTTTACAAATCACAAACCGAAATCGATAAACCACTCCCACTGCATCCCAAAACTAATGGCCATCTTAAAACCAAGTTATTTAATCAATTGAAACTATCAATACATCTGAACGATATGTTGTTATTCAATAATAATGATTATTTTCGTTAAATATACCATAGTTATGACCATTAATCATTGCTGTAGGTAATTAATGAAATTTATGTCGGACATAAATTTCATGTTGCTTATTATATTTTGCCTACACGTTAAGCGAATGAGGTCATTGTTTTTTAGGGTTCCGTTGGTTAAGGTTTTATTGGTGACGAGTAGAGTTGAATAGAGAGACAGGGATACGAAGATGAAATCTGAATTTCAGGATTGGCTGTGGTTTGGAAATCGTGCGGCGAGATGGACTCACGATAGCAGTTTTTCAGTAAATTAATTTAAAATTTTTGCAAGAGCTCTCAATTCATTCAGAACTTGTTTTTTTTTTTAACTAGTATCGAACAGCACATAAATCTTCTTCTGCCAATAAACTCTTTTTTTTTACAAAAATTTCTACAAAGACTTCTTACCTATTTTCTAAGCTGAACCCAAATTAAACACTGAGGCTGCTTCTAAATTATCCAAATTAATTTTTACTATTCCATTTCTCTTAAGAGGATCACCTATCGAGCTCTCGTCCATACTAAAAGAGAAAACGTTTTCCTACCCCTAAATGTTATCCTATCTCAATGATTTTTTAGAATGCTACACAGTAAAAAACTCGGTTTATAGATTTTCTTTTTTGAATAGTTTGAAAGTTACAGGCGCCAAAGAGTTACTTTTGAAAAAAAGAAAACCTATAAACCTAGTTTTTTACTGTGTCAGAAATATTCTCAAAAATCATTGAGATAGGATTACTTTTAGGGGTAGGAAAACGTTTTCTCTTTTTGTGTGGACGACCGCTCGGTAGACGATCCTCTTAATACATTTTTATGGTCGATGATATCGGCAATAGCATGCGGCATGCCCTTTATCGTCCTTAGTTTTTCAGTAGTCATCATGCCTCACCTTTTTTCTTGACATATCGTCTTTCGTATTATAATATTCTTTGGTCTTCCAACTTCCTCGTATCTTCATACTCAAGCCTTACCTCACAAGAGTTCCATCTACATAATTCTATCACCTTATGCATAGCTTATTTGAAAGTTAATTTAATAATATAAATTATACACCGTTTTCTGTTGTAAGCCGCTACTAAACATCACATGTCATGCCGATACCCCACACTTTGAGGTTATCGACTCTTAAAAGCATTTTGTACGAGACATAATTAACTGAATAGTGGATGGCTTGGTGACAGGTCCTAAGAGTAGGTAGCTAGCCTTTACCCAGATTTCTAAAGCTTAGTCTATGGAAATCTCCAGATCTTCATAGAGACAGGTTACACACTTATAATTATGTTATCCAATTTTTTTACCTTTATTACCTTATGACTTGGATTTGACCACAAATTTTGATGGTTTCCAGTCAATGGTGGGGGAACCTAAGTTAAAAAATCCTTGTGAGCTAGGGATTTGTCGATAAGATTTTCTGTCTAATTTTGCCTAGACAGTTACTCAAAAAATGAAACACGCGGTGGTCAAATCTTCTGGAACCGGATAGCATAAATAAATAAAAGTTCTGCTGTAAGTAAACGATGATAGAATTTTCAAAAACATATTATAATAATAATATTGTTTTTTCGTAAGCTGCAGATTTGCAATAAGAACTAATTACTACCTTTAATTAATAAAATTAAACAGTGTAAACAAAGCTTAGTATGTCCATTTTTCTTAGTTACACTCTACGGAACTCCACAAAATCAAAACTTTGTTTCGCTTGACCAATCTATTGTAATCTCGCTCGAATAACGACTGTATTTTCGTCAAATCAAAGTATTTTATTATGGCCCCGGAGAGAATGGCTCATGTCTTTATCTGAGGTGTCCATGGTATGTGTGTTTTGTATTGGGCAGTACTGTTTCTCGCTTTTATTCCAGGTTTAATGAAACAAATAATTAAAATCAACAGTTGTAAGTTTGTATGTATTTGTTTGTGAGTTCAGACATTTGTAAATGCACGATATACACATATAAAAAAGTTAAAAAATATATAAATAGCTAGGTATATAGATAGAGGTACCGATTGTTTTCTTATAAAACTGTGTCCTGAAAAATAAATATCTGATATTTTTTCAAAGAAGTTTGCAGGACTATAGGGTCGAGAGTTGCATAGTACTAAGTTACTGACTGTAGGATTTACTACGGTTTTGCCTCTTACATTTTAAACCAGAAGTATTTATTAGCATTGAAAAGAAGTTACTTTAAACTACCTTTCGATAGTGTAAAAGCACTAAAAACAACACAAAAATAACAGTTGATCAACTAACTCGTTCACAGACCTACTAACCTATATCCTTACATGACCTCATATTAACTTAGTGAGAAATGCGAGCGCTGCTATCTTTGCAGAGCATTAAGCATGAGTTAAGTATATTAAGTTGTGTTTAAGTTACAATGTCTTCCTTTATTGTGTGAATGATTTAAATGTGTGTACATTCGAAAGTTTTATGACAGACTTGCAGGAGGGAGATATGTAGCGATCGTGTTTTGTTTTTAACTTGCATTGTAATTGGTTGGGGTGGTGAAATTGCTGTAGTTTCGTGCTCAAGGTTGCTTGTTCGTATCCCTGCAGGTTAGCCTTGTTTTGTTCATGTATTTTCATCAAAAAAAGAATGAAGGAACTCCTCTGCTCAGTAGTGGGACAGTATGGATTAGTTTTAATAAATAATAGTAGTCATGATTTCCATCAGAAATGTCATCAAGAAAGGTGTACTGATCTTGGAAAATGGGAAAATCTAAGTAAAGTTGTCAAGTATAATAAGCAACTTAGTTGATCTTGATCTTTTAGTTTATGGTACCCACCATAAACTAAAAGACCAATACAAAAACACAGAAATATTTACAGAATCCTTATTTCCAATAGACTTTTCCATCACTGCAAACAAATAACCGAATTGAGTCTAGTTTTCACTATCCAATATCTCAACAAAATTCTCTAGTCCACTACCTTACCTCGATGAATCAAACCCACCTTCCAAAACTAATAATAAAGTAAATTCAAAAATTATCTCACACAGCAGAGCTCCCGAAGGCCCAAGATACGTCTGACATATTTACGACAACGGTTTAGGGCATAAAACTAATCCCTACGACGTAGGGGGACCAGGGGGTCGAGGGGGGGGCGGGGGAGCGGTCGAAGGGCCCTTTATTTCTAACATTCGTCACATAGTAGCAGTAAATTATCATACTACGCTATGATATGACGGGGGACGCCCATTAAAACGCGCTTGATTTAGATGAGGCCATAAAATTGATTTATGCCTTCACGCCAACAAAACCCGTAGTACTGAAGCAACTATTATATTAACATTTTCGTGGATAACCTTTTTGATTTTGGTTGGTCATATATCATTATTACACACAAGCGAATCTCTACTCTATTCCCGAACGCAACGCTTTAAAATCGCTTGCGAGTTCTCCGCAAAATTAAGTCTTTTATAATTGAAAAAAACTTATTCAGTCGCGTAGTTGCATTCGTTGACTGCGATACATAAAAGTTACTTTATTCTACATAAAATAGGGTTTAAAATGTGTTGTGGTTTCACGTCGATCGGTACATTGTTTTTGGATATCGGGCCCGCGTAATTTGGACCATTTTATGACATTGTACTTCAATATAATATGTTGTGTTAAGTTAGATGGCTGCCTCTGATATTATGAGCTGGCATTTTGCTATTGAAAATGGTAAAAGATTGCTTATTATATTGGCAGCTTCTCTTGTTTTAAAAAGGAATTGTTTTGTTCAGCTTGTTAACTCACATTTTATGTGAATTTGTCCTGAAGATTCATAACTTTCAAGTTAGTTAAAACTGCGAATTATGTAAGAATTATACATTTACTTTATGAATCTTATATGACAAGTGTCTTGTCTCACATTTCATAAACCGATCACAAATTCAGATCAGTGCCCACGTGCTTCTGAGAAATTCGTAATCGAAAACCCCATTACCACTTTGCACGACTTGGAAATCGCAACCGGGACCTCATGTTTAGCAGTCGCGCTTACAACCACTGGACCGACAACTTGGAAATGTTCGATTTTTTTTGGAAACTAGCTCTTCTGACTATTCTGCTGCACACAGTTTTCACTTTATGAAAAGCTGAAAAATCTTCAAGATCCTGCAACTTTAGAATCCCTTTTTTACGTGGTAAAATAATAAAATGAGTCCTCCCAGCCCTGGGTGATGTGGAAGGTACTGTCATTCTCGTACTAAATGTATGTTCCAGGGTTACTGTTCCCCGTTTATATTGTGCCGCGACCCTAGCAGGCCGAAACTACGGCAGGCATTTCAGGACCCCTTGATTATCATAATATTCGAAACTTTCAGTAAAAAACTGGTTAATGACTTCTGTTATGTAAATGACATTTATCTTAATTGTTACATTTTTCTGCATTTGCTTAAAATTTCAGTAGTTTTTTTTTTCTTCTAAATAGCTGGTCAAAGCTAAAATTACAAAAAAAAAAAGGTTGCACTCCAGGAGTGCCGGTAGAAGTGAAAACTTTTTTGTTACTATGTTTTATTTTTAATTTGAATGACGTCTTACTCATTTTCGATCAGGGTCACGTGACCCTGACGCGAGTTTTGGTCACGTGACCCTGACGCGAGTTTTAAATTTTTTACCCATTACAGAAAAAGTGTACAACGCCGCTAAAGAAGTTTTCACTTCAAAAAAGAATAACATGAACTAATTAAACCATATTAATTATGCCATACCCTATTATTGCAACATCGCTTCCATCAAAGAGGGGTAAACAGGAATCACGGCCATTCGTCACACATAACTAACATTTCCTAAACGAATTTATTCAAGGAAAAATCAATCTTATATTAAATATTTAGTGTCGTTTTATAAAAAAACATTGACAGGAGGATGTTTTATGATTGCCAGTTGCCATCTGGTGGCATAATCTTTGAAATATTGAGTATTTACCTATCATCGTTGGCATTAGGGCACTCCCTAACAGCGAGCATTCACTATGTAACGTTATAGATTCGAACATTCGAAGACAATGGCGCACCAAATTTCACGCTTTTATGTTACATTACAGGTGAATGCTCGCGGTATGGGAGCGCCTTATTATTATGCAGACAAAGCACTTGATTTTTAAATTAATTATGAACGTAAATAAATTATGTATTTTTTATTGTGAATGAAAATGGACTCTAAAGATTAGAGATCGTATGTAGATAAAAATTAACGATTTAACAATTTGTTTTAATTAAAATCAACATAAAATTCGGTCATCAAACAGACCGTCCAGTCTGATTCTGTAACCGAAGCCGATAAAGACATATAATAACAAATATATCTTATCGAAACGTATAAAAAGTCGAAAATCGTTATTTATCTATTTTACGATACACGACACTCGGGATTGGTGATGTAAAGTCTTATGGTCAAAAGCCATAAACTAAGTCTAACAGGATTGGTCGGTCACCACTAAATCTACCATTTTAGTGTCCCAAGATTTTATGGCTTAAAATACTATAAAACTTTAGGTGTCAATTGATTTGAAGTAAAAATGTATAATGTGTCCAATTAAGTAACGTTTTGGTATATAGTGTCAGTAGATAAAGATTGTCTGTCCGTCACGTATTTGATAAAATAATAGTTAACCTAAGTATTTATTGGGAAATCGTAAAATTTGAGATGCTCATCAAAGTTTTATTGCTTTGTGTTTGATGACCCCAGCCTGAAAATATCTACCCACGTAAAATTTGTAGGCGTAAGGGTATATAATCAAATAACTTTAATTAAATACAGACTTACTTCATTAATTTTATTTCCTATGTCATTATAATGGCAATTTCTTAAAAATTAAGAGGACACCCACGACCCCACGTCACAGAATTTTGAATAATTCAGTGAAGCATGTTTAAAGTTAATTGCGCGAAATACTTACCCAGCTAACATACTTCAGGAATTTCAGGTATATGGATGGATGGAATCGTAATAGGTTGCATTCTAAAGTTTTTATGTACCCCATAGGTAAATGGTTTGAGTTTAAAAATGTATGTGCCAATAATATTGGAGAGTCAAAAGTCCTCGTCAACCTCAACGAAAATGTAAAAACACAAAAGTTCAAAATTTAAAAACATGTAGCAGCGAGCGATCTGAGTCGGACTTAGCGCTAACTTGCTAGGTTCGTCGCGCTCCCCTCGACGACATAAATCAATTTGTCAGTTACAACGTGACGTAGTAGCGCACACACACGCAAACTTGTGAACGTGTGGGACGATTTTTTTTTGTATTTTTCAGTTTATTTTAGTTTTCTATGGATTGTGTGCAATTATGAGTGATTGATTGGAGTAGTATGTGGCTGTGAGGGATTTCTTTGTATAATAAAAATAATGGTTTTTATTATGTTATTATTGCTTGTTGTCACGCGGTTTTTGGATAGAAGTTTTAGATTAACTTTTATTGTTTCGTGATGACTACTTTGAGACCCTGCACTGGGCCCGCGTGGTGTATTATGGCCCATTCCCTCTCACAGAGAGGAGGCCTCCGGCCTGTGTCCCAGCAGTGGGAACATTATAGGCTGATTATGATGATGATGACTTTGAGACTGGCTCTATGTTACACATTCAATAATCACGATCTTGTCATAATTATGTTGACCTTATATCACCTTATGGAGCCATATTCCTGATTATCACCCCTTTTTGATACGCAATTAGCCACTGTTGACTGAATGCAATGGATATATTCAAATCAAGCAGTAGATGCGGTGAAAAATACTAACAGCAGATCCAGTACATTAAACATTTTTTAACTCTATCCTTTTGTAAAAATATCGCTATGCTATCCTCGAGCACTTGTTGTCAACGTTTTATAAGTGACCTGATGGGCCGATGTGAAATAATAACTTTTGATTTTGAAAAAAAAAACAACAATAATAATTATTATACTATATAAAGCTCGATTACCACTCACTGACTGATTGACATAATTGTTCTCCCAGATGGTGAAGGGGAAGGTGGGTATATTTTGACAGATTCGTAAACAAGTAACTCCCGTGAGTATGGGAAAAATCCCAAACCTCCCCTTTTCGCCCCCCCTCTCCCCCCTCCCCATCGTATCTCGGAAACTAAGAGACCCGTGTTTTGTTTTTTTACGGATTCGTATAGAGGAGGCTCGGAAACGTAAAAATCAGTTTTTAGAGTCCCCCCTCCCCTTTTCCCCTTCTCCCCCCTTTAGGAGGATCTCGGAAGTTAACAGACTTGCAACAGTTTTTTTTTCAGATTCATGTCAAGGGCCCCATAGTTTGTCAAAATCATTTTTCAAAACTCTCCCCTCTCCCCCCCTTCACCCCTCCCCCCGTCGTATCTCGGAAACTAAGAGACCCGTGTTTTGTTTGTTTACGGATTTGTATAGAGGAGGCTCGAAATAGTAAAAATCATTTTCAAAGTTCCCCCTTGCCCTCCTCCCCCCCCCCCCCCTTTAGGCGGATCTCAAAAAAGACTTGGAATAATTTTTTTTCAGACTCGTGTCAAGAGGTCCAGAGTATGTCAAAATCATTTTTCGAAACTCACCCCTCTCCCCCTCTTCACCCCTCACCGCATAGCGGTAAAGCGAAGCGTAGGGATGTGGTCACGATAGCTTTCCGGTGGTAGGTAGGTCGACAAGCAAACTTACAAGTAACTCTCATTAGTAGGGCAAAAGTGCCAAGCCTCCCCTTTTTGCTCCCCCCCCCCTCCCAATCGTATCTCAGAAACTATGAGACCCGTGTTTTGTTTTTTTATGGATTCGTATAGAGGAGGCTCGGAAAAGTAAAAACCATTTTTCAAAGTCCCCCCCTCTTGACCCCGTTCTCCCCCCTTTAGGCGGATCTCAGAAGAGACTTGGAACATTTTTTTCTTCAGATTCATATCAAAGGGCCCAGAGTATGACAAAATCATTTTTCTAAACTCGCCCCTCTCCCCCCTTCACCCCTCCACCCATCGTAACTCGGAAAAATTATGTAGGGGTAAAGCGAAGCGTAGGGATGAGGACACGATAGCTTTCTGGTGGTAGGTAGGTCCTGAGTGGAGCGAACCTGCGAGACCGAGTGGATCGAAGGGGGGAGGTGGCGAGCGAAGCGAGCCGGCGACCTCCGTAGCTTAATGAAGGTTGAGTGGGTGAAGCGTAACTCGGCGGTGAAGACAAGCAAACTTACAAGAAACATTCATGAGAAGGGCAAAAGTACCAAGCCTCCCCGTTTTTGGCCCCCCCCCCTCGCAATCGTATCTCAGAAACTACGATACCCGTGTTCTGGATTTTTACGGATTCGTATAGAGGTGGCTCGGAAAAGAAAAACCCATTTTTTCAAAGTTGCCCTTCTTGACACTTCCCCCCCCCCTTAAGGCGGATCTCAGAAGAGACTTGGAACATTTTTTTTCAGATTCACATAAAGTACCCGGAATTGGTCAAAATGATTTTTCTAAACTCCCCCATTTCCCCCTCTTCACCCATCCCCCCATCGTATATCGGAAAAACTATGTAGCGGTAAAGCGAAGCGTAGGAATGATGTCACGATAGCTTTCCGGTGGTAGGTAGGTCCTGAGTGGAGCGAAGCGTAACACGCGGGTGACGACAAGCAAACTTACAAATAACTCTCATAAGTAGGGCAAAAGTACCAAGCCTCCGCTTTTTGGCCTCCCCCCCCCCTCTCCCTATCGTATCTCAGAAACTAAGAGACCCGTGTTTGGTGTTTTTTTACGGATTCGTATAGAGGAGGATCGGAAAAGAAAAAACCATTTTTTTCAAAATCTCCCCTCTTCACCCCCTTCTCCCCCCTTTAAGTGGATCTCAGAAGAAACTTGGAACATTTTTTCTTGGGGCCCAGAGTATGTTAAAATCATTTTTCAAAATAAAAATGAGAATCCAAGATGGCGGCTGCTACAATTTTCGAATTGTTCATCAATTTTATCATGGGAGTCGTTTTCATGGTTTTCGAGGATGCTAAAGCCGATAGTAAGGTCAAAACCCAAATTCAAGGTGGCGGCTGCGACAGTTTTCGAATTTTTCATCATGGATGTCGTTTTCATGGTTTTCGGGTATGCTAAAGCCGATGGTGGGGTCAAAATCAAAATCTAAGATGGCGGATGCGATCATTTTCAAAATGTTCATCATGGGAGTCGTTTTCGTGGTTTTCGAGGATGCTTAAGCCAATAGCGTGGTCAAAATCAAAATCCAAGATGGCGGCTGCGATAATTTTCGAAATGTTCACCATGGGAGTCGTTTTCGTGGTTTTCGAGGATGCTTAAGCCAATAGCGTGGTCAAAATCAAAATCCAAGATGGCGGCTGCGATAATTTTCGAATTGTTTATCATGGGAGTCGTTTTCATGATTTTCGAGGATGCTAAAGCCGATAGTGTGGTCAAAATCAAAATTCAAGATGGCGGCTGCGATAATTTTCGAAATGTTCATCATGGCAGTCGTTTTCATGGTTTTCGAGGATGCTTAAGTTGATAGTGAAGTAAGAATCAAAATCCAAGATATCGGTCGCGATCATTTTCAAAATGTTCATCATGGATGTCGTTTTCATGGTTTTCGGGTATGCTAAAGCCGATGGTGGGGTCAAAATCGAAATCCAAGATGGCGGCTGCGATAATTTTCGAAATGTTCATCATGGGAGTCGTTTTCGTGGTTTTCGAGGATGCTTAAGCCAATAGCGTGGTCAAAATCAAAATCCAAGATGGCGGCTGCGATAATTTTCGAATTGTTTATCATGGGAGTCGTTTTCATGATTTTCGAGGATGCTATATAAAGCCGATAGTGTGGTCAAAATCAAAATTCAAGATGGCGGCTGCGATAATTTTCGAAATGTTCATCATGGCAGTCGTTTTCATGGTTTTCGAGGATGCTTAAGTTGATAGTGAAGTAAGAATCAAAATCCAAGATATCGGTTGCGATCATTTTCAAAATGTTCATCATGGATGTCGTTTTCATGGTTTTCTAAGGTGCTAAAACCGATTGCGAGGTCAAAATGAGAATCCAAGATGGCGGCTGCGATAAGGTTCGAAATGTTCATCATGGGAGTCGTTTTCATGGTTTTCGAGGATGCTTAAGCCGATAGTGAGATCAAAATCAAAATCCAAGACGGCGGCTGTGATAACTTTCGAAATGTTCATCATGGATGTCGTTTTCATGATTTTTGAGAATGCTAAAACTATAGTGGTGTCAAAAACAAAATCCAAGATGGCGGCTTTGATAACTTTCGAAATGTTCATCATGGGAGTCGTTTTCATGGTTTTCAAGGATGCTAAAGCCGATAGTTAGGTTAAAATGAGAATCTAAGATGGCGGCTGCGATAATTTTCGAATTGTTAATCATGGGAGTCGTTTTCATGGTTTTCGAGGATGCTTAAGCCGATATGTTGGAAACCACGGAGGACATAAACAACGTCACCGAAGGCCTGCCGCGCGTCATCCACGAAGTGGGCTGTAAACATTTTCGACCTATCAGGAATGGACGTAAGTCGGTGCTTACCAGCGAGACTCTGGCACTGATGACAAAAGGACGAGAGCTCACAAAGCCACACAGGCTGAGAGTCAGGTACTTAACAGGGAGGTCAAAAAGCAGTCCAGACGCGATACCCGAAGTGCAAATACTCGAATTATAGAGCAAGCAGTTCAGAATAAAGGCACGAAGGTATTTGCCAAGCCCAATACCTCCCGCTGTCGCCTGACAGAGCTCAGAACGTCACAAGACACTACCGTCACCTCAAAGCCAGAGATTTTCGCTGAAGTCGAAAATTTCTATGGAGACTCATATGCTAAAAAAACTTGCCCACCTCAGGCCCACGGCGCGGATGACCAACGGGCCAAACTGACACGCCATCTCACAGACGAGCTTCCCGACATTGACATGGGTGAGGTTGAAATGGCTCTCAGGCAGCTTCACCATTACAGAGCTCCAGGGGATGACAGAATAACCATAGAGCTGCTCAAGGCAGGAGGAATACCTATCTTGACACACCTTGTAAAGCTCTTCAATTCCGTCATCCACACTGGCATAACACCGGAGGCATGGCATGGGAGTGTGGTAGTATTATTATTCAAAAACTGCCATAAAGCGCTCCTTAAAAACTACCGCCCGATCTCACTTCTGAGCCATATCTATAAGCTGTTCTCGAGGGTTATTCTAAATCATCTTGCCCAAAAGTTCGATGACTTTCAGTCACCGGAGCAGGCCGGGTTTCAAAAAGGTTACTGCACCATAGACCACATACACACCCTTAGGCAAGTGATTCAAAAGACCGAGAAGTATAACCAGCCTCTGTGCCTAGCGTATGCGGACTACGAGAAGGCTTTCGATACCATCGAGACCTGGGCTATTCTGGAGTCCATGCAGAGATGCCTCATCGACTGTCGCTACGTTGAGGTGATGAGATGTCTGTATAAGGCCGCAACAATGACCGTCCAAGTACGAGAACAGAGCACAAAACCAATCCAACTGCGTCGAGGGTAAGACAAGGAGACGTCATCTCTCCGAAACTGTTTACAAACGCGTTGGAGGACGCTTGATTGAAAAGGACGAGGTGTTAATATGTACGGTCAGTACATCTCACACATCCGATTTGCGGATGACATTGTCATATAGCAGAGTCTCTGCAGCAGCTGGAAGAAATGCTGAACAGCTGGAGCGATTCTTCAAGGCGTGTGGGTCTCGGAATGAATCTGGCTGGACAAAACCAAAGTCATGTTTAATGGTCATGTCACCCCGAGACCTGTAATCGTGAATAATGCTGCCCTCGAGGTTGTACAAGAATACATTCATATAAGCCAAAGTGTACAACTGGGCAGGCACAACTTTGAGAAGGAGGTAGCTAGAAGAATACGCTTGGGCTGGGCAGCATTCGGGAAGCTGCGTCATATCTTTGAATTATCGATCCCACAATCCCTTAAAACCAGGGTTTACAACCAGTGTGTCCTACCCGTAATGACTTACGGAGCCGAAACGTGGACACTTACCATCGGCCTGGTCCACAAATTTAAGGTTGCTTAGCGTGCAATGGAGAGAGCAATGCTCGGGGTTTCTCTGGTGGATAGAATTCGTAATGAAGTCATTCGCCAGAGAACCAAAGTAACCAACATTGCGCTTAGAATCAGTATACTGAAGTGGAAGCGGGCCGGGCACGTCTGTAGACGGACAGGCGGCATATGGAGCAAACATGTGCTTGAGTGCAGACCGCAAATGGGAAAACGTAGTGTAGGACGCCCTGCTGCAAGATGGGTCGATGATTTAAGGAAGGTGGCTGGCAGTAGATGGATGCGGGCTGCCCAGGACCGGGATGGTTTGGGGGAGGCTTATGTCCAGCAGTAGACGGCAATAGGCTTATGATGATATATAAAGCCGATAGTGAGGTCAAAATCTAAATTCAAGAGGGTGGCTGCAAAAAAATATTTTTTTTTATCATAGATGCCGTTCGAGGGTATTAAAGCCGATAGTGACTTAAAAATCAAAATATAAGATGGTGGCTGCAATCATTTTCGAAATTTTCATCATGGGAGTCGTTTTCATGGTTTTCGAGGATGCTAAAGCCGATAGTAAGTCAAAATCAAAATCTAAAATGGCGACTGCAAAAAATTCTAAGTAAGGAATACTTCTCAAAACAAAACCCCGCGAGCTGCTTGCAGCTCGCGCAACGCGCAAATACTAGTTTGTAGGTATAAACCTAATGTGACCCCTCGCTTTGAACTCGTTATGCAAAAACTAAACAAGATTTATCCTGTATTTCTTCTTCAAAATAGTATCTACCTCTCCATAATAAATTATTTTATGTTGTTAATGTAAAGCATTTCATTAAACATTGATATAAATCAAAGTGAGACATGTTACGTAGACTTTTTATTCAAATTTACTAATCAAGTCATAGATTTCTATTTGAAGTTTTAGAAGGTTTAACACGTTAGTGAAAAACTTTAGGAAAAACGATATTGTTTATCTAGACAATGGTTTATAATAGAGAATACCTACGCTCTGTTCAACTGTACTTATTATATTTGTTTAAAACCTTATATAACAATGTTTTATTGCATCTATAATAATGAAAATGATAATAACGATGAATCTTTGATTGACGTTTTGTAGGTCGTGGGTTCGAATCCAGGCAGGCGCATTACTTTGTGCAATTTATTTCATCACCACTGCTCTCAAAATGGTGAAGGAAAACATCGTGAGAAAACCGGCATGTCCTTATAGAACCAACAATTCGAAGACATCTGACATCCATCAATCCGCACTGGGCCCACTCCCTCTCACAGAGAGGACTGTGTCCCAGCAGTGGGAACATTAATAGGCTGATGATGATGAACTAAAGAGCAGCTCATGATTAATCCACATAGGTTAGCCTTTCTCAAAGCAGTTGGACAGTTGGGTTATTTTTCATAATCGCACAAACTTTTGTAAAGATTAGGTTACCTTTCACATGCCGTGTAAAACTATATTTTTCATACAAATCCTATTAAAAGAAATTGACACTTTTATATTAGAAAATATACGGGGCGATATTTCTCCCGATGCCCTTGCATTCGTTCTAAATGAAACGATCGCGCGATTACGTACGTGTTTACTCAATAATTCGATGCGAGTGACTTGTTAGCGCAAGGGATAAGAGGAAGCGGGCTTAACAGCGTTTACTCTTGTTAAAATTATACAATATTGCAGTGTATTATAATGAAGTGTTTTAACTCTAGAATATTAGCTTTCAAGTTACTTTTTATCTTAAAACTAGAACTATTTCTTTTTTTCAAGTTAATTGATGATCATCTTAAGATATAGCAATGAGCTGTTGACATGAATACAGATCAGGGTTTAGAAGAAAGTTGACAGTAATTGATTTACTTTACTGAATGGCATGTATTTTGTTTTTGCTTTATGTGTAATTAATTCTGAATTCGAAGAGGTCATTTCAGACACGCAATTAAGCTTAAGAAAACTTTGTTTCACGGATATTGCTTGCACCACACGCCAGTATCGCTTGCGATCCGGCCGCGACTCGTCATTTCTCGCATTGTCGTAATCCGCTGATTTACTAGCGACATTAATCAGGTTGACGGCCGATAGGGACTAAATCACTACCACGTTGTCTCCTGCCGTCACCTTCAACCTTAGCACAACAACACAAGACGCAATTTCCTGGAGCAACCCACTTTCTTACGCATCCAATATTAACACTACTGCATGTTATTGCTTGTAATTCTTTTTGCGAATTTTGTACACATATATACAACTTTTTTTTGTTTCATACATGTTTTATTTGTCTAGCGCGACGTGGTGCTGATTTATTGGCCGTTTCCTTTTATGCCTGTTTTAGAGGGTTTGACTGTAACGCGAGATTTTTAAAAAGCGTGTTGATTTTGAGTGATATATAGTGATAATTTATTTTGTATTGTTGCTGTTTTCGTGTGGTTTGTTGTGTGAATGCCAAGTTTGATAGGCGTGGAGGCAAACAAGCTTACGCGAATGCATCTGTTGGTCTCGTTTTAGTGATGTGGTGTGTCTAATATTGTGTACTAGTTTCCTGCCCTTGCTTTGCAAAGATGCAATCGTGGCCCATAATGTTGGCCCAATAATATTGGCCGTATAATATCATGACTGGCTGAATTTATTGGAAATCTCCGTCTCGATACAACATAATTATATCCCCATAAATAACTGTATCTACTACGGAATAAATTAGATGACGAAACATCAAGATTTATGTGTGATATAAAGTCACACATAAATATTTTAACTAAGTATCAATTCATTAAGAAATAAACCTTACAGAATTAATTGTCTAAGTAATGGTGAAAGCTTAATTTTGATTTAAGCTTTAAGTATGTCATAAAGCGAAAATTTTATTTCAAATTTTATCAAATGAGCCAGGGTGGAGAGTAAAAACACTGTTCCTTCAATTGCCATCTACGCTCTAGGGTCACGGTAACCTACTTCTACAATCCCACAGAACGGTAGTCCCACAGCTTTCAAATAAAGCATAATAATAATTACAAAAGTTATTCAATAAGATGAGAAGTCCTAACAACACCATACAGAGATGAGTACTTACAGGTGTCAATTATAACTAAGCTTAAACTAGTATTCTAAACACTAATATAACACAATTCCCAGAGCAAAAGCTGCAGCATTCCGCAGAAGATGGCTGCCCGGGTGAGACGTCGTAAATCTACAACTTTTGCCAGTTGCGACATAAATCAGACTGATGTATTAGTGTTGCGGAATTAAAAATATCAATGTTCATCGCGATTTACTGGCTTTTGATTAGATAATAATAATAATATAATAATAATAATATTTGTTTATTCCTCTCATAAAGGTACATATTAGTCACAAGTTATTACAGTATTTACTTATAGCATAGCTTTTCAACCTTTGTGAGAGCTGGAGTCTATACTGGGTACTGGACCTGTGTGACAGATCTCCAGGCTCACACTCGATATCTGTATTGAAATATATACTCTTACTAAAAATACACTACACAAATAATAACTATATATAAGGCAAGACAACCAAAAATTTGAGAATGAAACAAAAAATGCAAAAAAGAAATAATAACAAAATGTATGTGTGTTTTACCAAGTGGAAAACGTTTGTGTAAATTTATCCGATAGACGAAATTATCTCGCAATGTTTAAGATTTCCTCAGTCCCAGCATAATCCAATTCTAGCAGCCAGTCCGTTACAGTTTTTTTACATTGGTATTTAGCCATGTGATATAGGTTTAATATTTTATTGGTCTTGTTATAAACGTGACCACCAAGAAAAGGGAAACTACGTTGAGCTGATCGAGATTTCGTAGGGATCGAGGGACAGACAGTATCTTTGCGACGGTGGGAGCTAAATCTGGAAGGGTCATAAGGAGTTCTGGAATGTGTCAACAGAACAAGATTTAAAATAAAAAGCTTACGAACGGAGAGAACAGAACATTTATTATACAGATCGGTGGTAGGAAAGCGGAAAGGCAACCGCCAACCAACTTTCAGGACTGCCCTTTGTGCTCGTTCTAATTTTAGCAAATGGGTCTTACATGCTCCGCCCCATGCAGGAATACAATATTGTAACAGCGATTGGCAGAGGGCAAAATATACAAGTCTCAGTACTTTGGTGTCGGCAACGAAACGAAGGGATTTAAAAATATAAATTAATCTTCGAACTCGTGAAGTGAGTGTGTCTATCTGTGCACGGAACGACAAGCAATCATCTATCTGTATACCAAGATATTTAATTAAATTACTGCGGGTAAGGCAGGGACAATTACACACAGTTCGTGGAGACAAAGTACAGGAGTGGGCTTTCAGAGAGAAAGGAGAGATGTGAGGCTGTTAGAGGGGTAGGGGGTTAGAGATAGTGTCAGTGAAGGACAAGCAAGCAATGGACCGACAACATAAGGAATTATACGAATCAGAGGGATAATAGAAACACTACTCTTTTAGGTGAGCTTGCAATGCGGAATCGACTCGGGTACGATTCATGATCTGACGGCGAGTCACCCGTTACTCGCCGTCCGCATTCCCATTTTGACTATTACAGGCGCCTTTGAATTATCAGAAAAGCAAAACTAACTGAAGCCACACTCTCTGCCATAATGTAACTTTTGTAGGTACAACTACTGTATAGTTGCCCATTCTACAGCGTTTATGTTATCTAAACAGAAGAGTGGGTATACGAAACTACATGAACTCCTTTATATCAAAATATTTGTTTTTTTTTTTTATATTGATATAGGTATGTGCCAATTATGTTGCAATTCGTTGAAAAGTTATAAAATACTACAAAAAAAATTGTTTTCTTGAAGCATTATAATTTCCAATTCAAAAAAGGCTTGTCAATCAAAACGATCCGAGTCTTCAAATTGGAGCAATGAAAGTTTAAGTCGTGCCAAAAAGGTGCGGGTAGGGCTCCGAAATAATTATTCATTGCGTTTTTAACAGCCGGCCCAGGCGGCGCGGAATTGTGAGAGGCCACTACAACGGCGGAGAGAGCAGCGCGGCCGTCGTAAAAATTGGACCAGGGAAAACTGTGGAGTCGTGGAATGTAGATTTTTGTTTGGAGTTTCTTGAAGTAAAATTATGTTTGTCTTTTGGTTTGTATGTGTTAAATGTGGGAAGAAGTTGGTCAGTATTTGTTTAATATCGATGCTGATAAAAGTTTTTGAGTTAGTAGGTAGGTACGCCAACCTAAGCAGAATACTTAGGTTGGCTTAGATTGGCGTGCGCGTTAATAGGCCTTTTCTGTATGTTTGCTGTACCTTTGTTATTAATTCCCATATCCATAATAGCTATTGAATGGTGTAATAATGGAAGGTGGACTTTTTTTTCCAAAATCATTGGAAACGATTCCTGGCCAGTATTATTGAATTTTCTAAAATCCAATGATGCAAATCAAAATCAAAAGCATTTAAGAATTTAAGTAGACCAGTTACAGGCACTTTTGAATTGTCAAAGACATAAAAATATAATTAAACACTACAAAGTTATGGTGCTACAGTCCCAGTCACAAGACATAAAAACTGTGAAAGTACCGTAGATGACCTCTATGGAGAAGAACGGGCAAGAAACTCCTGCAGTTTTAGTTTTCGTCATAATCGGCATCGGGACTCCTTTCAAAGTTTTTGATATTCCTCATAGTTTCGGAAATAGCCCAGAAAATTTTAACCCTTTCCCTTTTCACTAAAAACCCTTCACCAACAGCTCCACCGCACCTCTGCTCCTCCAAAACACAACCATCTCCTGACTTGTTAATACCGCAGCCTACCATCTTAGCATATTGCAACTCTCTAAATATCGCCATTATGTCTAAGATGGCGTCCAAACACGAGGTTATCACGCGCCAAGTATTTGATGGGCAGACCTTGCAAATTGAATGTATTATTTAGGTACCAGAGGGCGGACCTGGGTGGATTGCTAGGGTTGAAAAAGCGTATTTAAAGAGTTATTTTTTAGATAATGGTTCTCTTTGAATTAACTTCTATTTGGTGTTAAACAGACATCGGCAAAGGAGGTCAATAAAGCTATTGTCAAACAATTGTATGGAATTGTTTGAAGCCAGTCACATAGACTATGTGATCGCTTTCGCTTTTCTATGTGACTGAATTCAAACAATTCCATCCATTACAAACAAAAACGCTTCGGATGGCATACGCTTCGCCTGTCTGTTTGACAATAGCTAGTGCACTGCTGCATAAAAAATAAGTTTTCATAATACTGTCTTGGCTTAAAATGTTTATTATAAGTTTTGATACTTTATTAAAATTATTCATCACCATCATCAGCTGGGACACGTTTACTACTGAATAAGTCTTTGTTTAATAGTGGATGCCTCCCTCTTAGACCATGTCAGCGAACGACAATCTGCGACAAGCTATCATCAATATTACTAAAAAAAAATATTACTTATTTAAATTTTATTATGTAAATACTATCAGGAATTGGTATGTTTACAAAATGTTTCTCTAAAATAACATTAGTCAAATAGGTAACTAAGTTATCTTACATACCTTGTTATTTTCATATAAGCAAATTACATTTAGTTTTACTTAGTTTTATGTAAAGATCTACATTCCACGGAGATGTTAATCTAATTTGGAGCAGTTAATTTCAAAAAATCAATCTTGACTAAGGACAAAGTTAAAAAATTAAATATTTCGCTCTAGCAACACAGCACCGTGATGCGGTGTTGCATATTTATGAAAAGCACCATTTGACGAATATGAGAGTGTGTGAGGGTTAACAGAGTTTCACTCAACAACAGGTTGGGGAGTCCTTCGCGGTGGCAGGGTTAAAGTTATTTGTAATCATTTCAACCCTGCAGCGGACGACGAAGAAAGTAGCGTGGAAAAATTCATGGGTAATTTTCGACAGTGTGTTTAAAGTTGATGGTTTCATGATTATTTCAATGTTTTGAAATAGAATTTGGCAGTTATTGAGAAGTGATGAATATAAGTATTATCTAATTTCGGTAAGATTACCAAAGAGTTTAGTCCACTATGATTAATTCAGTGAATGTTATGATAACAGAGTTACATTTAGATTACTTTGAAGGAAAATATTGTAAAAGGAATTTCATTCAAATACACTAGCTGTTGCCACCGGTTTCACCCGCTAAAGATCGAAAATTATATCGCGGAAACAAACAAATACCTACAATCGGGATAAAACTATAATAAGTGTACATTTAGGTTATACCCAGAGTATCTGTGTACCAAATTCCCTCAAAACCAGTTCAGTCAGAGGCCTTATCATGAGTTTTTAGTTATTCCGACATAAACTAGTACTTAACTTTGACATTATCAATTTTCAAGGACAAAATTAGTTCCTTCTTCGCACACCAGAGGCGCTGTTCCATTTTTCCATACAAGAAACGCTGTAAATACTGGAAAAACGCTGTAAAGTAAAAAGTGAAAACTCGTGATAGGGTACCGTAGTCTTTGCGTGAAAGTGTAACAAACATCCATACATCCAATCTCAAACTGTCACATTTATAATATTAGTAAGATAAACACGAAAAGAACATGTAAAAGTGATCCATAATAACTTATTCAATACGTAGGCTATTCATCAAAATAAATAACGAGAACCATCACTATTCAAAACCAACATCAACAAAAATACTTCCGTCCGTCTATTGGCACCAAATGGGCCCAATCCAACTTTCAACTTCAAAAAAAAATCCAATACAAGATTCAAGAATTAAACAGTTCTCAAAGTTGCTGAACAGAGAGCCAAATAAATTTATTTTATTTCTCTCCCCCGTCGGAAAAGTATTTGATTCACTCCGCTTCGCTATTAGAATGATCCTGTGTTTTTTTTTCTTTGTTCATTGCCCTTTTTTCCAAGTCGGTTAAGCAAGGGGCAATAAATTGTACAAGTACATTTCAAGGAGGTATATGCTTGGAGTTATTTACTGATTTCAAGGGGTCGCGTGATAATATTTTTGTTTAAGTAAATGAAGATTTTCTTTTTGTTGCCGGCTGTTAAGTGGCTTGATTTAGTTGAATGAGGGTAGTTTTGAAGTTTTTGGGGGCTTATCAAATAAGGAAGTGAACTTCCAGTACTTTAAGTTTTTTCATACGAGAAAATAATATGTTAGATTTTTAGGAAAACTACATTTGTTTTTTAAAGATGGGTAAACCTTTTTATCGAATTCTCTTCTCTACAATGATTGTATGTTTTTCCATTATTTACTGTTGAACTGTTGAATCATTTTGTTTTCAGACGTTTTATTTTGTGTAAAAGGCGCCGAATGAAAAATAGCAATAAAAAAGAAGTTTCTGTGCAAATTGACATTACCTATTTTAGTCAAAAAAATCTCTTAAACCACTACAAGTTTGCCGCTGATCTATTTACCAACAAACTTATAAAGAATTTTTACATTAAAAAAAATAAAATTGCTAAACAAATAGCTGTTCAAGATGCGCGCGCATGTTGACACAGAATGCGCAGGCGCCGCGCCGCGGTGGCTTAAAAAGAGCTTTGTCACTATGGCTATAAGGTCAGAAGTTCCATTTAGGATGACGCTGAATAGCACTTTTGACAGTCAATAACAGGAATTAGTATTATTATAAAAAACAGGCTACATCTATGTTCCATTTCACCTTTAATCTGTGTTTTGTTTTTATGATTTTTGATCCATCAAGATTCCTTCGCAATCTTGTTTTCGGAGACATTATTCATTTTCAACCATTAGACGTTCTTCTTCTCTTCGGTTACTATCATAATAAAATCTAGAGAAACCATTTAAGTCTTGGTTGATTGTGTATCAGCCTGTGATTTTCTCATTTGGATCATTACTGAGCCAGCTAATTACAAATTAATGTTTCAATAGGATCCAAGATTGATCCAATCATCCGTTCATCAGTATCCATCAATTTACAAGTGTCTGCTGATCCCACAAAACGACCAAATAATATTCTCAGTCAAGTACATTTCTCTTTTCTTTAAAGACTAAAAGCGTATTGGCACTCGTGAGTCGTAGCTGAAAATCAGCGTCAGGTGGAAAATTTTGTGTTGCCATCTGACATTATGCTTAGCTGAAGCCCTTTGATATAAATTTTTATTAAGTTTGTATTGTTTTAGTTTTAAGTTTTAGCACAAGTGCCAATAAACGCAATTTTCTTTCTTTTTTTCTTAAAAGATTATTATTTAGTTCACATAACATGGTACAATTTATTTAAAAAGCTAGTAGGCAAAGAACAGTAATCTTTAATAGCTAGATATTTACATATGCCCTGAACTCCACACGAGGGTGTGTCGTGGAGTCCAGCCTCTTCCCATGCAAAGTTTAACATGTTATTTTTAACTAAATTGAACCTTACCTTCTGAATCTCTCCTACTCTGTGACCGCGGTAAGTTAAAAAGAGTTTTACTTTCAAGTGGCCCCTGAAATGTTTGCTTCGGCAGATAACTTGAAGTTCGGTGTCTTTGTTATGATTTCTGTGTGTTTTACTAATGAAATGTGTGGCGGTTATTAAGCAATGTTTCTTTGTGAGCGCCGCCTAAGATTTCTGGCGTGTGGTCTTATTTAGTGGGTCACTGTGTCTCTTTGTGGGCATGTCGAAACGTGATGATAAGGGGATTATGTCTGGTGAGGTTGATGCATCATGATATCTGCTCAAATATTATGGGGAGAATTCCGAAACTTATCTTGCATTGTTCCGTTATAAAAGTAAGTAAACACTTTCAATGGAATAGAGAATTTAGGAGCATGCCGTTCTCTAGGCTTTTTTGTTCTCTACATTACTCTGTTGTGATAGAAAACGTTATGAGGAAACTGACGGGGTGCTAACTTGCAGGGATTGTGGACGCCTTTTCCCGGCAAAAAAATGGCTATGTCAGTCACCAGAGGGCACACCAGCGATGATAATTATGCAGATCCAAGTCGCTGTGGCCGAAATCGGTCGGGATCATAAATTATCTATCTAATATCTTTAAACGAGCAATTCTTGTATATTTTCCGAGATCCTGATTATTTATATCTAATCAGGATCTCGGAAATGGCTCCAAAGATTTTCATGAAAATTACAGATTAGGCGTTTTTCGGCTCAAGGAATCGATTTATCAAGGTCCCAGGTTCGAGTAAAGCTCGGTTCCTAAGATACAGACATTTTAAAAACCGAGCGAAACTCGGTCAACCAGATATTACGTTTTAAATGAGGAAACTGACAAGCCCTACAATCTAAAATGCGACGAAATTAAGTGATCTCTACTCTCTGGGTCCACATACATAAATATAGATTTAGGCACAATTCTTCATTAAGATTAAAAGAACCTATCCAACGTGAAACCCCCGCAAACACTTGCCTATGAAATAATTATGCCATCTTTGTCTGAACTTTTTTATAAACAGTGGCCAAACAGACTCTGTGAAACGGAGGACGTCACAATTGACGCAGTGGTTGAGCTATTGGAAGCTGCTGTGAGTGTCGCGGGTATTCCCGAACGGAACAAAATTAATATTTGTATGATATACCTACAAGTAGTTTTTCCGGGAGCAGTGGTGGCCCGGAGTGGTATCGGTCCCGATTGGAGCAGTCGTGGCCCAGTGGTATCGGTCTCGACTTACGAGTTGGGTCGTGGGTTAGAATCCCGCCGGGCGCTTTACTTTGTGTAATTTATTTCATCACCACTGCTCTTAAAACGGTGAAGTAAAACATCGTGAGGAAACCGGCATGTCCTAGAACCAAAAATTCGGAAAAAATGAGACATCCACCAATCCGCACTGGGCCTGCGTGGTGGATTATGGCCCAGAGAGGAGACCTGTGTCCTAGCAGTAGGAACATTATAGTCTGATGATGATGAGTTTTTCCGGGTCTGGGCGTTCGTGTATGGTCAGCTTCAAAGAAAACTCACCCCTTTTGTTACTGACATCACTAACTAAGGGGTTCAGCTTTCTCTGAAGCTGATTGTACATGATTTTAAATGTTTGAAAACGCATCCACGATACATTAGAAATTCTTCGTGTGGGGGCAACGATTTATAAGAATAAAAAACGGTTTTTAACTAGCTTCTTAGTTGACAAGCCACGCAAAACTTGCCCGCGGTCTATTTCTCATCAAACAGACGTACTTAAAGATTAATTTACGAGCACTTCAAGATAAGCTCACACACTGCAGTTTCTAATATGGCGAGCAGATGTTCTAAGGCGCATAAATCAGTATAATGACGGATATATGTGACAAGTGTATGTACATCACGCGTCACATAGAGTGATATGTCGCTCATATCATTTGCATGTGTTTATGACATGTGGTTTAGCAATTATGGATGTTTAATTATAAGTATGGTTGTGTTGGAAAAATGGAGCAAGAAAGAATATTTTTTATTTGATATAAAACCCCTTCTACACGATCAGACCCGACCGCCGACAGAGGTGACCTTGGTGGCGTCAACAGTAACCGTCTGGAACGCTGTCGGCTGACGGTCGGGTCCGACCGCGGACGCAGCCTGTTGGGACGGATGCGCTTCCGACCAAGGTCATCCAAAGGTAAATTGACTTCGCCCACTTTTGGTCGGCCGACCAACGACTACACGGTAGATTTTAACACCCACCGGACCAAGGTCACCTCTGTCGGGCGGTCGGTTCTGATCGTGTAGAAGGGGTTTAAAGGACATGGCTGGCGCAGAAGCTGAGTGATCGACTGTTGCACTGCATGTCGCGAGTTAGATTGCCACGCGGAACAAATATTTGTATGTAAATTCATACATAAATGTAACGACATAGAGAAATTAGTAAGTAGTGAGGCAACGATTTTAATAAAAAAATGGGTTACCTCTTGACTCGTATTTATTTCATAGGTAATAGTGATAGTGACATAGTCTCGGAGCGAGCTTGCCCAGAAGAATCCTGTTCAGTCCAATATCGAAAATCTTATGGCCAAAATTTGTTAGCAATATATGTCGAAAGACAGAAGGGAGGCCTTTGTTGAGCGGAGTTATATTATAATAGCTATAAAAATAAACCTTGTAAAATATAGAAAATGGAGAAGAACTAAGTAGAGGCTGATGATCCAGAGTACAGACTACACAGTTACAACAAGAAATTGGTATTGAAAAAAAACTACTAACACTTTGCTCGACCCGGAAATCTAACCCGGGAAATCATACTTAGCAGTGACTGTTGCGCACTCATGCCTATTTATTAACATGTAAGTAATTTATTTAATGAATTAAGCAAACAACTTAACAAAATACAAATAAACTCATCCACAAACTCGAACCCAGAAACAACATCATCCAAAAAACTAACACTGCATAGTCACCCCATCCATCAGCGTTCATCACAAATCAAGAAGATGCATGCTTTCCGCCGGGACTCGAACCCGGGACTAATGGCGCCGCCCGATTTATTAACAGCACTACATACACACGCTAATGTAGTTAAAGGAGGGGAATAAAAGGTTCTCTCAAAATTATTGCGACCAAAACAATGGTGATAGTTGAAAGGGCTATTTTTACGTCTTTTCGTAAAAGATGGACAAGTTTGTAGTTGTTTGGTTTCAAGTTGATTCTTTTAGATTATTTTTTGTGTTATTCATATTTTGGTTTAGTCAATTTACTATTTACATTAAATAAATCACGTTACCATTTAATTGTAATTTCATTTTCAAATATCCCAAAGTACAGAAGACAGACGAAATCTATCTTTCGGAGGACACACTTTTTTTCGTGTAAAATCCCCATCCTTACCCTTATCACGAGTTTTCACTCTTTTACTTTTCAGCGTCTTTCCAGTATTTACAGCGTTTCTTGTATGAAAAAATAGAACAGCGACTCTGGTGTGCGAAGAAGGAACTAACTTTTTCCTTGAAAATTGTCAATTTGAAATTGTCAAAGTTCCAGTTTACGTCTCAAATACTGAAAACTCGTGCTTAGGGTACTGATCGTATCCTAAACAAAGCAATTGTCGCGCGGTTAAATCACTACGTTCATAATATCCTGTTCGAATTCATGTTCAATTGGCTTCAAACAAAAAATAACGACCGTGTTTGCGTGGCGATCGCTTTATTTAGATGGTCATGTAATCCTTGGGGTATACAGAAATGATAGTTTTCCATGGAACCTTGGGTTCCTCTTTTTCTATCTCATCACACTTATCACGATAACTATCACCATCAACCATTCTTCAAACAACTTAATACCACATTCAAATAAATCATTATAATCAAATAATTTATTCATAACTCTAAAGGGAGGGACACACGGGCGTCGCATTGCCGCCGACGTTTTTTCCCGTGATGTATTGCTTCCTTCATTCGGGATTATCGTCGAGCCGTTGAAACGCCAAATGTTTTGCGATACGACCGTGTGTGCGCGCTCTTATAAGTGGAGTGTGAAATTGTCGGACAAAAAATAGCCTAATTTGACAGATGTAAATTGGCCGTGCAGTAAGTCCCTGGTTTAAATTTGGTTTAGTTCATAATTAGTAGATTTTTTGTAGTTGTAAAGTGATATTGTTTCTTTTAAGTTTACTGTAAATTAAATGAAATCCTAGCAGAAGCCAGAGAGGGCTCAAACAAAGATATAATTTTGTTGCTATAAAACGCTGCGTCTGAGTTACAGTAATTTTTGCGATATCAAACGGCGCCCTATCTATTTTGGGAAGGCACCTTAGGAGCATTCCACCCCATACAAAGCTGTCAAATCAATACCGTCCAGTGTTCAGCACTTGTATCCAATCCTGCCACGTTTCGGCGCCAATAACCAGCGTGTTACATAACCCACAGACTCCGAGTCAGAGTAAATAATGCATGTGTGAGCGGCGACGCGCGCGCCACCTATTGACTTAATCAGAGATCGCTAAATGTGCGCGTGATCTCCAGACGTGAGGTGTTCTGTACACGCGTACTGTTGCAGAGAAAAGTGCTGAGGAAAATAAAAAGGTAAATGAAACTGATTGAAAAAGTTATGTTTAAAAGAAAACCTTGTATAACTCACACAGGATATTTAATTAGACTTATCAGAGGCCTAATTATGAGTTTGCAGTTATTCTGACGTAAGGACGTGGAACTCTGACAATTTCAAATTGGCAAACAATGAAAAAATTAGTTCCTTTTTCGCACAACAGATGCGCTATTCCATTTTTGCATATAAGAAACGCTGTAAACACTGGAAAGACGCTGTAAAGTAAAATAGTGAAAACACGTGATAAGGGTACAACGGATAAGGGTACAAAAGGGTATAACTTAAAACTAGGAGAAAAAAAGGGGGGGAAAAGCTTGTTCAGATGTTCATGTTTTGAGGTTCTTTTCAGTAATTCAATTGAGCCTCTATGAAAATAGTTATGAAAGAGTATTCAGTATCATAAATTGGGAATATTTGGAATTGACGTAAGTACTCGTAACTACTTATGTAATGGCATCATTCATGACATTGTGTTGGAACTTGAACTCGTACATTTTCACGCCGTGTAAAATATACGACACGCACTTAATCTCTCAACTCAATTAATCGACCACTCCTAATTATGGTTATTACATCTCTCACTATTACCAAACCAAAATAAAAAAACCTATCGTATTATTTTCCACGAAAAATAGCCGCCATATTCTTTACCAAAAGTCTGATTTCCCAAACACTTTTCCCCTCACGAGTACAGTCGGCGAGTTATCAAAAAGCTGTGCTTATGCATAGTTTGTGTGCTAAGTGCTTATACTTATCTGTGGCGGTGCAAAAGTGGTGTGCTGTGTTTATCTGCGCTCTGACGATGTTGAAACGGTTGCCTGATACCATGCTTCTGTTTCCCATCAGACGTAGACGTTGGTATGCTGGGAAGACGGTAGTTCTCGTATTTGATAACGTATGGGGAAATGGGTGTTATTTTCGGGTATGTCTGTCAATATTATTCTGATTGTTGGCTTCGTTACAAAATACTGAATAATCGGACAAATCACACATTATTCATACACCTTATTAAATAATCTTCACATTACTCGTAAATCACACACACCACATTCTCATCACTGCATACAGCACACTTAATCTTCACATTAAATCACACACACCACATTCTCATCACTGCATACAACTTAAATGACAACACACACGACTTCAAATTCATACAAACCATTCCCTCGACTCAACACACACTTCACATCACACTACACACGTCACACTACACTTTACACAAAATTACTATAAATCAAAGCACTTTAAGGTTAACATGACGAACGGAGATTTTCATGATACTTAGGCATTTATATAGGTGATACTTACCCAGTAAAAACGCAAATAATTATATTCTGAATTGTGAAAGGCTACTCACAAAGCTAGGACAAGAAAAGTGACAAGCACATAATATTTTACAATACAAATCACATATTATTATCCCTATATACAACACAACCTCATAAGAAAACGAATCAAATTCACACACACCATTCTCACGACTCAGCACACACTTCATATCACGCTACACGCGTCACACTACACGTTACACGTGTATATTAAAAAAGAATTATAAATAATTAGTTTCAGTTATTTTTTTTAAGTTTTCATGTTTAAAAGTAGCCGAAAAAGGAAGAAAACACAAATTAAGATATCTGTCTGTATTGTTATGGAAAAACGGAGCATTCTAACACAGGCATTGTGTGTCTAAAAAGAGGCTTCAAATACGATTTTCACTTGCAGTTGGAATTCGTTTGAATCACGTTGCTTTGCGTCGCATCGCGCTATGATTAAAGTCCTTACAGAGTCTGACGGTCTCTTAAGTTCCACACAAGGTTGGTGGGGTCAATAAATGATTTTACCACAATAAAGGTGGGCAAGAAATAGATATATCGAGAAGGAATGTGATTCATGGCCATTGAATTAATTGAATTAGGTTTTAAATATTTGACAAAATGACTTAATAATTTATAGACACAGCGTTAATCTATAAAAGCTATTTTTATGACGAGTTGATGATAATGAATTAAATATCTAGCATTTATTATAATAAAATGCCAGACACGTGATCTCGAAGTTATCTCATAAAATTAGAACACGTTCACTTTTGATGCCCATACAAGGAAACCATGCTTATCAGGATATCAGGAAAATGAGCGCTAAATAAAGTCATTTATGTGTATCTTATATTTAAGTACGATCTTTTTATTTTCTTATCTTGATTATATTTTATACTAGCTGTGCCCGCAACTTCGTTCGCGTGGATGTCGGAATTTAACAATATGTATTTTTTTGTGCGAAGCGCTTAATTCTCGCCACGTTTTTTATAAATCACATCGTTTTCATATAAACCCTATATTTAGAATTTATTTAGATTTTTCAAGAATATTTGACGTGTTTGTAGTAAACGCCCTCTGCCGTTCAAAGGCAGTAGTACTATTCAATTGCTACTGGATTAGAGCACCCATAACATCTCATTGCATCCCACTCCATCCGACTTCATCCTACTCCATCCCACTCTATCCCACTCTATCCCACTCTATCCCACTCTATCCCACTCTATCCCACTCTATCCCACTCTATCCTACTCTATCCCACTCCAACCCACTCCATCCCTCTCCATCCCATTTCATCCCACTCCATCCCACTCCATCCCTCTCCATCCCACTCCATCCCACTCCACCCGACTCCTTCTCATTCCATCCCACTTCATCCCACTCCTTCCCACTCCATCCCACTCCATCCCACTCCATTCCACTCCATCTCTCTCCATCCCACTCCAGCCCACTCCATCCCACTCCATCCCACTCCATTCCACTACATCCCACTCCATCCCACTCCATCCCACTCCATTCCACTCCATCCCACTCCTTCCTTCTCTATCCCACTCCATCCCACTCCATCCCACTCTATCAGACTCCATCCCACTCCATCCCACTCCATTCCACTCCATCCCACTCCATCCCACTCCATCCCACTCCATCCCACTCCATCCCACTCCATCCCACTCCATCCCACTCCATCCCACTCCATCCCACTCCATCCCACTCCATCCCGCTCCATCCCACTCCATCCCACTCATCCTACTCCATCTCATTCCATCCCGCTTCATCCTACTCCATCTCACTCCATCCCGCTTCATCCTACTCCATCCTCTTCCATAACATTCCATCCCATTCTATTTGCGAGTCTTATAAAAACCTTTTCTTTCTTTCTTTCTTTCATTCCATTCCATCCCATTCTATTCCATTCCACTCTACTCTACTCCACTCCACTCCACTCCAAGCCACTCCACTCCAGTCCACACCATATTTGAATAGGTTTGTAGTTTTACTATTCCAAGCTAGATCGCGCTAGTGAACTGCGCGTCTCGGTGTGAACTGACCGTAATTTTACTACTGGAACACTTTAAATTCAAATATCTTTTGATAGACTGATACGATTTCAATGAAACAAAAACTAAATGTTACTTCAAGTTACGGTCAGTCATTGTGTATTAAAGTTATCTACATAGCTTTCGTACATTTTACGTGATGCCCGAACAAATAAACATACAAACAGACAAACAGACATACAGACAAACAGACAAACAGACAAAAATTCTAAAAATGCTAGAAATGGGTTCTATTGGTTGTCCTTTAACACGCTGGCTATATTTTTTGAGTTTTATTTTAATGTACAAAAATTATTTTTCTACAGTTTTATTATATGTATAGATATCTGTTTAAAATTAAGGCATGGTTAGTTTGAGTGATTGGATGCTGCAATGTGGGTTCAATTCCCGTTCGGAAATAAATATTTTTATGACCATCAGGTAGTGTCTGGATTCAAACTGTTTATGCATCTGAGGTTAATTTGGTAACAAGAGAAATTCGTTACATGGAAGTGTATAAAAAATAAAATCTTATTAATATCCTATTGTGGTGGTCGTAGAGTTTTCAAATTGTTCATATAAAAGCAAATAATAATATAAAAAAAAACAGCTTTCTCATTCAAATAAAAATAAAATTAACCCAAAAATGTTCACTCAGCTCCATAAAGATCACATTAAAAATAGCTGTAACAAAAACGATATTTCTAAATTATCAAAACAAAATTACTAATAACCCTTAACCGTGATTTTAATGTCAAATTTATTAAGGTAGGTACACCAATACAGCAGAGTTGAATATCGGGTACCCGCATTAAATATGGGGGTAGTTGGGGGGTGAAAGGGGTAAAAAGGTGGGGTTGTAGGGGGTAAACACCATACCGATATCACCGTATTGGGACATATTTGTTACGGATGGACGACAAAATATAATTATTAGTTATGGACGGTCCGGCTGCTGTATTAATAACTTTTGGTGCTGATTTTGCTAAATATTTGGAGTATTTGATGTTTACGTTTTAAAGGGTGAACGTTTGGTCGATAATTTTTGGGGGTTGTGCGTTAATTAATAAAGGTTTTTATTAAATAATTATGCTACAAAGGGGTTGTCAATTGAACAGTATCATTTACCATTACGTTCTTTGTTGAATTATTTTTTTGTATGTATTTTATAGTTCAAACAAGTTTATTTAATTTTTTATATGCCAAGAATCGATCATCGATTCACGAAATTCAATTGTTCTAAAAGCTTTAATTACTTCACATAACATAATTATGGAATGGCAGACGCATAGGGCAAAGGACGACATTAAAGAAAACCGCTCGAAACCTCAAAAAATCGGCACGAACTACAAAAAACGCCGCAATCCGACCACCGATTGATACCCATTGTTTAAACAAATGAGAGACAAAGGAGCCGCGCTAATGCCATCCGATTTGATCATTCAATTAAACCTGAATAGGAAAGAAAGAGGTTTAACTCCAAAATCCATATAAATCAAACTCACTGATATAATTGCGTCGATGATAATCGGCCTTTTTCGCTCGCAATCGGTTTTAGACGATTATTAATTTTCTATTTTTGAATTGAGTTATTCGATTGTGTGAAAAAATGCTTTTGAGCGGTTTTGAATGGGAAGAAAGATTTGTGTGGAAGAAATGTGTATATCATCTCTTACAAAAGGGTTGTGACAGTTTGTGTAACACGTTTTTTATGGCGTCACCTTGTGTTTTTGATTTACACTTTCATATTTATGGGTTCTTAGATAAAGATTGTTATCTCCATCAAAGTTGAGTTAGACACATATGGGTGTAATCTTTTACCCGTTCTTTAACGTGTAAGTAATATGTAAAACGTGAGACATGGGGTAGTATCTGCGATTAGTTGGGAGAGTCATTTTTTTTTTATCTAGACTATTATCAATTTGAAAAAAAAAACACTATAAACCAAAGCACTTTAAGGTAAACATGACAAAGGCAGATTTTCAGGACATTTAGGCATTTATATAGGTGAAACTTATCCCCAGTATAAACGCAAATAATTATTTTCTGTATTGTGAAAGGCTAGTCACAAAGCTAGGACAAGAAAAGTGACAAGCACACAATATTTTACAATAAAAATTACATAATATATTATTCCTATAGACAGCACAACGTCATAAGAAAACGAATCACCCCAAGACGCAGACAAAAATCTTGTCAGCAGCACCTACATTTGATATTCAATCTCAAAAGTCAAAAACTCAAAACCGAACCCGATCTCTAATGAATTAAGGGCAGCGTAGTTTACGTCCCCCAGTGGTAGGGGGACAGGGGGGCGCCCGTTCGGCAATTTTATCATGTTATAAATTTGAATTTGTATAATACTCTGGCATTAACGCATGATTTATACAACTTGACTCCGCTAAGATTTCAAAGATGAAAAACAATAAATTATGTAACCGTAACTATTGCGTTTAATGGCGACGGAGGGGTGAGTTTAGTGTGGATGTGCTAGAGAACTTTACTGTTTTGGAATTTTTCACCATTTTGTATCTAGACTCTAATGTTTCTCAGTTTATAGCAAATGCTTTTAAATATCAGAATATTAGGAACTAACATGGTTTAGAATGATAGACTTTTTCAAGTAGATTTTATTTTTATTACTAATGCTACTTACTGTTATCTTATAGATATACCTATAAGATTATAGGTGTCTTTTTTGATGAAGCATTGAGAGCTATTGTATTTTAAATCCATTAGGTAGGCCTCCGGCACCTGCAAGGCTGCATCGAAATCCTATACTTTTAGTATATATAACATTCATATAAACTTGAATGGACATTTTTTTTTATTAACCTATATTATCCCACTGCTGGGCAAAGGTCTCCCCCATAACCTTCCACTCTTCCTTTTGCGCGGCTTTCTCCGGCCAATCTCTCATAAATGCGTCTAGATCGTCACGCCAGCGTTTTCTAGGCCTCCCTCGGCAATTCGAATGGACATTAGTTAAAATTAATTTTAATTTCAACGCGGCTAAGAGAAAACATGTTTTAAACAAAATTGATCTCGAATTTATTGTACTTTGAACCTCTTATGCCCCGTTTTGCTTCGACGATAACATCATATCGTCGTATCCACGCTAACCTTACGCCGAAGAGTTGACGACTTTTTACTTGACCGAATTTATGCGACACATTTAGGAGGAGCTCGTCGTATACAAGTCAGTTAAATATTTAGCTTTCATCCAAATTTATACGGTTTATAGTGGAAAAAGCAAGCTTTGGTTCCGCGCCGTAAATTCAAGTGATTGATAATTTCTATTGTAGACTAAAAAGGTCTGGTTTTCGGTACTATTGCATGTTACGGATGGTAGATGGTATTGTTGTTCCGTTCTGTTTTGAACTGGGGATAGTTGCCAGTTAGGGGTTGTGTTGAAACTGGTTTTAATTAATTTTCTTCGGTGATTCGTTTGTGTTTGTAATGCTGTGTAATTTTTATTGGACTAGTCTTTTGTGTAGCGGTAGTGGATGCCAAGTAACTTGATTACCTATTTAGTTTCATAAAAATACATAACAACGCTTTTTTATCATGGGTTTAGGCACATACTGCAGAGTACCTGCTAGAATTATACATACTTCGAATCGAAGTTTCAGAATTAAGTTAAAATTGTTAAGGTGTTGTGTCTGTTTTTGGTCGACAACCACTGTCAGAATTTTCAATGGAGTATCGAAAAACTTAACACGCTGTTAGATAAACCCCTTTATATCTACAATCGTGTGTTAATAACGCTTTCTTTAATTTCAGAAAACCAATAAAAATACTTCAATTTATGACCACATAATATTTGAAACATAAATTAGTCCAATACAATATCCTTACATGGATACAAAGTGATCCACATGACGAGATCGGTATACAGTCAGAATTAATGTAAGAACTCTTGATATATTTATTGATAAATATATTTAAAGATGGCCGACTTTTATTGTCGTATAAAGATGACTATTTAGTGGCGTTTATAAGGTTTTATGTGGTGCTCGGTTAGTACGGAAAGGGATTCCAGTAATTCAAATACTATAATTTACATCATTTTTTTATAATTTCATTTGATTGAGTTTAGGTTGCTTATGGTAGCCATACACCATACTGCCTATTTGTCAATTCGGCATAAAACTGCCAATTTGCTCAAATAGAATTGAACGTGTATGGGGGTGGAATGCCAATTTGATGGTATGACATGCCAATTTTGATAGGTCATCAAATCGTTTTTGACACAACGTCAAATCGGCAGCAGTGATGCCATCTTAGCAACTTCATAGATAGTTAGCTAATTTTATAAAGGTGCTAGAAAAAAAGCTAAAAAGTGTAACTTGTGGCTAAACTTTTTAGCTACTTTTCTACAGGGACGGTTAGGCCACGTTCACACGGCGATTATTTTCCCGTATACCGTACACGAGATTTTATCGAATAGAGTTGACCAGTTTTAGGACAACTTTGCACGGTACACGGTAAAATATTATATTTCTCGAACACGGGATTTTCCCGTATGAACGCCGTTTAAACTATTTTTAAGTTTTCATTTGTGAACTGTTATTACTGCTCTATTCGATGAAATTTTGTATACAGTATACGGGAAAATAATCGCCATGTGAACGTGGCCTTACCAGGAAAACTGAGGCTTTTCGCACATGGATCGCATGTACACTCGTAAAAAAAAAGAGTTATTCATTTTATTTTAAACCAAAATACGATTGAAAACTTGAGAGGTGTCAAGGGACCACGAAAGCAAGTTAAAAAAAGGTTCATGCTATTTTCGACCTTATTGACATTTATGCAAACACGTGATTTTAATGAAGGAGCAATGTTAACGAATGAGAATGTGAGAAAAACAAACTAAATTTTAAATGTCGATAAAGTCGAAAATCGCTTGCACCACTTTTTTTAACTTGCAATCCTTAAGCAAATGTTTTCCGACCTTCAAGCGATTTTCGACCTTATTGACAACGATGCAAACACCAGATTTTAATGAAGAAGCAATGTTAACGAATGAGAATGTGAGAAAAACAAACTAAATTTTTAATGTCGATAAGGTCGAAAATCGCTTGCACCACTTTTTTGAATCTAATTCGATAGTCTCATGATGAAATGAAAAGGTGCTAGAAATTGTAGCTGTCGTCACCGAATAATAGCAAGATCTAGTTGCTGAGTTGGCATCACTGGTGCAGATTTGAAGTTGTGACAAATCTATCGTATCGATAGGCAGGATGGTGTATGGTGTATATGGACGAACTGCCGATTTGAAACAATTGCAAGCGTCAAATCTATCGTATCGATAGGCAGGATGGTGTATGCCTACTATTATTGTCATAATATCATCAAGTTTTTAAGTTTTTAAATGAGCGATTAAACGAAACTTTAAAGATAATATTTTAAAAAGTATTTAAAACCTTTAAACGGTTAATAAAAACAAAAATTCACATTGCCACCTTTTTCTAAATATACTCTTCGTTTTGTTTGTCAAAGCACTTAAAAATAAAACAAATGTGAAATACCTATTCAAATAATATTCAGATATTTGCTGACGTTCAACCACAAAATTAAAAGTTCCCTCTCCACACTAGTTAGCAAGGTCCTTCGTCCCTGCGTCTCGGCTCACTCACAGCAGCCTTTTACATATTTTTCATTTTAAATTTACACGCAATAGAAGTTTTTATACGTTTCATTTTACCACTGAAAGTGTTTAGTGATAGCTTTCAAAGTTATCGCGAATTTTTAGTTTTGTTTGATTAGAGAGTGAGTTTTGTTTGTTATGTTAGAGAGTTGATGTAAGTAAAAAATAATTAAAAAAACATAATGAGAACCATTATTATGTTTTTTTTTTTTATACTCTGAATTTCTTCTATATTGGTCTATGCCCCTTATACAACTTGTAACGTTAATAGCGCAAAACCTCTCGTGGGGTAACTCAGCCTATGTTACTGATCAATGTTTGTTCTAAAACTTTTGGAAAAAAAATGTTTTTCATACAAAATGAGAAATTGATCGAGCCTATCAATATGAAAATCATTTTTTTTCTTATTTTATTTTTTCCAAAAGTTTTAGAACAAACATTGTTCAGTAATATGGGCTGAGTTACCCCACGAGAGGTTTAGCGCTATTAACGTTACACGTTGTATAGGTATACCTAGCTATCCTAATTCAGATTCACCACTTTGTCCTCAATTCTCTACATCATGTGTAGGACTGTAGGTAAATACGATGAGAATCACAACGCAACTTTTTATTCGCCGGGCGGCGGCGGCGCCACTTTCTAACTTCCTTTCAAACGAAGACAACTCTAACATCATAAAATAATTGACACAAAACAAAAAACATGTCAGCTTCATCTTCATGTTTCCCAGGGTAAGACAACGTTCCCAGCAGTGGTCAATAAAGACAGACAATCTCAACCCCATAACAAGGACCAAAGAGCCACGGTTCCCATATCTAACCAGTCCAGTTTACGAGTAACGAGATGTAACATGCGTTAATAAATTAATGAAACCCACACATTGGAGGACGCACGACGGATCGTAGGCGACTTACCAGTGAAATGTCACATAACTTCACTGTTTTTATTTACTTGCTGTTCTTAAGTAAAGGTGTTTTAGTTGGTAGATAGTAGTTTATGAGGGACAAAGATTTACTTTTTATGGAAGGTATATGTTTTTCTATGGATAGCAGGATTCCTTTATTCAAACAAACTCTATCAAAACGCGAAAACAATCGCTTACAGCTCCACATTAGTGACGTGAACCCCCGTGAACAGGCGCGAACGAGAATGTGGATGGTTTTCGCGGGGTTCACGGGCGTTCGCGCCTGTTCCCCGATCAGTGTCGGTATTGTGCCGAGAATTCACGGCAAGAATTCTCGGAGCGAATCCACGCAATAGTCTGGAGCCGGCATTAGGAGTTGAATTTCACACAACGTCCGAAAAGTAATGTCTATGCAAAATTTTATATACGAGTACTTTCAAAATCTCGACAAAAAAGCCGTTAGTCACTTCGCACAGGGTGCGACCCAATGTTTAATAATAATTGTTAAATAATGGTTACATAAATTCACTAGCTTCTCCCAGCGGCTTCGCTCGCCCCCATTGCACACATAGGCAATAAGGATGGGGGGGACTTTATTGCCTATGTCACTCAGGACCAAAGCAGCTTTCAATAGTATATACAGGTACAGGTATTGTATATTGACCAAGAGAAGATTTTAAAACTACCTACCTTTACCACCATCTTTCTCACCGTACCTGAAAATAGAAAGCCCACGTTCAATAATCACATACCTATAGGTAACTGAAATTATTTCAGTAACAAACACGGCCATTAGAATTAGTTCCGTAGAAACGCGGACAGAGACAAACGCACACGTCGGATTGATGGGCGAGTCTGTGTGATGTATGAATGTCATCTATCGTGGGATGATAAAATTAGACAGACGTTTGTATGTACGATGTTCTACAATATGTAGGTACCTATTTAGTACCGAGGAACTTTGGCTTATTAATTTCTAACCGACTTCAAAAAAAGGAGGAGGTTCTCAATTTGGTCGGTATTTTTTTATAGATGTACAGACGCCAGCACATCAAGCTAACACAATCTGTCAGATTTTTTTAGTAGAATTTCAACCTTATCACAAGAGTAGAAGGTTAATGTTTGAGTGGGAAAATCTGACAGATTCGGGTAGGTTGACCTGCTGTCGTCTGTACATACACCGATTACTCAGAGGTTTCTAGTCCGATTAGTGTGATTCTTTTTTTGTTCGGTGCTGTACTACTACTTGCCATCTGGTCCCATAAAAATTTCGTCCAATTTGGTTCAGTACTTTTTATTTTGTGAGCATTTTTATTAATTTCTGCTATGTGGATGATATGATGATCTTTAATGATGTTCTTCGAATTTTTGGTTCTAAGACATGCCGGCTTCTTCACGATGTTTTTCCTTCACCGTTATGAGAGAGAGTATCACTCACGACACTGGAAAAATCCCATTAAACTTGCTTCATTTTAAAATTAACACAATATTTGCATCCCCATAAATAAACTCCGTCCCTACTACTTTCTTAACCAGACATTTGATGAATAAGTTTTGCAAAATTCTTTATTATTATAAGTATTTTGTGAACTTTTAAAATGATCATTAAAGCTACTTATAACACACAGTCTTACAGTCACACAGTCACTTTGAAGATCAGAAAATTAAAACTATCCAGAGACGTTTCGAGAGACGAGAGAACTTTCAAAGAACATCCCAAAAAAATTAACAAATCACCACATTGTCAAATGTCCCGCTAACAAGAGGATGCCAATGTCCCGTTCTAAATGATTGCACAACAATGATATATTTACCCAATTATTTACATGAAACGAGACAGAAGAAACGAATGAAATTCTTTGATGTCTACGGACGGACATCGATGTACATGATTTACAGATGACAAGAACTAATAATAAATATACAACGTGTATGTAGCACCTATCTTAGATGTGGTTATGTCACAGGCAGAGAAATGATTGTATACGAGAACTTCTGGTTGCAACCGTCACTAGTTAACTTTACAACATTTCTAGTAATAAATACTAACCCCTGTATCTACATATTATAAACAAGTAAAAGGTTTTACTTGAGTAATTAATGTCATTTAATTATGAGACGTATTTTAATAAGTAGTTTAATAATTGCTTGAAGTTTGAACTGTAAGAATATAGAATATACCTTTGCTTTCTTTTACGGTACCCACTTTGTTAAAATTCAGGTTTATTGCTTAAAAAAATTGCACAAGTAATTGTATAAGCTAAAAAAATTACTTTCACTTGACTATAGATACCGCTGTTAGTCTTTGTTATCTCTACTACTTACTTAGAAGTTATTACTAGAAATATTGTAAAGTCAACTATGAGTCTTGCTGTCACGGTTGCAACCAGAAGTTCTCGTACAGGTAGCTAGACATTTCTCTGCGTGCAGGAGTAATAATTTTGATGGCACGTGATTGAGATGTCGGCTGCTGCACTGAATGTCGCGATTCGATATTTTGATGAATTATTTTGTAGTGTAATTTTTCTGGGTCTGGTATTTTATCTGTTTTTTTTTTAAACACACCGTACAGGCGTGAATCCTAGTATTGAACAAAAAAAATGCCATCAAATTGTTCAGTTGGACAGTTGGTTATGATTTGGGCCTATTATGCATTGACTATTCAACTCGATCGGTGATTCAACTGATTGTAAGTACGGGGTAACTGACCATGATGTCCTGGGTTCAGTTGCCGGAATTTTTCAACAGTCTAACCACAGGCATATCGACCTTATGAAGTATAACAACTCAGACGTCCCAACAATCCATAGAGCTACCTAAAGAACGCTCAAACGTATATACTAATAATGGGGATACCATTTAATATCTACGTGTTTTTTACGTGGTGTAAAATCATCAAATGAGTCCCCTCATCCCGGGCAGTGCGGGAGGGACTGTCAGACTTGTACTGACTAAAATCCACGGTGTCCTTCAATAGCCCTTTATGATCCGGGGTCACGGTAATGAAATAAGTCCCGCGACCCCGGCAAGATTTAATATCTTCTTGAGAAAACAAACCTAACATAACTTAAACCAATCACAGTTAATTCCTTAACCTAAGATAGTAATCTTAATTCCTGATTCAGCATTACCCATCACAAGAGGGCTGCACCTAATTCCATATAACATAACCATCAAATTCCTAATATAAATCGATGTAAATCTGCGCCTAGGAAATTGCGAGGCAGCACTTTATAATAACAATTAACAATAAATAATAATGGTGTAATCTCATTAACCTGCGTGTCGGATATTGGCGATGCCTAATTGAAATATTGATGTTACATGGTTCAGGTTTTTGTGTCGTATGATTATACCAAAAGTGTTTTGTATGAATTTCGGTGACAGCAGGGTGTTTGGTAATTTGATGGATTCTTTGATAGGGATGATACTGTTCCTCAATCCTATTTAAGTATAAGATAGATACACTTGTGAATACGCGTAATTTATAATTATGGTGTACTTAATAAAGATGATTCTATCTTCTACTATATAAAAATAAGTCGGGTATTCCTTCCTGACGCTATAACTCCAGAACGCACGAAACGATTTCCACGGTTTTGCATTCGTTGGAAAGGTCTCGGGCTCCATGAGGTTTATAGCAAAGAAAAAAACGAAGCTATCTGGTGGCGAAACGGAGTTCCCCGGGTTTGATAGTCTACTTATGAAATGAAATGAAATGATGTTTATTTATGCAAGTAGCTTATATCAACACTTTTACACGTCTTTTCATAAAACTTGGAGGGGCTGGTGTTTCGTACCTGACTACTCTGAGAAGAAACAAACTCAAAGGTTACTGTCCCTTTTAAAGTCCAGACATCTTGTAGAACAGTTTCAGGCAATGGTTATCTATTTCTTTCTTAGTTCCAATATTTTTGCCTTGATAACTTTCATTTCAAGAAATGCACTGACATAATCCTAAATGAAACGGTCAAGTGGCAGTATTTCGATTGTTAAGTCCGAGTAACGAAACAATTAAGTACCTCTTTTTAGTGGCAATAGTTCTGTTGACAAAAAGGTATCAAACTATAACATTCTCTTCTTCTTCAACCTGTCACCCGTTGAGTGTATAGGTCTCTTCCAAATCTTTCCACTTCTGGCGGTTTCGTGTTATGGCTATCCAGTTCCTTCCGGCCACTTTAACAAGATCGTCTGTCCACCTATTCGGTTGTCTCCCTACATTCCTCTTTCCCGTTCGTGGTCTCCACTCCAACACTTTCATGCCAAATCTTCCATCCAGTCTACGGCATATAATTATGGCCCACCCACTTCCACTTTCCTTTCTTTAACATTCTAGTAAATCTATATTCATTTAATCGATGCGATGGACCTACTCCTGAATATCTAAACACTAATTTAATGGATCTAAGACGTAAGGCCATACACCAAAGCACTTTATCTGGACTACCACCGGCCAAAAAAAATACGCTTATTTTTTTTCATTTACACGAAAAATTCGTATTGTAATGTGTGGAAGTGTCATCATATTTCATTTTGTGTCGGATCACTTAGCTTGGCACCGTTTCCATTGGCACACGACACGATTATGAATTAATACGAGTTTGTTAACATTTTTGCTGCTTGCAACAAAGTGTCACGTACATTTTTGTCACTTAAGTGTCTTTGTTTCTTTTGATCTGCGTTCTTTAAATTTTCTTTGAAGGAAGTAGAAAGAAACAGATATGATTTAAGAGCATTTTTTTTTTCATAGGCGATTTTGATTTATATTATATAGCATACATTTTGGAATTTTAATGATCACTGAAAACTTAAATCGAAACAATAAAAGACAGAGAAAAGTAGCTCAAGAAATCTAAAAAGAAATAATGTTTTTTTTTTTCATCTTGTTCTTTGACGAATGTGTAAACCTAGTAAAATTCATCAGTTTACGCATTACCACATTCATTTTTTATCTTACATTGTAAAAATAAAATGAAACACTATTATTTTCTTTTATCAAAATATTCAAGACCACATATAACGCTGCTACTGCCCTATCATTTTTACACCTACCAATCCGTCACGACACGTCAAACCGCACGCCGTCTAACAATGGACACGCAACGAACACTAGTGGCCAGAGTCCGGCCTGCAGTGTCCAGATAGTGGCCAATGATTTAACGCTCAACTTTTGACACAACTAAGCTTTTTGGACACGCCAGCCTCCGCCTATAAATAACCTCTTACGTGAACTTGAGAATATGGCTTGAAATACGAGTGGGAGGCGATTAGGTGCGTTTTTTTTTAAATAACTCGAGGCTAAGAATCCTCCCCTTAAGTAGTAATCTGAAAAATCAAGGTTGAAAACAAGCTGATAAAAATATGGTAAAAATTGAGTACTTAAATAATAGTAGAAGACTAAGATACTGCTATATTTCCTACAACAGTCGAGGCTGTCAAAATATGAATGAAAGGACCACAATTTTTCGTAAGGTAAAACAGAAATCGTCTGTTATCATTGAAATTACATACAAAAGAGTACTTTACTATATTTTTCTGCATGTTTTAAGACAATTTAAAACATCGCAATTTTTGCATGAATCAGCAAAAGAAGCACTTGTATCTTAAAGTGCTGATAAACTTGAGCATTTGCACTTGCAGTGAGCTTTCTTGCGAATGTTATATTACAAAAAATCAAACGACAACGTTTTCGACTCTCAAGTCTGACATCTTCATGAAGAAAAGTTTTTTTACGGCCATCTTCTGGAGCTTTCCCTATGAAGATCATGACAATGTTCATAGCGATGTTTGGGTCTATACAAGACTTGAATCTTGTTGTTCAGTACGAAAAAAATAAAAACGGCGATTACTCGATGTTCTGCTACAAGTGAATGCTCAAGTCTAATGAAACTACAGCAGTGTAAGTTCATTCAGTCCATCAAATGGTTAGAGACTTATAAAACTACCTTTGTAATCATATAATGCAATGGATTTTGCCAGGAAACGCACTAAAATGATGAAAATAAACTCCAAAACCATAACTTTCTTATTTTCAGTTGCCCCAAGCTCCAAAGAACTCCATACGTCTAATAAGTTAACATTTTCACTTGGCCCACAACATCCATGTTTTGGGTGGCCGTGATAAAGGCGCGCCTGTTCATATTTCACATATTTGTTTGAGGGCTCCTCCTTATGATTTGTTGTGTCCACCCATGCTTGTGCTGACCCTTTTTATTTTAGCCACTCTGTGTTAAATTGCTGAGATGATAGATTTAGATTTCTATGACCTCTATTTTACAATGATGCTAAAATAGTGTAATGTATTGTTCATCATAACCAATTACTCCAACTGAAATATTCTAAATACTTTCCAAATAAAACAAGAAACATAATTTAAGGAAGTTATTGCCATTAATTTTGCAATTGGGGGTCCTCCTCCTTCAAACGGGTTTTCTTGGAAATCCACAAAACGATCAAACTCATAAAATCCATTTATAAAACAAAAAGAATATTTGTGTAACATTTCGTAACCCAAAATTCTCCAAAAATCTGAATGACGGCAATCCGAATACAGTTATCTTAGAACCTTTGGATTTCCTCGAATCCATCTTTGAATTCCGTACGTCCAAACTACCGAATCACGATCTTTCGAAGAACGTTTAAAAATAATATAATTCTCATCTTTACGACAACACTTCCTCTGACAAAGATTGACCCCCAAAAGCCTTCAAAACACGATCCAGTGACAAGGTAGTAAACTTTTACAAGTTTTGTGAATTGTTCGTCGTACGAATGTCCATTGCCATTTTTATTGTAATACATGTTTTTATTATAATAATATATGCTTTTATTGTGTCTAAAGTGGTGATCAACGCGTGAAGGGTGGCCGAAGAAAGTTTTGATATGATCAGAGCAAGGAGCGGGATACTTTGGAGGTGGCAATTTATTATTCACTGCTCTCTGAATGTCAAAGTAAAACATGAGAAAAACCCAAGCATTCGAAGATTTGTAACATCCAACCGCGCTGGGCCCACAAGGTAAACTAAAGTACATATTATATTCATTTTCAAAAAGAGAAGGTAGTTGGTCCATAGAAAACAGAAATAATGGAAATAAAATAATAATAATAATTTATTTCATAAATACAGTACTTAAGTTAAGATATAGTTAACCCTTAACTACCTAGCACGTATTTTTGTCACACAATCACCTCACATACGTCTGTGGGACCCCTGAGTTAATTAATTCACTACTGCTAAAAATATTAAGAAAGGGTATTGTTTTTAGTAAAAAATCTGTTTTGAACGTTAATAAACTCTGCTATTAGAAACAAAAGGCACATGAAAATCAAATAATTTATTTTTAACCCCCAATTATTGGTGCAATCTCTTATTTAGGCGTGCTTTTCTAATACGTTTGGAAATCGAGATCAGCAAAAAATATTTTGAGCTACAGAAAATTCTTCTTATAATTTTTGTATTTTTAAATAATCAAGAAACATGGGAAAAAGTAAAAATTCTTATTAAAAATAAATTAAACAAAATTGCAGACTCTAAACTTATGTCTTTTCACGACATCGAAAACACATTTTATTTGAGCAATCAAGTCAAATTAGCGGTTTTCTTTCGAAACACATGTAATAAGTTTTGCGTATCTTAGTACACTGGCAAGTAGTACACTTTTTACGAATTATCAATCGCTCTTCAGCACTGCTGCTGCCTGGGACAGCTGCTGGAGGGGTCGTGTTGTTCTGGAAGATACGTTATATACCAACACGTATATCGCAGTGCAATTTAACATTACTTTCATGCACGTGACATATGTATTCAGCTCATTCCGGTATGCTGTATTTATACGTTCTCTTTCTCCTGCTATTTTATGTTATAAAGTTTGTGATCGTGAAGAGGTTGAGGCGGATGACCAACGAAAGCGATTATAAAATATTTTTTCCTCATTTCGGCCGAACTACCTCCATCGGCACATCATCCTCAGAAAAACATTTGATCACCACTATCTGAAGGAATATCACTATGTGATAGAGTGTTTAGTTGAACTGTATCTGGCCATTCGTATTCGGAATCAGTCGCGCAACTTTCTTCCAGAACATGATTTGTAGCAACATTTTCCGCTTCCCTATTGGTCGTTTGGTATATTATCGTCGTCTGATTATTCTTTTTCCAATCAGCTATTAATAACGGACTATCTATGTGCTATTATAACTTAAACAATAATGAAATACACAATTTATAATAATCACGTAACCACCTAACATACGTCTCACAGACCCCAGGTTGTACCTATTCATTCACTCACCTGAGCCAAACGCTCATCCCTACAACCCCGACTAGCCGTTGCACGGTATTGAGTGACGCGGGGAAAAGGTATAGGAAGGAACAAGTTGATACGACACTCCCGACCAAAAATATTCATGATTTTAAACTTATTAGGGTCTGTGAGACGTATGTTAGGTGGTTAAGGGTTAAATGCTAAGGTGTAATAAATATTACAAAAAGTTTTAGCATCTGAAGCCAAACTAGGAGGAAACTGTATTTCGACTAACTGCGCCAATCCCTTCAAGTTTAGTAAAGTTTTAGTTCTTATAGTTCTTCTTCATTTTACAAAAATAAAAATGAATACTAATTCTAGTTGTAATAATAATCTGTAAAAATGAAAATGAACAATAAAATAGTGCGCGATTTCCTACATCTAAAATAGCTGATGAACTTTAAAACTGACTTGGGCCTGGACATAAAAATTTAAATAATGAACTCAATATTATGTAATACCTAATTAATTTGATTTACTAATGTATCCTTATAGTTTTTTCCTACTGTTTTCCCCTTACTGTTAAAAAGGGCTGTCAATAATAGCACTGAAATACATGCATTAATTTAAAATCCTTTTTAAGTACAGGTCTCAAGCTAATATTGCACAGAAAATCTTTCAGCAATACGATGAAGTGAAAATTAAACAGAAAAGCTCTTCAATCTTTGATTCGTACATCCATGTCCGAAGCAATAAATGGAAAACAGTGTCCATCGGACATTTCAGCGTTGCCTTTAACAAAAAAAAATAAAAGATGGGCATTATTCAGAATCGCCGCGCATCAAAGAATGTTCGTTATATTTTTATGGTAGAACCAACAGTAAACCCTGATAACAATATAGATATGATTTCTTTTTGTCTTTAGATGTGTCTCACTGTTGGGGTGAAGTGTTTCCAATTTAAGTTTGAAGATATTTCGGACAATATGAAAGATTTGGATTGAGATAAAGATTTTGAGGCTGATTTTGATGAAAATAACTGTGCTTGACGGGTTTTATTAGGTAAATATTTTAAAGTCAGTAACTACGACCTGTAATTTAAAGATGCTTATAATATCTTATTATTGTATGTAGTGTTGTCCTTTCATCGCCGCAATAATTATATTTCGACAAGGTTTACAACACATTTTTAATAATTTCAAAATGTTCATGAGGTATTATTATTTCCATGATTTTTGACTGACATTTTAAATTCGACAAAAAATCTCAAAAAAAAAATGCTTAGTAAGGATATTCGTTATTATAACGTGTTAAAACATAATTATTTCCATAACAATACATTTTCAATAACAATCCAATTTTAAATTATAACAAATTAATGAGCAATCAACAGATTATTTTTACGCAGTTTTTAAGTAACTGGGTTTTCAGATCCGTGACCGCAACATCAGTAAGATCCTGGTTTACACTGTGTCCTTTATATTTATTGGTTTAGTAATAACTAACAGGATTTAAAAGTTAAACGTTAACGTTATCTTGGGTTAATCCATTGTGCGTTATAGATCTGTATCAGTTGTCCTTCATGACGTCGAGGAGGATCGGCATTACTATTCAATACTACCTATTTTACGTTTTTTTTAGTCCTACGTGCGAAATTAGTCGTGGAAGTCAGATATATAGTCTACGTTGTGGCTTCCAATCTAACTAGATACATCAATATGCTTTTTTTTTCATGGGTATATGGTTATATCATCAAATGAGTCCTACCCAGGGCGGGACAGGAGGGCCTGTCAGACTCACACTTACAAAAATGCAACGCTATAATAGTACATTATGATATAAGTGCGGTAAGTTGAAAATTACAGCTGAGGATATTGCTAGCCCGAGCCGTAGGTGAGGGCTATAAGAGAGCAGAGGCTGTAATTATCAAACCGCACGTATGTCATACGACGTTTCATAACACATTTGTAAGGAAATAAATCATTACTTGACGACATTTTCTACTAAAATCAAACAACGACCTTTTACGAGCAAATGTTGTGTTATAAAATTAATTACATTTAAATCTTTAAATTAATTACTTTTCAATCCGAATGTCACATAAAGGCTAAATTACTAATCAACGAGTATTACATTCTTTTTAAGACCACACCATAACAAAACCATATGGTACAACGCGCCTACCTCACCATATTTTAACATCTCATCTCGACAAGTTAAACATGTCACTGTGATCCGTAAAGAAATGCAACGGTTGATAAGAGATAAGTCTCCTTTGACAGGCGGCCATGACAGGCCGCCATGACAGGTGGTGTTTGAACGGGATGATCACCGTTATCAGTAGCTTGTGATTACGTGTTGTAAATATTAGGAAATTGGATGGATTTATTATCCTGGTCTATGTTGATTTGTTGGCACGGGTGCACCAGTTTTCTTGTGCGTAAGAACGGTTGTGTTTGTTGATTTTTGATCCTGATACTTTTTGACTTACGACAAGAGAGCTTATAGAATATAGCGCTTAAGTGATATCAATCTCCGAAAAAGGAAGAAAACTTTTAACTGGCGGTTCTCTCATAATACTTAAATCTGCATACTATATTGTAGTAGTATGGTCATCATCTGCCTGCCTTTTCCCAACTATATTGGGGTCTGCTTCCAGTCGAACCAGATGCAGCTGGATGTCAGTATTTTACATGGAGTGACTGCCTGTTGGACCTCCACAACCCAGTAACTGGGTAATACGATACACCATGGTAAGACTGGTTGTCAGACTTTATAACTTGACTAACAGTAACGACTGTCAAAGATTTATAAATGACAGCCGGGACCAACGGCCTTACGTGCTTTCCGATCACGGAGGAAACTCGCTATGACAGATGGTCACTCATCCACAGACCAACCTCGGAAATCGCAGCTTAACCCGGAAGATCGGCCTGTGCGGCTGTAATTATTTAGCCACGAGCTCCTCATTGTAGTACTATAGTATGCACTTAACATTAGAGATACATCAGTTTACTAAAAAATAATTATTATAATATTTAGCCTAATTTTCAAGTCGTTTAACATAGTGATCATCTATTTGTGGAAGAAAAAAGGAGAGGAAAGAAAAGTCTAGTAGGCGCAATAGTTTTCAAATCGTAGAAATGAATAAATATGTGGCGAAATTTATAGGTTGCCTTCATGGGAAAAAAGCATTATGTTTGTTTGAGAAAAGGGAGTGAATGAGAGCGTGACATTTGGCAAGGGAGAATGGAAGAAGAAAATCTGTTATGCCGACCCCAATCAACATGGAACAGGTTCAAGAAGATGATGATGATGATGATAGTAGTCACACTCTACTGAACATCACTGAGGCCTTGCAAATTTTATTCCCAAAAAAGTATAGTTATTGAACATTGAAGACTAAGTTTTATTGCCTTTACTGAAAGAATGTTGCACTTGCAAGAAGAAAATAATAAGTATGGGAAATATATTAGAAAAGCTCTTGGCCAAATAATAACAGTTGAACACTGTACTGTATATAAATAACATCTTGACAGATAATGAGCATGGGATTTATCAAGTATGGCCGGAAAATCGGTTTTTCATTGAGTACCTACAGTTATATTGATTTGTGTAATGTTAATTTTCCACGTTTTCTTTACTTTCTTAGCTGATCAATTAATTTTTATGTAATTAAGTACTACATTAAGCACTTACTTATTACAGCATATTATGTACTTACATAATAACAGTTTTAAGCTAATTATCTTTCTCTGTAGCAGAAACAGTTACAAATAATTTCACTTCGGCAACGTTTTTATAGTTTTTTGATTATTTTCCTGAAAGTGACAGAGTTTTACGATGCTATCTGCAGTTAACGCTTCGATCATAAATTGCAATTTAGGAATAAAGTTAGTACCCACACGGAAGAGTCGTGAATATATCTTATTGAATTTACGATTAATAAAAATGTAATCAGTAGCGATTTATATTGGTGATGCAGATTTTTTTAATATTAAATACAAAGTTGTACAAACGTCAGTATTCTGAAATTCTTTGAATTTTACAGATTTTGCAAAGAACTTAAATATGTTGACTAAAAGATTTTCATCATATTCTACTCATCAAGCAACTATTATCAAACTTTCATAATCGGAACACAAAGTAATGTTTTGTTTTAGTTCAGCGTAAATTTGAGTTTCCTATGTTCCACCAGTCCCCAACGTGCCCAAATGCGCAAGAGTTCCATAACGTTCTAAGCGCGCTCGCTCTATTTTAAGCCTCATGCTTGCTTCTAGGCTAGATTGCGGACAAAATACAATCAATAATAAATAAAAAATGACGAATGGCACTCGGGGACTGCCGCGGTATAGCTATTGCATAGCATTTCTTATGAAGTTCCCAACTTTTTTCTATTTTTTTTCAAGTCAAGAAAATCAAACACCTTTCTGAAGTCTTCCAAACAGAAATGACGTTAGACGATGCGGGGTTTTAGGTTTATTTTCGTTACTTGTTGATTCGGTCGCCGCGCTCAGAGCCCGCGATAAAAGTTATGCAATAGCTTAAAAAATATTATTGGCAAAACGTATTAAGAATCAACATTAGCTGTTATTTGCTTTATTATTACCGGAGTTAAACTAACACAATTAAAATAAACCTTCAAGAAACACTTATTGCAACCAATATCAATAAGTTAAATAATTAAATTCGTAGAACGACGTCCCCTCACTTAGCGGGCGCCATTACAAAAATAATGCGCGCGCGCAACTCTCCTTTCACGCGCGCCGACGATTATCGTAAACGCGACGTGGTGTAATTGTATCGATATTTGATGCGAGTGACTGTTAGCTGAATTTGTGCGAGTTTCCATTTTACTTGGAACTCATAAATATTTTAAGATTTTTTTCTATGGATACAAGTAGCCTGATGAAAGACAATTGCAGTGTCAGAGAAAGGTGAAGCTGGAATTTCAGTCATCATCATCTAAGTCATAGGACGTCCACTGCTGAACATAGCCTCCCCTTTTGATCTACACAGATTACCGGTTGGCGCTTCCAACCTGCATCCAGCGTCTTCCGGCGACCTTTATAAGGTTGTCTGTCCAACTTGTTGGTGGACGTCCTCCGCTGCGCTTGCTAGTTCATGGTCCCCACTCTATATAGTCATTTCGACCCTTTCGACCATCTGCTCTGCGAGCAATATGGCCTGCCCATTGCCGCTTCATCATTTCAGCCATAGGACATCCACTGCTGAACATAGGCCTCCCCTTTGGATCTCCACAGATACCGGTTGTAAGCGACCTGCTTCCAGCGTCTTCCGGCGACCTTTATAAGGTCGTCTGTCCACCTTGCTGGTGGACGTCCTACGCTGCGCTTGCTAGTCCGTGGTCTCCACTCTAGCACTTTTCGACCCCATCGGCCATCTGCTCTGCGAGCAATATGGCCTGCCCATTGCCACTACAGCTTGCTAATCCGGTGGGCTATATCGGTGACTTTAGTTCGTCTACGGATCTCCTCATTTCGGATTCGATCACGTAGAGAAACACCTAGCATAGCCCTCTCCATAGCTCGTTGAGCGACTTTGAGCTTTGAGATGAGGCCGATAGTGAAAGACCACGTTTCGGTGCCGTAACTCATCACTGGTAACACACATTGGTTGAAGACTTTCGTCTTGAGGCACTGAGGTATGTCGGACGAAAAGACATTGCGTAGTTTCCCGAACGCTGCCCAACCGAGTTGGATTCGGCGGTTGACCTCTTTCTCGAAGTTGGACCTACCTAACTGGACTACTTGTCCTAAGTAGATATATGAGTCAACAACTTCGAGTACCGAGTTTCCAACAGAGACTGGGGTGGGCACAACATTGGCAATTGACATAATTTTCGTCTTGTCCATGTTCATTTTCAAGCCCACCCGTTGTGAAACTCGGTCGAGGCCATCGAGCATCATGCTGAGTTCCTCCATCGACTTTGCCATGACTACGATGTCGTCGGCAAACCGAAGGTGAGTGATGTATTCGCCGTTGATGTTGATGCCAAGTCCTTGCCATTCCAGGAGCTTGAAGGCGTCTTCCATTGCGGCAGTAAACAGTTTCGGGGAGATAACGTCCCCCTGTCTCACGCCTCTTCTCAATGGTATCGCCTTCGTGCTCTGCTCCTGTACTCGGACCGACATGGTGGCGTTATTATACAAGCACTTCAACACCTCGATGTACCGATAGTCAATACGGCATCGCTGGAGTGACTCAAGTACCGCCATTGCCGCTTGAATTTTAGTAATTGTAGTAAAAACAAGTTTTTGCTAAGTAAACAGTAAGTGGTGGTGTTTGTCTCTTGTAAGTTTCATTGAATTATGTACCGCCTTCAAAATTCAGGAATACATTTAGGTATCATAATTAAAATAGAACCATTGTCGAAATGAGTATGAATTATATTTTTTGTCTTTTAAGTTTCCCGAGAAGTGTTGGACATTTCTTCATAAATGACTAAAATTATACCCTCGATGATTTAGCACAAAAAAGAATGCCAGTGTCCCAATACAATGACTTTTGACAAAATTCCCGCAAACAAATGGAAACGTGCAAAAATCAGGTCAGATCCGAGCGTGTCAAAAGTCGAAAGGATCGCCGTTTTGCCTCTCAACGTCAATTTAAAAGTCGTAAAACGTTTTTATTTTGTAAATAACTACTGAAACATTATATTTTGTATGAAAATCATCGGATAGCCGCCAAATCCTCGTTGATAATCACCACAAATGTAGGTTAGTATCGTTTTAAAATTAAAATTAGTAATCCCCAAGGTGATACGGTATCCGAATCGTAAAAACATTTGGGCAACTCTTGAGTTGGTGAGAAAATCATTTTATATTTATTTGGTAATGTTTTTGTATACTTTTCAATCTGTTTTGGTGGAACGTTATTTGATTTTGTAATGATCAAAACTGTAGGTGTTCAACTTTCAATATGGTCATAAATCGATAACAATAATAAATATAGTAAGCGCTTGATAAGAAATCATTATTTTTGCTCTCGGACCAAATTTACCATTTAGAGTTTTAGCATAGGTACACGCAGAGAAATGTAATGTACTAAGTCTTAGTATTTAGTACTAGAAATGTTCTATAGCCAACTAGTGAGTCTTGCTGTCACCAAAAGTTCTCGTATAGGTACCTAGACATTTCTCTGCGTGTACCTACATACATGATTGTGCCTATCATGCCGACCCTCGTTTTTTATTGAAAATCATCATGTGGGAAGACTCATTTCCCTAACTTATAGCCAGGGTGGATCGGAAGGGAGTGTCAGACTCCTACTGACTAAAAATCACCCTGTCCTTTCACATGCTGATTACATTCTAGAGTGGCATCCTTATACAGTCGTTCGACTCCGGGAGGCATTGTCTCAGTCATCTCTGAATTATCTATGATTTTAGATTTACCAAAACTCTTCCACTTCAGCCTATTGAAAATAAATAAGCTCACCTTTTATTACAAAATGGAACTTTGATACATATTGTCAGGTATCATTTTATTAGTCCATCGACAAGCAAAACAGAGGAACACGTTTACCAACCCTTCAAATAAAAGAGCCGTGACATAAAGTTACGATATTATACCTTTACATAACAAAATAAATCACAAAAAAAAACAATGGCTACATTAATCACCGCTCACATCCATTGTTGGTGATGGAAACAAAATGGTGTAAATCATCACAATTGTGGAGTTGCCCAAAAGTTTTCTGTTTACGGTAATTAAAGACGGAGTGAGCTGTGAAGCATGGGTTCATCATACCCGGATAGTTTTTGACATAGAACTAACTTATTATGATTAAGTTGCCAATGCCAATGGTTCCTTCAGTAATCAAGGATCGTTGCCACGCATTCCACAGGTTTTGTGTAACGATCTCTTCCTAAAGTCGAAGAGTGACAGCGTGAGAGCGATTTAGGTTTTTTTTTTAATTTTCTCGATTTTAGTAGGTATATTATTGAGCCGTGGGAGACACCCAACGGCAACGGGCGTATTTCCGGCCGACTAGGCGCGGGCACAAGTAATGGGTAACTCACCGTCCGATAATGGAACATGGCCGGGTCGTTGGCGTGTTATGTTTCACGCACGCCTCAAAGAGCTGTCAGCAATCTGACGTGGGCCCCTAAAAGAGCCATAGACTCTCGGGACTCTCAGAAGGGACTGTCTCATCAGTTGATCGTGACACAGCTTTAAAAATAAGTTAAATAAGTTCTACATATATTTGTAAACGCACCAATGAACAAGAGAAATCCCTAGCGTAGGGCAACGTTGCCCTTGTCTTGGCTAGACCTTGAACAATTATTGCTGTTAATCAAAGAAAAAACTAACCTAAAAACTTAACTCAAGATCTTATAAAACGACAACTAGAGCAAGCAGAGGCCTTACCACGAGCTCTTAACGCGATCCAGTTTCAGCTGTGGGGAAGAGACAGAGCTATGCATGTTGTCTAGCGCCATCTCTTTCCTACTGCCTAAGTTGGATCGCGATAAGAGTTCATGGTAGGCTACCAGGTCCTTTAGAGCAATATTTTCAATGCAAAGAAATGTTTGGATGTCATGAAAACCAGACTAAAATTATGTACAAACTATAAATAAAAACTTACTAGTAATATGTACAAAAAAAAATAGATACAAGAAAAAAAACATTCAAAGGGCGTCAAAGAATAGATAGATTAAAACCAGATAGATATTACAACATCACCATTATTACGTCTTATCACCAACAATTAGATATCGGTATCAGCTCACCTAAACCTAACATCTAATTCCAACTAATATTATTTATCGTGCCGTTAATTGGTAAGTCCCAATAGCCAGCAGCCCGTGGTTGTAACAGACACGCTGTGACGTAAGGGACCAGGTTGCCTTTGATTTATGTGTCTCCTGCTCCTCCCAGATCAAGTATAGTCTCAATTTTAGGTACGTAGGTACTTACTATTAGTATTTACTGTTACAGTAACTGGGGAGTAAGCTGAAAGATGAAACAGGTAAAAAACTATATTTTTTTTTAGTTTTGTACTGACTGGGAGTTGTCTCAATAATGTCTCAAATGTTTCTGTTTTATGGGAAAGTATATTATATTTAACAATATAAGGTGGGATTTAAGACAAAGTAACATCAACGAAAACGATGATGGAAAAGTCAAAGTGACTATTGAAAAATAAAAACAGAATAATGAAAGAAAGAGAAACTGGCGGAGATACCACAGATAAAACGTCACGTTAATATATAGAGTTTAATAACGTAGAGTTAAACGACAATTAATGCATCAATAAAAAAAGTTTCAGTAGATACCTACTGAAACTTTCATACGATCAGAACTTCTACATTCTGTCACTCCAAGTAAAATAGGAACACAAAAATCAACGATCTCAAACAAATATATCTTAGACAGAAAACTTTCAGGAAGTCTATTGACCTAGAAACTTCTGGATTTGAGTCTGAAATACTGACAATTTAGATCAAAAGTCTTACAGTTTCAGCACCAAAAGTTTTCAATTTATGTTCTGGGGAAATTATAAGTTCTGTCAATGTTTGAGACGGTTCCAAAATAAATACGTATTTGTGACTTATCGAAGCTGGAATTAAAATTAGAGGTTTTCTATTTTCTAGGATGTATGTAATTTTGTGTGGATTCTTAACTGTTTTACTCGTAGATAATGGGCGGAATCAAAATCTTTCAGCACTGCATAAGCAAGTCAAGAGTGAACAGGTTACTTCTAGGCAAGCGTGCTTCGCCGTCGACCACATCTTCGCTTACCATCAGGCGAGATAGTAGTCAAACGTGAACCTACCTATTAAATAAAAATTAAAAAAAACATATAATCAGCCTATTGATCCCACAGTTTGGAAAAAGGCTTGCTCGCTGTGGGGACAATGAGCTGTAATCCACCACGCAGGCCCAATGAGTGCAGATTGGTAGATGTCACAGTCATGTGTCTTTGATATTGGGGCCTGCCGGTTTCTAAACGATATTTTCCTTCATCAGTTTGAGAGCAGTGATGAAATAGAACACATAATTATCATGTCATATTTACACATATATTATGTCTTGTGACTGGGACTGTAGCTCATGACTATTTTTGAACTGTTTTTGTCTTTTGACTAAGCAAAAGTGCCTATGGCCTACTTGAAATTAGTACCAACTTAGATTTTGATTTTGAATACAACAAACACACTCACTTTTGCAAGTCTTTTCTTTAATTTAGCATTAAGTTAGTCACAGATCACAGTTCCTGGACGAAATCCAGTCAGAATTCACCACCGAATCTCATAACATTACACAATATAACTAACAATGACCAAAACAAGTCACTTTCTACCATATTTTACGAAGAGGCGTTGATATTGCGTCTGTGGCCTATTGTTTCATAAGTTATTAGTTTCGTATACCGTAAGATAAAACGTGTGTGGTTACGTATTTCATTTGTGTATGATATGGGAAACGTAAAAATGTACGTTACGAAATGTTGGAGGCAATGGGACTTAGATCTCAAGATGCTATGAAAATGAGGATTGCCAACTGAAACTTTTGGCACTGTGGACACCGAAATGACGCCGATAGTTTCCATGCCCTGTAACTCTTTTTCCCTTTTTTATGTTGCCCTATCTAGTCTTTGGTAGACCAATGCTGTCCCATATCATGGCCTCTCCCAAGTCCTTCCAAGAACTCATATCCAGCGCCACTCCGAGCCAATCACGGTATGAGTCCCAATCATCCCTCACCTCATTCTGAGACGATATTATGATATGAGAATCTGATATCAAAGTTTTGTACATTTTAATTATTCTACGATCAAATGGCTTGAGTTAATCTTGGCAAAAGTCCTTAGAGAGGTTTTGCAAGCGGTTTCTACCAAACTTGTCTAGGTTTTTTTGGGTAGTTAGTTGAGGAGCCATAACGTAGAACATAAATAACGTGGTTAAATGTATACTGAGTGACGTAACGGACAAGTGAGTTATTTATAAAAATAAGTTATTGGTCCGAAGCATTCGGTTCCCAACAAGATATCGTCAACAGATAACTATTTTGATAATTGACCCAATGATATATACTTCAAAATAAATATATTGATCTCATATATTAACATCACGCCTCCAAAATAATATATCTATCGCTAATCACCAATATACATCAAAAACTTACAATTAGTTAAAACAATAATAATAGCCAGCCCCTATTGCAAAGAGCTTAAAGTTTAAAATAAATCATTACTAAACTATTCAGAAAAAAGCTTCAGGCGCAAACGCACCGATTCATCCTACAACGACCCTAATCAAACCAAATCCCACTTTAACTACTCACAAATACAGATCAAAATCATTTATCAATGCAATAGTTGAATCTCACCTTGCAGGTTAGAAATGCAAAACTCAAATCACAACCCTAAATTCTTTGAGAAACAACTGAAAGTCGCTTGCACTGCTTTCTAAGACCGATACTTTTACAACCTCACACTGAAAACCACTCTATTTTCGAAGAGTTAAAGTATGATTTGCAATGAAAAGGGTTACCTATACTTGGAGCACATAATATCAATCACAAATCAACATTGACACGGGCCTGCCCAGTCCGTATAGAAGTTAATTGTTGGCTGCGCACATTATCATTAGTTCGTAGCGTCGTGCTGCGCCTGCGCAGCCAGATAATATCTGCCGATTATAAATTTAAGATGGTCAGTCGTATGATTGTAGTACATTGGATACGTTAGATGGGCACTTTAATCAGGTATTGAGTATAGTTTAATTTCTGAGATGGGGTTGCATTTGATGTATGGTCTCTTAGTCTATACAGCTGCAATCCTTTTATGGATTTTGTTTTTTATTGATAGAAGCTGGGTGTGCTAACAACTAGGACAGGTTTGTTTTGATATTTCACATGAGAATAAGCTGCTTTGATAATAATTATTGAAAGAAAGGAACTGATTTCCTGGAAAACTATATTTGCATACACAATGCACATTGATGAAAAGGTACTAAGAGGAAAATATAAGAATAAACTGAGTGGGTTGCGACACCAGTTGTTTTTATATTTGTTGTACTACTCCAGGAATTTCTTCTGTAGCGTGGGTGCATTTACAAACTTTTAAACTCATATTCACTAAAAGCAATTTCTTAATCATGTTGAAGCCAACTATAATAAAATTAATAAAAGGCTAGCCTAGATTAGTACGAGTAATCTATACCAAGCTAGCTTAAACATAATCTACACCTTAAAAATATGTACTCCAAAGTAAGGAACTATTCTTCCCGGAAAATTAAAGTCTAGACGAGATACCTGGCATAGCCAGTACTCAAATAAATCATAGATAGGATGGTAGGTAGGTATCTTGGAGTTTTCCTATACTAGCCGTCAGCTTGCACTGACGCGACCGGTCCATATCCATTTGAATTTTGATGAGACACATTGCTATGACGGTTCCTGCATGATTTATTTTATCTATATTCTGTTTCGATTGATTTATTGTTATAAACTTCGTCGGTGTTCTTAGAAAAATCGTTGTATTTGACGTCATTTTTGAAACTGAACTGAAGGAAAAGTTAATATTCTTGAGAATTGCGACGAGTTTTGTAAATTGGGATGTTTTCTTAGTCATGTAAAAGCTTTTTTAAAGTCTGCTTTATATTTTGTGGTCACATTGTACCTATGTGGTTGCTTTGTCACTTTCCTATAATATATTTACGTCATCAAAAGCCACCAAAGTCGTAAATGTGATGTATTTCCTGTCATTTTCCTCTAAGTCTCTTCCAAGTTTCCAAAAAGCCAAAATCACAAATTCAATTTTCTGAAAGGTTACAGGATATTATTCATTAATAGTCTGGTTGTTTGACCACAAAACAAAAAACAGGTTGTGATAAAAGCTTAGCATGCTTTCCAAGACACGTAGTTAACTTATAATTTCCACCCAATACCCAGGCTTGGTCCTTTAAAATTCAAAAGGTGATAAAATGTTGATGTTTAAAAATTTAAATAACAATCAATCTAATAAGATATTTTTTTTATTATTTAGCGTATTTTAGAGTCCATCTTCTTCGATAGTATGTTTTTTTAACCGACTTCAAAAAAAGGAGGAGGTTATTTTTTTCTATTCTTCATTACTTCAAATATAATAGATACTTCTTAGATATATTTTTTTATGAAAAATGGTAATATAATGGTAAAGATAATCTTAACATTACACTTCCAAGACTTCTAATACCATCCCAACACAATCACAATAAGCCAGGTATCCCACAAAGTGCAGCAGCGGCCACCCATCCATCCGTCATCCCTCGCCCGAGGTGAGGCAACGTTTTTGCGACCGTCTGAATTGATGACTGCACGTTATTGGAGGTGGGACTGAGATGTACAGCCGACTCGACTCGATATCAACTGATATAAGGCTAGCTTGTGATACCAGAGGTAAGAGACGTCTTGATACTTGATAGATTTGTTTTTGGTAACCATTATCCATGACCGTTGGGGAAGAAAAGTTCTCGAGTGGCGACCACAGACCGGAAAACACAGCGTAGACATCGTGAGGGTCGCGGGCAGCCGATGGATGCAAGTGGCGAATTGTCCTTCGGCGTGGCGGTCTAAGGGGGAGACCTATGTTCAGCAGTGGACGTCCTCCGGCTGTTGATGATGATGAACCATCATCTAATATCGAACAGAACACCTCTTTTGTAAAACCTTGGCAAAACGCTGATGGGCGATATGTCGCATATGCATGCAATAGTTTGGCAAAAATTATCACTATCGTACCTGCGGATGAATTTTATCACCGAGGGCCCGGTCCAGAAAAATATGGCTAGATGGCCTAGACTTGATTTACAAATGTTGGTTAAAGAAGGTTCGGTAGATTACATGGATTCAGAACAACATGAGAAGCCTTTTTCCAAGCTGTGGGATGCTCATCGCATTAAATAAAAATCCAAAGGCTTCAAATATTTTACACCCGAAATTCTATTCTCGAACAAGGTGTGTAAATAGATTAGAAACAATTATACAATTTTAAATTAATTATGTTACCAAGATAGTAGCTTCTACATTAAAGTAGAAAGATTTTTTTTAATATTATTACTAGGAAGGAGTCGATTGCTGCATTAAAAATAATAGAAAAGTTTGAATTAATAATAAAATGAGAGAATGATGATAGAAAAGATAAGAGGCACCTACCGCGGGCTGGAGCGCGACGATATTGATGATTAACTTAATTATGTAAGCAAACTAAGAACGCTAAAATTCTGAAATAACGAAGACATCTTAAAGTATCAAGACCTCTTATCCCTACTACAGCGCGCAGACGGCACTACACTCGTATTACTACAAATCATTCACCCGGAGCCAGTCCTGAAATGTTTCCATTCTTTTATTGATTTATTCAGCATTATTATTAATTTTTACAAATAAATATAAAAATACAACATGGCGGCCGCTTCTTATTTATTAAAACGTTAAACTTACACGCCCAATCTGATAAGTATTTTATATTTATAGTCCATATTTTTGTTTCAATTTCGTTTTTTGTTATTCTCAAGGTTGTTAAGGATATTCTGGTAAATTAATGCTGATTTTAGAATAAAAAGAAACAAGATAGATGTAAAATAAGGTGAATATGTAAGAACTGTGGTCGTAATTTACAGTGAATCAACGAATATTAGGTTTTTATGCTAATTAGTAACAAAGCGATCACCTGACTGAGTGACTTCTAATACATTGAAACAGGTCATTCATAGTTTTAATTTCAAACTATGTCTCACGCCAATACAATGTTGTTTAATGATACCAGCGATTGATTTAGACGTCATAACGACTTCAACAAGTTTTGAATACTAGAAAACCGATTTGATGTGGATTCACGTGATGAAACATAACAATAAACCTATCTGATTCAACTTGATCAACAGTTTTTTAGAAGTATTAGAAACTATCAATGGTTCCATGTAAAATAAAATAAAAGCTCGTAGTTTAATATTAACAGTAGTTTTTCAAGGTCATACTGCGTCACCCAAGGTCGGTCTACCAATTAAGTACAGAGTTTCCTCCATGCCTCGAAAGGCACTTTAAGCTGTTGGTCCCGACGACTGCCATTTGTAGATCTTTGACGGACGTTTTAGTTGGTCCTCAAGGCTGACAAATATCTCACCAAAGGCCGTATAAACTGGTAGGTACTAACTGGATTGTGGAGGTCCGACAAAGTACTGGTATTCTGCTGAATTCGGTTAGACTGTAAGCTAACCCAAAACAAAGTTGGGAAAAGATCAGGCAGATGATGTTCCATGTAAAATACAAACGTAGCGAGGAGGTCATGACTGGAGAGACGCATTTAGAACATAAAGCATTAGCATTTGAAGACCAAACAGCATTCACAGAATTCATAAATTTCAAGCAAACAGATCTAAAGGTAAAATTTATAAAAGGCGAACCAATCGACGAACGCCATTCAAGTGTCGTGAATAATGTATTCTATATTGTTAAGACAATTTCCAGAGAGCACCAAACTGAGCAGAGATCACTATACAACCGAATAAAACACACGTCTAAACAATATGTAGTTGTCACCGGTTGATAGGACCTGTCTTTCAAACTATCTAGTTTACTGCGCTATCCATAACACCCCATCAACCAAGACCTTACAACCAGAAACCAACTCAAACTATCTTTTGGCAGAGCTTAAATTCAAATGGCAAGAGACATTGACTTTCATAGATGGAACGACGTGTATTGGCGCAACCATATCTCGAAAATTCTGATATACAATAGGATCACGTTGTGTCTTATCCATTACGCATTCTGAAAGGTTGCGTTTAACAAAGTTGCAGTCAAAAGCAGCAATGTATGTTGTGTTTAGAGAAATGGAAGTATCAAGAACGGTGTTGATGTAATACAGTTTTGGTTTGACGTCTCTGGGGAGACGGCAGCTAGGTGTTGAGGTGATCCTGGGCTGGATAGATCAATGATATGTCAAAATCGTGTTATACTTGTGGGATTTATGCAGACTAGTTTCTGTAAGCAATCAGGACAGTGATAGATTCGTAGCGAGGTGTTACGTTGGGAACATTTCCCTCGTGGCTATTGCATTCGATTCGGTTTTGATATCTCGTTAGTGCATACGTTTTGAGAACGGTTTGAGGATAGATATTTTTGTTGGTTCTTCGGAGTTTTATTGGAGTTTTGCTTCTGTGGATAGAATTGTCATGCTGACAAATACAGGGAATAGTTGGGAGATTTTGACAAATAAGTACTAACTAAGCAGGTATGTTTCATCTAATACTGATTTCCAAAATTATTCACAAAACCCGATTTTTTACTTTTCCATAGATACTTCGGATATAATGCATTTTCGTATTATCTACTCTAAATAAAAGCAAATGCAAGGACTCTGAAATGAATTATGAAAAAAAGAAAGAATAATCATTTATTTGCACTAGGTTGTTGTTTGATAACACATAAATACTCACTCATCGTCAAAGAGGTTCAATGTGCTACTAATTTACATCATATTTTTCATGTTATAAATAGCAAAATCAAATATATTTAGTTTTCGAATGAAAACCCATATTATGGCCCTAAATAAGCACTAATCAAGTGTCGAAAAACAGGTGCATGGTGCAAAAGTAATCAAATACGAATTTCGTTTTGATTTTTTTCAAATACAAAAAGCGTATACTCCAGCGGTTGTTTAAGCTTTTAATTCAACTGAAGTCAATGTAACTCATTTCTTTTGTTTATAACATCATCGTATATTTATTGATTGAAGGCGACTTTGTAAATGAATAATTATATTCTTGTCTTAATATGTAAGGACTGATTTAAAATCCAGCCCAATCTAGTTCTCATCAAAAAATCCAAAAAAGGAACACCTTACAACTTTCAACTTTCATGCATTTATTTCTAATTTAAGCGCGAAAAAAGGCTTCACAACATTTTCCGAGCAAGGCGTAGTCTGATGGAGATGAGTAGCTATATAATTCATGGGGAATGGGCGTGCAACCTGTCACGTATCACGACGACACGTGTTGTGTACACCTTGCCTAGTAACGGCTTTGTGTACATCTACTGAAAAAGTAAATTTCTGAAAAAAGGGGGAGATCGAGGAATGTGCGAAATGGTTTATGAAGAAGTTAGATTTCAGCGTTTATAAGGAGAGTAGGAGTGAAAGAAAATACGTTCATTTGGCACACGCATATACGCAGTACGCACACAGTATTATTCAAGAAAAAAAAAAAAACAAGTAACGAATTGTGTGTCCTTGCGATTGCATTAAATGCAAAAACTAAAATGTTCTTAATAAATTACTCACTTGATTTTTTTTTTTTTATAATTATCAATCAATCCACCTGCTATTAGTATAGGATTATTAGTGAAGAATAAAATCTAATGTTTTGTTGTGAATTGTAAAAAGACTTCAATTTATGTTTTTTTTTATTATTTAGCGACAGGCTAAACCTAGTATCGCTTGTTAGTAATTGGTAAGTGACGATGTGTGGTTCAACGGTGAAGCACGCTTGCTTAGAAATAACTTATTTACTGTTGACTAATGAGATCCCATTTAGGAAACTTATTCGTAGGTTCGGGCAACATTTTCAAATCGTAGTTTTAAGAAAAGTTGAATTGACTTGTGATCTTACGAAAAGTGATGATGGTGGTATTTCTACCGGTGCGTCTACACATCTCTTTATTAAACCGCCTACTCATTGAAGGGGGTTAAAACGCAAAACAATTCAATACCAACCGCCATATTTAATCCACACATCCAAACTACGCTACACACAGCTCTCAGAGAGGCATTAAATTAACTCTTTTTGTCTCAAAACTTCTATCGGCACGGGATCGAATCGCACAAAACATCCTACCTGAATAACCCAATAATTGTGTACATAAATCATTTGAACGACTTCTGATAATTCGCCCTCCGAACTAAGGATGGGTTGCAAGGTATAAGAGAATGGCGGAAAATGATGAGGTCGTTGTGAAGGTGAGAGGCGTATCGTACTGATCATAATATTATGTCGCTTTTGGAACTCAGGCCTCCTTCATGGAAAGGCCTCGTCTTTAGTCAGAAAGGTGTCTAGTCTAGGTATTTCTCAGATGTAGTGTAGGTTTGATAGATGGTCTTTCTTGGAATACTTTATTAGTATCATATAATTTTCCCTAGCCGTCTTGTATAGGGAGTATAGGGACTACGGGTTACAGATAAGATTTGTTTTTAAACAAGTCTTAAATTTCAGTATTCCCTCGTCTATTTATTGATTTTATGTTAAATTGTTAGTTATGTGTCTGAAATGTGAGTTTCGAGCAATTAATAAATTGGTAACCTAAAAATTCTAAACTATTATAAATATCTATATTACCTACTACGGCACAAGTTTGTATTATTTAAAGTACAAACGCCAGTAAAGCAATCTACCACAATCTGTCAATTTTCTTTCCAAATCCAATTTGTTGAATAACATTTAGTTCCTGGGAATCGTATTTTTTTTTTTAATAATCGGTCTTTTTTGCTTTAAGAATTTTGCAAACCCTTTTAATTTTGCTCCTCAAATCGCTTTCGCTTATAACATAAACATAAGTATAATTCTCCCTCCAAACGTAAGGGTTTGAACAGACCGACGATAACACCGATACGTGCGAAATGCGACTTTTCAACCTTTTGTGGGCCACAGACGCGATAATGTTTCTAATGTATGCGCTATGTTGTGATATTTTTGACTTTGTCACGCTACTGATACATGTACCCACATTGTGTCCCAAGGCTTACATTTTATCTTTCTTTGAAGTTATTACTTTGAAGTGGAGATATTTTGAGGTTGAAGTCTGTTGTTTTTTGGACAGAGATTTTAATGATGTTCAAAACACAGGTAATATGACGTTGACGTAATCTTGAGATAAGCAGAGAGAGTAAGAGTTGATTTTAATAAAATATGCTTATGTGTATGAAAAGCTTATTATTCCCATAATTAAGTCATGTGAGGAGACTGTTAACATTGATATTCTATTAATTAATGTGTAAGCAGAAATTCAGTAACTATTTTCTTCCCGTAATTTTTTAAGACGCGGAAACAGTTGAATTTATCATCAATGTGTAAATTATTCCTATGTCTTTGACGGGGTTAGCGAAGGGCTTTTTGTTAGGTACACCCCATTTTTCACCAGTTACGTATTGGTCCAGGCCAAATGGATACACATTTTTTAGATAATCTGTTGAGGGTCCGTTATATAAACGCCAGAAAAAAAAATCATTTTTGATTACATTCTACAAAAAATCTGTCGATTTCCAGGAAAGTAATTATTCTTGCATTGATTTGAAATTATAATTATGCACTTCAAAGCAGATCAGTCTGTTTTTTTTTTTTATTTCTGAGACAGTGCAATGTCTAAGTAAGCACCTAAAATAAAAATATGATATTATTCATTTTAAAAGTAAATAAAATATGAAAACATTAAAAGTGGTGATATTTCTAATACCTATTACAAAAAAACCGGCCAAGTGCGTGTCGGGCCACGCACAGTGTAGGGTTCCGTAGTTGCCCATCAAAATACTTATGCGAACTAACTAAACTGATTCGCTGAATTTAATTTTAAAAAGAAGAATTTTCAAAATCGGTCCAGGAGTCTTTGAGAAATCGGGGAAAATACATAAGAAAAAAGATTACAACGAATTTAGAACCTCCTCCTTTTTTTGAATTTAGTTAAAAATAGTTGACGATAAAAACCTACCTATCCCCAAAAAACATACCTATAAAAGCTGTAAAAATAAATTTGACAAACTTACATTTGCATTTGTCTCCGATACATTTTGTTTAAGAAAATATGATATCAAGTACATTTTATAAGTTGGTCGACTATTACTCATAAAGTTGTAAAGCCTACTTAGTCACGATAATTTTCTTTTAAACTTCGTTATATGTACTACTATTGTGAATTTTTTCACACCCCCAAACATAACCGTTTAGCTGGTAGAGGGGGGGGGGACACTCGAATCGAGCAAAATTTCGCACTTTAAAGCTTAATATTTCACAAACGAATTTTTTTATCAAAAAATTGTTAATGGAAAGTATCATTATTTTTTAAAGGCCTATTTAATGATACCCCACACTAAGGGGTACGCGAGAAAAAAAAAATCCTCACTTTACGTGTAAGTACTGGAGGTACCTTAAAAAAAAATATTTTTCGAGATTTTATTTTACCACTTTTTCGGCACAACAAATCCGTATATTTATACCAAATTACAGCTCTCTAGTACTGTGCGTCTCTGAGCTAAACTGCGGACAGACGGACGGACGGACGGACGGACGGACGGACGGACGGACGGACATGGCGAAACTATAAGGGTTCCTTGTTGACTACGGAACCCTAAAAACGGATATTTTAAGCAGGGTGACAAGCGATTTTTTTCCCGGTACCAGGTCCCTAAGCCGTCTATCTTAAAAAAATATATATCCATCTGGCCTGGACCACCCTGTATAAGCAGGATACCCCTGATTTACACCTTAACTTAAAATGCATGTTGTATGTGAAGAAACAGGGTAGTTTTCAATAAGTAAGAGTCTGGAAGTCCCCTCCACTCCACTTAGAACAGGTGGACCTCTAGGAGTTTAAAAAAGTCAACGAACAAAAGTGACACTTTTAAATGTAATTAAAAGCTAAATACATACGGACTCTTTTGTCTTCACTAACCGTTATTGAAAACTATGATATTACTCATCTATTCATGATAGACAAGTTAGTTTACATCAACTGTAACATAATAATATTCCCACAACTACCTTCAAAGTGTACTGCAAAAGGGTTACATAATGAAGTTAACGAGACCACCTGTCAACGTATATTAGGAGCATCGATGCACCTCGTATAGGCATACACTCTTAGACCTCCCTTAAGTGAGTTAGGAGGGAGGAAACATGTTGGGGACTCTGATTTTTATTGAATTTTGATGGAATTTTAAGTAATAGATTCGCTGTACCTTTATGGCCCACATCCAAGCTCACTGCGAGATGTCTTCCAGAAATTTCTGGTAAAGTGAAAGAGACGTATAGAAATCTTTCACCTGCGTATTCTTAGAGTCCTAAGACGTGAGTCTAATGGACTATTACCTGTCTTTCATTCTTTAATCTATCTTCTTATTGACTTATGAAAAACTCCATAAACTTTATTATTATGTATCATAATTTTTTCCTTCTTTAATTCTTACGATGTTTTCCGTCACCGATGGCAGTGATGTCCAAAATAAACTTACAGTTAAAAATAGTAGTTTTGTGATAAGCTATGGTCACAGTAGTAATAACTGTCAAAGGTTTGTTAAAGTTTCTCATAGAAAATTTTTCATTGAAAGTGGATTTAAACATGGTGGATTAAATTGTTTTTAACCGACTTCAAAAAAAGGAGGAGGTTCTCAATTTGGTCGGCATGTTTTTTTTTTATGTATGTACATCGATTACTCCGAGGTTTGTAGTCCGATTAGTGTCATTCTTTTTTTGTTCGATGCAGTATACTTGCAGTGTGGTCCCATAAAAATTGCATCCAATTTGGTTCAGTACTTTTTATTTTGTGAGCATTTTTATTGATTTCGGCTTTTCGTTTGTTTGTTACGCGATTACTCCGCCAATTGTGGACCGATTTTCAAATTTCTTTTTTTGTTGTACTAGGGATCGTTCACCTTAGGGAATACTGCAAGTTTCATCAAGATCTGTTCAGCAGTTTTTGAGATAGGGAATTTTATTAGCATGTGTACATAAGCGATGTTAATACCGGTGCCACGGATAACAAATTCTAGTGCACTTGTAAGGAAATGATGTATTTGACAAGAATTTGGGTTGAATATTTAAACTAAAAAGAGTAAAATAAAAAACTTAAAAAAAAAATTAACCGACTTCAAAAACAACCACAAAAAAAGGGTAAAATAACCTACATAATAACTTTTCTTTCGGAAGTCGGTGGGAAAAAGACAACCAAATAAAAAAATTTAAAGCCACCGACTTCCGAAAGAAAAGTTATTATGTAGATTATTTTACCCTTTTTTGTGGTTGTTTTTGAAGTCGGTTAATTTTTTTCTTTACCTAAGTTTTTTATTACACATGGTGGATTTCATTATTCAGACAATTGTTCAAAAGGCAATACGAAGGTCCACGTTTTAACTAAGTTTTGTAATAGGGAGTTTAAACCATGATTCTGTAGACTGATAAGCCTGGATTTGATAGTCCAGGTTTAAACCAAGTTTTATTTAGTTTTTGTAGTAAGACTGAGAAAGTTCACATTAAATGAAAAAGATACATTAGTACATGATTGGCCCGTATTGGCCCGGAGGAGGTTATAGCACCTGAATCCTCATGCTTTTTCATTTTTTCAGGAAAAAAACTTTTCTAACCACTGTTTGCCCACCTCTCAATCTAATTAATGAAATCCCATTCACAACAGATCTCCTAGATCGGCAAGCAGATACACGCACAATCACTAGTTTCAATACTGTTGCCTGATAGGCATTGTTCCGAACTTATAATTTGATGACAATCGCGGACTGTGGAGCAGTATGGAAACAAGCGATCGTTTGGAACTTCGTTCATCGTTTGCCTATGAGGAGTTTGTTTAATATAATTGTAGACAGGTAGATAATTATTTAGTACAGATGCCAGCACATCAAACTACCACAATCTGTCAGATTTCTTTAATAGAATTGCAACCTTATCGCAAGAGTAGAAGGTTAATGTTTGACTGGTAAAATCTGACAGATTCGGGTAGGTTGATCTGCTGGCGTCTGTTATGTTGTGTCTTTGATTTTCAAATATTTATAACTAGGTATATGGTTTTCAGAAATTGCAAAGAAAGATTTCACAGGGCTAGATTCTTACGTAAAAATTGAAAGTTTGTTTAGACTGTCAGTAACAGTCGGAATTGACAAGTAATGGACACTATTTTTTTAAAGAAATCATTATTGACAAAGATAAAACGCACCACAACGTACAACTCGGTAGGTGGACTTCACGACGTCAGAACGTTCCTACTTTTTTACTTAATGAAGTATATCAGTGCGTGATGCCTATGTTAACCAAATTAACTTTGTCTTAGATTTAGGTAACAAAAGACAAGATGCAGGTCATTTATGATAATGAACCTGAGGACTAATTAGACTTTTTCAGTGGACAAACTTATTTGAGTACTTTGTTCATCCTAGCCCATGACATGCTTTGATTTGTGTCATACATTCAAGCTACACACAAACTTTCACATTCGCAGACAACCATAAAAAAGAGATTAAAAACATCACAACGCGACTCCCAAAACGCACATTCGCTCTAATAGATTCCCCACTAAGTGCTCTTAGTATTTCATAAAGAATAAAAAAAAAACTTTGGGCAACTCTCCCGCCATTCATTAAGGCTCACGTACACGGTTCACGTCATGTGATGATTTAAGGGTCCATGCGGTAATGGCGCGATAAATAATGCGGTCACAGCTACCCCAGTACTTTAAGTACGCGAAAATGGCTCCACTTAGCTACCGCCATCTAGCGGCCGGCAAATAAAACGTATAAATCAACCTCTGTTGTTGTTGATTAGTCTGTGTAATTTCGTTGTGTTCGAATTTTTTAACGTTTTTGTTTGAATGAAAGTGGTATTTTTATAGTTTCTTTGAAAATATTAAAACGACTGTATTCAATTTAATTATATCCAATTCAAATCCCAATCCGCTCACTTTAAGAAATACATACTTAACAATAATCTTGGAAACAAATAAACAAGTTAAATAATACGGGATGCCAATGTAAATACCAATAATGTATTATTTAGTGTTATGCAAATGCATAACTTGGAAATTAACTGTGTTGCTTGACCACAGTGATTGACCAATGATTGCAGAATCGTTAGTCTTTTTGATACAACTAAATTTGAATAGAGGGCGCTGTTTTTATGGTCATTGGCCATATTTTATAGAAGAAATTAAATAATATAATATACCTAATCAATTAAAAATACAAAGAAAGTTATTCTGTTAATCCACTTATTAATAAATTGCTTTCGAATAAAAATTAACAAGGAAGAGTAAAAACAATTTAAGCGTCGCTCTGTTGTTTGGTATCGATTTACCTTAGAAGTTCAAGACCGCAAATATAGATGGCGTTACTAATATGGTCTACGACCACAACCTTAATGATGCGTACCTGACACGTGTTTTAGTTCGACCATATTGTTCAGAGATGGCGCTAAATGAGATAATACTCGTATATAATTTAGATATTAAATTGTACTTTTATACAAGTTTTTCTTTTAAGACAAAATAATAAAAAGAAAATAACACGCCGTACCTAGTTTATTAAAAAATTGTTTTTTTTATTACTATAAAAGTTTTAACGAATTTAGAGGAAAATACACATACCTTGTCACAACAATGACCTTCACCCCTTAGAATGATGGATGCTTGCTGTGAGTTGTTGTATGGTGGTTATTCATCATCGATAAATGAATGCTATGAGCATTCATGCTGCAGAATGCTATGGTTCTTTTTGCGCGCACACGTTTGTTAATACACTATTAAATAATGTTTTTTATTGAAAGGACACACTGCATGACTGCACATTTCACTTCCACTTTTATTTTATTTACCTACCCTCATTTGTCTGTCACTTTGGGGTGCCAATTGAAAAACAATGCTGGTGTCTTTCGTTCAGAAAATTCTGAGCTTGTAACCCTTTTTGTGTAGACATGCTCGGCGCAATTTTATAGCTGTCTATTTTTTTTATAAATATTATTTCTTCTCATTCTATGATTTTTCTTGTTGTGTGTAATCATATAAAATTAATTATGGTTTTAACTACGTCAACAATTGACTACCCGCATTTGAGAAATATTTGAGTAAGTAGGTCATTTTCAAATTAACCACCCCAAAATCGAACCACAAACAAACCAATCCTCCGCATTATCAAAAACACCTTGACACAATAATTTCCTTGAACGATCTTCGGTAACTGATGAGCCTAATGCCTAAATAGCCGATCGGTAAGATTTACCGCCTTCCGCGCCGGTATCGGATCGTTGCCGTGTCGTAGCCGTATCGGCGCCGTGCCGGAACCACGGAAGGGTCGTTATCGGGTCCTCACATCGCACGTCTCAAACGGTAACTCGTTAATTTCTGTAGATGTCACAAGCCGTGGCCTATAGGATGAGTTTAGTGGCACAATGAGAGCATTGTTGGTGAAACTTTAACACTATCAATATTTTCAAACTCGGAAATCTTTTTTATGAAGAGAAGTTTTAGTCCAAGATAGTCAATTTATTGATGTTCTTAAATTAAGAACTGATTTAAGTCATATTAGTTCCTTTTTAATGTCCAATAAAACACCTACCTACAAAATTAGAAAAATAACTTGGATTGTAAAAATTCATCCTAAGAATCTGAATTCATAAACATCAATCATCTGGCTCTTTTCAGAATAATATTATTTTCTTTACATAGTATAAAACAAAGTTTTGACTAAGAAAATGGGGAAGGACGGTCAAAGCTAATTGTAGATGGTGCCACTATAGCTAAGTCCTAATCTGACCAATGAGGTAGTATTATTTTGAAGTACATAAAGAATTTGAACCAATGACGATGCTTGGAACTAGCTATACTAGCGCCAATAGTTTCCCCATTGAAGGAAAATGCAAAGCCGATGTAGGTTGCTAATCAATGAAATAAAAATCTTCAGTATCTTCTTACTTATTTCTAGACGTGTATTGCTTCTGTTACCTCTTAAATGTAGGAGAGGGTAAACAGAGGCTTTTCAAGACTTCTCGCTTTTCTTCACCCAGTGTGTCCCAGTCCCGATACTACCCGAAGTTAATGCGACGAAGTTGGTGCCCAAATTTTAATAATAATATATCTTTGTAATTTATTTGATTCGCGACGCAAGCACCGTTTGTTCAGAGAGTCTCGGTATCACTTTTCTTCGAAATGTTTGTAGGTTTAATCCGGTATTATGTTTTATTTTTGCAGTTTTTAGCAACATTACGGAATTCTGGAGTAGCAATAAGTACCTAAATAAAATTTTTCTTTGGTTTTTTAAATTATTTTCCTAATATATTTAAAAACCAATGTAACTTATTGTTTTATTATTATACGAGACATTAATGGTGAAAAAAGGATGTAAGTAGCATTATTTATAAATCTGCGTAACTCTTTGGATGTTATCATGAAAATATTTCAGCAAGAAAATCTTAACGAACTTGGCCTACTAAGTTGAACATCAAAATTCTTATTTAAAACATTTATAGGAATAAGATATCATGATTTATCACAATCTTTATAAATAACATCATATCCAAATCCTTAACAAAACAAAAAGTGCGGTAATGACAGCATTTTAACTACGGAACATTACACACACCTCCTAAACTCAACCCTGCGCTCGCTATGGGGAAAAACGCCCCCGATCGGGCCGCAGGCGAGTCAAACTGGCCCATAAATAATAAATACTAGCACGGTGCGTCTGTAGATAATGGTAATTTACGATTCGCTACCATTGACGTCAAATCTTTGGCAGCAGCGGGACGGTTAGATCGACGCTCGGCGTTTTTCGGGTGAACTCGGGTGTTTTCGCCGTTTGTTTTGGAATTCGAAGTTTTTGTTTGTTTCGTGTATGAGGAGTTGTTTGCATGTGAACAAGTATGCTGCCTGTCAGAGGGGTCTGATTCCTTGCGTCCTTTTCTGCCTACGCATTCGTGATGATAAATTGCCTATTTGCTATAGCATGCAGGTCATTTTAAGTATCCAGTGAACTGAGAGTCCAGAAAATAGTTATAAACACTTAACTGGTTTTGCTAGATAAAATTGAATGTCTTAATCAGCAGTACCACTTGTGCCTGATTAAGAACTTATTTATTTGTTCATGCCGCTTAATAACAAATTGCCGCTACAACTCCGTCAGGCATAACAAAATACAATAAAACCAACCTTGATTAACACACACGCCCTTCGCGTTTTCTCCTGACCAAACCAAAACTCAAAATTAAAGTAATACCGTGACTTGCCGCCACAAATCAATACCCAAAATCCTTGCCATGCTTCAACGTCTCACAAATGGCTAATTAATAAAACTTAAGCTATAAATATCGTCGGGCGTCGTAGGTAGCTGTTAGCAAAAACTGTTAGGATCATAAAGCTGTCGTGAGATGAGAGAGTGCCTTTGTTGCTGTTTCGTTGGCGAACGATAAATCTAATGCGAGAACAATTTGGTCGTGGTCGCGAGACGGTGTGATGGTCGCGAGTTTTATGCGGGTAATGTCGGCGGTTGGTGAGGGTTAAGATGTTGGTCACCTATACCTATTGTTCAGTGAGGTTATGGTAAATACAACACGACCTTTATTGTTGCTTCGAGGTACTCTACATTTTTACTGTAACTTCGTACAGTTCATTCGAAGGTTTTCTGAAAAATATCGCTATTAGCGATAATATCACCAGTGTATCCACTGTCGTACATTCAATTTAGCTAATGACCGTGACATTAGCCCACAGGATAGGATAGGACAAATTTCTTTAATAGATTTGCGACCATATCGCATTAGTGGAAGGTTACTGTTCGATTGGTATTTGACCGATTGAGGTAGGTTGACTTGCTGGTGTCTGTACAAGCAAGATTTCATGTATTTATAATATATACATCGCCAGCAAGTCTGGTTCTGGTGCATTGCTTTGCTGGTACCTAAGTCTTCAAAATTCTTCCAGTTATCTTTTCATACGATTTTGTTTTTTACTGGTTTGATCTATTTATCCCAAACCCATACAATAAAATATACAATATTAACAATATTAATTAATGAAAAAAGTTCACAAAACGGAGTTTCATGCCTCGTCCTAGTATCCTCTGCTTTCATAGCTTCACGTTTAATTGTAAAATTAACGACTGGACAAATAGGCAGCGAGCAGTAGTAGTAGTAGTATTATAAAGTAGTAACTTTAACTTACTACTAACTAATTAATAAAAGTGCAGCATTTTCTTTAAGGATTACAATTAAAAGTTTGTTGTTGTTGCTGCTGAATTTGAAAACCTCTGGTGAATTTTCTGAAAACAAAATTAAAATGTATGTACCTACGTTTGTTTTAAGCAGTGGTGGCTGGCGGCTCAGTTGTAACATCGTCGGCGACGATTTATAGATTTAGGTTCAAACCCAGTCAAACTAAATATTTTATGTAATGTATTGTATCTGCTCTCAAAACGGTGAAGAAAAACATCGTGCCCTAGAACCAAAGAATCGAAGACAAATTACGTGATATCTACCAATCCGCCCTGCGTCCCGCGTGGTGGATTACAACCCACTACCTCTCACAGGAGGAGTTCTGAGAATGGCCTGGGCCTGAACAAACAACAGGAATATTAGGGGTTGGTAATCATTAATTACAATTTTATTACTTAACTTTTTGCCTATCTTTCAGGTTAAACCATGCTTTCCTATGTGAGTATGTGAATGGGTGCTCATCTATAATCATAGCGAATTTCCTCCATAACAATAGGATAAAGGACGCAAATCCGTTGGTCTTGGTTGCAATTTAACTAACAGACCCTTGATGCATCATCATCATCATAGTCATTAGGACTGTTAGTCAGAAAAATAAAACATTACATAGTTACTGAGGTGTGGTAGACAAATAGGCAATCGCTCCAAGTAAAACACTGTTATTCAGCTGCATCAGGTTCGACAATTTCTGTTTCTGTTCGGTTGTGAGCCAACCGCAACAAACCTCATTGGGAAAAAATTACGTTGGCGATGATTCTTGTCTTCTTATGTAAGTTACTCTATTAGTCTGAATTTCAGTAGAGATCTACTTTCATTTGTAACAAATCAGTGCCTAGTGTTTTTGTGTCTCCAACAGCGATTGACTGGTTTCATAGTTACCTGTATGGCCGCCGGCAACGTATTTGCATAGAAGAGTCGAGCTCTTCTTGGTGTTATACTTCTGCCGGTGTACCTCAGGGTGGCGTTTTATCTCCTTTACTCTTCTCAACTTTTATTAATTCAATTTCTTCGAAACTTCATTCTTCCTACCACCTTTATGCTGATGATTTGCAAATTTATAAGCAAGCTACTCCATCAGAACTTGCTGATGCTATCAATATTATAAACAAGGATTTGGCTTCGATTTGTGAGTGGAGTGATGCGCACGGGTTGTTGGTAAACCCGTTGAAGACTCAGGTCATTGTTGTTGGCAGCTCGAGGATGATCTCCAAAATAAACTGGTTGCAGCTACCACAAATTCAATTCAACGGGACTGCGATACCCTTAAGCAAGAAGGTGAAAAATCTCGGGGTTTGGATTGATGAACATCTTTCTTGGGTTCCTCAGCTGCAAGAAGTAAGTCGCAAAATTTTTGCATCTGCTAAGTCCTTGAGACGATTACGGAACTTTCTTCCAACTGCCACTAAAACTGCACTTGCGCAATCCCTCCTACTTCCCATCCTTGACTATGCTGATGTCAGTTATCTTGATCTTACTGAGGCACAACTTGATAAACTTGAGCGACTTCAAAACTTTTGCATAAGATTCATATTTGGCCTGCGCAAATATGATCACATTTCTGAATTTCGTGTAAAACTCAAGTGGCTTCCTATACGTCTTCGCCGGAATTCTCATATCTTGTTTCAGCTCTACAGTATTCTGTTCAATCCTAAAACCCCCTCTTATCTTAAAGAACGTTTCAAGTTCCTTCATGACACACATAATAGATATCTGAGGTCATCGGAAAACCTGAAACTGGAAATGCCAATGCATTCTAGCCGTTTTTACGACAAATCTTTTACCGTCGAAGCAGTACGTCTATGGAATGCCTTGCCCCTGTCAGTAAGGCGCGCTCAAAGCTTGTCCACTTTTAAAAATCTGGTCAAAAACCACTACCTTTCCTCTTGAACGTGTGACTCGGAACGTTTATTTGCGATGTTCCATAATTATTAATGTATATATATAATTATGAACATGTGTTTATATATTTTGTGTTTGTATGTGTATATTTGTTCGTTGGTAAATTGTACACCGTAGACTACCTACAGTATTGTTTCTCCTTTGTTTTTCTAATCCATCCAAAGGTTGTCTTGAAAAGATCGCTTTTAGCGATAAGACCGCCCATTGTGTCACCCTATTTATAAGATTGTCGATTGAAGGTTTTCTGTAATTTGTATGGTGTACATAATAAAGAGTATTCTATTCTATTCTATTCTATTCTAATGACCATATAAAAGTCTCCATTATGCAATATTGAAATCATGTGTGACCCCGACCTTGATAAAATCATCAAATGAGTCCTCCCACATAGGGCAGGGTGAGAGGGATTGTCAGACTTGCAATGACTAAAATCCACGGTGTCCTTTAATATCCCTTTATGTTCCGTGGTCACGGTAAAGAGATGTGTGAGCCAGACCTACATAAATGTCTTAGAAAGAATTTATGAATATTCTTATAACAGAACACCTAGAGACGGTCTTATTTATACTCTCAATAAATCTTCCCAAATCTCATCAGACGATAAACTCAAATCTAGAGCATTCCGAAAGCTCATCCATCTCACCTGCACAAATACATCGATACATTATAAATTAAAAAAAAAAACACCCCGTGACTCACAGCCCACGGGAAAAAACTCCGTATAATGTTATTACAAGGCATCAAACGCAGTATAAAACCGTCAACAGTACAATAAATCTATCAACAAGTGCTGCCATCTATCAAAGAGTGTGCGCAACCAGTAAACGTGTAATGTTCCGCGGTGATTGATAGATGGCGCTGCCGTGTTAGTGCGCAAGCGCACGGTAAAAGTGTTTCTGATTTGATTTAGATTGTTTATTATATACCTGTATGTTTTAATGGAAAGGTCGTTCGGTTACGCTCTAGCGATATACTGTTGAGGATTTTGAAGTGAATTTTTATACACCTCATAATTTTATACTAGTTGCTTTACGGCGTTGAAAAGCAGTTTAAAAATAATAATCAAGGACGGCAGTACACGTTTCATAGACCTTTCTATTCATTAATCTGAAACACAGTGCTGTAAATGGGGGTGCCAAAGGTGCCCAAGCACAGGGCGCAGACACTCGAGAAGCGCAGGAATGGCCGGAAAAGGATCACAATTGGCCATAATCAGGGCCCAGTTAGAGAAGCTCGCACTAGGCGCAAAGAAAGCTAAGTAGGGTACTACTGAAACAACTACATTAGCTCGTAGCCTGGTCAGACATGGCACTAAACTAGAATTGAGTCGAATAGCTAACACTACATAACAGCTACAAAGAAATTAAAAATAAGAAAAACTGGAGTTAAACAAAAATCCAAGCTAAAAACTTGGACTACAATGGAAAAGTATCATTCTATCGTCCTGAGCATCGTTAACCCATAATATATCATCACCACTCATCATCATCAGCCTATGATGTTCCCATTGCTGGGACACAGGCCTCCTCTCTATGAGAGGGAGTGGGCCATAATCCACCACGCGGGCCCAGTGCGGGTTGGCAGATATCTTCGAATTTTTGGTTCTAGGACATGCTGGTTTTCTCACGATGTTTTCCTTCACCGTTTTTGAGAGCAGTAGTGATGAAATAAATTACACAAAGTAATACGCCTGGCAGGGTTCGAACCCACGACCTACAACTCGTAAGTCAGGACCGATACCACTGGGCCACCACTGCTCTACGTCACCACTATTTGAAATAAATTAAATACTAATTTGTTTAAAATAATTTTATTGTAAATTTACCGTTTAGCTGGAAAATAAAAGAAAAAAAAATATCTATTTTATCAAACGAAACTACACAGCACATTATTCCAATAAGGGCGACATTAGCGACACCTAGTGACGGATAGCCGCCATTAGTTTTTTGACCCACCCAGCCTTGTCTTACTTTTATAATTAACGACAACACGCCAGCGATTTACTGTCGGTCGCTAGACACTTTTAAGGTTATGGTGGCTTTATTATTTATTTGATGGGGGTTTTGAAGTATGGTGAGGCTGATATGCTGAAATTCAGAAGTTTGCTGACGTTGTGCTGCGAAGGGCGTGATAACTAGTAGACTTTCTTCAAGTTTCTACGTAATGGTGAGCTTGTCATTTTAATGCGGATGATTACTGTAAAAAAAGTCATTTAGCAAGTGCTATAGCAAGTCTGAAAAATCTATTCTCTCTTTCAGTTTTATTCATCAAAGAAAACCTAATAATGTTTCTAATTGGTATTCGTTTTAAGAAACGAACGAACATTTTAAAACTATCATGATATTATGGTAAGAACTTAATTTGCCATGACTTTTTACATTATAAAATACAACTCAGTTGTTGACAAACTTACTAAATTGAAGATTTCCATTTAGTAAGTTAGTCTACAACCAAAATCCCAGAATGGTTGCTGTCAACCCATATGGGTTGACAGCTGGAACGAATTCTCAAAGCAATATTGCTTTGAGAATTCGTTCCAGTTTTTGGTTAAAAACGCGATAGTCTATTCTCATTTAAACTCAAAAAGTAACTCACTAGCAAACATCTTTCTAAAATATATTTAAGCCCTTTAAAAGGTAATAAAACCCTCAGTTCTGCATCCCTGTGAGCCCTGACGAGAGGCCCCCGCGGGCCCTCCCTAATCATCACTCACTCTCCCTCCGAGGTGAGAGGTGAGCGGACAGGCCCTGATTCGATTCCCGGACGTGTTCTCCAACTTTTATTTATGGACGTAAAGTTTTTGGATTTATTAGGTCTTGTCATTTAATTAATAATTTAATTAATTTACGTTTTAACAGTCGTCAAAGTACGGTGGAGTTGGTCGTCTTTACCCGAGGGTATTCCAAGTGGGTAATGAGGGGTCATGTTTGATGGATGGGCGTGGACATCCATCCCTGTCCTAAACTTGGGTTCCCCTGGGTTGTTCCGAATTAGAATTCAAACATAAGGACAGGTGCGCATGTGGAGTAAGTGAATTTAAAGTTGGAGTTTTGAAAAAGCATGATGCTTAGCTTTTAAGGTATTTACAATTAGTAAGCACAATTTTATTATTAAGTTGGCAAAAAGTTGATATTAGTAATGTACCAGTAATCAGTCGTGACAGCTCATAAGCACGAGGTCGTGAGTTGAAATTAGTTTAGGCATGGCTGGACTATTGGACGCTGCGCTGCGTTTCGCGGGTTCTATTCCCGCATGGGAAAAATATTTCTATGACCTAGGTACAAATAGTCGTTCCGGGTCTGGGTGTGTGAGTTTCTATTTTGTGAATGCACCCACGACACAGGTGAAATTCATGGAGTGGGGGAAAATTAAAAAAAATCAAAAGTCTACATAATAAAGGTACTCTTATTTAGGGTGCAAAGTCATTGAATCTGTCCTCCCACCTTAGTGGAGCGAAAGGGACTGTCACACTCTACTGTATTAAGCCACCCTGTTCTTACATTACCTTTGCGTTCTAGGGCGGTGGTTCCAGCTAAATTAACTCTGGACGCCAGAGATGGTGGCTTCCTAAAAACATTAACGTATTAAATATCGTTGAATCCAGAAGCATAATATCGAGCTAGTCTTTTTGGGCCTATTTAAAGCGGTACACCAGACCAGTGTTCTTCCACCTAATCCTCAATTACCGAACCACACTGATACACCATCAATAACATCCATATAAATATCGACGTCAGAAGAAAATCGATACCGGAAGTATCAATTAACGTAAGGGACAAAATACGACTTTTCAGGAGAGCCAAAAAACGATTTTTATTTTTTTATTTTGTCCATAACTTTTTACTGTCTGGTGCAATTTTTATGGTGTTCAGAGCAAATTTTCTTAGAATTTCCCCTTCTTTCTTGTTTTATACGAAAGATTGAGGAATACCCAGTAGTTTCAAAAATAGCATGTCCTTTACATTATAAAAAAATGTTTAGATGACCGTTACGTTACTGAAATTTTAGAGATAATCCGTCGAGCATAGTGTAAGCAGCAAGAGAAACAGAAAATTATACGAAATTTTATTGTAAAGGACTTTGTCAGTGTTGCAATTTAATGTAACAATAGATTATCTACTAAAATTTATACTATTTTAGCACTATGGAAATGAGATTAAAGAGTAAATGAGTTCAGTTTCAGGTTTTACTGGTAGCTATCGCAGATTTAAGTCTGATTCGAGTCGGACCTCGTTCTACTGCTCCGAGCTAGCTCGTTTACTAGGCTCAAAGCAGTTCTTTATAGTTTTAGATGTTTATGAAGCAGGATTTACGTGTTACTTGTTAAAATTGCTAGATGTGCGATGTTCTTCGTGATCGCTGAATCAAAGGAATAGTCCAAATTGTTCTCCTTCTCACAGATTACTATCCTTTTGCTATAAAAGACTTATGTTTTTCCCGTCTTAACTCTTCGATTAACATGTCTCTGACAATTGATACTATATAAAACAAAATTCGTTTTTTTTCTTTGTTGACTATAAAATATTTAACAGTATTAACCACTATCCGTGTACACTTTGTATGCAACTTACTCGTTTGAGCCCACTTGGTCCGAGCACACTCTGACCGCGTCAACGCGGCTTTGATCGGCTTTATAATTTTATTACATTAATTAATTTAAGTTTTCTTGGAATTTATTGCTTACTACCACTTTTTCTCCACCTGGCAAGAAGTGATAATGTAGATAGCGGCTCTGAAGAGGATACCTATCTTCTTCAGAGCCGATATTGAATGAATGTAATGGAAACGAAAGGTCGATGAATTAAGGCATAGGAATTGTGCGAAACATGATATTAGTATGATGACAATGAAAGTAGAAGTGACGAGTGGAGCGGACGTAAGGGGAAAAGACAGAATAAAAGGTGCATGGGTTGCGTGATATTGAAGCAATAAATATCTGTTTAACGTATTTCATCTTCAGTAATTTCAGCTCATTCCGACTTAGAATGGAGATCGTGTACTGTGGTGTTCCTTGGGTGAAGCCTATGTAGGTATATTTAGAAATTATAATGATGATGAATTTCACCTGCAGATTGATTTCTGTTGTCTATAGTTTGTTTTTTATGTCTAACGGCCGTAATTTTCCAAATTTCTTTACCCTTTTCTGTTGCATTTAAAATGTTTCGAGGTAATTCTTCAGATTTTTTTATGTCGTAAGTGTCACCGATTCCTAACATTTTATATAAATTCAGATATCGTCAAACAATTTTTTAAAGTAAGGGACATGTTGTTTACAGTGAGAGACATTTTATTTACGGTAAGGGACATGGTTTTTAAAGTAAGAGGCATTTTATTTAAAGTAAGGGACATTGTAATTTAAATCGACTTATTTTTGACTAACGTAAGGGAGTAAATTATTTAGTACGGTGACTTACTTCAATTTTTTGAGAAAAAAAAGTATTAATGACTGTTACATCAACTTTTTTCCCCGAAATCGTGTTTCGCGGTCAAAATTTTTGTACTGTAAGGGACATTTTTTTAAAGATAGAATTTTTTTAATAATACCAATCGATAGAGCGCGAAATTCTGAATCCAATGATATATATAACTCATTTTCGCCAAAATGTCCCTTACGTTAATTGATACTTCCGGTGTCGAAATATGAAGTGGTGGGTAACCTACATAGGAGCGAACCTCTCGTGATGCGCACAAATAAATTATCTATGAACGAGATTGGCTAGTTGCTACTGATATGGCATGGAGAGTGCTCTATTTCGTCATTTTTATTAAGGTAGCTTGTAATATATTGTTTGAATAGATGGTTCTGTTACAGTTGCAGAAAATATGAATTGAATTATGCCAAGGCGCTATGTTAAGCTCGTATTGCTAACAGTTATTTGTTAAAATTAAATCGGAATTAATACATTTTAATTTACATATTTGTAAAGTTGACTTGTCATGTGAGAAAATATCTGCGACACAATAAACTGCTGGACTTCAATCGATAAGATTTCGAATCGGCACGTGGCAGCATATTTATTATCATAGAACGTAATAGGGAACAGTCTTTTTTTCGAAATGTAAGAATTTACTACTGAACATTCTTAAACATCAATTTCAGTTAAAACGTAGATGCAAAATTTCAGAATGATCGGTTTAGTGATTTAGGAGTGAAAGTGTGAAAGGAAACCAAGAAACTTAATCACACAAGTTAGGACTTCTTAAAGCTAAAACAATCACCAGTTAAAGAAAGGACTCTATAAAAATCTTCACAGTTTCTGAAGAAAGCTAAAGTAGAGCATCTTCCCCTTCAAACCCTCCAAGAGTTAAGCTCTCGATAATTTTCAAGGGGCAGGAATCTTACAGCAGACTGAAATATCGAAGCGATCACTACATCGGAGCACGATATTTATCATTCACCATGCTATGATGGCCAGATTTATGGAAAATAATCTTTGCTTAACGCGGTCAGGAGCTTAAGACTTTAAAATGTAGGAAAATATCTAGCTTAGGTGGAAAAATGTTGGCTATCTAGAATGTTTAGTAGAGCGCAAAAGAGAAGCCTATGTGGTATGCTGTATTATTTGTATGAAGAAGTAAGTAAATCAATAATCACCAGACATTTTTTGTATGTCCTGTCCGTCTTGTATGATAAGCTTCAGAGAAAACACATTTACAGTCAATCAGTTGTCAATCACTCTTAAGACTGACATACTTTTTGTGTTAACGTTTTTGGACAAATATTAAATTTATTCTCATTATCCGAACCGTATACGTCGCGCCATTTATAGTTACTATTTTAATCACCTTCCTCCTTTTACCTACATTTTAGGACATGCTTTAACAAAGTACCTTAGTTAACTGCTTACCCCAGTATCCCTACCACCTTGCAGACTTGGTGAAGTGACAGCTTCATCAGGCCACAGCCGTGTTTTCATTAGTTGGTAACGTATGACGCGGTGGGGGACTAAATCTTCATTTTTGACGTCCCATGGGTCACCACACAGATAGTGATTTGTGAGAACTACTGGATGAGACAGTGTGTTTTTATTGTAGTTAGAATTTTTAGGTCTTTGCTTTCAAATATTAAATTTTTATGCAGCAACACATTTGCAGTACACCGAAAAGAGGGATGAATGACACCTATATAGATTTCTTTGGAAAAAAAAATTAAAATGCGTGCAGGATTGCCTGCGACCTCTGGATTCACACCAGACGCTCTTTCCAACCGAGCTACCGAGGTTCGTATCCACTGCGTCCAATTCTTCAATCGATTTCTAAACGCTTCAATGTGACGTTTCGAATTATTCTTTCCAAAGAAAAACTTTGTAATTCGCTACAGATGCGTTTAAGCTTAATAATTGTAAGACCTACCTAACCGAGCTAGACCTATGTAGCTAACAGTGTGGATAGCACATATCAAATAGCGTTAAAGAAGCAGTCATTTCTAATGTTTTATTTGTTTTTAAAAACACGGTACCAAGATTCCAAGACTTAAATTGCACGTGACGAAGACAACGAAAAACTGGTTAAAAACTTATTTTCCAAGCAGCCACTTCCAGTATCGAACTTGCTCCAACATGTCCCTCTCACGGACTAGACGGGGGACGTACTAATGTTGATATATCGGCCGCCGGCCCGACGGACAGACGTGTACACACATCTTAAATAATAAGGATGCTGTACCACCTGTATCATCGCTTATTTATGGCTGGTTACCCTAGTTTTTTGCGCTTTTTATGCGGTATTTTTTAGTTAGCTGATGTTTGGGGGGAAGGTGGACGTGTTAACATTGGGCTTAGAGAGTACTTCCAGGATATTTTTTTGTGTAAAAATGTTACGCAGTCAAGATTTCCCATGAAAAAGGAAAAAAAAAACAATGTCATGTCATCTGTAGCAAATACAATGTAAAATATTAATATAATGGTTTTAAACTGTGGATACGGCTTATTTTCCCATTACCCTCCATTAAAGAATGCAACAAAAAATAATATAAAATAGAGAGGAAGGAGTTTTTGCCATGCGGTATGACTTGATGTACACAGTCATGATCAAAATTTAATAAGCTCAAAATTTTCTGGTGCGGCATAAGGTCTTCAAAAACCCAACGGAATTAAAAACAAGGATCAGGATATGAAAAATAGTAGTCAGCAAACGCTAAGTGCTCTTCCAAATCTGTTTTTTTTTTTGGGCTTTGTTAATTTATACGTTTCTTTTGGCCACTTTACTACAAAATTTAAGATTGTCTATTCACCTAGATCATATTTTTTTAAACAATAATCTACCATTATCTAACAGCAAATTGGTAGACCCCGTTGTCCATCCTACGAAATACGCATGGTTTAAGGCTAGTTTGATCGAACCTTAAAAAGGAAATGCACCAAATGTCATGGGCAAAATGCTAGAAGGTTTATGGTGTCAAATTGGCACCTACTAGTAATGGTTTATGTTTATAAAGTAGCCATAAGTAATCCATCATCCGATGAGCAATTTCGTGATAGCCCCAGGCTATAGTCGCCATCAGTCGAAGACATCCGTTGATGAAACAGATCAAGTTTTTATTTGAAATGTGGTATACAAGGTTGCAAAATTTGTTAATAACTGGGTTTTATTGGCTTCCAATTATGAACTCAGAATTTCTTAAAAAAAAACAATATTACTTAAATTAAAACTTCAGTATTTGTGTATGTGAATTTAAAATGTTTGTAACGTGCAAATATTTACGAAATAGGAGAAATTCCTAATAAGGTTCATTTTTTTTCTAATTATATAATATTCATTTTTACTAAGGGTGCTTGTACACGGCGCATGTAACCCGCGCAAGTGCCTCAACATGTTCAAGCTACATGCGCCATGTACACGCACCCCGCGGGTAGCTTGATCAAGTAGCTTGCGCATGTTACTCGCGCGGGTAACCCGCATCTTTACTTGCGCGGGTTACATGCGCCGTGTACAAGCACCCTTAGTATTAAGTTCTTACCTGACCTAGCATTTCTATAAGAAAAGGTTTTTTTTATCGTGATAAAATCATCAAATGAGTTCAGGCCGAGTCGGGAGGGACGGCCAGACTTCTACTGACTAAAATCCACGGTCATCCTTCAATAGCCCTTTACGTTCCAGGGTCACTGTTACCTTACCTTATGAGGCAGTTTCGCAAACTATACAAAGGTCTTGTAAGTTAGTTGACTGCTTGCAGTGCCTGGACAAATCTACTTAAAACAGAGCGATTCTCTGTTGAAAAAAGTCACGTCAGACAAACCTAGTCCTTATTTGACTTGACCAGAAATACGTCTAGATTTTAAAAAGAGACACTCCGATATAATTATTTCTTCTCAAAAAAAAAAAAAACTAAACCTAAACTTCACCATCTTTGAGATGCTTTGAGACTTGCGCGCCTTCGCTATGTCAACCTCTCTAAATCCCTGTTTAATCCCAAACCCAACTTCACCCCGAAACTTCCAGCTTCGAGAACAACCACAAAACTATCGCATCCACAATTTTTCGCCATCTTCCTTCATAAACAGGGATCATGAGCCTTACCCTTTTGCCATAAATCTAGCCCTCCCCCCCCTCCATGTGCCCCCGCGCCCCGCTCCCCCTCCCCCCTCAGGCCGCGAGGTGGTTTTGAATGGAGATTGAGCCAATTAAAGTAATCGCCGTAACAGTCGACGCTGCCTTGGATTAGTTCTGCGGAGATGAGAGCTGTGGAGTCGCTGCTAGGACTTAATTTATTTGGGTTGAAATTATTATGGTAATTATTATTTTAAGTGATGGATGTGATTTCTGATTCAATCTTAAAATTAGTAGTAATTAATATCGTCGTGTTAGTGCAGTTATTGAAATTTTCAGGTTTCATTTATAGCAGGCGTAGGTTTTGGCTGCCAAAATTGAGGCGTTACAAGGTTTTTTATCGGAGTGACATCCAAGAAAACAGCGGCTTATGATAAAATATTACATTAAATTTAATTTTAAACATTCAAACTAAAGCTTTTTAAACCTTTATAATAATTTAATTAATTTATAAATTTTAATTTTCAACAAAAATTTCTCTCTTAACCATCGTTGATATAAACATTTAAAAAATGTAGATACTGAAATAATAGTAAATAAATCTTACTGAAATTAACTAATTCATTTCATGACCCTCATTAGCCCATAATGATCCTACTGCTGGGACTCTAGGCATCTTCTCTGTGAGAGGTAGGCCACAATCCACCACGCGGGCGTACGGGTTGGTTTCACAATTCATTTCATCATAATCATCAATCATAACCCAAAATTATACCCAAAAAATATTTGTGAGTGTAACATCGTCTCCACCCGACCCCGTCCCGCAGGATTAGTATCATACAATACAAGCAACAACTGAATCCTTTTATTTATCGCTATTTATTGTTATTGCATTTTCTCTCATTTCTCTACTCTAATATTGTCTTGGCATAAATTTCGCTTAGCGTTTCGGAACGTTGTTTTAAATATTATTACTAATTAGAGTTAACTGTGCATTTCCTTAAGCTTTTATAATAATTATGATGAGTTTTGTGTGATTGTTTTTAAGTACTGCTAGTGTTACTTAGATTGTGAAATTTCCAAGTTGAAGTGGGAACAAGCAGGCCACATCGCTCACTACTTATAACCTATAGGGAGGAAAAGTTCTCGAGTGGCGACCACGGACCAGAAGACGAAGCGTAGGCAGGCCTCCCACTAGGTGGACCGACGACATCGTGAGGGTCGCGGGCAACCGACGGATGCAAGTGGCGAATTGTCGTTCGGCGTAGCGGCCTAAGGGGGAGGCCTATGCTCACGTCTGGACGTCTTCCGGCTGATGATGATAATGATGGTGTATATGTTTTGGTTTTAATTTGTGACTCGCTTCCTCTTGACACCAGTCTTTATATGACAGATGTGACAGAGACAAAGTATAAGCGATGGAGTGAGCTTACCCAGATGAAGTCTGTTTGTGTATTTATTGTCTTTTAAATTGGTAACTAACGTAACCGACTGCACGACGTAAAAGAGAGTTATGTGATTTTAGTTCTACTCTGCATTTAAAATAAAATTCAACGGTACGGTTAGCTCAGTGCCTTAGCGATTGGTCTGCTGTGCAGCGTACCATGGGTTCGATTCCCGTATGGAACAAATATTTTTATGACCCAAGCGTGGGGCAACATCATAAAAAAATCTCGTCTAGTGAGACTGAGTAGTGATGGGACGTTAAATAACCATGATATTTGAGGCCATCAGCACTCTGAAGAAGGCACAAAATAGAATCTCAGACAAAGATGCATTTTCCTCCCTAACAAATCAATCCCTCAATCCCACGAATCTTCATCAGACATGGAGTGGTATATCTGCCCGTGCGGCGCTACACTGTGGCGTATTAAATGCCGCTCTACGAAGGAGTATTTCAAATGATTAGGTAGATTTATGCGGGGTAGCGCGGGCCCGCTATCGGCTCTAGAGAGTCTGTCTCTTCAAGATGTCACAAATTAGATTTTGTTGAGTTTTATTAATTTGTGGTTTACTACTTATGTGAGAACAACGACCTCATCTAATCAACGTCAACGTTTCGTAATTTTTAGAACTTCAAAAAGATGTAAAATTATATTTCTTTCAGAAGTCCTTCTTTAGGTATTATTGTTGTTTTTGAAATCGTTGTCCCTTAGTATTGCTCCTGTATCGTGGACGCGATATAAACATCTAAACTCATGTACCTACATATAGAACAACTACTTGTAGATAATACAATAAAATTATTAGCTTTGAACGGGAATAGAATCTACGACACGCAGCGCAGCAGTCGATCTATAAGTCACTGCGCCATTATGTTAAGTTTATAGAGACGTTGACCCTGCACTTTGCCATTGAATCTGTCGACAATTTACCAAAAATTCACACTCTAGCTTCTGCAACAATTTTGACTAATGCAAAAACCTAATTACACTATGCCTGAACCAGGAGTTATACCAGGACCTCACACTCAGTCGAAAAACTTGTGACCAACTATGAGCAGAGATGACGTAAAGTCGTCTGCATGTAGCGGGTTCGATTTTTGCACGGAACAAAATATTTGTGACCTACAAGTAGTTGTTTTATGTCTGCTGTTTGTGAATGTGAGTTTACATGTTTGGAAACGCACCCACAATAAAGGAAAAAGTCCTGGAGTGTAGCAACGTTTAAAAAAAAAGTTTCGGCCTTGTAAAGTAATAAGTAATAATTCTTACTTACTTAGCATTCTGTGTTTTTTCAATTAAATATTAGCAGAGGCCAAGTTATTGCAGAATTTAATTAGGTTTTTTTATGACAGTGGCATGATACCTATATACAATTATTTGGATAAAAATGTTTACATAGTCAAATGTTCTTTTCTCAGTACTATAGTGTATAATTTTTAAGATTTCCGAGAAAATTCTACAGCGTATCAATCAACAAACATCATTAGATTATAATAATATACGTATTGATTTGAAGGTTAACGTGAATTTGGGATAGTAACACACATTTTTACTTTTTTAACCAACTTTAAAAAAAGAGGACATTCTCAATAATTCGAAATCATTTTATATCTATGTTCCCCATTTCCTTTTCAGATCAAAGAGAGAGACAAAAAAATCTGGTGATCGGAAATGGACTGATTTGGAAAATCCGTTCTAAAAAGGAAGATCACCAATAACAGATCAACGATGGCTGTTGCGGTTTAACCAGTCCTGTATCTGAATCTGGAAAGATCTGGAAAACTTGATAGCTGGGCGTAACTCCAACCTAAACTATGTTTTAAATTGCCCAGGTGGCCTACCATGAATTCTTAACGCGATCCAGTTTAGGCTGTGGGAAAGTGATTGCACTAGACGACTTGTATAGCGCTCTCTCTTTCCCACAGCCTAAACTGAATCGCGTTAAGAGCTCGTGGTAAGGATCCTGATTCTTAAATGTTTTCATTTTATGATTTTGGCGCCTTCGGAAGCTACGGCTCACCTGACTTCGTAGATCCGTCTCTGGGTTTAACTTTGCTAATCTTGAGCGGACTTTATTATATAACTACGAATTCTTCAATAAAATGAAGAAAATCCTTCTCTTATATACCGCCGTCAGTTATCTACATAAGGCTATCCCTACATAACACAAGATAGCTCTACCTGCTACAAATTACACACAGTAACCATTTTACCTCAATCGCTCTACGTCGGAGTATTTCAAATAGATTTATACGCTAGAGCGGGGACGTTATCGACGCGACTCTAGCTAGAGTACCACTCTACCTAGAGCTGTCTTTGGGATATCATGGAGAGTGTTTTATTTGGTGATTATGGAGTTAGGGGGTTGAGGAGAGGGAGAAATGTTGAAGGTGAATGAACGTTTTAATGCTGAAATAGGAGTGATATTGAAACGTTCATCTTTCTCGCGATTTTTTGTTTTTAAGACCAAGTATAACAATTAGTGTGTACTTATGATGGTCGCCATTGGTCGCCAAACCTGCAAAAACAAGGTTTCCCGTTTGAGAAACTATTTTCACAGAACCTAAATTAAGAGCAATTATTTTTTCGCGGTTGAGCATCTTATAAATATTTTGACAAGTTTATTTTGTGAGCAACCTTTGACTTTTGTTTTATTTTAAATTAAATCATTTATTTTAAAAGTAAATACCTGTATACCTAAAAAATCTCTCAACATTTCAAGCGTTTACCTGTTGCCATTATCAACATTGAGAAAAATCGAAGAAAAAACATCATAATTATCTTGTGTATGTTTGGGCTCCATTGAGCTCAAATATTTATTTAATTATGCATTATAGTAAAACCTTTAAAAATATAATATTCTAATCAACTCTCAGGAGCGTTGTTTTGACTGGACATTAAAGACATTTTTATGATTAAATCATCAAAGACATTCAGAACAAAATGATGATCATACCTCGCGGCGACTCTCGCAAATAATGCCTAATGAAATATTAACCATTATTAATCATGGTGTAACCTCTTGAACCTATGCGTGTTAAGCGACACGCATTATGCTATTGTTATAATAAATAATCGTTTATAATTATGTTTGCTAGATTTAGCTGTTGTTTTACAATGATTGATGGCTTTAGATATGCGATTGATCATTCATTAGAATAATAGAGATTGTTGTCAAGCCATTGGTCCCAGCTGTCAATTTTGTAGATTTCAGTAATAAATGTAGTTGAAATCACGAAAGTCTAACAACCAGTCTTACCAAGGAGTATCGTATAACAAAGCTACCGAAAGCCTCTAGACCTTGGGTTTCCCGACCCTGCGGTTTTGGAGATTTCACATGTCGTTGATTTTTTGGTTCTAAGACATCAAGTCTTCACCGTTTTATTAGTACTGTTGATGATATAACAAATTATTTATAATCATTTTGGAGATCTAAAAATAGTGTCCATGGAGTTTCTTTCTTGTTGTTCTCCATAGAGATTTACTCCTTGGAATGTGGCATCTACGATACTTTCACAGTTTTTATGTCTTGTGACTGGGACTGTAGCACCACTTTAACTTTGTAGTAGGTATTTAATTATATTTTTTATGTCTTTGACAATTCAAAACTTACAGGCTGTTTTATTTAGTTTAACTGGTCTACTTGAAAAAAACGCTTTTGATTTTGATTTGATTTGATAATTTATTTATAAAATATGTATACAGTTAGGTTTGGATCTACGATCTATATCTCGTAAATCTGGTTAAGGCCACGTCCACTGTCTATAAATAAAGAAATGAACTGTAAAAGTCAATCATGATAGACAACTGACACACGGCTTAACCTCAGGTTAACTGCTTTTCAATATTATAACGGTGTCTACTGTCTAACCGACAGATCAATGCAGAATACAGCTCATTTCACTTAAGCTATCAATTTATATCAAAACTAGCCATCCTTAAAGTAATTTCGTAACATATAACCGAATCACAAAACAAGTTCAAAGCACAATGTGCGAATGCTGCCTCTTACTCACTAACTTACGTAAAATGAAAGTGAACGTGACTACCTAGCTACTGGCCATCGGTCAATGGTTGTATACACCATGCTTTGTGGTACTTTGCACTTGTATCTATGTTTGTTTGTTTTTGTATAGGTATATTCAGACCGGGTGCGCCATGGGATTTTATATTGGTACCTAATAATGACGAATTTCCTTTTGTTCAGCCAAAATTGTGTGTTTGGTACCTGTCCGTGATAAGTGGAATTAGAATGAATTTGTGAAGTTGTAGTTTAAAGAAAAAGAATCCTACTATTCTACTTCCTATCCTACATCCTACTAATATTATAAACGTGAAAGAGTGTTTGGACAGACGGATGGATGTTTGTTACTCTTTCACGAAAAAAATACTGAACTGAAAAAAAATGGTATTTAATCATATCGATCATAACCTGTAATAACACTTATGATAGTTTTAAACTCAACTTAGGTTCCCTTCGGATAATTTATGTGTTGTAGCGGGCGACGCCGCTGTAAACAGCTAGTATTCCATAATGTCATGATGAAAATCAACTCAAGGGACAAGGTTCTGGGTCACGGGACTGCCTTAACAGCTTACTCGCCCTGGAACGCAATGGGCCACTGAAGGTGCAATTTGGTTTTTTAGACAGTTCCTTTCCGCAACCAGAGTGCACAGGACTCATTCGATGATGACCAACATAGGTCATTCCAAAAATACAGTGTTGGGTTGTCAGGTAAAGCTTTGAAAACGATTTCATTAAGACAAGAGGCATTCGCTTTCGAACAATTCATCTGGTATGAAAAGATCAACCGGATAAAATTACTAAAATATTTTGATGGTAGTGATGAAAAAAGAAGCTACCAAAGTCGTGCATTGTAACTCTCTGATAAGATTATATGATTGATAGACACGCCAGCTTATGATCACGATAGACTTAATGGAGGTGAGAGTTAAGAGCTTGGGTCATCCTAATTAGAGATTTTGATTAGTGCTTAATTAATCTTACTTGAGACGTTTCCTCATTGCTTTATTGTTTGTAGGCATGGCTGCTGAGTACGAGGCCCTGTTTGTTTTTACCCGACTGAGCGACGCAAAGGAGGGTAATGTGTTTATCAGTCTATGTATGTATGTATGTTTGTTTCTATGTGGCGTTCTAGATACCAAATGCGTAGGCCAATTTTGATAATTCTTATGTCAATCGATTCGTGTTTACATTACGAGTTTCACTAAAGATATTACAGTAATCAAAATTCATCACAGCGACAACCAGACTCCACATTGAAAAAATGAAAAAAAAGTCGATGAACTTCGTTAAGTGCACCAGTCGTTGAATAGGTATTATATATAATTTATTTTTAGGTTCCTTTTATCATTTTTCATTTTGAATAATAGTTTAGGAGAAACTACTATTTAAAGTTGTTTCAATTAGAAAAACAATTTTCTTTAGATCTATCATGGATCTGGCCAATGGATCTTTTGAGATTGAACCTAAAATGTTTCTTTTTTTATTCTTTTGAGCATTAATGAGTCATTTTAATAATGATTTGCAGTTTAAAAAGGTGCAGGTGAAGTTTATAAAATGATATTGAACCAACTGGTATATGTATAGTTACAAAGGGTCAGAGCCCATTCGCACCCTAAGATTCGCACCCTGTGCCCACTCGTACCCTGGAAGTTTTGAGGGGCCCACTCGTACCCTGAAGAATATTTATTTTTATTCATTCTTCTAATATAAGTACATGTACATGTGTACACTGCAGCTTGGTAGTCCTGGTACAGTCGCGCAGAAAAGGGTAAAATAAAAATATAGTAATTCGGTAGATATCATGTTTATCTTTATCTTTATCTTTATCTTTACATATAATAAAATCGTAGAGCTGTCATTCCTGTACATTGAATATTTTTTTCTTTTTGTATTTTTTTCGAGATAAGGGATCGATTCTGATGCCAAATCAACTTTTTTTTTCTTTCGAAATTTTTTTATGTTTTTTTGATTTGATCTATCTCTTAAACTACTGTAAAGTTGTCGATCAAATTTTCCTCAAATATTCCTAATAATATGCTTCTGTTGATAGGCTATGTATCATTACACTATTTTTCCTGGGAGATAAGCAATTTTAAATTTTGTTGTTTTTATCTGTTTGTTTTTAGTTGGAAGCTAAACCACTGGATATTATTTAGTCAATTTTTCCCCAAATATTCCTTAAACTGCTCTTCTATTAATAGGATATGTATAATTACGCTATTCCCTTTGGGGGATTAGCAATTTTATAATATGTTGATTTTCAGTCATTGTTGACATTTGTATAAGAACCGCTATTTGAAAACACTGTCAGCGTACTAGCCAGTCTGGTTGGTATCCTGCTTGACTTTCGTGCAAGGGGTCTCTGGATCGAATCTCGCTGTTTCTTTTTTTGACTTTTTGAGTTTTCTTATATTTGTCCTGAGAGTTTCAAATAATTAAAAAAAATGTGTATACTTTTATTTCATTATTATTCGCGATTTTAAATTATTACTATTTTTTTTCAATAGTTTTCTAGGATATAAATATACACTGATTTAAATTGTAGGTAGGTAGTAAGTTGGATAGTTTTTTAAATTGTAATTGTTTCGAGGTGTGGAATTTTAAAGATTAGAAATAAATGTGTTTATTTATGTTTTGAATTGGTTTTCAAACCAGTGCATAGATTCTGTTTTAAACGACGACAAGTTGTACTCATCGAGTCAGATAATTAGTTATTTTTTAGGTATCACGCGGAATGCAAGGGAGAAGAGCAATGCTATCGTACGTTCAATTTGCAGCTGTTTAAAATAAACACGGTTCTTTGAAATTAATGTCGCTCAAATAAGGACGTTTCCTATGCGAACTATGTACTTAGATATAACATTATTGATCTAAACTAATAATAAAAATGCAAGTATGTTTGTTTTTTACCTTTTCACGCATTACTACCTACTGAATCGATCGTCCCAAAATTTAGCATATACGTTGTCAGGAGTATAGACACGGATATAAGGTATATTATATCCCGAATAACAGAAGAGAGCTGTTGCCGAGAAAACAATTACGTTCATATTCCAGATGGCGCCACACGATCCGTATTGTTTCTCAAATTCTAAAATAACGCAAGCGAAGCCGCGGGCAAACACTAGTTTCAAATAAGATTAAGTTTAATTTATTATTATTTATTATTTTAATTTTAGATTTAGGTACATCCAGTGTACAAACAAATATTCAAATATCAATACCAATATAGCAAATAAACAATTAATTGTTAGTACTTCGTACAGTCAAAGAGATCTACAAAATAATGCAATATTACAATAACTTTGTATAAAAGAAATATAAAAAGTAAAATCAGTCTTTATCAACTACGTAAAGCCAACATTTTTACTAACAACAAACAACAAATACACATACAAAATCACAATTTCCTAGAAACTGACAAAATACAACTCTTTTTAAAAAAATCAGCCTTGATTGACCATCATTTAAATCAACATTAAATATGCAAAAAAAAAACACATATCAACAGTAAATAATTACTTCTTATTTTTGTTTGTATATTTACCAACTACATACATGCAAAACATAATACTTAAATCTAATTTGCTTGCGCGCAGATACTCTGGCTGAGTTTTCGCTTCTGCATTCCACTCCCCGCGCACATCTGGAGAGTACTGACCAAATTTTAACGCAATTTTTGGAGCAAAACAGAATTAATGTTAGAACGTTCATTATTTTCAACCGACTTCCGAAAGGAGGAGGTTCTCAATTCGGACGTTTCTTTTATGTTCGTTTTCTTTTATGTTTGTTTGTTTGTTCGGGCATAACTCCGTCGCACAACCGATTTGAAAAATTCTTTTTTGTTGGATAGGGTTATACTTCCGGAATGGTCCGATTAAAATTTTATCGTAATCGGACTAGCACTTATTGAAAAATCAACAAAAACCTATAAAGTTTTCAACTTTGTCTACACCGATTACTCCAAGGTTTCTGGTCCGATTTCGATGATTCTATTTTTGTTCGATATACTTAGTAGGTATATCTGCCATTTGGCCCCATAAAATTTGGGTTGAATAGTGAAACTAAAAAGGATAAAATAAAAAAACTTTTTCAAAAAAAATGTGTCTGACTTCAAAACAACCACAAAAAAAGTTCAAAAAAACCTACAAAAAAGTTTTCTTTCGAAAGCCGGTGAGAAAAACAAAAAGTTTATTTCGTTAGGCGAACTTCATTTAATAAAAGACCATAGACACATTGAACAGTCTCGTATTCGCAATTTTGCAGTCACTTTCAAGAACCATTAATAAAATGTTCACAAGTGTACTCTGTTAACCGTTTCATTAGTAAAATGTAGCTAATTTTATCTCAGGGGACCAATAGGCACCTGAATAGGTGCCGAATCTTTAACTTATATTGTATTATATTAGAGGGTACGAATGGGTACCTTAAAAATAATATATTTTATCAAAATATTAATTGGTACCCTACCAGGAGACCAATGGGCACCTATAAAGGGGCCGAATCCACAACTTTAATGCTGGGGTACGAATTTTAGGGTACGAGTGGGCTCTGACCCGTTACAAACACCATGTTTTGTAGTACTTTGTATCTATGTGTGTGTTAGTGTTGATGTTAATTTTATTAGTCAGGTGAGAGTTCGTAAGTGCGTAGTCATGTTTACTTGTCACTCGTTTTATTTATGTTTAATACCGTATTTACCTTACAAGAAGCTTCATAGCTAGATAATTATAGGCATATAAATCTGTGGATGGATGGCCCCTTACCTTATTTTTTCTATCCATCGACGTACACTCCAGACAGTATGATGCCAGAAAGTTTCACAACTATTTTTTCGTATGCTGCGTAGCTTGTCGCGGGATTGATATCATCGGTGCAACTACTAGTAGTAATAGCAACTGCAAGTACCTACTACTAGTAGTAGTAGTAGCAACTGCAAGTACATACTACTACTAATAGTAGCAACTGCAACTGCAAGTAGTAATTATATGTTTGTAAACACACCCAAAATACAGGACTAAATTCCTGGTTTGTATTAATAATAATGAAATTCAAGTCTCGGCAGCATCGGGCGAGAATCAGCGGCCGAGTCGCCTAAAAGCAGTTTCTAAAAAATAAAAAGTTAAAGAAGGGGTTCAGCTTTACTCAGTTCAAATAAAGTTATTTTTACTGAATTGTTTTATTTAGAATACCTAATGACTATAAATAACTCATGCTTTTTGCGAAGGAGGTAGGCAGAAGCTATTTCTTCTTCACATTATTTTTTTGCTTCATCCAAATTCAAACATCTGGTCATACAAGCACACCTCACTAATAAGGTTAGTGAAGGTCCAAATCCATATTCGTGCTATTTTTACGTATTAAAAGCCTAATACTCTGTGCAATAGAGGTACCAAACAAGCCCTTTTCCTGTTTATTTTTTTCGTGATATAATCATCCAATGAGTCTTCCCACCGAGTCCGCGAGGGCAGGACGGGAGGTTCTGTCAGACTTGTACTGACTGAAATCCACAGTGTCCTTCAATAGCCGTTTACGCTCCGAGGCCCCGTTTACCAAATAAGACAGTCCCGCAACCCCGTCAGGACCAAACAACCCCTTGGTTACATTTGAGGCAGTGCTTAGAAAATAGTATGTAATACCCTTCTGGAATACTTAATACCTAATATGCTTATAGGTTGCAAAATAAACCGCTATAGACACTACAACCGCTAAAAACTGAAAGTAACACGTACTTACGATTTCTCAAAAAATCACCTTAATATTTTGAAAATTCTAATGCAATAAAAATTGCTCAAAAAATTTGCAGCGTCTAAACAAGTTTGTCGATAGTCCGCCATATGCCTTTCGCTCGATCAATCAATGCGATACCATCATACATATTATACACATTTACATGCTCAATATATTATGTACGTGCAATAGTTAATGCCTTGTTTCCGAGACGTTTCTTAGGTAACTCGATTTCACTGTTGTATGGCCATAAAGTACCTATACCTACTCGAGTATAATGTCGTCTAGGTAATTTTTAAGTTATTTTTTTTTCTTTAGCAATATTTGTGTAGTCAATATTCAAGGTTAAGTTTCGCTAACCAAGGTCGGTCTGTAGATGGGTGACCATACATTTCATTCAGATCCGTCTTAGTGTAGATCTTTGACAGTCGCTGTAGGTTCACATCTCTTGCAGGACAGATAACCGCTGGGGTAGACGTGTCCTTGACTGGAGACCACGACTTGGCAAACGTAGTGTGGGACGCCCGCCGGCCAGGTGAAGCGACAACCTGCAAAAGGCAGAGACTGGATGAGGAAAGCTCAAGACCAGACGCACATTGAGAGAGGCCTATGTCCAGCAGTGGACGAGTACAGGCTGATGATGATGATTACGCAAAATCAAATTCTTTTTTTTTTTAATTATGGATTTGCTCTTGACTCTAGCCAACAGCGAGAGAGACAAAAGCCTACAGTGAAGTGAGGTTACCCAGAAGAAGCCAGTACACCTTAACTTTGAAAAGATTCCTGTTGTATGCATTCAGTTTAAGTTTCACTTTGTGCGTATTATGAACGAAATTCAGTGACCTCAGATCCTGCGAACTAGAGACAAAGCTTGATCTGCAAAAAATATTGTAATTTATAAAAAAATATTGTGTTATGTATTAAAAATACCTTACTGATGATTTCCTTCGCTGTTAAGAGAGCAATAATAACAAAAAAAAATGCCATCACTGCAAAACTGCATAGATTCGAACCTAATACTCGTCATTTACATATAGAGCTACTACCACTAAGCCACGACTACTTTGAAATAATTAAGCTCTCAAAACAAATAACACTTAACATTAACAATCTGTGAACTTTTTCCATTTCCTGAGGTATGGCGTGAGACACATACGAACATAATTACTTCTCATTTCATAAACCCATTCTCTTGGTACACCATAATGAGAACTAATAGCCCTAATTGGAACACCATAAGTGCGTTGGATTTCACTGCGTTACGTAAAGAAATGGACCGTGCCAGCATGGATTCCGCGATGGACTATAGGTACATACGAGTAAAGTCTGTTTATACATTATGAATGGTCCATCTATGTAATGTATGTATGCAACCATTATGATGGTTTTAGCAGTATCGTTTTATATATACACCCTATACATAAATGAAGGCCTAACATTATTCTGCTAAAATATAAATTCATAACTTCTGGCGACCATAATGAAGTAACCATCAAAATTAAATTACCGCTAAGTATGCACTTCGGTGATATCGTTAGACAGACTCAAACCAGCCTACATACTAGAATGAGACAAATGTCCGGATAAGGACGATCACAATCGAAAACCTGCTCAGCGTTACACCACTAGATCCGTGAAGCCTGTGGTACGCTTCACTTATAGGGGAGTGATGTGGGACTCACGTATCCAAAACACTTTTACACGTCACAACCAATATTTTTTAAAACTAAATGAAGCCGGTGTTTCGTACCTGATTACTCAGCTCTGAGAAGAAACAGCCGAAACAAACTCAGAAGTCACAGTCTCTTTTAAAGTCCAGACATTGTTTTGTTCAGGTCATACGAGGATCATGCGGGTGTTTGAGATGGTCTTTTGAGGAAAGAACCACACAGATTTGAGTGGACCTGTCCAGTCAGTGCAAGCATTTGTCGGTTATCGTGTAGCTCGACTCAGACTCTGACTATAATAAAAAAAAACTTTTACAGTAGAAAAAGTGACGTATTAAAAATCTTATAACAAATGTTTTCACGAGTCACGAAGTTTTATTTAAATACACCTTCCGATCTCAACACTTCAACAAGATGACTTTTAACACAAGGTCATTAATTGCACTCAATATAAGTGACAATCGAATGGCAAACAACATTTTGACATTGTGCTTTTTGATATTGTGTGAATTACACAGATTAATTTCTTTGCACGAAATCAGTTTACTTCCAATAGGCACATCTTCCTATGAGAGCAGTGGTGGCACGAGTTGTAGGTCGTGCGTTCAAACCCTGCCAGGCGCATTAATTTGTGTAATTTATTTCATCACCACTGCTCTCAAAAACGGTGAAGGAAAACATCGTGAGGAAACCGGAATATCCTAGAGCCAAAAAATCGAAGACATGTGACATCTACCAACCCGCACTGGGCCCGCGTGGTGGATTATGGCCCACTCCCTCTCACAGAGAGGAGGCCTGTTTCCCAGCAGTGGGAACATTATAGGCTGATGATGAGGCACATCCTAAACAGGAGGATATGCCCTCAATACCTCCATTGCTCAACTGACTCAGTGATAGCCCAGAGGTGCTAACTAAAGTACAAACATTTATTATAAACAATAGCCCGCCCACTGCCGGTGACCGTTACATCACAATGCGCAATGATAATAAAAGCTGTTACATGTGACACCATAAAAAAGGTCCATGTGCAAATAAAAACGTCTTTATGACTATAAGGATATGTCAGAATGTGGTGCAATGATTTTGTTCCACTTTTAACCCGGCGCCAATGACGTGAAAATAATTACAGCGACAATGACACCGCGTCATGGTGACCCGGTTTTTATTTTATATCTTTAATAAAATTTTTTTAGTTGTCTTTATTTTTAATATTGTGTATCAAAAAAGGTCATTATGGTTAGATACTGAAATAAAAATAACACTTATTAATCAAATAAATTAATATTTATTAACTTTTTCAGTAACACATGCGAAATCAACTATAAAAACGTAATATGTTGATATTTTTGAATTTTTAGTTATTCATTATTAGAAACAATAGGAATTTATAGTCTTATTGACTACAAAAAGAGATAAAAAAAACTTATTACATAAAAACATATAGTGATAAGTCTTCTTCTTCCCAGATCACAGCCATCGAACTGCTGCAATTATTGCAGTATGATACAAAGTGGTCTGGACATACAAAGATGCGACATGCCTGACAAGTGTGCGATGTTTGCTTATTCTTCTTTGATGAACATATTTGACAACATCTTCGAGAGGGTACATATTTGAATATCGAAGATTAAAATATCTACGCTTAAAACATCGATGTTCAGAATATCGAAAATTAAAATATCGATTGTAACGAAATATCGAAAAATGTTACATCTACGCTCAAAACGTCGAAGATTAAAATTTCGATTGATTAAAATGTCGAATGATTCAAAATATCGAAAGACGTTATGTCGAAATTCAAAATATCAACGTTTAATACATCGCAGTTCATAATATCTAATTTCATAATATCTACGTTAAAAACACATACTAGTTGAAACATTGAAAAAAAAAATTGTCTGTAGGTATGAACGTATTCATAAATGTAGGTAGATGTGAAATTGTCACCACCTACCAAGGTAAGTCGACGGAGCCCCGCTTCGCGGGGCTCCTACTTCTGTTTGCAAGGTTTAAAGTAACCTAACATGAAGAGGATGGCGGGGTCTTTCAGACCCCGCCACCCTCTTCGAACCTAACCTGTCCAAGTCGGGGTGCCCCAAGTCCCGAGCTCGCTTCCTTAGTCAAATAACTGATTACTACCCAACAAGGTAGCTGGACGGACTTCGGATGCAAGAGCGAGCGAAGCGAGCTCGGAACTTGGGGCACCCCGACTCGGACAGGTTAGGTTCGAAGAGGGTGGCGGGGTCTGAAAGACCCCGCCATCCTCTTCATGTTAGGTTACTTTAAACCTTGCAAACAGAAGTAGGAGCCCCGCGAAGCGGGGCTCCGTCGACTTACCTTGATAGGTTCGATATTTCGGACATTCGATAACCTGCACTTCGATATTTAGATCTTTCGATGTAACTTTTGTAGATATTTAGATTTTAGATATATTGGACGTAGATCATTTAATCATTCGATATTTTAAACTTTCGATATTTTGATTTTCGATTTTATGGTCATTCGATATTTTCATTTTCGATATTTTGAACATCGATATTTTAAGCGTAGATATTTTAATCTTCGATATTCAAATATGTACCCCTTCGAGATCCTGGAACTTGCATTATATTTACTTTAGCTGTTGTTATTAGGCTGAAATAAGTGGTCATCATCGTCAATGCCTGGAGCGGCCCGGGAATCTACAGGATTCGAGGAGGAATCTTCATTGTCAGAAACCGAGTCTTCTAACAATACCATTATTCTGTCCAGATCATATTTTACTGATATTTTATAAAAAACCTAAAAAATAACAAGGAAAATTAACATTGAACACTAAAGTAACGAATAAAATTAAGTCACAAAATTACGACGCCAGCGATGACGCTGGGTCATACTTACCCGTTTCAACTTGAAGCGCGTGTATCTCAATCCGCGGACATTGTCACACAGATCATATGAACAAGGCGGGTAGAGGCCCCCTGTATCTCCAGCTACATGAACTTTCAAAACATTCGACCGAAGCGTAATAAAAATATGTTCGTTTAAAGTTGCCTCGGGTCAATTTGACCCAGCGTCAATGGCGCCGGGTTAAGAGTACCTAACTTATTATACTTAAATATTATTATAATTTGGGCACATAACTTTGTCGAGTGATGAAACTTTTTTTTGGGATGAATGGCCTATGTCCGTTTCTGGACACCTGAAAACGTTTAGGTATGCAAATTTTCAGGATTTGGGAGAAGAATCTGGAAAAGATTTTTTACAGTTATTTTTCGACGTTCTTTTAGCGCAGCATAATCAGCCATTCAAGCACACACAGCAATCAGATTGGGAGAAGAAAGTTCTATTAAGTCACGAACTTTTTTTTTTCATGTGAGGATGATGTCAAAGTTAATTAGGCCATAGCCGGCTCTGGGAAAACTATAGGTATTTAATATAAATGTCCACGTTTCCTCACGATGGCTTCCGTCACCGATGTCAGCGATTTCCAAGATAAACTAAGAAAGTAGATGATTGTATCAATTGAAAAATACACATTGTTGGCAACACAACATTTTGCTATAAGGCACAAAGGCCCAGATGCCATGTCAAAATACATATGTCACTGGAATAATATGTTATGAACTGTGCACAGTACCAATCCAACGAGCAATGAAGTACATGTATTTTCTATAAACTGATATTATTATTTTATTCACTATACAAGCAAGTAATCGCAACGCACATTGATAGTTATCTAAGTTTGAAACTCGCAAACTCATACATGAGATGCGAGATGTTAAACCGTCGCCATCACGTACATACAATCAAGTCATGGTGAATAGGTAAAAGAAAAATCAATCAAAGCTTAAAAATAGCGATGAGTTAAAATCAATTATTAACTAAAAGCCTTGTCCATTATTTGTATTTACTAGTCGTAAGCACCATAAAAGTGCATTAGCAGTATTAGTACATGTTTACGACGTTTGTAGTTCTTCGCCTATTAACACCATTATGTAAGTACTAGTAGTATTCATTTCCCTTTTAAGACTCACTCAGTATTATGTACTTGATGGTTTTCACTTTTTAAAATTAACTTGTACTCGTATGTTTCAAATGTTTTTATTGTGTCTGCATCTGTTTTAGTTTTTGTTATCATACAGGGGGGTATTACAACGTCTTAAAACTAGGCCTGTTTCAGTGAGTGAACGAGATGGTGCTAGACGACTTGTATAGCTCTGTCACTTTCACTCGCCGGAATAAGCCTGGTTTTAAGATGTTGTAATAGCCCCCCTGGTACAAAGAATCATAATGCTTGAGAGATTTAAGTAACTTTTTTTATTGCGTAATATCGTTGAATGAGTCCTTCGTCCCAGAGCACGAGACGGGACGAACTGTCAGACTTGTACTGACTAAAATCCACCATGTCCTTCAGTAGCCCTTTACATTCCAGGGCCAACGGTTATAAGACGGTCCCGCGACCCCAGATAGGTAACCTGGAAAACAATATCGGCGTTCGGCCACCTCTGGTTGACAACATATTTTGTGTTAAAAATACTAATAAGGTTCCGGTTATAAACTGTTTCCTATAATATCCGATAATTTCATCATCACCATGTCAGCCTTCCACTGCTAAACATAAGCCTCCTTATGGGCTTCGATAAATAACTCATCATCATCATCTACCAAAAAAAGTCACCATAATAATCATGCCAGTTATCCATCTAGATTTGAAATAGCAAGCCCTTTATAATAGCAACATTAGTCCATACAAGTCCACAATAACAATAACATTAGGTGCAGAATGCGTTGAACTCTTTTCTATGCGGCCTTGTGGAGTTACTTGCGTCTTGCACGTTACCGTTTGTGGAGAAGTGTTGTACGGCTTTTGACCGTTGATCCTGTACCTTTAGCAAGAATTTTTAGTATTTGAGACGTAAAGTAAACTGGAACTTTGACAATTTCAAATTGACAATTTTCAAGGGATTTTTTTTTCTGTCTTCGCACACCAGAGGCGCTGTTCCATTTTCATACAAAAACGCTGTCAATACTGGAAAGACGCTCTAAAGTAAAAGAGTGAAAATTCGTGCTAAGGGTACTGATGGACACGTTAAATTACTTATAGAGTTAAGCTATTTTCATTTTATTGAGTGCATATCATGAAATAATGTGTAATTTTTTAGTGTATAATATTTTAATTTTAAAGGAAACATGCGGTATAAAATATTTTTGCGAACGCTTTTACATACAATTGACAGCTTATACTTTGGATCAGGTTCAATGAGTAAATCACGGCCTTGATCTGGTTGGCGCAAAACCTCTCGTGAGGTAACTCAGCCCATGTTACTGAACAATGTTTGTTCAAAGACTTTTGGAAATTCGCAAAAAATAAACATACAAAAAGAGAAATTGATCGGGCCAATCAGTATGTTTTTTTTTTTTTTGTGAACGTTACACGTCGTATATCTATTAATAGACGTCGGATAAGCTTTACTTTATTGTATTATCATTTCCTTTTCAAACTTTAAGTCAGGCAATTGACTTCATAAGCCAAATAAAAATATTCCTTTACAAATATTTGTATTTGAATGCAATCTTTCATTACAAAAAGTGCGTCAGTTTATGCGCTTGCGTAGAAAATGATATATAATTAGCGGCAGATTGCTCTACGATCGCTCGTGGTGTTAAGATAGCAGAATCACATTTCCTACATACTTACACAACGTATTAACGGAATTGCTACCGTTTAAAAATAAATAAGTTTAATGTGATTTTCCAGCCAAGATGAAGTCATACCGGTCGCTATGATTCTGGGAATTCAGGAAGTAATATGATTAGCAAGAAATTGAGTAAATAGATACGTACCTAAATAAAATTGTTCACCAATATCAGCACAATGGCTTAAGCGATTGATTGTTGCTCAGCTTGTCACGGGTTCGATCCCCGTGCGGAATAAATATTCTAAAGGAGAAATAACAACTGTGGGGCAAATTAAAAAAATCGATCTCGGTATGTTTTAAAGTAAGCGTCCACAGATCCGCATCGGACGTTTCGGACGTATCGTACGTAACGGATTGTAGTTTGTATTAAAACACATACAACTGCGTCCACTGATCCGCATCGTACGGACGGCTCACCGGCAATGCCTACATGCGATGCGTACCGATGACATCATACGGAATGCCGATCAGTGGACGCGATGAAGGTGGCAACGGCAGTCCGATTGCTGATACTTGCGTCGGCAATCCGATCGCTGCCGATACAGAAATCCGTTTGATGCGATGCATCCGATACGTACGATGCCGACTTGTGGATGCTTACTTTTACTCAGCAGTCTCAATTACGGCCACGAAACCAAACAATCATCTCAGACAAAAGAATTAAAGCTGATATAAATGGGTGTTTTTAATGGGTGCTGCGAGATGGATTACGCCGCCGTGGTCGTCACAGAAAAAGGTGGCGGGACGACCTGAGCGCTTACCATAAAGGCTGGTTTGAAGCGGCCCAGAAAAATAGTTCCTGTCTGGAATTAGGGGAGGCGCCTTTGCTCACTAGTGGGACAGTCTAAAGGCTAAAAAATATATATTTGTGAAAGCTGAGAGATCCTTATATCCACCGTGACACCTTCGGGTTAGAAACAAAATAATACTATGAAGATTACAAACTGAACCATCTTTTTTTCTCACATAACTAATTGAAATCAAAAGTAGTGAAAAGGAAAACCACATTGTTAAGTAACAAACTATAAAACACACATACATACATACAAAAACTATGTAAATGGCAGGTAGTAATGAGTCATGTCATGCATGCGCGTGATTCGCTAAGTGCCGACAAACACATGCCGCCGCGTTAACGTGGAAACTAGGCTGCGTATACGCATCATTAAGTGGTGTGAACCGATTGTGAATGTTTTATATTTTAAGTTGTTTGAAGCTTAAATAATATTATTTCATAACATTGAAGATAAAATAATAATTATTATCTTTAATTGAGGAAGCTTTGTATCTTAGAAAGGGTATATTTATTTTCGCTTCTCATTATACTCGTAAGTTGTAATAGAATGTAAGCCTCGTAAAAACTGTACCAGTGATCTTGGACTTGCGTAAATGGCATGCAGCCACTGGAACACAGAGGGCAGCTTAAGGATTTTTTAGTCAATCACACATTAGGAATAACTCCTATATCGTGGGTGTGTTTCAAAATATTTAAACTCACATATACAAGTAACCAGACTCACAACAACTACTACGGTCAAACAATTTTTTTTTTTCGGTCAAGAATCGTATCCATAACACGCAGCGCAATAGTCGATCGCTCTGTCACGAATTATAAGCAGTAGTTTTCTTTAATGCTCTTTCATACAAAAATATTCCAGTCAACAGTTGTAACTTTGCCATGATGCCCAACTTTGCCTTCGTGGACAACTTGTTGACAGGTAGACGCCGCATTGAAACAAAAAAGGCAAAGTTGCAGCATTTGACGGTACTCTATAAGCTTCATAAATACTCCATGATGCCTGCCAGTTTCGCGGGAGTAACGAATACCGTGACCCCGGAACGTAAAGGGTACCGAGGGCACTGTGGATTTTAGTTAGTACAAGTCTGACAGTCCCTTCTGCTCTGCCCTGGGTAGGAGGATTCATTTGATGATTTTACCAAAATTTTACAAAAAAAAAGTACTGCATGATGTGTTAAAACGGTCAGTACATAACCGCATGTTACATTTAAAGTGGTTCTAAGGTGTCTACTTGTGTAATACTAGGTACCCATAAGGAAGCAGGTAGACGTGACGAGTATCGGGGTCACCAGAATTATTGCTGGGTTCAATGTCGCATGGGGAAATTGTACCATGGGATTTTTTATTGTATGCAAATTATTGTTTGTATTTTTTATGGGAGTATTTATGAAGCAACACAGTTTGATATTTGCAAATTGTAATATTATACTGGAAATACCTGGAAAAAATTAGACATGGATACTGGTACAAAAAGCGTAACAGTAATTTATTGTCTGTATCTGTATTTTTTATTCTAACGATAAGCGGTTTTTTTTAAATTATCATGTCACTATCATCGTCAGCCTATAATGTTTCCACTGCTGGGACACAGACCTCCTCTCTGTGAGAGAAAGTGGGCCATAATTTTGAAAAATTTCTAATTTTTGGTTCTAGGACATGCCGCTTTCCTCACAATGTTTTCCTATATTTGTTCCTAAATACGCACACAATTTCAGTCAACAAACAAAAAGTACCTAAACTAAAAACTAAAAAAAAGGTTCATCAGGAAAATCAACAGATTCTGTAATTTTTTATGACGGTCAACAAATTTAAGCAAAACAGCACATAATTCAATACAGATCTGCGCTTCCTCAAGTGTTAGGAAACCAATGCTGAACCCATAAAACATTTTACTTTACCATTACAAACCTATTCATAACAGTACAATTTCCCTATTACACTTAAATTCTCGATTTGGGAAGACCACTCACACGTAACGCATACCTGCCCACAAATGACTCACAAAGATGTGGAGTACATGTCCTGCATAATATCAGCATATCAGCATGCTATGAATGTACTGGATGACCTAGATTTTGTATCTCACGCACTTTCCTTCTTTAAGAACGTTTTAGCTTTTACTTCGTCTCTGTGGGGATAAGTCTGCTTCCGGATTCTAGGGATCCTTTTGTAATGCAAGTCTTCGGTGTTTAACCATCTGCATCCAGACACAGATGTACCATGTTTCTCAGATAGAAGGTTTTCTGGGGGAATTTACACACCAATAGAAAAATAAATGGAAAATTAACTAAACAAGGATTAGATTTGTTCTATGGTACAAATTAAGGGTTGCCAAAGAGACACTGTTGCTAAGGCTCCGATTTCTGTGTGTCTATTAGTCTGTCGCAGTCTCTTAAACGATAGATAGTTATCGATCAAGAGCTGCTTGTCTACATTTGTAGTAGTTGTATTTGTAGCATTTTTTTTTTTGTTATCCTTGCTCGAAATATCAATAATAATGGTAGAGTTTAAATTTTATGGCGCTAAGGACAAAGATGAAATGATTTTCACTGAATTTAAATACCACTCAGGGTATTTACTACTTATTTGTACCTTATTTATTTCTCTTACACATAACAAATTGGAGGAAAACATCGAGAAATCTCAAGTACGCAAAGAGGTAAATAAATTGTTCTGTTTACTGATGTCGATTAGCATTTCGAAGTCATTGCAATCAAATTCGGCAATACATTTCCGAATCACCGATACAAACACATAAATTAAAAGTAATGAATGTTTGAAAACTTAAACACTAAAGATGTTGGAAGTAAATAAAAGATTTTTCAGAATAAAATTGATAACAAGAATTAATGATGATCTTCTAAATTATGTCCTTAGAAAACACGGTTTGTGCGTTTGGTGAAAACAGAAAAAAGTCTTTTTGACAGTGATGGAAACAAGATAGGCCGATAATCATGATTTACGAATAAATGCTGATAATCAGCCAGTTGCCATCCACTGCTCAACTTAAGCCTCCTCCAAAGAGCGCCAACCCTCCCGATCCTGGGCAGTCCACATTCATCCATCCGCTAATAAATGCTTATCTCCTCAAAATTTATGGCAAAGACAGTCGAAAAAATCTCCAAACAAGCTAGAATGTTAAAACATCTATCATACTTAGACGTTAGACGGAAGAAACTCTCTCCTCACATAAATGTTCTCTTTATAACCACATCTTCAATAAATATTATTTCACCAACATAGAAACGGATTTTAGCAATGAATTCTCTCTCATCTTAAGATTCAAATATGACGTGTGTCCAATCAAATTTCTGTGGTTTGTTAGTCAAATAACTTTGATTAGTGAACGTGGGTTATGTAACCGTCTAGTGATTGTAGATTAAAACAGTGAGATGAGTGTGTCCGGTGTTTGCAGGAGTAGGCATATAAGCTAGTTTGTCTTTACAAACCTAAAGAGAACATTTTTATCAGAATTGGATGGTAATCACATACGATGTTGATTTCAGAAGAAGCGCTTAGAGCTTTCTTTCTTGAGAGCTTTGAGCAGAGAGCTGCAAAAAATGTGTTACATAAAAAATATGGTAGTTAACAAATGCAAAAAAAGCAGTGTCGTTGAAAAAATATTATAAGGAAACCCACCAATTTCCGACATTTCTAAAAGAGAAATGGTCCCAGAATAGAACCTTGACGCACTCTAAAGAAAAAAGTGGTAGTACCTGGTCATAAATACCGAGAAAATTATATAGTGATATAACATTCGCTTCCTTTAACAAACAGCTGCTAAACTTTCACAGCCCAACATCGGATGAGTTTCAAAACCGATATCATCTTCTAACATTGATTAAAGGTATTGTTAAAAACAACAACAATTCTTTACAACAAAATCACAACGTTAAAAGTGAGTTGTTAATGATTACGCTACTGTAATGACTGGTCAAATCATAGCTCACTCATTCACATCCGTATTAATATTACAAAGAATAAAAATGTAGTCCACGGAAAGATTTTTTTTTCTTCTCCACATTTATTCCTGAGTGCTTATAGCTCATTTTAAAACATGTATGAATAAAAATAAATAGCCGAACTATCAATTTTGGTCTAGTAATTCGTAAAAATTAATAGCGCCTAGTTGCTAGACCGGTTAGATAAAAAGACGCGCGGATGAGCGATGGGATGCGACGCGGTGGGTCGGAGGCTAAAACTTAACGCGAACAAAGTCGCGAGCAGAAGATAGCAGGTATATATAAAACCAGACAATATTACTTTCACTGTAATCTCGAGATATTGAAAGTGACCGGTTATATTATTTATGATGAACGGGTTAGAATGTTAAATGTTACTGAGGAAGAATGCACTAGAAACTACATTGTTAATTTGGCACATCAATAAATTTATTCATGCTACTGTTGTAAATGCGAAAGTATCTCTGTCTAACGACTATCACAACTCAACGGATGCTCAGACTTCGACTAAATTTGGTACAGGTAGACTCAGACACGCAAATAATGGAAAGAAAAAAATTTGAACCTCCGTTCAGGTTAACCCGTGTGAGTAAAAGCTAGAAACCTCTTGAAAACTCATGCGTGGTAACAGAATGAAAGTACCTTCATTGACGGAACTAAAAAAATACGATTCATTCATCACAACATTTCCACAAATACAATCAAGTACCTCTCAAAAATTTCTCCTATGCCTACTCAAATTCGTCTTTACAAGAATTCGCAGCATCTTCAATTGCAACTCAATTGGACAAAACTAACAAGCCGATGCGTAGAAATACTCTAACGACCGCAAAATGACACATCATTATACTCAACAAAAACTTATAGGTAGGTAATGTTGTGTGTTGCTGTGGCCAACAGCCAGATGGACAGTGCAGTGAAGTTCAGAAGTTCTTCCAGACGAAAACACACTAAGTTTGCGTAATCTTGACTTAGTAAATTTAATTTTGCTTACTTTTGAGTAAGCAAAATAAGAAGACCACACAGACCAAAGATTAATTACCAATATTTGTACAGAAATCAACGAAATAAATAAAAATACTCTTCTGATTATTTTTATTTGCAATGTGATTGTTCTTGGCCTCATTATAATAATAATAATATTCCACAACTATCACGCAACGCCATCTAGTCCCAAGCTAAGCAGAGCTTGTGTTATGGGTACTAGACAACTGATAAACATACTTAAATATTTCTACATAATAAAGATAAATTACGCCCAGACACAGGACAAAATGATCGTGATCATCACACAAACATTTGTCCTGGGTGGAAATCGAACCCACGACCTCCGGCATAGCAGTCAGGGTCACTAACCACTAGACCAACAGGCCAGTCATATAGCCTAGAATCAAAGCTGAAAACTAAGTTGGAGCGAGCACACTTAAAAGGAACGGGAACTCCTGCGCAGCGACGGAAAACAGTAACAGTACAGTCTGTAGCGCTTCAGACTTTGTTTCATTAGTATTTATGTGGGCATTGCTCGTCGTTTGCCACATTTAAGTTCTGGAGAGTCCTCAGCAGCCTCAGTACAATATACAGACTCTCACGCCGCATATGCATTAAATAAATCCTTGCTACTCATTTTGTTCGAAATGGACCTTTTCTTTCTGCCTATCGATACTAGTAATCTCTTGGAGTCTTGGTGCAAGTGAGAGTAGTCAGGTGGGTCAGTTTTTACGTTACGATACTTATCGCTACTGACATCACTGATTAGATTATGAAAACTTATGTCGTGGACGTGGGTCCGCTTGGATGGTAGGTTAATATTAGACCTATTATTCGTGTTTCCAGACCCACTTATTGGGGTGGATTTATAATATAAACACGATATTGAAAACTTTTGTGTCCTTTCACGGAAATCTTTCATCTTGCATGCAGAAATCTTCTTTGACTAAAAATAATCCTAATCCTAGTCCTAGAACCATAAATTCGTGGGAACATTATAGGCTGATGTCGATGACGATCTACTTTCTAACAACTGCTTCCTTGTTATTAATAATCATAATTATAAGGGTTTTCGCCAATATTGAGGTTTTGCATAACAACCTTCACTTCTACTATACCCTACTAATCATTCAGTTACCATAGATCACTATCTCCCGCGCCGAGCGCCCGTCACTTGCGCACTGCGGACATCATTCCAGCTGCGCCCGCGCAAGATTGATCGTTCAACTAGCACAGACTTATGAAGATATAGACAGAATTTAAAGATAAAAACTAATAATCATTTTTTTTGAATAACTTATAGTTCATAACCAACTTACAAATATTTTTAGACCATAACAAAAACAAAAGTTGTGTAAGGAAGATTTTTATCTTTCGAATTTAGTTTTTATATCATATTAAAATAAAGCATCAAATTCCGGTTTTATATGTATAGAAAGTCAACAACTTGGAATGTGTTGACGCTTAATGTTTTACATAACACTAATTGTGTATATTTGAATAATTATTTGGTGATGAATTGATTAATACAATAACATCGGCAATTAACTGCAGAAATGTAGAAGTTTGTTTATCTCGTGTTTAAAGTGTTTTATTAAAAAGGATTAAATAATTATTGTTGATTAAATATTATGTATTGTGTTTTATTTGTTATGTTTTTAAAAGCTAACAGAATGTTTATTTATTTTACTTTCATGATTATCTAGTGTGGATGTCTAGCGAAAGCGAAAATTCATAGTTTTTTTTTTACTAATCTTAAGCTTTGTATTCAGATGAATGATTGTTAAAGCTAATGAACTATTCCAATCCATTGTAACTCCTGAGAGCCAGAAACAATAGTGACGGATACTAGAAATGCGCCGAGGCAATGAAGTTCGATGAAGTCTCTTTCTGATTTTTTATAATTTGACTTTTTGTATGATTTGATAATTTTAATAATCCAACATTTTATGACTATTGTTTAAGTAATGTTGAAATTGAAAATTTTAATATTGTTAACATCTTATTTTGTTTTAGTTTGATTGTATTTTTAATATATATTTCACTTTTGGAGACTGTATTTTCTGAGATTTTGTTTGACTTATTATTATAGGTATGGTGAATTTTAAATGTTACTAATTTTAGCGTCGAAATTTTGTACGCCTTTTTGGCGGAGCATAGGATGGAATAAACAATTTTTATGACACCTTTTATAACCTGTGTTCACAAAATTAATAAATCAATTTGAATTTGATTTGATCTTGCAACGAAATTATTCCGTTCCACCTGTAAATAATAGTGGACGACTATTTGATTTGATTCTTATCCATAAAAAAGTCATAAATACGGAATAACATGCACAAAACTTGTAAAATAAAATTTAAGAAAAAAATCTTTATTAATCGACAAAAAAAAGGAGGAGGTTCTCAATTCGACATGTATATTTTTTTATTATTACAGTTCTAGATAGATAAATCTAGTTTAAACTAGTAGGTATAAGTAAAAGTTTAGCTGGTCAGCCTCTAGTAGATACTTTGTACTTTTAGGAAGTGCATCGGTCATAACACTCAAGCACCACGGTAGCATTACATAGTAAGCGCTTTATAAGATTAGCGATTCCACACAATGCCCGGGCAAAACTGCCCACGTGTTGAAAATTTACAATTCGACACAATCTGTGCGTTACGTCACTTATCTTAAGATTGACTTTCTCTTGTTTGTGTCCTGATCTGCATTTGTTTTTCTGGTTGGATTTAGATGTTCTAAAAGGTAATTAATTGACGATCGTGTGGGAAGAATACTTATACCTAAGTTTTTTCAAGAAGATAACTGAATTTTATTGCACAGTTGATGTAAACGCTGAGCGATTACCTGCTACGGGCTGTGTGTAGCTGGTTTGATTCCCTCATGGGACTATTTTATAGCCTAGAAGTAGTTAATGTATTTGTAAACGAAATCACGATACAGGAGACATTACATACGAGTGAGACAAAATTGAAATAAAAACGTTTGATATTTAGGGCCAACCAGTTAGAAGGTTTCAAGAAGAAAAAAACGTTTTTTTAGAGATGTTATTAATTTTTACCCCTATTAAAGTGAATACAGAGCCAAAATGGTTTTTCCATTTGGTTTCCATTTGGGGACAAGGCAACGTTGTTTTTGGCAGAGAATAAACTCCAAAGAAATCTAGTTGATAGGAATCAATTAATTTACAAAAACTAGAAATAGAAGTATAAACGATATTTCACTTTCACCAGGAACGTTTAAGAATCCATAAGTTTGGAATTTTAGCAAAATTTCCTCAAGAATTTGCAACCAAACGAGCACCAAGCAAAAATTAATTCTGTTCTATTCACAAAATATGTAAATATATAACTGCAACAACATTATATAATTGCAACGTTTCCTTACGTACATTTTATTAGAATTCGGGCATTTAATTAGCATACATTATTTAAATTTTATCCAAGCATTGTTATGTCGCCGACGAGATACTTAGTTCCGTGAAGATTTTTCAGAGATAAAGATCAAAATACCTATTGTTTTTTGTTAGGAAGTAGTACTCAACTGTCTGGTTATAATTGCGCTAGATTTTTTGATGACAGGTGGACAATGAAAGACTTTTGCTTATCGACCAGATGACAAAATGAACGATTATGCCTCGTCACTAAGATTACTCAAAATAAGCGCCCAGTAGAATCAATATTTTCAAAGCCAGAGAGAGAGGAAATCAATCCTTTGGTCCCGGATAACATTTGTCTTTGACAGTTGTCACAGGTTGTCAGTCACCTGAAAATCCGGAACCACTTTTACAGTACTAACTGGGTTGTGAAGTTTAGACAGGTAGTTCTTCCATGTAAAGCTCTTTCCAGTAGGTCTAGACTGAGCATTTACAACATTATACCCGAACTAGTATCAATATTCAGATCATAAAATACTTTTTTTTAAACGGGTTCATGTTTGTCTCAATCTAATCCAGAAGCAAAATGAGGCCTGTGATGAAAAGAGCACATGCAGAAAGAACTGCAATTCCTGTGCACCGACGGAACACAAATAAAACTGTTTTTAACACCGACGGGACGATAAAGTCATCAAATGAGTCCTCCCACCCAGGGTAGGGCAGGAGGGACACTCAGGGACAGTCAGACTTGTACTGACTAAAATCCATGGAGTCCTTCAATCGCTCTTTAAGTTCCGGGGTTAGGTTACTGCGACCCCGGCAGGATCATCAGTTAAGACTTTTATGATATTGACGAATGTCTGAATTAAAAATCTTTCAACAGCACAGAAGATATGGCTTGCTCTACAACCAACAAAAATTCATTAATTAATTCCAACTTCAGATGGTCATCGAAAACAATGGCAACCCAAGCCAAAATGAACTTTCTACTTCCATCTTTGGGTGACCTATTCAATGCAAATTATTTCGAGACTTAATGTCAATGAGAGACAAAATGTCTTTGTTTAAGATTGTTACATTGTTAATGCCTATTTAAGATTTTTTCTTTATTTACATAAGAATTACATAGTGTGAATGCATAATTTGACAGGTTACAACTAAAGATGCTTGTCTTATGACTTAAGTTTTATAGAAATGTAATTTAAAAATGGCTGTATTTGTCTTCGGGTAAAGATAAGAATCAAGACAAATAGGTATACTGATAGTTATCTAGACTGAAATAAACATACTAATAAAATAATCGAATTGCTATCGTAATTTTGGCCATCTCTCAGAATGGACACTGTCATCATCTGCTCAGCGTTTTCCCAAACTACGTCGGAGACGTCTCCCAGTCTATCAACCGCTATAACTCTGAATTTTAGCTTCTCGACTTCCTCTAGTGACTACTACGCCTTGTAGTCAGATTTTCAAACTGAGATAGGTAACAGAAACGACGGTTGAAATCTACAATGGGGATGGCAACTGGGAAACGAATGGCGCTAGTATAGCTTGTTCCAAGCATGGTCATTGGTTGGAAATAGTACTACCTCATTGGTCAGATTACGACTTCGCTATGGTCGCGCCATCTACAATTAGCTTTGACCGGCCTTCCCCATTGACAGCCGAGATCAACGGCTTTACGTGCTTTTCAAGGTATGGGGAAACGCTATGATGGATGGTTATAGACTAACGTAGGCAAGATTTAAACAGTAAGATCAACCTATGTGGTTGTCATTATTTATTATTATTGTGTTAGCCACGAACTCCTCTAGCAGTTACATACCAAACAAATATGTATTGTTCATCTTCACCAATTCTATAGGCAAAATAATGATTGTAGTCAATATTAATGTGTTTTTTCACGGCCAATAAAATTGATTTCACGCGTTTCTTTTATTTACAAAGCATAGTAAATAGTTTTTTATTGAACACAATGTTACTCGGGTTCATTGTCTCGATAACTGGCATAGTAAATGAACAATGTAGCGATGTTTAACTTTTCATGTTATTTAAATCGCTTAGGTAAATAAAACTTAGCATCAATTGATTTGTGATTTCGAAAGAATTTCTAATATAAAGTGGGTGGTATTTAGGACGAAAATGAAAATATTATTGTGAACATCAGCAGTCTAGTTCTATTGCGTTTGAAAACATAAATAGACCTCTTCGATGTCTGTTCCGACGGCCTCCATGCATACAAAGTGATCATATTGGCCCACGGCTCACACACAAAGAAATCATCTAATATAATGGAATTATCTTTTCAGGAAACCTGCACTGTCTAAATTGTGTTTGGATTGTGACTGACTGACTGTGATTGGGCTGGAACCGTTCCTTTTGTTTTATGTCTATATTTTTGGATGTGTAATTATGTAATCTCAAATAAATTTCGAAAAACTCATCGGTTTTTTTGTCCTACATAATTATTATAACCCAAGACCTTGACACTTTGCAATACAGCGTCTATTGTATCACGTATTATTACTAAAACCAATCATAACCTGATCAACCCGCACTGGGCCCGCGTGGTGGATTATGGCCTCCTCCCTCTCACAGAGAGGCCTGTGACCCAGAGCAGTGGGAACATATTATAAGCTGATGATGATGATTACTAAATTTAAACAATAAAAACCCCAGTCCACGCCGCGTTCCGAGCTATATTCACGTTATTGACAAACATCACTCGTAGAACATATTAAAGTACAAACTTATGTATATTCGTGGTTATACAATAGTCTTAAAAACCAGCGTTACTACTATCTAAAGTGAGTGAGCGATAGTCTTCGGTTACTCTGTGTATTACATTGTGATTTTGTTACACATTTTATTAAGGATATTGTGTAATTTGAACAGTAGGAAGCTAAAAGATTAATTGGCTTATACGGTATTTTCAGTAGTCTATGTCAATCTCTCTCACAGAATAATACTAATGTCCCAGCAGTGGGAATATGATACGAGATTATGTTGTCGTGTTTAATCTCAACCTTATTGGTCCAAAATGTAATACCTAAGCCCAAAAAATTAATTAGCTTCTAACTATATTCAGTGCATTTTAGATTTTTTTTTGTACTGACATGACGTGATTAGGCAGGTCCATGAAGAATGCATTGGCTTAAAACAGACTGATGAGGAACAGAAGGTGCCCTTCAATGGGTATCATCGCTAAGGGAGGCCTTTTTTATCGTGGTAAAACCATCATGATGGGTAGGAACCCATAGAGAGCGGGAAGGAAACGACTGTCAGACAATCAGTAATCCTTCAATAGATCTTTATGTTTACCCAATGAGACAGTCCCGCGACCCGGGCAGGCATTGCCCTCCTAAGGGGGTCCCGTCAGTTTGCTGACGACCTTCGACCCGGGCATGATCCATAATCGGATGCCGAGACACCAATTCCTACTCGCCATCCGCATGCGTGCCAAGGAAGACCTGAAATAAAATGGCGTGGCAATCACAACATTTAATTTTTGTAGTAGGTTCTATTGCCATACCTACTAGCCCACTGATTCATCTGCCTAGCCTTTTCCCAACTATTTCGGGGTAGGCTTCCAGTCGAACCAGGTGCAGCTGAATATCAGTATTTTACGTGGAGCGACTGCCTATCGGACCTCCACAACCCAGATACTAAGTAATACGGTACCTACCCCATGGTAAGACTGGTTGTCAGAGTTTCGAGTTTCTGACTGTGATTAATGACTGTCAAAGATCTACAAATGACAGCCGGGACCAACGGCTTTACGTGCTTTCCGAGGCACGGAGGAAACTCGCATTATCAGAAGGTCACCCATCTACAGACCAACCCACTGATTACATAATCTAATACCTACTGAGGAACATCTTTACGACTGACTATGTAAATAAATGTAAGAAAATATTGTATTTAATCAACTAAGAGCTTAGTGTCAAAAACCTTTGGAGATATTTGACCATGAACCATTTTATGGCCGTCATATTTGATGAATGTGGCAGGATAAACATGACAGTGAATATAATTATGACCTCTTCTGTCAGATTTATAATAATATTAATCTATCGGTTTTTACTTTAACCGACTTCGAAAAAGAGGAAATTCCCAATTCGTCGGACAAAACGGTTTTGTGATGTTTTTGATCTCGGTTATTATTATATTTCTTTTATGTTTTTTTTTTCAAAATAAAAATTTACCAATATCGACATAACCTTTGACTTCGTAAACTATATTAAGTTTTAAAATAACTTGTTGCAGAATGAGTGAAAGTGATAATAACAAAAAAATATTCAGAAGCTCAATTTTCGCATCGCTCGTAAAAAAGTCATTATTCACTTTTCGGTGAAATCTCACCCAGAATGAAGAAACGAATAAGGAATTTAATAAAACAAATTGATATAATGGAGGCCGATGTTGATGAACACGGTAATTATCATATCAGAAACACAAAACGTATATAAAAATATTAGTTTTAATATAAAGATTTATTATACTTCAGACTCGAATCTAACACAGAAACTGCTAATAAACAGAATGGCGTTAAGCAACCGAATCCTAATTTGAAGTACCTAAACAAGATCCTACAGATGGATACGACCAGATCATTCGCAGCTTCATACGTTAATTATGTAAGTACTCGAGATTCGGAACACTCGAGGTGGCCGGAGAAAGTGCATGGTGCATACGGATTAACAACTTGAGCGAAATTATTCGCAAATTCCGCGAAAACGGCCGCTCTGACGCAACACGAGATGGCCCGCATTATAGCCAGTTTCGAAATTTTTATCTAATCCTCGAAAGTGCGATCTGGTATGTCGAACCGTAATTTCTAATTCCTCATCGGTTTTAAGGTTGTTACGTTCACGTATCTCGGTCAGCGGGTTGCGAAATCAAGAGTGATTCATTTTGTGAGGTGCTAAGTGTGTGGGTAACTTAATATGTCGAAAAAAAAAAACAGATTTAATTCCACTTTAATGTAAAATTGCACGTCAATTACGTCACGTGCATGTCATAAAGTCGTCCGCTGCCACCGGTACTTTCGATTTTATCCAAAACGACTTTCGATAGGGACCTATTACAGCTGTTTAAGGCGTCGAAACATGTTTTTGTTTCGCATTAATATATTTTTTGTTGAACCGCATATGGGTTTACGATTGTAGCACCAAGATGTACCAGTTGCGGTACTTGGGGATGTGAAAGTTCGGACATTCAATCAAGAAGTCATTCGTACAAAATAGATTGTTCTTTTATTTACAGAAACTTATAACAACAAAATATAATACATAATAACATCTAGGATGCGATCACATGATTTACATTAAATGAGATGAGATGACTAACAATTTGGTCGTTTAGTGGGGGTGGCCGTATGACTCGGAGGGGACTCCGTAAGATCCTGAGGGAACTCCGATGGTGGCGTAGCCGGAGTCACCGCCGGATGAGTAGCCACCGTGTCCACCGGATGAGTAGCCACCGGATGAGTAGCCTCCGGATGAGTAGCCGCCGTGGCCGCTGGCGTAACCTTCCTCAGCCTGGTGGTACTGGGCAACCTGGATGGCTTGCTGGACGTGGTCGAGTTCAATGCCAACAACCCTTTGGCGGGGCACGCCGTACACGGGGGCAGGGGGGCCGTAATGAGATGAGACGTGTCCGTGTCCGTGGCCGTGACCGCCGAAACCAGACTCCTCGTTCTTGATCTCCTCGGACAAGAGGATTTTCTTGATTTTGTAGAGGAGCTGAGGGTCTACGTGGTAGCCTTCGCTTTCGGTGTAGCCGACGGGCACGGACGTGTAGTGTCCGCCGCTGCTGAGGCTTCCCACGGAGATGGAAGAAGAGTGCGAGGGGCCAGAGTAGCTGTAGCCGACGGGAGGCTCAGCGGCGGCGCAACCCAGGAGGGCGAGGGCGACCTGTCAACAAACATTTAGTTAAGATACCGATTCGCAAACTTTGAAATACCTGAGGAGAGAATTGTTATCGCGATGGCTATCCGAGACGATGGGTAAATGATTGGTTCTATAACCAATTCATCACCAACTAATTAGCCCACAATTTTAATGTGTAGCTTCGAAGCTATCACTGTTGCGGCAGGAACACACGCCTCTCCACAAACTAAGCGTTCAGGTTTTCCCAGAGGTGGTATAGAACACTGAGAACGAATGAAGATCAGTATCCTTGATCGCCGAAGACGTCCGAAAGCACATCCTGATAGCACCGATTTTGTACGAAACTTAAGTCCACTTCACACGGTGTGCATAGTGCACCTTAACACGACACAACACATTCACTGCACTCCAACTTACGATGTATTTGGCCATGTCTAGGTTTGTTGAACGCTGGCTGGTGTGTGATGCTTTGTGCTCGGAGCGATCCGCTTATATAGTGGAGATCAGACCGTCTACTTTTACTTTACTAGTAGAGGCTATCGAGGACGAATTCGGGTTGCAAATGGACTATTTTTTCATTTTTGGTTTTTTGTGGGTGTGGTCTACTATTGGCGATATTTATCTTATCTGGGTAACAGGATAAATGGTCCAATTTTCTTAAAATAACAAATGCACGCGATTTTTTATCGGTTCTCTGTAATAATAACATTAACTTAATACATCAAAATTTTAAACACACTTGATGACTTTCATTGACATTTTTACTGAAATAACATAAGGTATTTTTACTATAGGTATTTCGCCATCGGTTTTCTAAACTTTTTAATGCCTAAACCACATAATAAATTCAGATATATTTTTGAGATAGATAACATAATAATTATGATAATGCACATTGGTTTAAGATGGTTTTTTTTTCTAATAATATCCTAAATATTTGTTAGAATGGAAAGCTGTACTTTATAACCAATTTCTAAACACAAATATAATTATTATAAATTCTGTATAAATTACAAGATAGGTACCTATATTACAATTATTTTTAATTACAGTTTAGTATTTCAGTTATTTAAATGTAATCCATTTGTGAAATGAATTCATTTCATTATTGTAATTTTGACGCAATCGTCTAGATATTTCAATTCCTTTGTGACCTCATGATTACATATAACAAAATGATGAAGGCCTAATCGCAATCCTCGCTAAATATATAAAATATAACTAGAAGCATGTCCCGGCTTTCCCCAATAGAATATAATATGTTCAATTGTTTTTTCATGCAATCCTGGTACTAATGTGTACTTACATAACAAAAAATAAAATACAATTTGATTCTGTTCTCGAGTTTTATTAGCTCACAAGCTGTCGCCAGTGGCTTCGACTGCATGAAACTCGAAAATTATCCTACCGCAACGTAATACCGAATCGAAAAATATCCTATGTATTAATGAAGACTATAATTATCATTCTACCTCTGTGCCAAATTTCTTCAAAATCCATTCAGCCATTCTGACATAATTGAGTGACAAACATTCATCCGAAATCAAAACTATTATTTCCATGTTTACAAAAGATTTTTTTTTCTTCTTGAAAATATTTTGCCTCACACTAGGAATTTCTCCTGTATCGTGGGTGCGTTTCAAAAACATATAAGATGCGGAACAACTACTCAAAGATCATAAAAATATTTGTTCTTTGCGGGAATCGAACCCGCGACACGCAGCGCAACAGTCCAATCGCTCAGCCACTGCGCCAATAATTTACATAAAAATTACTTTTAATATAATATTTAATAACTTCTTAATTCCACATGCATATGTGATAACCAATTACACTTAAAACTACATAGTGTTAACTCGCCATAATTATTATACATCATAAATAAAGAAGAGTGTTCAAACTTAAATCGTATTTGCATAATGGCGTAGCATTTTCGTAGCTAATTACACACATACGGATAAACAATTTGTTTACATAATTTTATTTAACGGTGTCAATGAATACTGTGAGTTAAAACTTGTCATTAGTAAACCTAAGTGTCGTAATTCCTAATTTTTCATCAAGTTTCTTGAAAAAAGAAACCGTTTTTGAATAAAAATGCGTCCGTATTACTATTCATTGCCGAGTGAGCTTGATCTTGACCTACTTAAAAAATACTGACTTTATCAAACTTAAAAAATAATATACCTACATACCTACAATACGATCAGAACATAAACATAATTATTATTGCGCCAATTACACTGGTCAACACTGGTTTTGCCACACGAACTTTTATAGCTAATTTTGTTTTATCAATCTACCCTCATTATTAAATCACAGTTGCCATATGTCAATTAGCCTCCTATTTGTTGTGATACGGTAATACTCATAACTAGTACTACGGCAGTAAATTAACAGAAACGCTTACAAGTAAATCGTTATAAAAATATTTATCGTTGAATTTGAACACTTTTTTGGGATCTATTAACCCTGTGAGCATGTCAAGGAAGTGTATTAATGATCCTAACTCTTTTTGTTATGTCTGCGGAGAACTTACATTCAAAAAACAACGACGAAATTTTACAAATCTTGTGATGGAGTGTTATCACCAATGTTTTGGTTTTTCTGTCGCCCATCAAGACAAATCCTGGGCCCCTCATGTCTGTTGCATAACGTGTGTGAAAAATTTAACTGACTGCACGACCTATGCCGTTTGCTGTACCCATGATATGGACTGAACAGCGAGATCACGTTTCAGATTGCTATTTTTGTCTCACTGACGTAAAAGATATAAATTACAAGAAAAAAACCACAGTTATTTACCCTAACTTATCTTCGGCTATAAGACCAGTCTCTCATTGTAAAAAATTGCCAGAACTAATACCAGTTGCAACTACGTCTGTTGAGAACGACAATTCACAACCGTTTACTTCAAGTGTATGTGTTGACGAGGACGATGACTTTGAGTTTGAAGAAATTGCAAAGGAGCCACATTTGATAACTCAAGGAGACCTAAATGATTTGGTTCGAGATTTAAATTTGTCAAAAAAACAGTCAGAACTAAGTCTAAGCACGGCGAGAGGTTCCATCAGGATATTTCTGATATGGAAAAGCGGTACCAGAGCAAATGGAGCCCAAATATGTTAGCAGATTACTGCTGGACAATTAAAAGGGACCAACCAGAAGCTAAATATTCAAGAAAATCTAAGATTTTCTAAGTCATTTATAAAAAATAAACTTTTGATTTACGACATCCGTATTTTTTCTTAATATTTTAAATTACTCAATAGAATAAAATCTTTGCCTAACAATTTTTTTTTAACTGTTTATTTTTTATTACAATCACCAATTAAAGTAAAAAATATCAAAAAAGTCCGTGTGGCACGACAAAGTTGAAATTTTGTTGACTAGTGTTATTAATATTAAGCCAAAGAACAAGACTTCAGAAGAATTTGACAAATATTAACTCTGATTCATAATTTATGTTTATCCAACTATTTTCCTGTCAAATAGCCACTTATATTTAAATTGCGGCAGTACGACTTCGACTTACGAGTTGTTGGTCGAGGGTTCGGACTCTGCCAGACATCTGCATTACTTTGTGTTTTTCATTTCATCCAAACTGCTCTCAAATCGATGAGGGAAAACATCGTGAGGAAACAAGCACAAGCACTTTTTGCCCGACCAGAGAATCGAATCCAGGACCCCACATATCATAGTACACTTCACATTATCTCAGTACACTTGTAATCTGTCAGAAGCTCATTTGCAAGGTGATTACCACCCGCTGCTTAGCAATATATGACTTTGCTATTTAAATACATAGCGATGTCTGATGTGGATCCAATTTCACTTACTTATATGTTATTTCGAAAAAAAAAACACCTTGTATATTTAGCCATTGGGAACCATAATAGAATAGTAGTTTTTATCCTTCTCCAGGTGTAACATTCAATCTGGTGATCTGGTCAATCAATACTTGTAATTTAACAATAGGTTTTTGTTTGTAAGTTTATTTATGCAGGGGATAAATCCCTGAAACTACTGAACCAATTTTAAATTTTCTATTACCAAGCTACATTATTATTCCCGAATGCCATGATATTTTTTTTTTTAATTTCAAACCCACCTTATCGCGAGCGTGTGTGCTTTTTCAATAACCCCATATTATGCAAGTTAGTAATTGTTAGTAAGTAAGAGTTAGTAATCTATGAAAAAAAGAAGCCCTGAAAAGACAGCCCTGATTCAAAGTGTGTCCAAACGAATCCAGTGTAGGTTCGTAGTCGAAGTAGGTCCATGTTTTCGAATATCTTAGTTTGTAAGACCTTCATGCTGTATTCACTATATTTACACTAATAGTATATTTATCAATAATTGAGTACACAGAGAAATCAGTAAGTTATTTTTCCTTTTATTGACGTTACAATGATGGTGCATTTTTTCAGTCAATATAAGAACTTAGTGACACAATGTTAAATTAGGTACTTATTACTACTATTTATTTAGCTACTTATTTTTAGAGGTCAAAACTTCGCTATTTGTCATGTCATTGTTATACGAAAATTCCAATGAAGTAAAGTATGGAAAAACCAGTCATCTAAAGATGGCCGAATACATTTCTACATTGTGTGTGTTTTTCAGGTAAATATAATTTGGCTTTTCGTAGTTTATTTCAGATGATTTTCCTTGAGAAAACTAACTACTAAGACTGAAACATAATATGCGCTGTTATTGACGTTTTATAAGTCCCCCTGTGATTCTGTTTTTATTTTTTTAATTATTTTTGTCAAAATTTGATTGGACTACATCTAAAACTAACCCAGCGAGATTCACAGCGTAAAAGTTAAGGTACTTGACAGCCAAAGAGACGGAAGGGGTCTTGGATTAGATCTTTTTTTAAAAATTCATCTGAAATATATCTGGTAGGAACTATTATGTGACTGAACTGCGTATCGACATTCTCTGCCTTACCATGTGAGGTTTGCAGACGTCAATAGTGTAGTACTTTTTTTTCATGGTAAAAATCATCAAAAATGAGTCCTCCCACCCCTTACTGTCAGACTCGTACGTACTGACTAAAATCCACAGTGTCTTTCAATAGACCTTTATGTTCCGGGGTCATGGTAATGAGAAAAGTCCCGCGACCGATAGTGTAGTTATAGTAGTACATTAAAGACGAATTGTCTAAAAAATGAAGTGCGTTTGTGTATTTCATCAATCAAAGTCATTGCCAAATAGTTTTTGTAATTGAAATAAAAATAATTATACTACTCGCTGTGTAAATGAAGTCGGAAAAAAAAAAACATTTTGCAATCTGAAATTAATTATTCAAGTTCACTTTAAGTGTAAACTTAATGAGCGTGAATGAACCGTTTAATGGTCACGCATATCATTACGCCTGTTCTTTTATGAAAGGTGCGGTAGAGGTATACGTATTAGACTTCAAGTTTGCCCCAGCTATACAACGTGTTACGTGAAATGCGCAAAACCTCTCGCGGGACAATTCAGCCCATGTTACTGACATTAAGACTTTTGGAAATTCACAAAAAAAATTCATACTGATGGGCCCGATCAATTTCTCATTTTGTATGAAAAACCTCTGTTTTTTTGCGAATTTCCAAAAGTCTTAGAACAAACATTGATCAGTAACATGGGCTGAGTTACCCCACGAGAGGTTTTGCGCTTTTAACGTCACAAGTTGTATATGACATAGGGGCTGGTGGTTTTGTAACCAATCGGGCTGAAATCCAGGCTCACGATTTTACTGAAACAAAAAAGAACTGGAACCTATTCATAAATTCTTCATAGAAAGCCAGCCCAAGACTTCATATTCAGAAGTAGCTTAAAGCATCTCGCTTTGTATCTTAATTGACACCTATTTTAATAGGGATGGATGGATGTTTGTATTATCCGTGACCTTGGAAAATAATGGCAGCTACACACCTTACGATAAATCGCAAATAAAACGAACAAACTGCAGGTTTTCTCATACACCCTTGTCGATTTATCGTTGCAGTTTGAACTGTACCGACTAATCGTAACGATATATCGTAAGGTGTGTAGCAGCCATTAAGAGCTCCAGGGTCACGGTTGCCTCGGGGTCGCGGGGCTAACGAGCTACCGTAAGTCGAAATCGACAACAATATACTAAGCTTAATAAAGTGGGAAATAAAAACAAGATAACTAAAGTACAGTACAATAATAAACTCTGCTTACATTGTTACAATAACAAGCGTGAAGTGACGTAATTAATGACCTTTCTAAATAAAGTAAAAAGCAACTCTTTATGAACAGACCTGTTAATTTAAAACTTGTCCAAATGTTGTAATTATAAAATTAATTAAGTACACTTTTAATGTAATTCTTGAGTATTTGTACGAAATATTATATGAAATGATACATCCGCTACTGATACATTTTTTGCTAATTAAATATTTCTTCATTCTTCAACCTTAAACAAGAACAAGTTCTAAGATTACCAAATTATTCGTCTATCTGTTTTAATAATGTTCTATTAATCTAGCTTGGAAACTACTGGACCGATTTGGATATGATACGATGCACCACGTAGTTACAGCCACAGCAATGTTAAGATAATTAATTAATTTAACTCTGTGTGTTTTGTTTTTTATTTGTCGTGGAAAAATCACCAAATGAGCCCTCAAGCCCATGTAGCGTCCATAATCATTCACAAAAAGTACACTAGCTGACTAAAATCCACAGCGTTCCTTCAATAGCTCTTGCGTTCCAAGGTTACGGCAAGGAGATATAAAAGACAATCCCGCGAACCTAGCAGGCTTTGAGCCTCTAAGATACCCCGTCAGATTGCTGGCAGTCATCGGTCGGCAAGTCAGTCAAGTAAAATTTTGGGAATCAAAGTACTTAAGTTACAAAATTAACTTATGATTTTGTGTGCTATAGGTTTTCTTTCTAATTTAGTGGCATTATTCGCCGTCAAATTGGTGTATTTGCAAATGTAACTAGTAAAATCCCCGAATTCATTAAAAGTTAAATTAACCACATCCTACTAAACTTCAACTACAAACCACAGATTATCAAAAAGGCAACAAGATTGAAAAACCAAATTGCAGTTCAATAAACACAAATTCACAAAAAACAAGGATGTTCAAGATTCAATGGTTCATAAATTATAATGGCTTAAGCTGATGTGCTACGTTTTACAGATTCGATTCGCTGTTCGATCATGGACCATGCTCGCTTCGGCTACGCATCGTGTCCAACACGTTTTTTTAACGCGCTTCAGCAGCGCGTTTGACGCGATACAGACGCGATACGCACACAAGTCAGACACAGCCTAAAATAAACGACAACAAACTGCTCTGATGAAAACGCGCCGTCGACGTGCGTTTCTAAAACGCGCTGCACCGGCGCGTTGAAAAAACGAGGTGTGCATAGGCTCTTAGAGCTGTTACCAATCTAACGGGCACCCATGGAGGGCCAATCACCTGCCAGGGTCGCGGGGCTATCTTATCAAGTAACTGTGGCCCTGGAACGTGAAAGGCTATTGCAGGAACACGTTGTATTTTAGTCAGTACGAGTCTGTCAGTCCCTTCCACTACACCAGGACTTATTTGGTCATTTTACTAATTAAAACATAGCCTATAAAATAAAATCTGGTGCTGTTTGTGTATGTCAGTTTAAATATTTGCTAACGCTCCAATGATAAAGGAGAATTTCTGAGAGTCAATGATATTCTTAACAGAACAAAAAGATGCTGTATAATGATCATCCTTCAATAAAAGTCAAGCGCAATGTCCCCAAGTTCGCGGCACTGACCTTTGACAGATCTGTTGAATAATGCGTGTGCGCAGATTGACGAACCGTGCTTACTTATACATTACACACGCGATGTAATAATTGGAAACACTGGGTTTTGTAGACGTAATAGTGTTAAAGTGAATAAACTAGTAAATAAATATTATATTTACGACATCACGCCTGTTATTCTTAAACTTACAGGTAGAAGTTTATCTATTACATTCATGTTTGTTGGTTACCAACGTTATTGACAAAAAACATAGGATAGCTGATAAATTCCTGACAAAAAAAATACATGGTCTGACCTGAAAATCAAACCCAGGACGTCATACTCACCATCAATAAGCAGCTCTTGCGACACAGAACAAAGAAGTCAACGACTTCATTTTTGTTTCAGTTTTCAGGAACGAAACACTTTGGTTCAAGAATTAATGGAATATTTACCTACTATAGTTTTTCAATTTAAGAAATAAGCAGTTACAAAACAAATAACCAGTATCGTCAAGAAATCTTTTAAGCAGCGAATAATAAAATAATTAAGTTATCCAGTGCTATGCCCATAAGTGGGATGACGAAGACTTCTTCCAAGGCAATAAGTTTTTGGCATAGGGTGACTTCACCATGGCCGCCTGGCTCCGTGTTGGAAGCCAGCGCCAACCAGTTTGAACTGAGTTCCCTCGGTGCGCAAGAGTTCCAATTCCTTCTGAATGAGCTCGCTCCATCTCGATTTCATCTTTTCAGGCCAAGGGCAAATCAAATTAAAATTAAAAAAGGCCTGTTGGTCTAGTGGTTAGTGACCCTGACTGCTATGCCGGAGGTCGTGGGTTCGATTCCCACCCAGGACAAATGTTTGTGTGATGAGCATGATCATTTGTTCTGTGTCTGGGTGTAATTTATCTATAATATGTATGTATTTAGAAATATATAAGTATGTTTATCAGTTGTTTAGTACCCATAACACAAGCTCTGCTTAGCGTGGGACTAGATGGCGTTGTGTGATAGTTGTGGGATATTATTATTATTTTCCTTTATTCATTTTTTGTCACATTTTATACATTTTTAAATATTATTACAAAAAAAATAAAAACATTTAAAAATATAAAAAATAGGTGCCCACCAGCATCGGGAACAGGGTCCAAGCTGCCGGTGGTTAGGGCTCCAGAGAGAGGAACCTCCTCACTATGCGTGCCGTGTCCAAGAGAACTGCTTTCTGCATCAAGCCCTTGAGCCAGCTGCACAAGGAGAGCCTCTTAAGATGTTGGTCGAGGCTCTTCGCGATTAGTCCATTGACCGTAACGACTATCGGTACAATGACTGCTGAGTCCACGTCCCACATGTCAACAATCTCGTGAGCTAAATCAAGATACTTGATTTTTTTATCATTTTCAGCTTTCACGAGATTCTCGTCATGAGGGACGGTGATGTCAACAATCATTGCACGGCGCTCTCGGCGATCTACCACCACTATATCAGGCTTATTGGCTACAATAGTCCTGTCAGTGATGATAGATTGATCCCAGTACAATATGGCATGACCGTTTTCAAGAACTGGGTCGGGCACATACCTATAGTATGGTACTTCAGAATTCACAAGGTTGTACTGCAGGGCAAGTTGCTGGTGGATAATCCTAGCTACTAGATTGTGTCTGTGCAAGTACTCGCTGTTAGCAAGACGAGAACAACCGGAAATAATGTGTCTGATGGACTCACCGGGACGGTGGCATGCCCGACAGATGTCAACCGTACCGTCCTTGACAATATATTTCCGGTAATTGTTCGTCATGATAACCTCATCCATAATCGCACAGACAAAACCTTCGGTTTCTCCGAAGAGGTCACCGAAACGTAGCCAGGCTACAGACGCCAAAAAGTCTACATCGGGCCCGTTAAGGGCCCGGTAAAACCGTCCGTGTAGCTCCTTGCTCTGCCATACCTCCCTGCGGTCATTAGTATCCAATATCACAGGTTTGCGCCAGTTCTCGTTGGCCAAGGAGAGCGGGGTAAGGCCTTTGTCCACTGAGACTACATCATGATGCATCCCCACGTCGGCTTTAAGGAAGTATTCCCTGAGACTGCATACCTCGCGGTTGTGCAAGGTCTTAGCATTGAGTAAGCCACGGCCTCCACACTTCCGCGGGATATACAGTCTCATCACCGATGACCGTGGGTGATGCATCCGATTTGCAGTCAGTAGTGTACGGACCTTTCTATCTAGGGCGTCAAGTTCCGTTTGAGTCCATTTGAGTATGCCGAAAGAATACATCAGAACCGGCATGACCCAACTATTGAAGGCGCGCACCTTATTTCCGCCTGATAAAAGACTATTTAACACTTTGTTCAGGCGGCCAAAGAAGCGCTCCTTCAACGATTGCTTCATGCCAGTAACATTGATGCCCAATGATTCCGACATACCCAAATACTTATAGGTTTCGGTTGCTGAAAGGGATCTAAGGTTTATGGAATCTGAGAGTTGGGTGCTCACAGATTCCACAATCTCCCCTCGCTTTACATGCATGACCGCACATTTCTCCACACCAAATTCCATCATAATGGCGCTACTGAAGGTTTCAGTGATCTTCAGTAGCCCCATCAGCTGCGAATTGGTGGGGGCAAAAAGTTTCAGGTCATCCATATAAAGGAGGTGCGATATAACCCGACCGCCTCTCCTCAACCGATAACCTAGACCCGAATCCTCCAGCAGTGTGCTAAGAGGATTCAGGGCTAAGCAAAACCAAAGCGGACTCAAACTATCACCCTGGAATATTCCTCGCTCAATCCTAATCGGTTCGTCGTTCCCAGGGGTCTGCCGACGTCCTGGATAGAGAAGGTACGTCCTCCATTGCCGCATACATGACAACTTATTATTATTATTATTTTCCTTTATTTATTTTTTCTCACATTTTATACATTTTTAAATATAATTACAAAAAAATAAAAACATTTAAAAATATAAAAAATAGGTGCCCACCAGCATCGGGAACAGGGTCCAAACTGCCGGTGGTTAGGGCTCCAGAGAGAGGAACCTCCTCACTATGCGTGCCGTGTCCAAGAGAACTGCTTTCTGCATCAAGCCCTTGAGCCAACTGCACAACGAGAGCCTCTTAAGATGTTGGTCGAGGCTCTTCGCGATTAGTCCATTGACCGTAACGACTATCGGTACAATGACTGCTGAGTCCACGTCCCACATGTCAACAATCTCGTGAGCTAAATCAAGATACTTGATTTTTTTATCATTTTCAGCTTTCACGAGATTCTCGTCATGAGGGACGGTGATGTCAACAATCATTGCACGGCGCTCTCGGCGATCTACCACCACTATATCAGGCTTATTGGCTACAATAGTCCTGTCAGTGATGATAGATTGATCCCAGTACAATATGGCATGACCGTTTTCAAGAACTGGGTCGGGCACATACCTATAGTATGGTACTTCAGAATTCACAAGGTTGTACTGCAGGGCAAGTTGCTGGTGGATAATCCTAGCTACTAGATTGTGTCTGTGCAAGTACTCGCTGTTAGCAAGACGAGAACAACCGGAAATAATGTGTCTGATCGACTCACCGGGACGGTGGCATGCCCGACAGATGTCAACCGTACCGTCCTTGACAATATATTTCCGGTAATTGTTCGTCATGATAACCTCATCCATAATCGCACAGACAAAACCTTCGGTTTCTCCGAAGAGGTCACCGAAACGTAGCCAGGCTACAGACGCCAAAAAGTCTACATCGGGCCCGTTAAGGGCCCGATAAAACCGTCCGTGTAGCTCCTTGCTCTGCCATACCTCCCTGCGGTCATTAGTATCCAATACCACAGGTTTGCGCCAGTTCTCGTTGGCCAAGGAGAGCGGGGTAAGGCCTTTGTCCACTGAGACTACATCATGATGCATCCCCACGTCGGCTTTAAGGAAGTATTCCCTGAGACTGCATACCTCGCGGTTGTGCAAGGTCTTAGCATTGAGTAAGCCACGGCCTCCACACTTCCGCGGGATATACAGTCTCATCACCGATGACCGTGGATGATGCATCCGATTTGCAGTCAGCAGTGTACGGACCTTTCTATCTAGGGCGTCAAGTTCCGTTTGAGTCCATTTGAGTATGCCGAAAGAATACATCAGAACCGGCATGACCCAACTATTGAAGGCGCGCACCTTATTTCCGCCTGATAAAAGACTATTTAACACTTTGTTCAGGCGGCCAAAGAAGCGCTCCTTCAACGATTGCTTCATGCCAGTAACATTGATGCCCAATGATTCCGACATACCCAAATACTTATAGGTTTCGGTTGCTGAAAGGGATCTAAGGTTTATGGAATCTGAGAGTTGGGTGCTCACAGATTCCACAATCTCCCCTCGCTTTACATGCATGACCGCACATTTCTCCACACCAAATTCCATCATAATGGCGCTACTGAAGGTTTCAGTGATCTTCAGTAGCCCCATCAGCTGCGAATTGGTGGGGGCAAAAAGTTTCAGGTCATCCATATAAAGGAGGTGCGATATAACCCGACCGCCTCTCCTCAACCGATAACCTAGACCCGAATCCTCCAGCAGTGTGCTAAGAGGATTCAGGGCTAAGCAAAACCAAAGCGGACTCAAACTGTCGCCCTGGAATATTCCTCGCTCAATCCTAATCGGTTCGTCGTTCCCAGGGGTCTGCCGACGTCCTGGATAGAGAAGGTACGTCCTCCATTGCCGCATACATGACAACAAGAAGGTGCGAAGTGTAGCATTTATTTTATACAACTCCAGCACCCTCATAAGCCACGCATGCGGCACAGAGTCATAGGCCTTCTTATAATCTATCCAACACGTCGACAGATCCCTCCGGGATCGACGAACCTGTTGGCTTACGGCCATGTCAATAAGGAGCAGCTCTTTAGTACCGCGGGACCAATTCCTACATCCATTCTGAGAGGCAGACATAATTGAATTGCTATCAATATGATAAGCAATTTTTGCTCTCAGAATGGATGTTAGAACTTTATAGATAGTCGGTAGACACGTAATAGGTCTATAGTTTTTTGGTTCCGCGGTACTACCTGTTTTATAGAGCAGGTGGGTAACTCCTGTGGTAAAAAACATTGGTAGCGACCCTGTCTCTAAAGATGACTGGAATTGTGAAGCTAAGCAAGCGTGCGAACTTCGTAGCCATTTTATCCAAAAATTATGCAGCCCGTCCGGTCCTGGAGATTTCCAATTAGGTAACGGACGGACTGCATGGGCCACGTCAAGAGAAGTTATGGATATTGCTTCCATTTCTGGGATTGAGTCACACGCTCGCTCAACCACACGCATCCAGTCACCCTCAGTGTGACCAACGGGCACCGACCAAATACTTCGCCAAAAAGCACTCATGGCTTCATTATCTGGCAGATGGCCCGTCAGTAACACCCCGATTGAGAATGGGTCGCTCCCACGTTCTGTATACCCACCTTTCATCACTTTGGAACATGCGATTCTGAGTGTATCGATCCACTCTTCTCCTATACCGGCGGATACGGTTCGCCCATGCATAAACTTTCTGCTTCAGGAAGTCAATGCGCTCTGTGAGACGGGACATATAATCTTGAGAACTGATTCCAGTTCCCGAGAACGCCCGTCTCACAAAGCGCATCACCCTTGGGCGTGTATTTCCCTCCCTGAAGCAGATGAGCTTTCCAATGAGCACCCTGGCCTCATTGATACGACGCTCAATCCTGCATTGCCAGGCTGGAGCGGCAGGTTTCGGTCGTGTAGCTCTGTCTGTGTTTGGAAATTTGACATGAGCTACACGACACGCCGCAACAGCCGTACAATACAAGATTGAGTGTGTATCGCAAAGGTTTGCGCTGCTCTCAATAAATTCTGGTAACAGCGCATCCAGGGCACACACTAGCGCTCTGTTTTTTTTATTCATGGGCAAACGTGGTAGCCTCGGTCTAAGATCAGGTGATGTGAACCGACACTCACGAATCGCATCCTCCAAAGCACTCCCTATTTCCACATTGCATTGGTAATCTGCAGATATAACCCTGTCGGCCTCCTCCTCAACATCCTGGTTTACTCGCGCAGTAACAGGTGAATGGGAGTTTACCTGTGTTGCGAGAGGGTTGTCGACAGGGCTACTCCGCACTTCCGAGCGCAGCCGATCAAGTGTAGCATCATCCAACCTATGACTACGTTGAATCACGCGCACCTGATCCGACAATCGTTGGGCCGAGACGTTGACAGCGGGCTCAAGCACCTGAAACAGAGAGAGCATCCTGGTTCGGTATGCCGTAAGGTTAATGCCCCCCTCTGTAGCCCCATAATATGCGCGCATCACATTTTCGTTAATGGACTGAGTCCAACGAATGCGCGACACATTTCCACCGGCAGCGGGGACCCTGTTCGGGGCCTGTTGGCCTCGAGGTCCCAAGCCCGCTGGTGGCCGTCCTCTTCCTCGTCGTGGCGGTGGTGGTGGCGTCGACGGCGGGGAAAAAAACTCGTCGCTGGAGCTCGACGCGGCTGCAGCGCTCAATGACACGACGTCCACTGGTGAGGCGCGTCCCGGCGACTGCGAGGCGGAGCTCAGCAACGAGCCCGGAGATGGTGGGTGTGCTGGTTGCGGTTTTGTTCGACTTCTCGTCAACATTATAGAATGACTGGATTTATTTTCTTCATTTTCGGCATTTTACTGTTTTGTGGTTGTTATTATCGATTTTCACTATTGGTTGTAAATATTAATATCTGATTCATATTGTTACTTAGGTTTTACAACAAATAAATTAAATTAAAATTGACGAAGAAAATTATTGACGTCAGTCACTCTTGACAGCCGAACCACAGATTATTATTATTATTATTATAATTAAATAATACGCAATCCAATCACCTAAATCTAGTAAATAGATCGTTTATGAAAGACCTAGGTATTAAAGTCATCTGTTTGTACCAATTAGTAGGTTTACTTTCATTTATGTCTTAATCAGACAATCATTATAATAAAAAAACGATTGTAATATGACATGTAATCGAACGTATAAAAGGCTGCACCAGTAACTTCTGGTTTTATTTGCAACTTTGTCATCGCACAGTTGGCATTGGAACGCGATTCTTATCCATGTCCAGTCCTGTTTTACCGCATCGTGTCGCGGGTTCGGCCCCCGAACGGAACAAATGTTTTTATGAGCTACAGGTAGTTGTTCCGGGTCTGGGTGTTTGTGTAAGTTTCTATATTTGTAAACACACCCACGACACAAATACTGTTATCAAAGCTATAATGCACTTTTTTCCGATTCTTGAACCACAGCACCTGTGATCTTTCTAAATTTCTAGTTATTAATCATTCAGTAAAACTCCACAATATTTTCCCCCTTTCAAACTACGTTATGTTCACGTGCTTAATATTTGTCGCCATCTGTTGAACTCGTGGTTTTCACGACGGTTTCGAGTCAAGCAATTACTGACGAAGGTACCTGACTCAGATCCGTTTGAAAACCACGTGTTTTAAATATCAAGGTATAAAATCCCATTAATTAGATAATATACATTACTGCTAAAATTCTCTACTAGAGTAAATATAAACTTGGCATAAAGGAAAAAGCTGCAAAAATACTTCTATGCCAAATATTATATTGTTTAATCAATATTGATTAACATCAAACATTAGCTCGAAATTTATCCGACTTCATTACAGTGAGAGCCAATAATCTACCCACATTCCGACGTAATAATAACTACGATTGAATGCTCCGCACCCATCCCATTCAAAATGTGCAACTGATGCTGTGTTCATCTCAATGGAGAAAGGAATCGAGATCCGGGCTAATATGTAAGCGCGTTTCCATTGACTGACGGTTTTTCTCGACGTTTGACGTATAATGAACTAATGACAGACGTCAATCAAAATAAGATGGCGGAATGTTATATTTATTAGGTGGAGTTTAGGTTAATTAAAGATGATTATGAAATATTTCTTAGTAGTATTTACTAGGAATTTCTCCTGTGTCGTGGGTATATACAAACATTTAAACTCACATGAATAGCCAGAACCAGAAGAACAATCTAATTATGTTGATACATTCATGATTTTTATCATTTTACTTATCCTAAGGATGTTGCATTCTTCATTATAAAAACAGTTGAACATCGCGTTATGCTTCTAGTTCCCAACATTCGATCCAATCTGTATGCCCAGATAACATACCACTTTAATACGATTGGTTATTGTTTTACAACCACTAGATTTCTTAGGCTCAATTAGTAACTGAATCTAGGGGCCATAGTCCATGAAAAAGTTTAAATCAGTAAGACTTAAAATTGACATTATTTTAACTACAAAAGTCATACCATCTTAGATCATCGTGTCGTATCGTCTCAACAATGGAAACGCGCATACAAACTATCATGCATCGGAAACCACGCGACCTGCCCAATCTCGACCACTCACCGATCGCTGTTATGTAAACATTTTACAATAATTATGTACGCTCTTCATCTTATATGTGACGTCACAAATAATGCAAACTATTCTTCACCTTTTATTGGTGATATAATTTTGCATGTGTGTGAGGCTAATTTCGAAATTAATTTTATGCAAAAAATGTTGCGCGACATCGGCTATAATTAATAGAGTTGACATAACATAATATCATGTCAGCAGAAAGAAATTGAAAGAAGAATAGCAAACACTTGGAAAAGATTCTGGTCGCTGAGCGAAATAATGAAAAACAAAGAAATGCCTATGGCTGAGAAACGGAAAGTCTTCAATGCTTGCATATTACCATGCCTTACATATGGATGCCAAACTTGGGCCTTAACAGAACAACAACAATCTAAAATAAATATATGTCAGAATGGGATAGAGAGAAGCGTATTGGGTGTAAGAAGAAGGGACAAAGTACAATTAAAAAGTATCAAAGGAAAGACTAAGTTTGAAAAAGTTCAATCAGTATGCAGAAAATTGAAATGGCGTTGGACAGGGCACATGATGAGAGAAAAGAAAGAAAAATGGACTAGAATAATAACGGAATGGTACCCTAGAGAAAGCAGTAGAAGTAGAGGAAGACAGCCAAAGCGATGGGAAGACGATTTGAAGCAGGTGGCTGGGCCAGAATGGTTACGCACTGCAAGGGACAGAAATATGTGGAAATCCTTAGAGGAGGCCTTTGTCGAAAGACAAGCTGTTAAGAGGGTAAAAAAGCCAATTGCCGAGATTATGTTTTAGTTTAAGTTATTTTATTTTATTTTCTTGTTTTTTTACCATGTTTATTTTTTAAGTAACATTAGTCAAATATGTAGTAACAGCAATAAAGGCTTATTTTATTTTATTTTATTTTATTAATATCATGTCTGTATTTTGCAGAAATGTATATAAATGTTTCTGGTGGCCACCATGAACAGAACTCTTAACGCGATCCAGTATAGGTTGTGGGAAAGAGATGGCACTAGACGACTTGTATAGCTTCTAGGTCTACCGCGGCCCCGTAACGCTGTTTCAGCGCACCAATCATATGAGCTTTGCATGGCCCACAGCAGTTTGGCATAATAATTTATCTAATTTGATGCATTCGTTCGGAGGTTATGCGCGAACAGATAGACTAAAGCGACTTTGTCTTTTATGTTTTGTAAAGATGACCGATAACTCATCGTTAGTTGCGCTTTAATGAATAAATTGAAATAAATAATTTATTTTATTACAACATGACAAGTCCTGTGGTTTTTGAAAATTACATCTAAACTGCATCTCAATGCAGTTTTAACCTTCAACAATTGACACTTTCATTTAAAAAAATGCCTTGAAATATGACTTTGACTTCACGCAAAATTTTAAAAGGAAGTAAAAGACGAAAATGTTTGTTTTTGACCCAATTTTCTTTTTATATCGACTTGATTCACCTTTTATGGGTTAACAGAGAGTCACATAACATTGTATTTGGTGTGTACCCACATTGATGACCATTGATGAAGACGGTGTGGTGACTGCCAAATTGATCGCAGCTCAAGCCGAAAATATTTAACAACATTTTGCGCTTGTTATTCATACCTACCAGTACATCTAGTTCCTAAGAATTAGGAAAGCGTCCTCCACTCCACCCCAGCCGCAGTGGTAGACGCCCACGGCGTCTGACGTCGGCAGACGATCTCCGGCCACCGTGGTGCGGGCATGCGGGCAGCGAGTACTGGGCGACGCGCTTTCCGACCATGTAGCATACCCGGGTCGACGACGCGATGTGTTCCACGCGCGCCTCAAAGAGTGTCAGCATAATGACGGGACCCCCCTCTAGATGGCCAAATCCTGCCGGAGTCGCGGAACTTAACTCATTACCGTGACCCCGGAACATAAAGTGCTATTGAAGGAAACCGTGGATTTTAGTCAGTACGAGTCTGAGAGTCCCTCCCACCCTGCCATGGGCGGGAGGACTCACTTGATGATTTTACCTCGCTAAAAAAAGTTCCTTAGAATTGACACAAATCTTAAGTACAAAAATAATGTGGTATTTAGGAGGTATTTATTTACACACAGCAAATATACACAGCAAATAACGATTTCTGCATAGATGGGCTACGCACAGTGACTTATGAATTTGATGGCGTACAACTGGTACCACCAGGTAGCCTACCATGAACTCTTAACGCGATCCAGTTTAGGCTGTGGGAAAGAGATGGCGCTAGATAACTTGTATAGCCCTGTCTCTTTCCCACAGCCTAAACTGGATCGTGTTAAGAGCTCGTGGTAAGGCTCCTGTGTCTAAAAAAGGATTGTTTAAAACTGATCATCATAATGATGAAACAGTTTTTTTGAGAATCCATTACAGCATCACCTTTCCTTTCAAACCGCACTCTCCGTAACACTAAACCAAACTGTATCATTATAATGCAATAATTGCGTCAAAGCGAGACAGTTCCAATTAATGCATCCGTAAGATGATCGCTTGTAATATTGCAGTGCATCGGGTTACAAACGGCCACTATATGCAATACCTATTCCAAATTATTTTTCTCTTTCTTGTATGACTTAAACACAAAAAAGTTAGCGATCTCTTTGAAAAGTCTAAAATATATTTTTGTTATGGTAGATTTCTGGTATGATTTCTTCTTCTTTTCTTTAGGAATAAAAATGGCGGTTTGACAGCTTATCCATGGAAAATATGTCAAACCGTTATTTTAATTCCTCAGATAAAGGTTATCGGACTATTGAAAAATCAGCCCTTAATTGTAAAACAGTTCAATAAGATAATAACGTAAGACACAAGCATGCAAAACTTGGAAATCATTACATACTTTGCAATGTTTGTATCCATTTTACGAATATTATAAGAATTGCTAATTGACGTATCGTATTATAAGGAATATTACAAAGTGTCCGTTTTAGACCGCTGTTAGTATTAGCCAAGTCTAGATCTAGATCATGTGGTAACGGACCGGTCTGTCTAGGTTCTATGTAAACTTGACACGGTGCGTCTAGGAAAAGTAACTTCTTATGCGTAATAGGCTGCGTCTTTATTTTGTAGTGTGATTTCGTAAAAAGAGCTCTAATTTCAGAGCTTAAAGCTGCGTTTCCACCAAAGATGTGCGATGAAAATGTGCTCACGAGGATGTGTAGCGGAGCAATGTATGGTGCGAGAATGCGTTGCGAAGCTGTGAAATGTGTCGACGAGGGTGTGGTGTAGTGGGAGCGGAGACGCAACACATCCCTCGCAACACATCACTCGCAGTATCCCTCGCTTCTTTTGTATGCGCAAAAATCTAACTCCGCTGAGCTGTTTTCACCAGAGCTGTGCTGACCAAGGCGAGGTAAATGAAGCGAATCTGTTGGTTCTTTACAAACACATCCCGCGTTACGCATCCTCGCACATCTCTGTTGGAAACGCAGCCTAAGAGCTCCCTGCTTGTGTAAGTGGTTTCTAAATGTGATTATGCTCGGTGTTCGGTGTTTTGGTCATCTTCAACACTTATGACAAGGTTTGAAAAAGTCTTTTTTTTATATACTTCGCCATCCACTGTCACCGTCAATGCTCGAATATTTGTCTGATGCTACATCTATCGCACAGCAAGCGCAGCGTAGGAACGCCAAAAAGCTGGACAGACGACCTTATAAAGGTCGCCGGAAGACGCTGGGTGCAGGTCGCTTCCAACCGGTATATGTGGAGATCTAAAGTAAAGGGGAGGCCATGTTCAGCAGTGGACGTCCTATGGCTGAAATGATGATGATAACATCTATCGCTACGAAAAGACGCGATGTACGATGCGATACGATAACGTTATATCGCAAGTAATCGCAACACATGTGCTCTGGGTCGAATAAATTAATTCATGAGGAAATCAGGATGTGCTAGTGCCAAAAAGATGTAAACATGTAACATTTACTAGGTACTACATAATATTATACTTGATATGATATAACAAGATGGTGGAGGTCATCTAGATGTGGTCAGACCATTTTTTGTGTAGAAAAATCGTCAGATGAGTCTGTTTGACTAAACCTACCCTATTCTTTCACATGCCTTTTGCTTTCCAGGGCCGCAATGGACTCTCAAGACAGTCTTTCGACACCGGGCATTTGGCCCCTTCAAATTTCTGATCTCCACGAGGCATGCGTGGAAAACGACGTGCCACCGTCTCGTACTTGATCCTTGATCGGACGGCGAGCTACCCTTCCGTGATTAATCAGATACATCTAGTTAGCCTACTATCACAATATTCTTAATTGGGGAAATGGCGCAGCAGATGGTAAATGATGAATTATTCAGTTTTGCAACATCTACATACTTGTTTGATGATGTATGACAACTTGAAAGATCACTATCTCCTTGACTAGGTACAATTAATGATTGATGCATCAATCATCAATCCACTGTAACATCATTTAAGGGAAAATTAACCTTATCAGCTAGTAAATAAGGTGGTTGAAAACTGCATTCACTTTGTTTACATTGGTGAACTTTAATATTGTAGTAGGAAATTAGTAATGTTACACCTTTTAGTTGTGTTTATAGTCTGTTGTAAAATAAACCCTGTTGTTAAGGAATAAGTTAATTATTGGTTGTATTTATGTATTGGTTACAACAATAGTGACCAATAAATCTGATATCCAGTCTTACAACTACTGGGATTTAGAAGTTAAATTGGCAGTCTCTCAATGTGAGTAACTCGTGTTTACCTGTAGCCGGTTTGACTAGAAACCGATTTCATCATAGTTGGGAAAATAAGACAAATAATGATAATCATCTTCTTGCACTTATTTCATTTAACTAAGGCTCGGTGCAACACTTTTCTTCTTGCATTTTCCCCTGTTGGACGTTACGGCATCATTTACTCCATTTTTCTTTCATTTCATTCCTCACAAAATCCTTCCATGTATTTTCATGGTGGGAGAGGTATTGGGCTAAAATATAATCAAAGTACATACCTTGAAAGTAAAAAAAAATATGCAATTCAATAAATAACGTCCAGTGCATTCTAAATTGCATAGCTCACCCACCTTTATTGTAACGCAACTTTTTAATATCATAAAAGAAAAAATAAACTCTACGACTTTACTAACAAATCTGAAAAAAAAAAACTAAGAATTTGAACTGTTTTAATTCTCAAGGTAAGTCGTAATTTTGAAAGGTATTATTTTGTGTAAGATTCAGATTTTATCTCTATTTGATCTAATGACAATTTTGTTACATTAATTGTCTTGGTTTATAACTATTTTATTTATCTTGGTATTAATCTACTAGGCAACTAGTTACAAGAAATATTGCTAAATATAAATAACAAAATTAACTTTTATTTGTAAAAGAACAATAGAACAAAACCTGTTCGGTGGAGGTGCATTTCGCGATCAAATTAATATAGACCACGATCTGAAAATAAATTAATACAAATAAATTTTTAATAACCTTATTAACATAACTAAAATCGAGCATTTATTAGTTTAAGAACTTTAATTATCAATATTTTATTTTGAAAATAAAATGTTCATGGTCCGAATTTCTTCAGCGTATAATGTTCCCACTGCTGGGACACAGAACCCTCTGGTTTCTCTTAGTCTCTCTGTGACAGTGAGCTAGTGGTCTATAATCCACCACGCGGGCCCAGTGTGGGTTGGTAACTAGATGTCACATTTCTTCGAATTTTTGTTTCTAGGACATGTTGGTTTCCTGACAGTGTTTTCCTTCACCTTTTATACCAATTATTCTAATCAGTAATTTGTATTTTTTTTTGTCCCTTCGAGCCATAAAATTCTTAAATTATTAATTACGACTTATCCTATAATTTACTCAAACAATAGATGTAAAGATTACAGCAACAATTTAATATATAGAAAGAAACCTTTCACGTCGATACTGAGGTAATGTAATATTTGTAACAATTTCAACCTTTAGGTAACAATAATAACAATCATTTTAGTTCGATCGTTCGTCAGTTAAAAACGCGTGCGTTCTTTGTAGAGTGACCACATTGATATTCGGGAATATTTAAAAATTCTTTAAAAGAGAGTCTACTATCATTTAAACAAATGTTTGAAGACGTCTCATGTCGAAGGAAGTTATTTTGCGAGCAGTTAATTTTTTTATAATTATTTTACAAACTTTGTCTGTGCTTCACTGAAATTTTAACTATTTATCGAAGTTATCTGAGATAATAAAGGGCTCTTTTTAATAAATAAGTTAAACTGTCATAATGGACAAATTATATCTACTGCGAAAACTTAATCATAGATTATCGTTTAGAAAATCGCTGTGATACATCTTTGCGCCGGCGTCGACGTCCACGTCATCACATTATGCCATAGAAACCATGACGCCAAAACTTTGGTGTAAAATCCCCATGAATATTAATATTACAAAACTGCATAATTTATATTATTTGGGGCTCATCTATAAAACTTTATCTCATAATCAAAATATGTGGTTATTACAACATTTGGTCTATAAAAGACTAATTTTAGGAACGCCAAGCCTTGTTAGAATGTTTGTATTGTAATAATTATGTAATTTACACATTCTGATGATATCTGCTTTGTTGACACACTGCCTATGACCGGGTTATATTGTTTTATAGGAAAAAAACATAACACACCTTTGGAGGTTTAGTACAGAAAATACTCTCCTAACACGTACTTAGGCTTTTATCACATCTACGCTGATGTCGCTTACGTACATCAGCGAGAAATATATCAATAACCGTAAAATAAGTGTGACGACAAAAAATCTGCAGGGACAGTCCCACTTTAAACATAAATTGTACACATACTACAAGGTGCAGTTCTTGACATAATGTCAAAGTTGCAGCATTTACTTATTTTAGGTAAGTAAAGGCATGCCTGTGTTTTCGGTTTAATTTTATTTTATGGATATTATTAAATTAAAACGAATTCAGACGCAACTACGACTTTTTGTGTTCATAAAGAAGAACAGTATAAAATGTTGACCTTTGGTTTGACGTCGCATTGGTTGTGACCTTAATGATTTTCTCCAAGAAAAGTTAATTCAGTTTTTTTTAATAACTTTTGCAAAATCTTTAAAATTGTGTGGAATCCAGCAACCGTCATAATAATTCCCATATTTTTCATATGACAAAATTCTTTTGTCATATGAAAATATGGGTACTTTTGGCCTCAGGATATTGTTTTTTTTTTACATGTTTTTGCGACATGTGTAAAAACCAAGTTGGTTTATACTTGGTTCATTATTTTTCCACTCTCTAATTAATATTCTATTTTAAAGGCTTAGGTATAGGTTTCGAAATACCTACCTACCTAAAAAAAACTTTTCGGTCAAAACCAGTTTCTGTGAGCCAGGTTTGCATTTGTGTGTTTAGGGATAATAAAATTGAAGTAGAACTTTTGCAAAAATTCGCCGACCTCTCCTAGTATATAGGATGACTGGTAATTAGAGAACGATACTTAAACGCGTGATCGTGCTCATGATAATCAACAACTTTTACTATGGGAACAAAACTGAAAACTCAAAAAAAAAATCAGCTGTTCTGTACTTTTATGTTTGCTTATTATACTGAACCGCTGATATTTTTTTTACGATTTCGGCTTTGCTCCCATAGTAAAAATTGTTGGTTATCATGACATTATCAAGTATCGTACAATAATTACCAGTCACCCCGTATACCTAAGCTGATCATGTTATTCTTGTAAGACTTCTTTAAAAGCAAATTTCTTATCATTGACAGACTGATCATAATTTCGTTAATCCCAATCAGTGCAGTAGAAACTCGAACATGAGAGACCCACATGTCACAGTGTCGGAGTCCGGCAACAAACAGTTTTTACTGATTTCGTTGAGCACAGAAGTTTCATTTTCATCTGGCTGAGCTCGCTAAATCTTAGGTCTCAATTTTGCCTGGATTGAGGGCATGCGAAAATCCACAAAAAATAATTCTTGAAACATCATAACACCAAACCCACAAAAGGAGGAGATTGTAGCCTCTACAACACGTCAAAAATTATTTATCATCGTGCACATTCCCACACTTACATTTTAAAGCTAGACCGGACCAGAGACTAGCCATAGACTATAAACTTTCACTGTCTATGACCGAAAGTCGTAGGTAGTCTAGCTAAGAGTCCATAGAGCTTAAATTGTCGGTGGATCAACACTAGCTTATTATTGTGTTGCGAAAGTTATCTGATGTGAAATAAACCTACAAATTAATAATAATATATGGCGTAAATATTTAAATATTGATACCCACGTGGGGAGACCTTTGCCCTGTGTTGGGACAGTTAAAGACTGCATAATACAACCACGTCATGTTGTTAGTTATGTAATAGGGGGCGAGGCTTTGGCCATCAACCGGAAAAATATCCAGACATTGATGCTGAGAAATTCATGACAGAAAAGTCCAATATCACCTTGCCTGATTTTGCAATTGAACCTGGGAGTCTCTTGCTACTACTAAAGCAATGAGGCATAGAGTGGTCTTTCTTAAGTACCACTTGGTAAACAAAGTTTTATAACAGTTAAGTTTCAACTTGCTTTTGGATTTGTCTTATAGCCTTCAAATTGTTACATTATTGGTTCCTTTTGCGTAATTTTAACCTTCCAAAATAATTATTGAAACAATTAATGCCATTGCGAAAGGTCATCATTTTAAAGGAACTGACATACAAACACCCCAGACTACGGAGTCTGGGTGTTTGTATGTATGTCAGTTTCTATGTTTGTAAATGCACACGCGATATCATAAGTGCATTTGTTGTCAGTACATGCAATTGATAAATGGCATTTATTTTGTAAGTTGGTTACAAAAAACACTATTAATCAATATTTTTAAAGCTAGATGAGGCCGGTGTTTTTTATGTACCTGACTACTCTGAGAAGAAACAGCCGAAACAAACTCATAGGTCACAGTCTCTCTTAAAGTCCAGACATTGTTTTCAGGCTCAGGTCATTACTAGAACCATGCGGGTGTCTGAAATGGTCTTTGTAAGAACCACACAGATTTTGAGTGGTCTATGAAAGAACCACACAGATTTGAGTGGACCCCTCCAGTCAGTGCAAGCATTTTTTCAACAGGTCATCGTGTAGCTCGACTCAGAACATAAGGAGCTCAACGGTAGTCAATAAAACTGCTGCATCCAATTAGAATCAGTGACGTCACACTGGTAACTGTCAGAATCTAGAACTATAGACCTATCCACGTCAGATAAGCTTACGCACCCGTCAGCCTATTTTAATAAGACTCATGTAAATCGAAGACTTTCACTGACAATTTGAAGTCCTGGTACAACCTGTACTATTTACATAGCTATATAAGTTTATGGGCCGAAGTGGGTCAGCGTTGGTCAGTTATTGTGAATCATTGTTATATAAGGCAGGTTCCTAGTAGTGATGGGATTGGGTATCGACTATCGATAGTTTATTTTGGAAATGGAAGTGCACTGATGAACTTGACTTCACACATGTTTTTCCCTTAGTTGAATTATTATTAATAGTAAAGTAAAGGGAAATTATTTGGTGAGACAGGTAACTCAGTGATAGAGTCTTAAAAGTCTCTCAAAACGTTACTTAAGCATGCAGTAATGCGAAATGATGTGTCACTACGTATTGTCCACTTTAGTAGTGACCTAGTTGCATCGTTACGCATTACTGCATGCATAGGTAACGTTTTGAGAGATTTTTAAGACTCTATCACTGAGTTGCCTGTCTCACCAAATAATCTCCCTTTACCCTACATCTACATTTTGCCAGTTTTGTTTAAAAAGGGCGAGCCTGTTGTCATCGACACTTAACATGACCTGAAATTCGAACTCAGGAGCTCTTGCTGACCAACTGCGCTTACAACTATTTAGAGCAACTATGGAGCTATATCAGAACATTAACATCATTTTGTTATGTTTGACAAAATGTATACTGGTTCAGGTGCTGTGAGTGATAGAGACAAAAGAACAGCAAGCTTCATAGTAAACTCATCCCTTTGGTAGTTATATCAACAACAAAAAGGGATGAGATTTCTCTGTCGTTTTATCTTCTTACCTTTTTTTCTAGGATAAATAACGTAATTTTCGCATGATACAGACAATCTCTTTGTGGGCGAGTGTGGGCTGTTAATTGAGTATAAGTGGGTGGTTTTATTAAGCAATGTAGCATCATCAGCATACAGAGCCCATCTTAGTAGGTACCCTATATTATGTATTACAAACTGTTACTATACACTCATAAAACCAATAATGTAATTTCACATATAAATGCACATCACTGTTTAACTACAACCTAAGTACAGTTTTGTTTAGTGATGTAATGTTGCGATTCAATTAAATGATGCTTTATAGATCGTTTTAGTGACGTAACATGGTGAGTTGACCAACCAGGGCAGGCCATCCTGTGTTTTTTTGAAAGGATGTGACATACATAGATAATCCTAACACTATTTTGTCCATAAAAGGTGTTCCAGCGGTTGTAGACTGTGTTTTTACTTGAGTACGAATGAGATTTGCATAGGAAAAAGGAGGTTTTGTAATTAATACCTTGGTTTGCTAGCTTGCTAAGTCAGTTTGGCTTTCTAAAACATGTGATGGAAGGTAATAGACATCCTGTGAATATTATAAAGACTAAAGTTGATTGTCATGGCAGTGAAGATTCTACTGTATTTGCAAGATTGTTTTATATTAAAATAGTGATGAGAATTAAGCTACAATCGTTTGATAACATAAGTTCTTGTTGATTGGAAAATCAAAACATATTCCTAAAAAAACTGGTTGACAGACTTCAGGTGTCTGGGTACCAAAACCGTCGACGGTTCTTATGAAAATCTTGAATACAGCAAAGATTTTACATGATGAAGTCATTTAAAAGATATAATTTAAGATGATGTTATTACAAAAACAATTTAAGTTGATAGCCACAGGAAGTAATTACAAAATACAAGTATCATCAAACTCTAAAATAGTCTAAAATTACTACATAAGCTCTAATTTTAACGTAGAAATCAAAATAACTGGTTTTGTTTAGCAAAATATCAAATGAAATTATAATATTAGCTTTCTAATCGATGCGATGATATCGACTAGGAAGTGTCTAAATGATCTCATTTAGGCTGACAGTCATAGGTATTGGATGACGGAAGCTAGAATAATTTAATGATAATAAATATAATTTATAGAGCAGTGGTGGCCCAGTGGTATCGGTCCTGACTTACGAGTTGTAGGTCGTGGGTTTGAACCCCGCAGGGCGCATTATTTTGTGTAATTTATTTCACCACCACTGCTCTCAAAACGGTGAACGAAAACATCGTGAGGAAACCGGCATGTCCTAGAACCAAAAATATAGATAATTTATGTGACATCCACCAATCTGCACTGGGCCCGCGTGGTGGATTATGGCCCACTCACTCTCACAGATAGGAGGCCTGTGTCCCAGCAGTGGGAACATTATAGGCTGACGATGGTGCATGAATATTTCATTCATGTTATAGTGGATGAAAGTGAATCAAATCACATACACAATTGAAAATCGTGTTTTTAATCAACTTCAAAAAGGAGGAGCCTAAATCCGTCGTTTACCAACCGATTTGAAAAAATCTTTCTTTGTTAGATTTCTTCCCAAATGATCCTGTGAACATGTTATACCACCACAAGAAAAAAGTAAAATACCTACAAAATAACTTTTTTTCTTAAGTTTGTTTATTTATCGTGTGTCTCAAGTTGAGAGAGATGCATTGCAACATTGCACTGTAGTGCAAAACTTTATAATTATTTTGAGTTACGCAATAAGTCAAAACGAAAATGGATTTTGACTTGCGCAATAGAACAATCTCGCCGATGTTTAGACTAAGTAACCCGTAAGAATTGTTTCGAAATAAATAATTTTATACCACAGTAAAATAGCATATCTTTGCGACACACCCAAAAATGTTGGGTAATGTCTAGAACTAATTGAACTAAGCTTATTGACAAATCGTGGGACTGTCTAAACCGCGGCCCTGAACGTAAACTGTGAATGTGAAGGAACTGGGAGGAAAGTAAGAGTATGATAATTCCTTTCGCTCCACCTAGGGCGGGAGAAATCATTTGATGACTTTACCAAGAAAAGAAAAAGCTTACTATAATATAAATAAAATATGGCTAGGCTATACGAGACGGGGTGCTAAGGACGGGAAACCTCCACGAGTGCCCGAGGACTGGAAGTTCCTTTCCGGATACGTCCGGGGGGAAGCCCAGTTTCTCGGGACGGTGCGCCCCGGGGTACGGGCAAGAACTCCCCGTAAGGGGTTTCCTTGCCCGTATGCCAATGTCCCGTCACACCGCTCCACCACGTGTCCCTCTGTTTAGCAGAGGGCACAGTGGTTGGAGTAAGAGCGGGCCCGGCGTGCACTAACCCTGCCGCCGGGCAGGCAAGAGGAGCGTCAGCATAATGACGGGGCCCCCCTATAGAGGGCCACAGTCCTGCCGGGGTTGCGGGACATACGTATACCGCGACTCCGGCACATGAGGGGCTGCCGAGGGATACTGTGGATTTTAGTCAGTACGAGTCTGACAGTCCCTCCCGCCCTGCCCGGGGTGGGAGGACTCATTTGATGATTTTGCCACGTAAAAAAAAAGGCTATACGAGACGAATGATGCTATTAGAGGATGTGATCCAAAGAAGTTAATAATGTTTACATAGAGGGATTTTACCCGTATGTTATACTAGTTTTCATCAGCGGAAATCTTGAAGTCCCTTGTAGTTTCATGGAATAAGAGGAAGAAGAAGGATATAACCGTCTCCACGGTCTCACCAATAAGAAACAAGAAAAGAAAAATAAACCTTTATTGGCACCCGCCACTAGTTCATACGGTATCACAGGAAAACAAAGAAAAATAACATAACAATAAACTTTTTAAAAGTAAAATATATCTATGCCTAACAATAATGTTGACACATATTATTATATTGTGTGACTCACGATTACGCCAAATAAGCCCATTTCAGCATAATGTCAGACAACAGGTGCCCGACGCTGTTTTACAAAAGAATTTAAATGTTCTATGACCACCAACTTATCCATTCCAATGACTCCACCGCTCATGGAAAAGACATCTTTTATTGATATTTTTAATGGCCTATTCAAATTGACGACTGTAGAGTCTATTTTGTCCGTTGAAACATCTACACACTAACAGCTTTTTCCGACATGGTTATACCTTTTTTAATTATTGTCCCTCTCTTTGAATTTATCTCATATCGTGTGTACATGTACAAACCTATAAACCTTCAAGCACAAACAGTTATAACCAGAACAACAAAAAACCTACACAGACATTTGTAATGCACGGAATTCGAATCCGTGATATGCAGCACAGCAACGGTATTTCCAGCCCCTCGGGCTATATCTAAGAAATAAAGACATCACTGTAATTTAAAATTTCATGCTCTTACATTTAGACGGACAGTAACCACGCATTAGTTAGAATATCACCGGTAGCAATACAAAGTTGTAGTGAAAGGTAGACATTATCAGGGACCAGCTGATCTGGACCAGTTACCTCTGACATATTGCAATAGTTGAATGCAAAGTAAGAGGCAATTGGTTTGTCAATGGACATCCCGTGACTTAGGATTGAAAGAAATTGAGTTGAAATTAAGAATTGAGGTCTATAAAACATTTTTGGGTGCTATAGTCGATTGATTTCGCAGTGTAGACAGTCTTCCCACTAGGTGGACCGATGACATCGTGAGGGTCGCGGGCAACCGATGGATGCACGTGGCGAATTATTGTACGGCGTGGCGGTCTAAGTGGGAGGCCTACCGCGGCATCAGACGTCTGCAGACGATCTCTGGCCACCGTAGGCGCGGGCATGCGGGCAGCGAGTAAAGGGCAACTCGCTGCCCGACCATGGACCATGCCCGGGTCGACGGCGCGTTGTGTCCCACGCGCGCCTCAAAGAGCGTCAGCATAATGACGGGGCCCCCTCTCAGAGGGCCAAAGCCTGCCGGGGTCGCGGGATTATTTCCTTACCGTGACCCCGAAACAGAAAGGGCTATTGAAGTCTGACAGTCCCTCCCGCCCTGCCCGGGGTGGGAGGACTCATTTGATAATTTTACCAAGTTAAAAAAAAGGGGTAGGCCTACGTTCAGCAGTGGACGTCTTCCAGCTGATGATGATGATGATAGTGGATTGTGGACCATTCTTCCTGCAGAGAGGGAGACTAAAATTTCTGGATTTAGATAAAAAGTCTTCGACATCATCAGCCTATAATGTTCGCACTACTGGGACACAGCTAGGCCTCCTCTCTGTGAGAGAGAGTGGGCCATAATCCACCACGCGGGCCCAATGACTGTATGATTATACAGTTATAAGTTTAGGGGTAGTGTACAAATCACGTCACCCGGCAAAGTTTTGAATGCTTTATCTCTAGTGTATTGCACGTCATTGTATATTATGTCTAACCTAAACAACTAACTAATGTTTTATGTAACATTTGCATGCAACTGTATGTACACACTTGCTTTAGCAAATAACATAGTATCATAACTTAGATAAAACCAAAATTTTTCCAACTCGGGAAACGAATTTGAAATCAAGTGCTTTGGAAATGCACAATCGACCAGTTTAACGGAGCTTAGTTTTATAATTTAAAATAAGTAATTAATTAGCTTCTTTTTTTTTCAAAGTTTGCGGCAACCACAGTAAAAAAGACTGCTTCTCAATGAAATCACACAGGATGTTACCCAAGAAATTTGAGAGCACATGCTAAAAAAAGTAAGTGCTCAAAGATGATAAAATCCAATTACATTCAGTCCATAGTCTTTACGGTGCTGCGTCCGAAACTTAAATAAACGACTGCATTTATTGCACACTTACATCATTTAATTTATATTTCACAATATATTATCTCAACTGGTTTGAACAATATATTGCATTAGATGTCCAGGAGTTACGTTATATGTGATTGTTTGAAAGTAGTCAATGTTTCAGTCCTCTCGGCTATTACTTTCCAAAAAGTGACATTTTTTTTCTTCTTAGCGTGTCGATTGCAAATTTTATATAGGGTGTATTTTTTTCCGAAATCAGCGGGTTCGATTCCTGGCCAGGACTATTGATTTTTCTAAAATCCAATGATGCAGTTTTAGTTTTCGTCAAAATCGGCCTCGAGACTCCTTTCAACGTTTTTCGATATTCCAAATAGTTTCGGAGCCATCCACGCCCAGCTGAAAAATTCACTATGTATGGTATAAAAAAAAGATTCGCCAAATTCATACATTTTTAATTGATAAGTCATAATGAAGTGATTACAGCGATTAATAAACCATGTTGAATATAAAATGTCGAATTATGATAATGTTTGTCCGCATTTCTTTATAATTTGCATGTCTGCATCGTCTTTTGTAAATTAAAATCTTTGTGTAAGACATTATGTCAATTTTTGGTTTTTGAAATTGTGATATGTTTTCCGGGGTCACTGTTCTATTTTGAAGGTCGTCCGATGACCCAATTGATCTGATACTACAAAAAGAAATATTGATAACAAGCTTTTGCCCACACATTCAGTTACCGCCGCCCCCTCAAATATCTGCCCCTAATTTTTGTGCAAAAGGAACCCATTACCGTCTCCAGGACCCGATATGTACAAAAAATTATCAGAATCGGTTCAGCAGTTTAGACGTGAAAGCGTAACAAACAAGCAAATAAATCCAATTATGCATTATTAATTTATAGAATTAGTTAGATTTTTATGTGAATTTAATACGATTTCGATAATCGTTATATGTTAGAATGCCTAACTTTCTATTTTCAAAATATTTTAGTCATCTACCTTGTTGTTGCTAGGTTTACATTGGTCAAGGACAGTGGCGAGTAGCAAGTACAAGTAGCGAGTACAGTGGCGAGCGGAGAGCACCTAGAGCTGGACACTGTTGACTCGGTACTATCCGGAGAGTCTTGCAAACCGTACACGACTGTCTAATCAACTATTAGATTAGACAGCCGTTTGTCTACTATCGTTGGCGGTGGGTTACAGCAAATTTTTAATAGGTAGAGAAACAGGATGAAGCCGGCAATGGACCATTTGCTTCTCAGCGATCTATACAACTTGTTTGTCACCATCATCACCCGGAGGACGTCCACTGCTGAACATAGGCCTCCCCCTTAGACCGCCACGCCGAACGACAATTCGCCACTTGCATCCATCGGCTGCCCGCGACCCTCACGATGTCGTCGGTCCACCTAATGGGAGGCCTGCCTACGCTGCGTTTTCCGGTCCGTGGTCGCCACTCGAGAACTTTTCTTCCTTAACGGTTGTCAGTTCTACGAGCGATGTGGCCTGCCCATTGCCACTTCAACTTGCACATTTTATGAGCTATGTCGGTGACTCTGGTTTTTTGCCGAATATCTGGTTCCGGATTTTATCCCGCAAAGAAACCAAAATTCATAACTGTGCGCAATTTCTTCATTAATCCAGTGAGATGATGCACAGGATCAAGATCTCAAGATGGAAATTCGACAAATTCCGTTTACTTAACACATATTAATTAGAACCCATATTCATTTTGTCGCAATTGTATATGCTGTAGATTTCCGTAACATTTCTAAAAAGATTTTTTTAGAAGACTAATGTATTCTGTGACCATTTGACCACATTATGTAATGATAAAATTGGTCATGTTGCCATGTGGCGATACTACCATGTCTTGTGACCAGTTGTAATATGTGGATACATTTACTCTCTTGGCACATGTAAAACATTTAGGAAATTGTGCAAGTTGGCATGTACTGTACTTCTAAGTAGATCAGGTGTTATGTAAAGATTAGAAAATAATATCAGATGGTTAAATGAGTGGTGTAGGAAACGAGCGGATGCGAAATTGTATTTGAAATATGAATAGAATAATGCACATAATTTGCTATACACGCAAAGTCTTTGGAAATATCTATACATATAATAAAATAGTAGGAAAGTCAAAACTGTACATTGAATATTTTTTAAAAATAATACTTGGGGTGTGATCTACAATCGATACCGAAGCCAAAAATATAGTTTTTAGAATTTTTGTCTGTTTATCTGTTTGTCTGTTTATCTGTTTGTCTGTTTATCTGTTTGTCTGTATGTATGTCCGGGATAAACTCAAAAAGTACTGGACGGATTTGAATGATTTTTTTTTTGTTGTATAGGTATTAAGTCTGGCCAACACATAGGCTATAATTTATTATGGAAACTTGAACACCTGGTGCAGAACCGCAATGGACCAGCTAAACTATAAGAGATACAAAAGTGGTGTGATAGCAAATATTGTTCCACGTGATGAGCATTTTCAGCTGAGAGAATAAATTTGAAGATCTGGAACACCTGATGTGGAACTCCAAGAACCCAGCTACACTATAACATATACAGGAATGACGTCTCAGCAAAGTTGTTCACCCAGATGAGCACTTTCTGTTGACATATAAAAATTGAAGATCTGAAACACCTGATGTGGAACACCAAGAGCCCAGCTACACTATAACATATACAGGAATGACGTCTTAGCAAAGTTGTTCAGCCTGATGAGCAGTCTCTGTTGACGTATAAAAATTGAAGATCTTGAATACCTGATGTAGAACTCCAAGAGCCCAGCATGAGCATGAGTTGTTCAGCCTAATGACCACTCTCTGGTTACGTATGAAAATTGAGATCCGGAACACCTGCTGTGGAACTCCAAGAGCCTAGCCACGCTATAACATAAATATAGGAATCACGTCTTGGCTAGAGCTGTTTAGTCTGATGATCATTTCCTGTTGACTTACAAAAATGAAAGATCTGGAACATCTGGAATCGTCACGCGCGTCCCGTTGCTTTCCCGTCCCCAGGCTCTAAGAATTTCACATCAGACGTTTTAGATCTTCATCTTTGTCGACCCCGTTATCGCTGGCATAAGCAACAGGATCCGCGTACGAAGTCGCGGGCAGAAGCTAGTTTCTTAATAAAATATTATGTATATTGAATATCAAATATCTTAATAGTTTTTTTAATGAACCTTTTTCAAAAAAGGGAGAGTTTCTCAATTCATTCGACTGTATTTTTTTGGCTTAGTTTATTTTCCTTATCAGTTCTTTTTTTAGTTTTTATGTTCTAAATGTTTATAAATTATGTGTTTCAAAAACTAAAATTAAAATTCATATGCAAAACTAAAATTCATCGTCAAAACATTAACAAAAATGTTTGACATCTTCTTCAATCACATACAGTTCCCGCTTCTGTCTACAACTTGTACCACACAAATCTCACGCATAGTACGTGCGCCGTAAGTTTGTGCCATTGACCCGCATTTTGTGCGTCTACTTGTATACTGAATTCTGATGGCGTTCTTATGGTAATTTGTTAACGCAACGTAACGCCTGGTCATGGTGTTATCAACACTGATAGTAATCTGTTTACACCTTTTTTGTTGAATAAACTACAATGAAGTGAGCGAGATTCATTTAAAAATATGTAAAAAATGTATGTAATTAACTATTAGAGATAATAACAGAATCTATTCTTCTGAACTAATTATTTTATGCTTACTTTGACTTACGTTATTTCGACTATGTATACTAACAAAGACAATATAACGTAAAATTTGAATACCAAAATGACGTAGTAATAAATTCATAGTATTAATTCTTTTTTCCTTAAATCGTACCAAACTCACGCGCTCTTAGTTAAATTCTGGCTAAAGTATAACAGTATCTTTTTAATGCCTGCTTGAAGTATTTTAAAGTTAAAAAACCTAATAATGATTGGTCTGTTAAATCTGTACGACCTGAAATTCCTTGAAGTGTAAAAACAAGAAAAAAACATAAAATTATGTCATCGGACCAGTTTGATAATAATAAATGTATGTAAACGTGAGATCGTTATCGTAGTGTCAAGGGCTTTGACTTAAACTGAGGACAAACTTCTTTTTATTTCGACTTCTTTTCTGACTCAGTGGCAAAAATTTTTGGATCATAGGTTCCGCACAAGAACGTGAGGCTTAAGGAAACCACAGCACTACAGAACTCGACCTGTTTTCATTGGACATACTCGTATCGGTCATTTTAGAAGAGACAGTTTCACTGCATGGTTGCTGCAGTGGTTGAGTTCAGGCTGCTGAACTGGGTGTCGCAGGTCCGATTCCCGCATGATACAAATTTTGATTGTAAGGCCTTAAAGTAGGGTCGAGGAACAGTCAGGGCTACTGAAGAAACAACATGGATTTTAGTCAGTCGAAACTGACAGTCCCATCCTACCCGACTTAGGTGGGAGGACTCATCTGATGATCTTGTCAAGGTAAGAAAAAGGCCTACTTGTTCCGGTTCTAGCTATTTATGTATCGGGAATTTAAATGGTTTTAAAAGCACCCACATATATAAATCAGGAAGGATCCTTGTTTGGTTTAAGGTTACTTTTTTAAAGAAAAAAATAATTTCAATACACATTTATTGCTCTGACTACTCTACTCTTGAAAACTTAGTTATAGGATTCAGTCTTCTCTATGGGACTTAATTCTATAAACCATGACTTTTTAGTCGTCTTACAATAGCAGCCCAGTTTATGTATCCAATGACTAGAACACGTTTATAATAAAAAAAACCGGCCAAGTGCGTGTCGGACCACGCACAGTGTAGGGTTCCGTAGTTGCCCATCAAAATACTTATGCAAACTAACTAAACTGATTCGCTGAATTCAATTTTAAAAAGAAGAATTTTCAAAATCGGTCAAGGAGTCTTTGAGAAATCGGGGAAAATACATAAGAAAAAAGATCACGACGAATTTAGAACCTCCTCCTTTTTTTGAAGTTAGTTAAATAGTTGACGATAAAAACCTACCTATCCCCAAAAAAACATACCGTAAAAACATACCTATTAAAGCTGTAAAAATAAAGTTGACAAAATTACATTTGCAGTTGATTTATTGTTTCTCCGATACATTTTGTTTGAGAAAACATATTACCCAAGTACATTTTATAAGTTGGTCGACTATTACTCGTAAAGTTGTAAAGCCTACTTAGTCGTGATAATTTTCTTTTAAACTTCGTTATATATACTACTATTGTGAATTTTTTCACACCCCCAAACATAACCGTTTAGCTGGTAGAGGGGGGGACACTCGAATCGAGCAAAATTTAGCACTCTAAAGCTTAATATTTCACAAACGAATTTTTTTATCAAAAAATTGTTAATGGAAACTATCATTATTTTTTAAAGGCCTATTTAATGATACCCCACACTAAGGGGTACGAGAGAAAAAAAAATCCTCGCTTTACGTGTAAGTACAGGAGGTACCCTAAAAAAAATATTTTACAAGATTTTATTTTACCACTTTTTAGGCACAACAAATCCGTATATTCACACCAAATTACAGCTCTCTAGTACTGTGCGTCTCTGAGCTAAACTGCGGACAGACGGACGGACGGACGGACGGACGGACATGGCGAAACTATAAGGGTTCCTTGTTGACTACGGAACCCTAAAAATTAGGTACCTATTTAAGAGATTTAAAAATAAAAAAAAATGGAACATAGAACATTGGAATGGAGTGATCTGCTCGACTATTGCGCTGGGTAGGTATACTACAGCTTGATACGTCAACATTTTAACAGGGTGTTTCATATTTCTATTGTACCTATTTATTAAAAATCTCGCCTGGAGGTATTTTCGGTCGGATACATTCAGTGGACCACTTTTGTAAGACGAAAAGTCACGGTGCATAGGTATATACAATTATACATACACACCAATAAGCCATCGACTAAACAGTCATAAGCCTTCCAATTATTTTATTATAGACTAGTTTGACTACTTCTAAGACAGTAATGGGAAGATACGAACTAGTTTTGCTTATGATCAGGAACTGTACTAGCCATATGACTTGCGTAATATTACATTAGTCAACATGACTAGACTGACTATTATGTAAGTACATAACAAGCATATTATTATTGCTTTAGCTTCAATAAGTGGTAAAATATGGACCGGGTTATGGTGTAGCGGTTGCTGGTTATGAGGCCCCAGGTTTATTGGTTCATAAGGAGTGGAATTTCCTGTCGGCATCTCTATAACCTTGGGATCTTCAAGTCAAGAGTGAACAGGTTGCCTCTAGGTATACGTGCTTCACCGTCGACCACATCTTCGCTTACCATCAGGCGGAATAGTGGTGAAACGCGAACCTATCTTTTAATAAAAAAAATTAAAAAAAATTGGCCTACACGTTTGATGTCTATAACGCCTCATAACAACGAACAAACAGATTGTAGACTGTTTAACACATTACCCTCCTTTGCATCGCGCAGTTGGGTAAAAAAAAAATTGATGCCACAGTTGATGCAATGGCTGCTGCACTGCGTGTCGCGAGTTTGATTCCCGCACGCAACAAATATTTGTATGGTTTTTATGTAGTTGTTCAATTCCTAACAGTTAGTCATTTTACTTTTCTTTATTTTCTACGAAAATGTCTAGAAATCCAGATGTTTTTTGATAGAATAAAAAAACAACAAATCATCAATATTGGTAGAAAAAATGTTGTAAAGAGATTTTAAATGTTTTTTTTGTTTCTTCCAGTGTGTATCTCGATGACCAAAATTACATAAAAAATAACAAAATCATCCTACAACCAATGAATTAATTAAAAAATATTCACACATTCTTAATCCTTGCGTCCAATCATAACCCGTCGAGCAGTTTCGACACATCTTGTAACATACAGACGGACAAGATGCATCTCAACAATGTCACAGAAAGTAGAATTACGTCATATCACGTGGACTTAATACCCAGTTACTTATTAGATCAAGACTGGTAACATCTGATACGTAATTGGCCGAGTTTCCGTTAGGTAACTATCTTTTGCCCGCGGCGGTACTTGGCTGACCGATGTAATGTTTTGGTGAGTAGGAGTGATGAGTTGAGATTTTATTTTTGGGTAATGTTTTTGTTAAAATTAATTTACCTTTTTTTTTAGTAAATAGGTAATAAGTTTTAATATTTATTCTAGGTGTCTGTTGTGTTTTCATTATACGTTTTTTATTGAGGTTTTACGATCCTTCTTTTTTGTTTTTATTTTACTTTTTTTAAATCGTCTAATGAGTCCTCCCACCGGAGGCGGAACGGGAGGGACTATCAGACTTGTACTGACTAAAGTCCACGATGTTCTCAGTACCCCTTTACATTTAGGGCCAAGGTTACTCGATAGCCCCGCACTTACTTGACCCCGGCAGGCTTTGGCCCTCTAAGGGGGCCCCCGACATATTGCTAACAGCTCTTGAAGCGCGGGTGGAAAACGACGCGCCGTCCACCTGGGAAATGTGGTCTAACTTAGAGCTTCAATTTAGCGCAGAAGCAAAAAGAGAGTTGTCTCGTTCTGCCTTGGATGAAAACATTTTACCATGAAAACAAAAATACGATGACGTCATAATTATAAAATGTGGTGATGATGGTAGGCGGACTTCCTCAATCCATTTCATACAACAATCTAATTTGACTTTCATATGTGCCGGTTATTTAAACTGAGTTAAAATAAAACTATGACGCACCTTTATTGTAACATTGCAATAATTCCTGTTATTGCGCTCATGCACTATAGGTATCAGTTGCACATCAAATAAGGCTGTGACCACACCACTTGATCGCTGAAAATGGGCAGAAAGATTTTAAAATAATACCTGGCGGCAGAATTATACAATTTTCTATAAAACTATTAAAATTATAGCTATTATATTGCTAGAGAAATAGACTAGGACCTTACGAATTTTATTGCAATTTTATATTCTGTAGAAGTGACCTTTCAGACTGGGGGCACAATGGTAGCCCTTGATTTACGTTAGCGAGTTCAACTTCCACCTGTTGCATTCAGAGCAGTTTTTTACCAAAATTACATGACATATTTGTGATGTTTTGGTTGACAGATCGTTCAAGTTTTCTATGAGCTAATTGCAGTCAATATTTTTTTTTTTTTTTTTTTTTTTTTTTTCTATTCTTATCGTGCAATCAGTCTTAAGACTATGAGCAGATGGTTTGCCAGATTAACTCTCTTTGAGAGTCTCTTCCCCTTTGGGATGGACTCGAACTAGGCTTTAGTAGTCCTCATTGTAGACTATCCAGGTTCATGATTTTGCGTCTCTTTAAGCGATTCAGTGTGTCAGGGATAGTGAGCTGGACCGCTAGTGGATTTGTATGATGTTGGAGACGCTTTTTGTATGCTTTTGCATGTGACTTTATTTCCTCTTTCACTGTGCTTAGCTTTAAGTGATGATGAACCTCTGAGTTCTTGATGAACCAGGGGGCATTAGCTATTTGTTTAATGATCGAGTCTTCCGCTCTTTGGATTATGCTTATGTTGGAGTCGCAAGTAGAACCCCACAGCTCGATGCCATATGACCAGATAGGTTTGAGGACCGTCTCGTATATAAGCAGTTTGTTGTCCAGTGATAATTTGCTGTTTCTGCCGAGTAGCCAATACAACCCCCGATATCTTATGTTGAGTGCGTCTCTCTTGCATCTGATGTGGTCTCTCCAAGTCAACCTTCGGTCAAGGTGCATTCCCAGGTACTTGACACTGTTATGGTGCGGGAGCTGTTGATCGCATAGCGCAACTGGTGGACAGTTTTCTCGTCTCAAGGTAAATGTAACATGGACCGATTTGGATGCACTTGCTTTAATCCTCATTTTTTCATCCAGTCTTGGATCCTTGTGAGGCCTTTTTGCAGTGTGTTAGAGGCGGCTGTCGGATCTACACTGGAGCTGAGTATTGCAGTGTCGTCTGCGAAGGTAGCCACTGTTACTCCAGTACTTTGTGGTAGATCTGCTGTGAAGATTATGTACAGTAGAGGACCCAATACAGAACCCTGGGGCACCCCGGCCAGTATATCATGAAAACATGACGTGCTTTCACCTTCTCGTACTTGGAAAAGTCTTCCTGTCAGATAAGACTCCAACACTGCGTAAAATTTATGAGGAAGAAGTGTTTTGATTTTGTATAGCAAACCTCTGTGCCACACCCTATCGAAGGCCTGTTGTACGTCCAGAAAGGCAGCCGAGCAGTACTCCCTCTTTTCCAAGGATGTCCTTATGACCTGGCATACTCTGTGGATTTGCTCAACTGTCGCGTGTTCACGTCGAAATCCAAATTGGTGATCAGGGATTATGGATGTTTCAGTGATCGCATTCAGAAGTCTATTCAGCAGGATCTTTTCAAACAATTTAGATATTATTGGCAGCAAGCTTATAGGTCTATATGACGTGACTTCGTCCGTCGGCTTACCCGGTTTGGGTACCATTATTATCTGAGATACCTTCCACAGAGTAGGATAGTGACCAGTTCTCATGACGCCGTTGAACAAGCAAGCGAGATATACTATGGCTTTGCGCGGGAGTTCTTTGAGTACCATTTTGTCGATTAGGTCGTATCCCGGAGCCTTTTTGTCTTCTAGTGTGGAGATTGTTTTTTTTATCTCTCGTGGTGACGTAGCCTGTATTGGAGTATCAAGTTGGAGATCCTGTTCAAGAACCCGATCTATATCTGCATCATCACATTCCGGGTCACGGTGGTTAGGTGTGAATATGCCTGCCAGGTGGTTAGCAAATGTGTCGGCTTTTTCTTGTGATGATCGAGCCCAAGAGTTGTCAGAGGTCTTTATGGGCGGTTTGGGCACAACAGGCTTATTTGCATTTCTGCAAACCTTCCATAGTGAGTAGTTTGAAGAGCTAGTAGCTGTTAGCGACGCTATGTGGGCAGCAGAAGTTGCGTTTGCGGCGTCAGCTAGGGTTTCTTTTAGCTCTCGAGTAGCTTTGTTTAGAGCTCTCTTGTCTATTGGATGACGACTGTTATGCCATACTCTGCGCAGTCGCCTCTTTTCGAGGATTTGTGATCGTATCTGTTCAGGTACTACGCTGTGTCTCACGTTACGGTCGGCGATTTCCGGCGTACATCTCCAGCAACTGTTTTGTATTGTGGTCACGAACTTTACTGAAGCACTCTCTACTTCCTCTTTTGTTTTGAGGGCAATTTGTAGATTCAAATTATCATCCACCATTTCTCTGAAAGAGTTCCAGTCAGTCTTTTTATTATACAGGCTTGGACGATTCTCGTATGTTAGTACAGTACAACTTACAGTAAGGATAATAGGAGTATGATCGGAAGAACCATCCAGACACGATTCTATGGAGTAGAATAATCGTGAGAGTCCCTTTGTAATAAAGAAATCTAGCACGTCGGGTCTCCTGTTTGGATCGCTGGGCCAATAAGTTGGTTCGGAAGTTGCGATGGACTTGAGATGATTGTGGTCTAAACTCTTCTTAAGTTCTCTTCCTCGAGTTGTTACGAGTCTTGATCCCCAATGGGAGTGTTTAGCGTTCCAGTCACCACCAGAGATGAAGCGCTCGCCGAGTGTTTCGAAGTAATGGTTGTATAGACTCTCGCTAATTGTATGCCTAGGAGGACAATAGACAGAGGAGATGTTAAAATTCCCGTTTTTGTTCTCGACCTGGACTGTAGTTGCCTGGATGTGGTTAGATTTATAACCTGGTTGTTCATGGTGCTTTATAGATGTTTTTATTATAACAGCTGTACCACCGTGTGCTGTTCCATCGGGGTGGTTTGTTCTGTATAGGTTATAGTTCTTGATTCTCACGAGGCTATTTTCAGTAAAATGAGTTTCGGATACGAGGAGAATGTCGAGATTATGAAGATTTAGCAGATATTCTAGCTAGGCCATTTACGTTCCAAGCAGCGATTTTTAAACAGTTCATTTTGTTAGTTTATTAAGCAAGGCGGTTATGAGACTCATTAGGGTACTCATTTGTTGAAGGAGTAGATCAAATTTTTCAGATTGTTTAGTTATAAGAATTTCCAGTCTGTCTGTATTAACTGGTTGTTCTGAGTTATTTGGATTGTTCTTTTTAAAACTTTGGCTGTGCGACCTCGTTGCGTCTGCATATGTGCTCCATACGGGGCCTTTTTTATTGTTGTTGTCATAGGAAGGAGTATTGCGAATGTCTGCTTGAGGTTTTGCTTGCTGGCGTAATTTATCTCTGCCACTTGCTTGTTTTGAGGTTTTCCGTTGTAAGATTTCCTTATAGACTTCACATCCTTTGTAGTTGGCAGGATGGGAGCCAAGGCATAAGGCACAAACAGCAGGAGTATTTCGATCAATTTTTGGGCATTCGGAGGTTTTGTGAGATTCTGCGCATTTGACGCAGCGATATGGTCTCAAGCAATAATTTTTTGAGTGTCCATATTGTTGGCAACGTTGACATTGGACTAGCACTTTTCTTTTCCTGGGGTCCTCGATTTGGACAGCTTGGTGGTATATAACTTTAATGTCTTTAACCTTTTTGTTATTAGGTCCAGGAGCTAGGTTCACAAAGAATGTTGAAGTTGGCTGCTTTTCTTGACCGAATTTGGCATTTATAATTTCGCCGGATACTGTATTGCCAGTATTTTCAACAGCTTCTATGATCGATTCAAGTGGTGTTGTATGGTGGAGGTTTCTGATGACTATTCTGTAGCATCTTTGGTCCTTTCTATTGAATGTATGGCCGATCAATCCATTCTCTCTAACCAAGGTCATAAGAGATTTATAGACTTCGACATTGTGACTATTTATTCTCAGCTGGTTTCGGTTCACAACCTTGTATGTGAACTGAGTCTTTTCTGCTGCTGTTTCTAACAAGTCTGTAAGTTTGAGGATATCTTCGATGCCATAGAATATTATAGGTGGTGGCTTACTATATTTTTTAAGCAATGGTTGATCAGGTTCTTCAGTCAAGTCTATGGGAAGCTGGCTGAAGCTATTGGAGGTGGTAATGGTCTCAGGAGAAGGTGGGTTCATCAACTTTCGTTTTTTAGTTTCTCTCCCGATTGGCACTCTTTGCCATGACGGTGGGTAGATGTCATTATTTATAGTAGATTCAGTGTCCATTTTCTGATTTTGGTGTTCATTTGAGGTATTAGGGACAGGTTTGCTACCAAATGATATGCTCCTAGGCCTCGATAGGAAGAGGCTAGGATGAAAGACCTGTTGAATGCATTTTTTGTTTGAGGACGGAGCGATTTTAACTTTATTTGGAGTCTGCGAATTTTTGCCCCCCCCAGATACGGTGGGGCTGCCTGAGCTCAGCTCAGGGAGGGATTCTCCAGCTAAGCTGGTACCCTCCTGGGGTAGTTCCGTTTTATTATCCGCTTCCATTTTTTGGTTTGTTGGTGCTATCCTAGCTCCAGAGTCACGCTTTCAGGGTATTTGTTGTTGCCTTGGCTTGTGAGAGCCACTTCCAGGTCTGCCTGGGTTCACGGGGTTATACCGCCATTGGATCGGTTGCCGTTTGTTAACTGGTACGAAGCAGGTTTTTTGGAGAAGATTTAATTTCTCTGGGAATATTAACCCTTTCAGGTTACTTGACCGCCGCCTGTACTCGGCGTTGTTGCTCGTTTTGCACCACCCGGGGGACACGTGTAGGGTGGGCCTAGGAGAAGGTGGTAAATCCTACGGACGCGAGCAACATCATCCCCCAATGCAGTCAATATGGAGAAGGTTTCCTCAGTAGAAACTCACGTTTTGTCCAAAAGTCCTGATTATTACGGCTACTTCAACATCATGCCTCCATCTTTTCTCACCCGATAAAAACATGTGTCAAATTAGACAATAACATAACATTACGACTGTAAACCCCGAAGGATTAGGCAGAGGTTTAACTAATGGTAACACATTTTTTATTTCTCATTACGTAATAGAAGACAAGCCTACTTCCATCAACTGGGTCCAGACTTTCTGGCTGCTACTGAATAATAAGAAGTGCTACTTACTGACTAGTAGTTTGATAAGTAGTTAATCTAACCATTAGGTATTTATATCCTTTATTGGTTTCAGTAGTTAGTTTAACTAATGAATAAGAATTTGTCTTTAGTCATATCATATGACTGCAGCTTTACACATAACTATTACGAAATTGAACGATTTAAGATAGTCAGTTATGTTGTAAGTTAATAAAAGTATTAACGGTCTGTTTGAGACAAGGTTATTTATTGTATGAGAGCGGATCTTAGAACTGATAACAGGTGAATTTAGATTTCTGTCAGTTACAATAAGGAGTGGTAATGACAGTGAATGTACTTTGTTTTTGGTTATAATTAAATGATTGTATTCCGAAAGAGAGAGCAGTGGTGTCCCAGTGGTATCGGCCCCGACTTACGAGTTGTAGGTCGTGGGTTCGAATCCAGGAAGCCGCATTACTTTGATTAATTTATTTCATCATCACTGCTCTCAAAACGGTGAAGGAAAACATCGTGAGGAAACCGGCATGTCCTAGAACCAAAAATTCGAGGACATGTGACATCCACCAATCCGCACTGGGCCCGCGTGGTGGATTATGGCCCACTCCCTCTCACAGAGAGGAGGCCTGTGTCCCAGCAGTGGGAACATTATAGGCTGATGATGATTCCGAAAGAACAGATGGATGGATTGATTAAGGAATGATATGAACGAACAAGGAGTAATGATACTGTGACGTCTGATAGGAGAGAATGGAAGAAAAAAAACGTTTTGCGCCGACCACAAGTAAAATGGGATAAGGGCAGTAAGGTGATGATTCTGAAATAACTGAAAAAGTACCGATTTGAAGTTTTAAACAACTTCGAGTGTCTTGGGACAACATGTTGTCATTGTGCTACCGATTTCTTGAAAGCCTCAGAAATTAATCAGGAAGCAAAAGACATAACCAACGGAACCCTTTGTAACCGGCGTGCCTGTATGACCAGATATTATATAAATGTGGAAGAGGCAAAAGGATAACCTATAAGGATTATAGCAGGTAGCGCTTTGTGGTGAAAAAACGTGAGTTTATATAAGAATGTATGTATGGAAGCAAACACAAACGTTGTCTGCCTTTTGAAGATAAACTTGCGAGAATAGAAAATGACATAAGTAAGTTAAGTAATATTAAATTAAATAACATAATTAACAATGTGAAAAAAACGTTTCAGCTGTTGTTTAAAGACAAAGTTCAGAAATTCTTTGATTGAGTAATTTTCCATTTAACTTTTTTTGTAGTCATTAAAAAATGCTTTGTGTGTACTGCTGTTGGTGTATCTAGTAAATGAATAATTAACTCCTAACACCTTCCAATCGTTCAAAGAAAGGATGGAATGCTTTCAACCTTCGCTGGATGTAGGTATACTCGTACCATGCCATCCAACACCGTCAGTGTTGTTTATGTCAAAGAAAGAAAACAACAAGATTGATCAAAATAAACAATTGACTATTAAAAAACAATAAACCCAACTAATTTACCTACTAATCATTACATAACAAGAGATTAAACCCACACCCACACACCAAAATAAAACGAAAAACATTTAGGTTTTACGATCAAAACTGTTTTTTTATTTAGCGATTGGCCATAATAGTACTAATTGTTATCGTTATTGGTCAATCGACATAGTTTTTTATGGCTAGAGTTAAAGACTAAGGTATGATGTCGTGTTAGGTCACGAAGGTTAGACTAAGCAAGGTTTTACGCAAAAGTTAATTAATTTTGGGGAAACTGGCATCTGCAATTAACGTTATATTATTATTAAGGCTATATTCACCATAATGTGTGCCACAACAACGTGGCGTGGTGGTCTGAGGACTACCTAAACAAGTAACTGTGACTCTGAAATGTAAAGGGCACTTTTTTTATCGTGGTAGAATCATCAAATGCGTCCTCCCACCCCGGGCCGGGCGGGAGGGACTGTCAGACTGGTACTGATTAAAATCCAAGGTGTCCTTCAATAGCCCTTTATGTTACGGGGTCACGGTAATGAGGTAAGTCCCGCGACTCCGGCAGGCTTTGGCCCTCTAGAGGGAGGCCCCGTTATTATGCTGACGCTCTTTGAGGCGCGTCTGGAACACAACGCACCGTCGACCCGGGTATCATGATCTGACACCGAGTTGCCCTTTACACGTCATAATTCCAAATGTCTTAGAACAAACATTGTTCAGTAACATTGGCTGAGTTACCCCACGAGAGGTTTTGCGCATTTAACGTTACACGTTGTAATTACCTATACATCTTATACTGTTCCATAAAAAGTATATTTTAATTTTCAGGTTTTCTCTTAGATACCCATTCATTATTGATTAGTAAGTATTTCGATAAACCTAGAATACAGGTGTTCCAAATAAAGTCATCATTTTTTAGATACGAGTATACTGTTTCAAGCCCATAACCTCAGTCACCGGACCATTACAGACCTACCGCTAAATTATGTACACCAATTAACTTCAAATTACCACATTTGTCATAAACATGAGTTTAAAAAAAGTTTTGAAATAAATTAAAATAAATATCAATAAATTTTACGCTATGGTTCCGTTATTAATTGCAGTTATTAATTAGTTTTAATATTGTAATAATTTACGTTTTTGATTGGTCTTGGTGTGGCTCAAACCAGAAAATTAATCTGAATGAATTTTATTGATAACAAAATAATATTACTCATTCATTTGATTGAGATATAAGCTTGCATCTGGAGTTGCATTTTCTCTTCTTAGCAGTCCTTGTTTATCTTCGAAGGTCAAAGACTGTCGGGGTCGCGGAACTGACTTCTCAGGTAAAAGTGACCCTGGAACTTTAAGGGCTATTCGAAGGATCACCGTGGGTTTTAATCAGTACAAGTCTGACAGTAAAGGGTGGGAGGACTCATTTGATGATTTTACTACGAAAAAAAAATCAGTCCTTGTGTACGTGTTACTAAAGAGAACATTCTTCTCCTGGGTTCAGTTGAAGAGCCTGTCAGACTCCTACTGCCTACAGAACCACCACAAGGTGACAGGGTGAAAGGGACAACCCTTTACCCATCACATGCCCTTTGCATTAAAGACTGGGCTTTCCTGCATAAACAGTCCTGCAACACCGGCAGGCGTTTGACTCTATACTATAGGCCCTATACTTGGGGCGGGGGACCCTTTAGGGCCCATAGGGTCCCCCGTTCTTTCGTGTGTCTGACACGCCACTATTCTTTTGGCCTAAAACTTGGCCACATTCACTGCGTCATCTGTGCTAAAAAGCGAATCACATTTTCTTTTTAATGGGGGATCAGGCAGGAGTCAAGGTTCGGACATAGTTTATGACATAATTCTGCATCCTCTCCATACTGCTGTTCCGTCCGCGGTATTATGGTTCAAAAGTTTGGAGTTTACATTTTCTCCAGAAATAAATGTCAATAATCTTACTTCTGTTTTTTTTCTAGTTTGAATACCTAGGTCGCGGGACTAACAAGTAACCGTGTCCCCGGAACATAAAGTGCTGTTGAAGGACACCTTAGATTTTAGTCAGTAGAAGTCTGTCAGTCCCTTACACCCTGCTCTGAGTACTCATTTAATAAATATTTTGAAAAAAAAATTTTGATACCTATTAAGGTATCCTCGGTATTTCACTTAAACTAGTCTAAGTCTAGATGTCTAGAAAGTGCCAAAAGACTACTTGTATAATGCCAGAGGTCAAAACTTCAGTTAGAATATTAAACAGGTTTAGTTCAAAAATGCGCGCAAGCGCATGATGTTATCATTCAAGTTAGAAGGTGCTACATAACATGAAGTGATTTATACCACACTCACTGTTTTTTTAGACTTTATTAATGTGTTTTCAACTACTTTGCCCCACGTAACAGTAACTTGGAATAATTTATTGATGTTATTTATTTATTATACGATACTAGACAACTTGTATAGTTCTCTCTCTTTCCCACAGTGGAACATTCTCGCTTTAAGACTTCATGGTGGGCCACCTGTTCTTAATAAACTTTCATTTTTTTTAATGTTGACGTCTGGAAATTAATCAAACCATCATTCAAGATATAATAATAGACGATTCCAGTGTCCCAGCGGTTGATTACTTTAAGACATATTTACTCATAACTAATATGCTGTTTCAAAACCAGAAACAAATCAAACCAATGATCAAAACACACTAAAATGATTCTTATCACACTTACCGAACAACTCTCATAATGCGCATCTAAGATCTAACTAAATCGTCTGGCCACTGCCACGCTACAGTGAAAGTAAAAAATATTACGTTAAATAACAAAATAAAAAGCTCCAACAATTTGCGCCTGCGCCGACATAAGTAATGACGGATTACGGCACTTGGCAGACACTTCTGACCTTTACTATCTACTTTGTTACATCTTACACTTTTACTGGCTATTTGACGGTAGTTTCCGGCTAATTTCCGAATGAAGAGTATTAGAAAGGGATAGGAATACTTTTATTAGCATCATTGTGTTGTCATCGTTATTTCAATCTTATCGCTTGTTAGCAAGACCACGAGACGGTGGCTCGATTGTTACATTCATTCCATACAGTGTTAGTGTTACATTTATTGGTGGGAATTTCTAAGCAAAATACAGTGGTCCCGGTGTGCAAAGAGCGAAAATAACAGGGTGTATCAGTAAGAGTCTAACAATCAATAAAATTCCGTTCCAATCAGGGCGAAAGGGCTCTTTTGATCATTTTTAAATTGTAACTTTTATTTACGATAAGTTCTTGTAACTGTTTTAATAGAGGTTATAAATACGTAACGGTAAACCATAGATAATTTCGACATAACAATTCCTTATTGGCTTAATGATTTAAGTGTCTAATAAACACTTTTAATGCCATCCGGCTTGATAACTTAGTTTTAGACTGATGATGTTTATTAAACTACCTATTCTATAGCCTTTGCCCAATTGTGTAGGGTAGGCTACCAGTGCAACCAGACATCCTGAATAGCAGTATTTTACATAAGGCGACTACTTATCTGACCTCCTCACCCCTAACCAATAACTATTGGGTTATTATCCAGTTAAAGGGTTGTGTATAATCGGCAGCAGGGGCCTATGGGTTTACATGTTTTTCGAAGCAAGAAGGAAGCTGGTCTATTCTCATTTGTCCCCACTAGCTTTGTCATCACTGGGGACAAATGAGAAAAGATTGTCATGGTCATCCATCCACATAACTTCGACGACCCCGGCTTAACTTTGAAGCTTGACAGAGCTGCTACAATAGCTTCTGATAAGTGAATATCACACTAAGACATCATCAACATTATTTTGCCCTTGTCAATTTAATTGGGGTATAATACAATTTCGGACAATTTCGGCCTATGTTCAGCAGTGGACGTCCTCCGGCTGATGATGATGATGATGATAATACAATTGAATTCAACTGGCGAGAAATTCATAATACCTTAGTATGTATAAAATAAATAGTGCCTGCCTAAGTTCACACACTGGAAGTAGCTGCTAAAATCAACACTGAAAGAAAACAACAAGACGAAAAAAAATTGATTGAAGTGAAAAGTCAAGTTTGCCATATTTTTGGACATTTTACACCATATATTTTTACAGATTCATCTATACCATTTTACCTTATTTATAGAAAGCCCCAAATTTTATCTCGTGCCTCACAAAATACCATCCCAAAAACTAGTACAGCATAAACAATATCCGCCTGAACTTTCCCGAGTCATGATCACACCATTAAATCAAACCCCTCAGGCTCAAGATAGAAGAAGATATGACACAGTAAACATACACCCTGAATGTGTACCTACCTGATCCCGAAATTCACATACAAAGTTATGGAATTAGTCATAAAATGGATTCGTGACTCAAATATCTAACCTATGCATTGTGTGTGCGATTGTACCTTTCATATCTCAAGTGTCTTACCACTCAATTTTCAACTATATCCTAATCTAACAAGGTAAGGTTTTCTGTGAAGGTTAAAAAGGAGTTAGGATGTTTTCAAAAATTTGATAATAAACGATGCCAGTTGACATTCGATAGAGGGCGTCATGTGATGTCATTAAATCAGTACGGCAACAAAATTTAGGGCTTAAAGGGGCTTACGATAGGGAGGAGTACGTTTATACCATCACGGTGACTGCGAGGGGGAAGATTGGCAGTTCAGTATAAATAGGCAGCCGGGGAAAAATATTTTAGTATACCTACGTGTTAATGGGAACGTGCAATATATAATGTTGTGTCCTTTATACATAAATGTCCTATGAAGTCATCGACCTCGATTTTCGCCACGATTTGTCTAAGGACAATTTATGAGATCAGATGATAATAGTCGGGTGTGAAGAAACGCATACTTGTATTCTTCGTAAATGACTATAATATCTTGATCTACATCTAAACTAAGTTAGAGTCCTTGCGAGACTGTACACTAGAAAAACATCAGTTGTTAAATCATGATTATGAAAATAACTTAGTCCATTTGTCTGTCTATACATTTCATATTATAGTGCCTGAATATACTCTGAGCCAGGTTAGAATACTTTGATCCCTGTAATTTATCTCGAAGGAATGACTTCCTTACTCTACAAGGTTGATTTCTCAGAAAAAAATGTCATGTAAGTTTAAGAAAAGCAGAAGAAAGAAAAACATAGTAAAACGGACCTTATTGGTCTGTTTCCCTGGAAAAATCAATCAAATGAATAACAACCTTCAATTTTCCTTAACATCTCACAAAATCAAACTTAATGAGTGTTAACAGAATATTTTTGTTGGCAACTCCTCCTCCTGGTTACTGGCAACTCTATGGTTACTGATAGACACATATTTTTCTTTGAGAATGGGAAGCACAGCTAATTTGATTACCGGTTCAAACGGCCGTCATGCGCACCGCTCCTTTGATCGGCAAAAATACAGATATGTGCTGTACTCTGCCTTATATCGTGGTGTGAGGCATAGGCGGTAGCGAGCGCGATAAAAGATCACCAATAACAAATTGAAGGATTTCGCTATTTACGAAGATCCGCTTGCATAGTGAGTCATGAAATTCATAGAGATTGATAAATCCACCATTTCTTATAATATCGTTTGAGGATTGTAACTATAATAGCACATCGTTTTTTTTTACAAACAGTGATTGTGATTATTGTTGCAAATGAACTTTATTTTGCGAATTAACAAAAGCAAACCACAATTTCTAATAAAACAACAATTGTTTCACTAAATCTGTTTTTTTAAGGTAAAGATTTCCGATTTGATTCTTCTGAAACTGCGAGTTATGAACTCTAAAAAGTGACAAATGACAATGAAACTATGATCACCGTTTTTCCCCGCCAACCGTTCACAACTTGCGCAACAATCGGATAGTGCCTCAGGCATATCGTTCCCCGCTTTAGCTAATGAGATGTCAGTACAATCATTTGTGCTTTAACCTTACGCGATGAGGTTTTTGGCCTTTCATTTTGCCCGCCTTTAATTCTACCATTAATTAATTTAAGACGCATAGTGTGCCAAACACATGTGAATATGGACATAAATAGGCCAAGGTACACGTGCTTACTTTAAATGAGGTGACAAAAATTGTTGTTTACTTTTCCATTGTCGACTGGTTTTTGTGGGTTATTAAGCCTGTTATTTTAAATCAGGAAGTCGTTAATATTGCCCATGCTCCAAATGTGGTGATCTTGTCCTACATTTTTTTTTTACTTTCCACATAATTATGTACAAATGATAAACTTATTGAATTATGAAACAGTAATACTGCCATGTTGTTGACCTAAAATTATTTGAAGGTGTGTCTTACTTTCAATGTAATTCAAACAGTTAAAGTTCATGCTAGTCAAAATATTCAAAATCTTCTTCTAACATTTTATTTCAGTTAAAAGATTCTAATGTCACAATCGTCCTGACATTCATAAAAGTGAATGAGAATCCTTGAATAAACCGCAAGTTCGTCACTGCAACTATTACATTTTTAACATAATATATTATTGAAATAACGGTTAACAAGTCGGCGTCATTTAGTGTTAGGCAACGCTACATTTCTTAGCATTTTTTTTCTAGAGAACGGAATGAGATCGGTTCGAACCAAGGCGAGCAAGGTTTTGAACGGCATAAAAAGTGAAAATGGATATGTACCTCCACAACCCAAATTATACACCCAGGTCAAGAAACAAGGTTAGTTGATAAAACTTAATTATATACTTTTTCTTAAACGACGAGCTGTGTGAAACACTGTGTAGTTTTAACAATTATGCATGATAATTACAGGAAATATTGCAATGTGTAATTAGCGTTAAAAAGATATTGTTTTTATGAGAGTTCGATTGGAATTCAAAAGGGAAGTTGAATGATGTTTCAACAGAGGTTATTTTGACCAGAAAACCCGGTCATAGCTTTAAAAATTTAGGTGATAATTTTGTATGCAGTTTTTCGGTAGTTAACTTTTGAAGTCGGAAAAAATTCAATTATTTAATTAAAATAAAAACTAATTTCCACCGAAAATTTGTCTGCACAATGATAATGTAACGGAACCCTTCGTGCGCAAATCCGAATCGTACTTTTCAGTTTTTTCTTCAGATAAGCGCGTTCAACCAATTATTACTCTTTAGTTAAAACTCAAAAGTTTGGTTGATAACGTTTATTATAAAATTATAATAATTATTATTGTATTAGTAGAGTTTATTCAATGCTTTCTTCAAAAATGTCGTGACTATTCATTAGAATTAAACCACACAATCTACATAATTATTTATACTGTTCCTAAACTATGCAGGCTGTTCTACCAAAAACACCACAAAACTAACTAAAAAAAATAACAATCAGCACCCAACAGCATATATTTGAAACAAAACCCGAGCTTTATTAAACAAAAACTAAACCAAACAAAAAGGCACAGTGCGCAAAACGAACACACACCAGACAAAAACGTAAAAAGGCAAAATTTTCCAATTACGCGTAAGCTTTAACATTTCAAAGCCGCTGTCCGTATCACGGCAAAGACCTAGACGTTTTCCATTCGCATTATGTGACTAATTGAATAAAAAAGTATATCTTTTATAACAAAGGTTATAAGGATACGGTTTATCTTGGCATCGCCTCAGGTGGTACGGGTAATTATTATTTTACTTTGTACTTGTATGTTTTATTTTGTTCCCCTGTGTTCTTTTGCTAACCTCCATTACTGTTGTCTTTAACATAAATAATTCTAATCGTCATTTGGACTTGAGTCTGGTACACAGTGGGTGTTTTTCTTTGAATTTATAAATGTATTTTGTTTTGTGCTTACAATAATAATTTTCATTTTTTTTTTTTTGTTTAATTATCAAAAGTCAATTTTGTTCATCATTGTTGGTAATTGAAATTAACGAAGATGCGCGGGTTGATTAAATATTTTTTCACACCACCTGCTCGAAAATGTCTAATTATATGTCAAGCAACCTTAACCTAAAGTGAGTCATTAGTGGCCGAGGGCACAGCCGGTCAATAATGTTGTACTGGATTTCATTATTACCCGCTGGTCAATAATGTGATTTGAATTTGGAATATGTTTATAAACAACAAACACCCTTTGGTGCCAGAAAGATTTTTTTTTTAATTTTCTTTTCCCTTTTGGGAAGACAAAGGGATCTATCTAGCCCATGCAGCCTAGATTTTTTTTTTGGTTCTTTTCGTCCCTCTTTGGGGCAGGCAAAGGGAGCTGAGCCCATACAGCCAAGTCTGATTTAGTGTGCCAGAAAGAGGAAAGCTATTCTCGAAACCCTTACTACGCGTGGATGATATTCTCGATTTCCTAAAAAATCATAACGATTGCTTCTTCATATCGTTGCCATGTTAGTCTATATAACTAGTTCTAAATGTTATTCTTACTGTTTTTTTATTTAATAAATACTTTGTTTTTCGTACTATGGCTATTATTTTCTCACAGTAGGTGTAAAAAGTAGAGTATCCTCCTCTGGGCTAAAGGTGTCTTTGCCTTGGGCTAGCTTGAATCCCTCGCTGCATTCAGGATTCTTGTATTAACTCCCTCGCTTCGCTCGTGAGTTAAACTCTTAACTCCCTCGCTACGCTCGGGAGTTAAATCCCAAATCCTTCATTGCGCTCGAGATTCAATATGACGCCCGTGACATAAGACACAACTTTAGCCCCTCGGTGCATAATCTACTATTTTAAAACCAGTTTTTTATTTAGTCCACTGTCCGGTAAGTATGTAATCACAAATACTGTTATAATCATTAAAACATAAAAAAGTTACAAACATTAACAGCGTTCTACAAAAAGCCATTCAATAACAAAGACGTTTGATGTACAATCGAGTACAGAGGTGATGTTCTGTCCCGATGTCCCTATCAATGGCCCGCGGCGTACCGTCCCGGGGCGTAGTGCGTATCATGGCGTACTGTGCGTACCCATACGCGTGCCGATGATGTGTCACGTGCTTATTAATTGTATGAGTAGTTCTGTATGATTGTGGTTTTGAATTTTAAAACATCAAAGGGATTGGGATTTTGGAGTTGTGCATATTATATCTTGGTCGCTTTAAACTTGGAATTAAAAATAAAACCGTATCCCTACAATAGAAATCAAAAAACAATGTAGACTTCATCCATGGTCGCGGTATTATCATGTACTTTTTTTTTTAACGTGGTAAAATCATCAAATGAGTCCTCCCACCCCGGGCAGGGCGGGAGGGACTGTCAGACTTTTACTATCCACGGTGTCCTTCAATAGCCCTTTATGTTCCGGGGTCACGGTAAGGAAATAATAAATAACAACGCGCCGTCGACCCGGGCATTATCATGTCCTAGCATAATACCGCAACCCTGGAACACAAAAGCCATGTGAAAGAACAGAGATTTTTTTTGTCAGTAAAAGTTTAAAAGTACCATAATTATAAATACCGGATCTAACTATCTAAAACTTTATTGCTATTTTTATGAAGTAAGTATAACCACAGTATAACGCTTAAAATCAAAAGCCCCCGTTAGCGTTTTAGGGCAGGGGATAAAATATTTAATAAAATATCAACCAAGCAATAACTTTTTCACGTTCTTCTATCCTACTCTAAAATTCAACAGACTTTGAACACAACAATGATCATAGAATTTGTAATAGGTACTTGTATTGTTATTGTTAACAAAATATTGACTCGCTCGTGAGAACTAGAACAATAAGGACACAGACCTCGCATTGAACTTCAAAACACATAAACGTGATGGGAAAATGAGTCACACGATGTTGTAAGAATAAGTATAATGAACCCGTGTTTTTTTTACGTCACCTTGCCAAATTTTTATGTAATAATGGACTGCATGGAATAAATCTGAGCCTAAATCTAGATTTAGGTATTTTTCAACTTAGAATGTAGTTACCTACTTTGGCTAAGCGTTTTCCTTGTCACGCTACTGCACAATTACTGTCATACTGTATTGAAAGATTGAATTAAAACTATTTTTTATTGTTTAGTGTATAGGGCAACGTTTCACAAACCAAAAGGTTTTTTTACATGAAGTGTTACAATAGATCCCCCCTTTTCTTCGTAATATTTTATTTTCAATATTTATTTTGAACCTACCTAGTTGAAATCTCTTGCCTACGTCTTTAAATAAACCAAGATACTGCACATTATTGAAAACCCTCATTCATGAAGTTCTTTCCTCGGTCCAGCTTCGATAATGTGAATAAATTTTTGAAAACTGCACTAAAACTAATGTTCATCTTTTAAAAGCATCTAACCCAAAATCCTTAAAACCCCCAAAAACCCAAACACCCCTTACACCCCCAACCCGTTAAACTCCTCAACATTCTTATCCTCCATATTGCAATCGCAGCGATCTCACAAAACACGAAGTGCAAGGCAGCAGAACGGGCCCAAGTTAATTTAGTGGCCGATAATTAAAGGCCGTCGGGTGGCCGGTGGCCGGCACGAGGACCTCCGGGGGTCCGAACATGCTGAGATGTGTATTTTTGTCTAATAAGGGGGTGGGCGGGGCGGGGTGTAACGAAGAGGTTATGTGACTGATTGTACATGAGATAGGATGATCTGATTGTGATGAGTTTAGAGGTCATGATGATGAAGAAGCAGTGCCATAGTCAAGGATATCATGATATTTGAAGCATTGTCAATGCTATCGGAAAGGTGAAAGAAAAATGTGGTAAATAACCTGTTGTAAGTGCTGTAATGTTTTAACCACACCAAGTTTATAACTTATGTTGTGATATCTAAGAGTATAACGTAATGATCAGTAAAATCTGATCTAGTTCTGAGGATACAGAAGAGAACAGTGAGACATCATTAAGTAAATCAAACTAAACCGATTTATACACACAACAGTCATGTTCATCAAAACATAAAATACTTGACAAAGAATCAATTAGTCATTGTTTTATTTTAATGTCAACAACAGAAGACTGTTTGTCATTTCATCGATCGTCTGTCATTTGATTAACATGGCAAACTTAATGTCAAAAGGCCGTGGTCAAGACATTGACCTCATAAAATAAGTAGAAAGGTATTTATTAAAAGTCTGCTATCTGTCGCTATCAAGTTAACAACTTAAGCTGAAGTATTTAGGGGTTGTTACGCCAACGGCATATCTAGCTTAATTTACATAGAAACTCAAAGCATTTGCCTATTTTCAGTAACTAGTTTATCTTTCTCAAATAGATTCTAAAACAAAATAAAGAACAGAACATTCTACTCAACCAGCTAGGTATTTCTATCCCTTCAAAATCCAGACTGTGATTTGCATATTTAAAACTGAATACAATTAAGCTGACATTTTTAGAGAAAACTATTTACAAAATATTGCAAAACCAAATCAATTAGCGGGAACTAGAAAACGTTTTTAACTTGACCACTCTCGTCAACGTATTTTTAAAATGCAAACGTCAATTCGAAAAACGGAATTTGTTTATTTAAAAAAAAAAATACGCGAAACTATCAATAAACCAATTAAAACCGAAAGGTCAATTTTTCATCGACTTCAATTCGTAAAATAGAGTGAAAAAATGTTTATATCGAAAAGTCGAGGATTCATGTCTGGTATACCGAAATAAAATTCTGAAAGTCGATTGACTGACGACCAATGGATAGCGTTTGTATGTAAAATGTAAATAAGTCAACGTCTTTTTTTTTGGTCGGGATATAGATGACTGTCACAACGTTGTGTAACTGCAAAAGGCAAAGCTTAACTTAATATTATTTCAGATTTTGGTTTTTCCTTTCATTAATCAAGTTCAATGACTCAATTCACGTTTCAATTCAAGTTTCTTTAACATTAATAAGTGAAATAAATACCTACTTAAAACCTTAAAAAATTAAACAATTTCACTTTCTTTCCTTACTCGTAGCATCGTTTCATACCAATTACTTAATAAGATTTTATTTTTTAATTTCTATCCAAAAAAGCACAAAAATTACTTCCTTCTTTTCAAAAACGTTTAAAAATAACATTTAAACATAACAACGAAGGAATTCGGCCAGATCGTCGCTGAATTAAGAATCAGACAAATTATAGTGATAAATTTTAATGTGGTACTTATTTACTTGCCGTCCAAATATGGCTGATCAAATTATGTGTTGCAACATAATTCGAAAAAGCAAAAGTTTAGTTGATTTTGTCTTAACGGCGTATGGTCAAGCGAAAGCATCGTTTGATGAGTCGGAAAAGTTGCCACGCGCCGCCACCAGGAGGCGTTAGTATCGCAAAATTAACGCAATCCAAAGTTTTATGAATTTCATTTCGTCAACTTCGACATTTCATAAAGTGTTCCCCTTACGCAAAATACATGTATTACTCTAGAAGAAATATTTTGATATAAGGATATCGAAACATTTACTAAAACAAAATGATAGAAATCTTTATTGATGTGGATTAATATTTTGTGAATATTTTTATCATTCACAGTCTTAAAGGAGGTGTTAATTTGTTCCCTACATTTAAGGCCAAGCCGTGTACCTCAAGGACAAAAATACGAAATTATAGGAAAAAAATCGTAGATTTTGAAAAAAAATATGTTGTATTTATTTGGGCATTTGTACCATATGAAATTGTCGATCCAAAATGTTAAAACTTGCAACCCAAGAATTGATTTTCAATCTAGCAATGTCATAGACGTCTCCGACATGATGCGTTTCGTTACTTCATTTATAAACGTGTGAAAACCCAAAAATGTACTTTACAGAATTTATTTATGTATTTCAAATAAGTTATAATTACTAGTACACATATTTTGTGAATAATCATGGGAATAAGAACTTTAAAAAATGCATTTATTTCACATTTCGTATTATTTTTTGCGTTTGGTTATATGCCGGCCAAAAGCCAGGGTTCCCGACCTAGTTCGATAGTTTTTTTCTATTGTTGTTGATATTCATTACTGTCAAAAAGCTGTCACATAATGAAACATCGATGTCATATTTTGACGTGATTTTGACAGATGAAACAGATTGCAGCTGTCATAAACGTTTCTTTGAACGCAGTTCCGTTGCGAAGTAGTGTTTTTTCATATACTTTTATTTCTTTTTCTATCTAGTATTGAAGGATTTTAAATACTGCTAAAAATACTAATTATTGGAAGGGATTTTAATAATAATTTGTACCTCGGTACATGGTTGGGCCGAAAAATTAACACCTCCTTTATTTTATAACATTTTGATGTCCCGAGATTACGAACAAAACTACTATTTTGGTAGAAAATGAATGATAATTGGCATACCTTACGAAAGTGACAATACCCATTATCGTTAAGCCCCAAACACACGCGCGCACGGGCAAGGGCATGTGTTTTGTGTTCCACACGCGCCTGAAAGAGTGTCAGCACAATGGCAATGACGGGGCTCTCTTTTAGAGGGCCTACCTGGGTCGCGGGCTAGCGAATACCATGACCCCAGAACGTAAAGGGCTATTGAAAGATATCGTAGATTTTAGTAAGTATTCCGAGTCTGACAGTCCCTCCCGCCGTGCCCTGGGTAGGAGGACTCATTCGATTATTTTAGCACTCTAAAAAAAGCCCCAAACACACGCTCCTTTTATTAACGTGCGGTCACAAAGCTGGTTGCGTGATATCTTTATATGTTCGAGAGTGGAAAGCTAAGAGTGCTTGACACCCTGTCCTCCATCATCTGGTGTTGGTACTAATTTTTGATGCATTTTGATGTAATGACAAACACTAGAACAATTTGATGTCACCTCTTTATAATTAAATCTTCATTCTATACTATCTTATCTACAGTATTTTTTGGGACAATGTTGTAATAATCACTTTTCTGATAAATCGACGCTGTCCTTCAATAGCCCTTTCTGTTCCGGGGTCACGGTAAGGAAATAATCCCGCGACCCCGGCAGGATTTGGCCCTCTGAGAGGGGGGCCCCGTCATTATGCTGACGTTCTTTGAGGCGCGCGTGGGACACAACGCGCCGTCGACCGGGGCATGGTCCATGGTCGGGCAGCGAGTTGCCCTTTACTCGCTGCCCGCATACCCGCGCCTACGGTGGCCGGAGATCGTCTAGCGACGTCCGTCGCCGTGGGCTTCACCACCGCGGGTGGGGCGGAGGGAGGACACTGTCCTCTCTCGCTCGCGGCCCGCCTCCTCCTTCGCGAGCATTACTGCTTCGCAGAAGGAGGCCTGCTTCCTTCTTCTGTGCGCGAGAGGTCTCCGCCTATCGCAACCGTGAGGACACGTCGGTGCTCTGCCCAAGCTGGACAGTCTTGCACCGTATGCTCCACCGTGCCCTCCGGGCGATCTTCGCAGTGGTGACACCCAGGCGTTTCCTCCTTTCGCATCAGACATAGGTACCTCCCGAAACTTCCGTGTCCGATGAGTACCTGCGTCAAGCGGTGAGCGGAGGTCAGGACGCCATGACTTCTCTCCAGCCACTCCTCAAAGAGAGGTCTTACCGCCGCAATTGCGGCGTGCCCGGATAAATGAAACCCTTAGAGATATTATCTATCGACTCAAAAAGCATGAACCCAGTACTGATCTTTTTTTACTCCAAAGCAATAAATAGAGCGAGAAGCAACTTGTACCGAACACGCGGTGAGACAGCAATGACCACCGATTTTTCATCATAGGCGATATTTAACAGGGTGGTGGGTGCTATGCCTTATTTGTAGTTGACAAGTAATTTTGAAGTATTCAAAATGACAACAGCAGTTTTCATTTAATTTATTTTAATCCTGTTTCTTAGAAATTGTTATAAATCTGTGACGAAACTAAATAAATAATAATAAAAGTGAAGTGCTTCTTATCCTATATCGCAATTTGATACGATTAGAAGTTGTTTTCAGTTACATAATTATTATCTCAAAATGTTGAAATCAGTGCATTTATCATTAGTTCATGTGAAATGGTATTTAGATGCATAAAGATTAGATGGGAGGAGGATGGACACAGAGGAACCATCCGACAACAATAGTACGATATCACGATAGCATTGATATAATATCACTGTGAGTAATTTATTATATTGATAGGAACAATTTGTAATTTATAGAATCATACGTATTCTAACATTTCCCTTGTTTGCTCAGTAGGGGTCGTCAGGAATTTCCTGCGTTGATTTTCAGTAAGTTTGGTTTATTTTATTCTTTATTTATTCATCAAAATAATGTGTTATTTAAAATAGAAAGTTTACGTGACTTATTTACAGTCATGTCCGTTTAATCACGTCCCATTGAACACAGCGGAACATAGTTTTGAATAATCTATAAGCCTACGTATCATTCGTCTTTATTTTCTCGATCTTTTTATCCGTTCCAATTTTATTATTACGAAAATCTGACAGCCGCGATCTGAAAAAAAGTGTCGCAGGTCTAGCCTGTAAGAGCCACGCTGGCTGACTGATTCGTCAAGGAACGAAAGTGATGACACTACTTTTAAAAGGCAAAAGATGAGAGGACGATAGTGGATGTGTGCTCAGAATAAAACGGCGTATGTGCCCAAACATATCGGCGTCTTTTTATGAATTAAAATTGTTATTAATTGAAAAAATGTCTTTACAGAATTTAGACACTAGTATTTTATACAATTTAAAACAACATCCTTTCAATAACTCATATTAGTTATTCCATAAAGTCCAAAAAATAAATTAGATAGACCGAACTTTGCATTTTTTTTGTATCGAAAAAATTTAATTGAATCGTGTTTTCAACTTTGTGAGAATTTCGATCATATAGTCAATAACTATAATCCAAGTTGTAAGATCTGTAGTCCAGATATGTACGAAGAAAAGTAAAAAATAAAAACCGTATTTTTACTGACCTAGCCCCTTAACTATTATTTAAAAATGACATGAGTTTATTGATGGACGATAGTTTTCCTTGACTTTTTATTATACGGACTTTTACGTAGTTGGTTGATTTTTATAAATGATTATTATGATTGTCGAATTAAATAAGGATTTAAATTATTATTTAAAATACGGCTACAGTTTAAAGTAAGATTCCTTAAAATATTTTGTTCGTAGATATTACATAAATTAAATTATCCTACCTAAGATTTACATCATCTAGTTTTACACACAATTTCACTTTACACTACGTTGTGAAAGGCGGCCACTGCAAACGAATTGGCGTGAATTGTCACTTGTATCTGAAAACGTTCGACCAGTCGGGGTTTTAGAGGCAGAATAAATAAAACAAAAACTACCGTCAGTTATATTTTAACTGACAACTCTATTCAAATGAAAATGTCAGTTAAGTACGAAAATAAGAGCTTTTTCTGAAGTCTGTGCATTTCACTTGTCTTCATCTCAGTGTTTCAATAACTAACTTTTTAATGGTTTTTTTTTATATTGTCGCAAATAGTTATAACTTACGGGATGTAGAGAATGGTAGATTTAATTAGAAAATCCAACACTTTTGGCTGTTGTTCAACTTAAAATTTTTACTAAGTACCATAAGCCAAAAATTAGGGAAATTTCCATATTATGATCATATTGGAATTATTCAACAGGATTAAATACCGCCCACGCCCTAAGTGAAGTGGAAGGGAATGCTTTGCGTTCTAGAGCCGCGATCTCCTGATCAGATGGCCCCGCAATCTCTTTAGGCGTTTGGCAGGGCCAAACGCCTAAAGAGATCAGTTAAATTCAAACTCGAGAATTAAACTTTATTGAAATGCATAGTATAAATTTTTTATAGTCATTAAAATTAGCCTCCAAAAGTATGTGTATATGAAAGCAAACTAATGTATTTTAAAAGTGACTTTTTTTGAAACAAAACGTTTTTTCTTTCAATTTTGTTTCAACTAATTCTCAAACTGATAAACCCAAGCCCATATAAGTACTGCTCCTCAAAATTCAGAAGGCGTAACAATTAATAGTATTAGTGGGTGTTCCGGAGTGGTGCGACGTCGGCGTACAGCTGCGGTCTTCATGAGAGCCAGGAGCCATTCGTCTCACGTGCTGGTAGCTGTGCCAAGTCTTTAACATATTTATGTCAAATTATTATTGGGGGTATTAGTGTGGGGAAGATGGTAGTTACGTGTGAGTTGTCATACGTACTGGCTGAATTTTCCAACTAGGCGTAGATGGCCAATCTGAAACTACGATGAATAACGAAAAATGCTCACAGGAGTCTCGAGGTCGATTTTGACAAATCCTTTTTCCTGACCAGGAACCGAACCAGCTGGTTTTGGAAAGAAACACAGGGATCAAATGGAAAACTCAACCCGATTATTTTAAAAAATGGTTTTATAAGACAAGTCTAGACTCCCCTTGAATAGGAATGTTTACTTTGATTTCGATTGATTCCGAGATGAGGAACGTATTCTTGGGATTTCATGACATAAGACGTTCTAAAAAAAACATGATTTACTGCTCGACGCGCGACACTCATCAAATGCTGAAGTTGGGGTTGCTTATTTATGATTATGGACTTCTGTGATTCCAGAATGGTGTACAGCTACTAGAATATTCTAAGGTGCGCAGTGGCTGAGCGATCGAGGGCTGCGTAGCGTGTCGCGGGTTTGGGGCATGGAACAAAATATTTGTATGATCTGCAAGTAGTTGTTCTGGGTCTAGGTGTTTGTGTGTGTGACTTTCTATGTTTGTAAGCGCACCCACGATACAGGAAGAAATACCTAGTGTGGGGCAACGTTTTTTTTTTAAAAGAAGGAAGGTTTAAAAAAATGGGTAGAACTTAAATCACACAGTTATATTAATTATGTTTTTACACATAAAATTTATTACACTTAATGTTTAATTAATATTGGTCAATATTGCATTTAAGTGTAATGACTTTATTCTCGTAGCACAGATAACAACTGTTATTAAAAGAATAAACCCATTAAACGAAACGATTATGTTCTAATTTCTCAATCAGTACAATACAGTCATAAAAAAATTACACGCCTCATCTTACATTACCAACAGCATAAAAACCTTGATACAATTCCAAAACCAGAATACCAACTTAACCTTTTTTTGCCCGACTTACGAAAACAGATCACGAAAATTGATTTCCAACCTGTCATTACTAAGACAGACGGACAGATGATATTATTGTACACATCAATCAAGAGAATCAGAATTCTAAGTGAAACAATAAATGAAGAAAAAAACAATAAGTTGTAAAGTTATGTAAGAACGGGGATAGCAAACTTATGGCAAGATTAAAAAAAAAATAGGCTGGTATTAATTCCGTCATTATTTTGTAGGCTTAACAAAAGGTCTAAATCGCCATATAAATTGCGATAAGATAATTAGCAATCTATTAACTATTGTATCGCTTGGCCAATTATACTGTAGAATAGCATAATTATTCTTCTATTTTTCGAAGTGTATCGATAACGCCATTTGTTATGGCCCTTCTTTTGCTATAGGTATATCACGTCCATTCGCACGTAAATGACATTTTCGAAAACATGGTATTCAAATAAAATAAAGGTGCTTAAAAAATTACTTGAAAATTAAAATGAGATCAATTAATTAATTGCCATAATTATTTGATTCTAAAATGGGTGACGTGTTAGATGCTATGGATATTACATTTGCATATTTTTTACGCTTGAAGGTTTACAATCCCTGATGTAAGAGGTAAAATATGACCTATTGTGAGTGTACAGTCACTCACTATCACTTTTCGCACAGGTTTAATATTGTTACAGATTTATTAGCGTGTGGCAATACTGGCAAATAACAGCTAGTTTTAATTGACTTCAACGATGTAATGATCTAATGTCATCACGTCTTTTGTGTACAATTTTGCAAGACAGTGTAATTTGATATTGAGGTAAACTAAAGCAATTAGACAAGATAGAATAAAGGTAGTCTTTATTACGTACTCCAAGTAAATTGGAGATCTAAAATTAGGAAATTTTACAACATAATGTTTTTCTTACAAAAGTGATACGTCAGACAAATTTTTAAACCGATATATATGGGAGAAAAAAAGTTGGTACCGGTCCCACATAACTTTCTACCTCACTATAAGTGGGACTCGTTTGATGATACCCAAAAAGTATAGGTGGTATTTGTCAGAACATTATTTTTCACGTAATGGAAAGACTATGTTTACGACGTTGCTGTTAGATGATTAATATCCGTAAGATGAGTGAAGCCACAGGCCAGACCTAGTATTAAATTAAATTGAGAAAAACCGAAAGCGCCATCATAAATTCCAACATCCGCTCAAAGTCCATCACAAGAAAATAAAGAATCAAAAGTAATCACTTAAACAAATTGACTTTTAATTAATTTTATTTACACTGAAACATGCACATAAAATAAGCAATAATCACTCATTGAGAGTTTGTTGAAATTGATGCAACCATTGTATTTTATTGGTTATTTCTACTGAATCACCTGTGCGGCCCACTGTGCGAACACAGAATATGGACAGAAGGTGAACTACATAAAACGATCAAAAATACACGTCACATTGTGTATGCACGCTTACGGCTGTGGTTCCACTAAAGCGGAGCGGAGAGCGTTTCACCAATCACATGCCTTTCAATCCACATATTCTCTTCTCCACTCAAGTCATGTGATTGTTGAATCGTTCTCCGCTCTGCTTCGCTAAGCCTCAGTAAAACCGCAGCCATAACTGGACATTTCTCCGCTTGGTTAGAACTATAACCTGAACAGGACATTTCACTGCTTGTTCAAAAGTAATTTATGGGCATTTCTACGGACACGGTGATTCTTGCTCAATTCCGTGGGCAATTTTTTTTTTCACATTATGACTAATTGTATATCACCAAAATAAAATGCATATTTTTTTAAACATAATGGTGCTAATTTGCCAGTAATTGCTCCAGTAGTTTATGAAATAAATTTTGAGTGCCATGGAATTGAGAAATGTGACCACAGAATTTAGAATTACACATATTCTACGTAGCCGGGAAAGACAAATTCAATTTAAAAAAAACATTCAAGAACATTATTTTAGCAGTTTTTGGTATTTAAGTTATGTAAGTTTATATTGAATCTGCCTGGAGAGAGATTCCTTGAGTTATCATGCTTATTTAACTAACTTTTAGTCAAATCATTTAAATGAGCATTTTTATTAAACTTATATGGTAAAATGTATTTCTATTAAGCATTTTCGTTAAACTTTTAAATTACAAACAAGAGACATGAAGTATAGACGTCAAGTCTGTTTTATTTATCAAACCGCAGTAAGTAATAGACATAATCGAAGTTTTCGGGTGTATCTTAGTCAGGTCAATTTTTTACTCAAAAATTACTGAATGTATTTTAATGAAACTTTGTAGCAATATAGTTTATACATCAGAATAAAATATAGGCTATCATTATACGATCTTCCAAGGCTCGAGTAGCTAGTCGCGGTAGTATTAGCTAAAATCAGATCTTGCAATTGCAACGTCAACTCTAGATACTTTAAACCTTTTATACAGCATTATAGACACTTAGTATATGGCGTTAACTACTTTACCATGACAAATTGTGAAGCAAATGACTTTAAACCTCATATAAACCGAAATTAGTTACATGGGTAAACCATCGTTCTCAATTCCGTGGACACCAGGACACAAAATTGAGGGCCACGGAATTGAAAAAATATCGTACTAATCAAAATAACTTATTACTGTTACGACTTCAAACAAATTAAATGAAACAACCATGCTGGTGTCTAGTTAAACTTCAGTCTAGGAACAAAACATGTTTAATAATAAAACTGTCAAAAGATATCTTTGACACGGTATTGAGAAAAGACCCCGAACTAAAGACACGGAAACAGGTTCTCACCTTCGAAAATCGAAAAAAACAGCAGCACACCACACATGCACTCACATGGCGTGCTCGGGAGCACCTGACAGTTTTCAAGAATCGGATGGTGATGTCCAGTTCGCGGGTATTTAGTATCGTAATCAACTGTTTTTTGCAAGACACGGTAATGACTCATTAGACTAGGAAAAATCTTTACGCATCCACAAATATAACAATATAAGCAATTATTAATTAATTTTAATTAATTGCCCAACACAAGTATTATTTATAACTTAATGGGGCTGCCTCAATTTTATATGTAAAAGTGATCATTTGAAACCCAATAAAATTATTATTATTATTATTATAATTACTGGTTTATTTATTGTCAATGTCTCTTGGTTAGCTATCCATATACCCAAAAATATCAGAAGTTTGCTTGAAATTCACCTCCATTAAAAAATATAAAATATTTTACACTCGATTTCGGAAAAGGGACAGGTCAAAATCAGTGAAATTACCCCCGTTTTTTCACTTCAGATTTTTTTTCAGGAAAATTAAGAAGTAGTACGGAATTTATGTTATGCTCTCCAGTTAGAATATAGATTGGGACGTACGCTTAAAAATTTTGGGATGTGTATGTAAAGTCTAACCATGTTTTCATTAAAGGGACAAAAAAATGCCCTCTTCGTAGAAATGCCCATATACATACTGGATTTTGCAGCAAAAAAAGCTGCGTATATCCGACTTGCGGAGTAACATTGTGCAGAAATTATGAGACGCAAGCGCGTTACTTGAATAGGGCTCAAACTGAGCGGAACAAGACTGTAGATCCCAGACTTTGACAGTATTTAGGTCCAGTTTTAAAAGTCCAGTCCAGTCATTTGGGGCTTTACACAATCACAATTCACCGGATTATTATTTTTGGTGTTTGCATCAAAAACAAAATTAAAATCATGAAATGAGTCCTCTCTCTCGTTCTGAGTAGACTAACAGAGACTATCAGACCCTGACTAAACATAAATTTCAGTTCCCCCTACGTTCTAGTGTCACGGTTATATAGGGTGACTGGTAATTATTGTACGATACTTAAACACGTGATTGTGCTCATGATAACAAACATCTTTTACTATGGAAACAAACCTGAAAACACGAAAAAAAATCAGCTTTTTCAGCATTTTTATTTATGTTTGTTTAATGTACTGAACAGCTGATATTTTTTTCACCATTTCGGCTTTGATCCCATAACAAAAGTTGTTTGTTATCATGAGCACAATCACTTGTTTAAGTATCGTACTCTAATTACCAGTCACCCTATATTTACAGACTATCTCGTAGAAACCTAATAATAGCTAAACAAATTAACATTTTTGTAACTGGATTAGCTGCCTCGGCAAACTTCGTACCTCCTCAAAACCACCTTTTAAACCTTCCCTGGACTTTCAAAAATAATTAGAAACCAAGATTAGCCAAATCGGTCCAGCTGTTTTCGAGTTTTAGCGAGACAAACGAACAGCAATTGATTTTTATATAATTAAGAAGGTAAAGCTGATCTTCTGTACACTAGACTTTATGGTGCGATGTGCCACCGTACATCACGAACGTTTACTGGTTCGAGTAATATATCGCGAGTGTGTCAAAACATACGTGAGGTACGACTGTAGGACGTAGCCGGTGCGAGGAATGCGTAGGGGAGTCTTACCACTTTATATTTTTATTCTTTGGCTCTATTTTAATGCAGTTTATCACTGAAAACGTACGAACGTAAGATCTTCTCACGAACCTTCCAGCATAATATTACATGTGTTCGAGATTGGGACTCTGAACGGTCTATGTGTTATTATGGTACATTAGTTTTTCGTTTGCAAAGTTATCTATAGTTAGCAATTTACCGAGAAAAATGTTAGGAAACAGGAACCTTTACAAACATTGTCTTGTCCTTAGTAAGGTAGTTTCTCGGTCTCCCATCCCAAGCAACACACTAGCAGTACCCTTAGCACGAATTTTCAGTATTTGAGACGAAAGTAAACTGGAACTTTGAAAATTTCAAAATAACAATTTTTAAGGAAAGAATTAGTTCCTTCTTCGAACACCACAGGCGCTCTTCCATTTTTTCATACAAGAAACGCTGTAAATACTGGAAGACGCTGTAAATTAAAAGAGGGAAAATTCGTGCTAAGGGTACTGTACAGTCAACAGAATTTTTAAAACAAACAAGAAAAGTGAGTGTATTAAAACGTGGGAAAACTCAAGTCTGTTATGCTTTCTGTGCAAGGGCTGTATATATCCGGCTCCAGCTCCTATAACACTGGTCTACTGCATTTTTGCGCACGGGTTCTACCTAAGTTATTTTTATTGCTTGTAAATCTAGAAATAAGAATGAACAAAAAAAAGGTTTATATTTGCTTTTATGAGTAAAAAATGGAAAAATTAAAATCAATGAAAATACGTAGAAATTGACACAGAGATGAGTTATTATACAGGAAAACGTACATCCATTATTGTTTAATTTTTACAAAATAAGTTTTAAAATAAAGTTAAATTATTAAGTAAATAATAGTTTTAGTTTTCCTGTTTTGCTATTTTCAGTAGAAGTTTCTCTTATAAACCCCTAATATAGTCACCCATCATGTCCCTTTCAGTACTGGCCTTGGTAACGTCTCTCAAATGCGTGTCAATAATGGATGTGCCGATAATGGAAAAATTCGTAGTCGGGTTAGAGGTCAGCTCGTCATAACTTTAAGCTCAAGGGTTTACAACAAAACCATGAACTACTTCCTTTAAACTGTTTCTGGCTTCTTTCTCTTTAATGCTAAGTAAGCTCAGAAAAATATCACTATCGGTTTTTTTTATTTGAGGGCCTACAGAGACTCTAACTTTAATTTTCGCTTTGAAAAAAAAAAGAACTCATAATGCAAATATTTTTGATATTTCTGATCAATTTTTTTAAAATAAATATGCATAATTATATTATAATCAGAATAATATAATAAGTAAAACCCATGGGCAATCCCCAGAAACTCGCTCACTCGCCCCAGTAACTCAATCACTCGCCCGAGTAACTCGCTCACGTCTAGCCCCTGTAACTTGCTCACAAGTCCCAGAAACTCGCTCACTAGCCCCAGTAACTCGCTCACTCGCCTCAGTAACTCGCTCAGTAGTCCCAGAAACTCGCTCACTAGCCCCAGTAACTCGCTCATCATCCCCAGAAACTCGCTCACTAGTCTCAGAAACTCGCTCACTACCCCAGTAACTCGCTGACTATCCCCAGTAACTCGCTCACTATCCCCAGTAACTCGCTCACTTGTCCCAGAAACTATCTCACTAGTCCCAGAAACTCGCTCACTAGCCCCAGTAACTCGCTCACTAGTCCCAGAAACTCGCTCACCATCCCCAGTAACTCGCCCACTAACCCCAGCAACTCGCTCACTCGCCCCAGTAACTCGCTCACTAGCCCCAGTAACTCGCCCACTATCCCCAGTAACTCGCTCACTAGCCCCAGCAACTCGCTCACTAGTCCCAGAAACTCGCCCACTATCCCCAGTAACTCGCTCACTAGCCCCGGTAACTCGCTCACTAGCCCCACTAAGTCGCTCACCATCCCCAGTAACTCGCCCACTATCCCCAGAAACTCGCTCACTCGCCCCAGTAACTCGCTCACTAGCCCCAGTAACTCGCCCTCTATCCCCAATAACAGGGGCTACCTGTAACTCACTCACTAGTCCCAGAAACTCGCCCACTACTCCAGTAACTCGCTCCCTAGCCCCAGTAACTCGCTCACTGCTCCCAGAAACTCGCTCACTAGTCTCAGAAACTCGCTCACTAGCCCCAGTAATGGGTCGATTACACCTAACGAGTACAGTGGTGAGTCAGTAAATAAGCTCTCGGCCGGCTACTCGGCCTAGTAAACAAATTGGGATTCTAGTGACCCTCACGCCTCTCTTCTCGACCGAGTACTCGGCCGAGCACTCGTTAAAGTGTTTATACCAACCGAGCACTCGGCCGAGGACACTGACTCGCCGCTGTACTCGTTAGGTGTAATCGATCCTTAACTCGCTCACTAGACCCAGTAACTCGCTCACTACCCCAGTAACTCGCTCACTATCCCCAGTAACTTGCTCACTAGCCCTAGTAACTCGCTCACTAGTCCCAGAAACTCGCTAACTAGTCCCAGAAACTTGCTCACTAGCCCCAGTAACTCGCTCACTCACTAGTCCCAGAAACTTGTTCACCATCCCCAGTAACTCGCCTATTATACCCAGTAACTCGCTCACTACCCCAGTAACTCGCTGACTATCCCCAGTAACTCGCTCACTATCCCCAGTAACTCGCTCACTAGTCCCAGAAACTCGCTCACTAGCCCCAGTAACTCACTCACTAGTCCCAGAAACTCGGCCACTATCCCCAGTAACTCGCTCACTCGCCCCAGTAACTCGCTCACTAGCCCCAGTAACTCGCCCTCTATCCCCAATAACACGCTCACTAGCCCCAGTAACTCGCTCACTGGTCCCAGAAACTCGCTCACTAGCCCAGTAACTCGCTCACTAGCCCCAGTAACTCGCTCACTAGTCCCAGAAACTCGCTCACTAGCCCCAGTAACTCGCTCACTACCCCAGTAACTCGCTGACTATCCCCAGTAACTCGCTCACTATCTCCAGTAACACGCTCACTTGTCCCAGAAACTAGCTCACTAGTCCCAGAAACTCGCTCACTAGCCCCAGTAACTCGCTCACTAGTCCCAGAAACTCGCTCAACATCCCCAGTAACTCGCCCACTATCCCCAGTAACTCGCTCACTATCCCCAGTAACTCGCTCACTAGCCCCAGTAACTCGCCCACTATCCCCAGTAACTCGCTCACTCGCCCCAGTAACTTGCTCACTAGCCCCAGTAACTCGCTCACTATCCCCAGTAACTCGCTCACTAGCCCCAGTAACTCGCTCACTATCCCCAGTAACTCGCTCAATAGTCCCAAAAACTCGTTCACTAACCCAGTAACTCGCTCACTGTCCCCTGTAACTCGCCCAATAGCCCCAGTAACTCGCTCACTGGTCCCAGAAACTCGCTCGCCTACCCCAGTAACTCGCCTACTATCCCCAGTAACTCGCTCACTAGTCCCAGAAATTCGTCACCATCCCCAGTAACTCGCTCACTAGTCCCAGAAACTCGCAGACTATCCCCAGTAACTCGCTCACTTTCCCCAGTAACTCGCTCACTAGTCTCAGAAACTCGCTCGCCTTCCTTAGTAACTCGCCTACTATCCCCAGTAACTCGCTCACTAGCCCCAGTAACTCGCCTACTATCCCCAGTAACTCGCTCACTACCCCAGTAACTCGCAGACTATCCCCTGTAACTCGCCCACTATCCCCATTAACTCGCTCACTCGCCCCAGTAACTCGCCCACTATCCCCAGTAACTCGCTCACTATCCCCAGTAACACGCTCAATAGCCCCAGTAACTCGCTCACTAGTCCCAGAAACTCGCTAGCCTTCCCCAGTAACTCGCCTACTATCCCCAGTAACTCCCTCACTAGTCCCAGAAATTCGTCACCATCCCCAGTAACTCGCTCACTAGTCCCAGAAACTCGCTCACTACCCCAGTAACTCGCTCACTGTCCCCAGTAACTCGCTCAATAGCCCCAGTAACTCGCTCACTTGTCCCAGAAACTCGCTCGCCTTCCCCAGTAACTCGCCTACTATCCCCAGTAACTCGCTCGCTAGTCCCAGAAATTCGTCACCATCCCCAGTAACTCGCTCACTAGTCCCAGAAACTCGCTCACTAGCCCCAGTAAGCCGCTCAATATCCCCAGTTACACGCTCGCTGTCCCCAGTAACTCGCTCACTATCCCCAGTAACTCGCTCACCATCCCCGGAAACTCGCCTACTATCCCCAGTAACTCGCTCACTACCAAAGTAACTCGCTGACTATCCCCAGTAACCCGCTCACTATTGCCAGTAACTCGCTCACTTGTCCCAGAAACTAGCTCACTGGTCCCAGAAACTCGCTCACTAGCCCCAGTAACTCGCTCACTCGTCCCAGAAACTCGCTCAACATCCCCAGTAACTCGCCCACTATCCCCAGTAAGTCGCTCACTCGCCCCAGTAACTCGCTCACTAGCCCCAATAACTCGCCCACTATCCCCAGTAACTCGCTCACTAGTCCCAGAAACTCGCTCACTACCCCACTAACTCGCTCATTATCCCCAGTAACTCGCTCAATAGCCCCAGTAACTCGCTCACTAGTCCCAGAAACTCGCTCGCCTTCCCCAGTAACTCGCCTACTATCCCCAGTAACTCGCTCACTAGTCCCAGAAATTCGTCACCATCCCCAGTAACTCGCTCACTAGTGCCAGAAACTCGCTCACAACCCAGTAACTCGCTCACTATCCCCAGTAACTTTCTCACTCGCTCCAGAAACTAGCCTACTCGCACAGGTAGGTGTACATAATTATGTCTTTTTATTCCTTGTCATGTCCAAAACTGAATAGATATTGATCATTTTTATCATACTGATGGATCCTAGAGACTGTTATAGACTACAGGAGAAAAACGGCAAGCGAAGACACGGCCAGAAGCTTGTCGAAAAGAAAAATTGTTAATTGTATCTCCTCTTATTCTGATAACAAATATTATGATGCTTTCACTTGCAAACTAACTTCTAAATTAAATGCTGACATACGACAACACGCTATAAGACTTAACGATAAATTCTGTGGAATAAGCTGGAGATGTATCACTAATCATCTAGAAATGTTTTTTTTTTTCTAAATTAGTCATTTTTTTCACCAACATCAACGCGTAACGCAAACATTTACATGTTTATCCGATGCGCAAGCGCAGTTTACTTTGGTGTCATCGTAAAGTAGAGGTTATAAAAGGCAGATCTGTTTACATTAATGTCTTGTTTGAGTGAAATTAAATTGATTTTAGGTATTTCCGCCTGCATTGATCTAAAACTGAAGCTTTTGTAGGTATAATAAATTCTTCTAAGGCGTTGAAAATATTATGGCTCACAATATCTCTTCAGGTGTTAAAATAGATGCTTCAGTCTAGTTTTGCTACACTCATTAATATTATCGGATTAGTTTATGAACTATTATTTTTAACCGACTTCAAAAAGAAGGAGGTTATCGATTCGACAGTTTTTTTTTTTTGGTGTGTTTGTTACGCGATTACTCCGTGAATTGTGGACCGATTTTCAAAAGTATTTTTTTGCTCGAAAGGAGATCCTTCTGGAGTGGTCCCATAGTCACCAAGTCAGGATGTGATGATTGGATCTTGGAGAAATTGAGGGCAACCTTCAAATTTAATTGGCTCACACATACTTTTTCGCAAATCTTATGAAGTAATTCAATTACTTGCGTATGGAAATCATCATCTCATGTAGCTAAGCTGATGATGGAAGGTACAACTCTTTAAAAGTAAGAAGTAGGCATCGATTGATTTAGAAGATACATTATTAACTTTGTGTTAGCATATCTCCACAAAGTCCGATTTAAGTTATATTTTTACTACGATTTATTCTTGTACTACGTATCGATCAACTTAGGGAATACATAACTCAACGATGTTATTACCGGTGCTACGGATAACAAAATTCCAGTGTTCATGTAAGAAAATTATGTATTTGATGGGTCAGAGCCCATTCGTCCCCTAAGTTTCGCACCCTGTGCCCACTCGTCCTCTGGAACTTTTGAGGGGTCCATTCGTCCCCTAAAGAATATTTATTTTTATTCATTTTTGGGGTTCCGAAGTACACAAGGAACCCTTATAGTTTCGCCATGTCCGTCCGCCCGTCTGTCCGCAGTTTAGCTCAGAGACGCACAGTACTAGAGAGCTGTAATTTGGTGTAAATATACGGATTTGTTGTGCCAAAAAAAAAAATTCCATTTTTTTAGAGTACCCCCTGTACACGTAAAGTGGGGATGTTTTTTTTTTCTCGCGTACCTCTTAGTGTGGGATATCATTGAATAGGTCTTTAAAAAATATTGATAGTTTCCATTAACAATTTTTTGACAAAAAAATTCGTTTGTGAAATATTAAGCTTTAAAGTGCTAAATTTTGCTCGACTCGAGTTTCCCCCCCCCCCCCCTCTACCAGCTAAACGGTTATGTTTGGGGGTGTGAAAAAATTCACAATAGTAGTATATATAACGACGTTTAAAAGGAAATTATCATGACTAAGCAGGCTTTATAACTTTACGAGTAATAGTCGACCAACTTATAAAATGTACTTGGATAACATATTTTCTTAAACAAAATGTATTGGAGAACATGTTCTTCAACTGCAAATGTAAGTTTGTCAACTTTATTTTTACAGCTTTAATAGGTATGTTTTAACGGTATGTTTTTGGGGATAGGTAGGTTTTTATCGTCAACTATTTTTAACTAACTTCAAAAAAAGGAGGAGGTTCTAAATTCCTCGTAATCTTTTTTTTATGTATTTTCCCCGATTTCTCAAAGACTCCTGGACCGATTTAGAAAATTATTCTTTTTACCCGACTGCGCCAGGAGGGTTATGTTTTTCGAGTGTATGTATGTATGAATGTATATATGTATGTTTCTGTGAGTTGCTCTGCAGCCTAAGCGGCTTGATGGATTTTAACTTGAGAGGTGTCGTTAGATTCGTCTTAAGCGTGAGAATATTACTAGGTATATAAAACTGGCCAAGTGCGAGTCGAACTCGTGTGCAAAGGGTTCCGAAGTAATTTTTTTTTTTTTTAATCTCTCACATTCTTTCAAATGAGGTATCAAATTAAAGGATTTTAAAAATGGTTTACCAAAATATATATAACTTATATGTTTCAATTTAATTTGGACTGGTAAATGCTAACAAAAACTAAAAATAGTAAAATAAATTAAATATTAAAAAAAAACAAAAAACTCGACTGCGTAAAAAAACTAAAAAGAAAGAAAGAAGCCCAGTAGTTTAGAATTTACTCATTCACACTCACAGTCGGGGCCCCTTGGGAAGATTTGATTGGTATTAATTTGAATGGGCCCCGACTCTAGTAAAATATAGCTTTTATCTCAGGGGACCAATAGGCACCAGAATAGGTGCCGAATCTTTGACTTATATTGTAAACATATTAGAGGGGATGAATGGGTACCTTAAAAATAATATTTTTATTAAAATATTAATTGGTCCCCTACCAGGAGACCAATCACCTATATAGGGACCGAATCCACAACTTTTATGGTGGGGGGCGAATTTTAGGGGACGACTGGGCTCTGACCCTTTTCGATTAGGGAATACTGGAAGATTCATCAATATCGATTCAGTAGTTTTTGAGATAACGAGTTTTATTAGCTTATTGTATAGATGAACGATGTTATTACCGATGCTAAGGATTACGAAATTCTAGTGCACATGTAAGAAAATGAAGATGAATTTGAATTTGAGTTGAATATTTGAACTGAAAAAAGTAAAACATAAAACTAAAAAAAATAACCGCCTTCAAAATAACCACAAAAAAGGGTAAAATAATCTACAAAAACTTTTCTTTCGAAGTCGGTGGCAAAAAGACAATGAAATAAAAAAAAACAAAGCCACCGCCACCTCAAAAGAAAAATTATTTTGTAGGTTATTTTACCCTTTTTTGGTGGTTGTTTTTGAAGGCGGTTACATTATATTTTTTGAAAAAGAACCTTTGCGCCCGGAGTGTTGCGACTTTAATTTTAATTTAAAGTGAGACTGTTTATATAAATTTATCTATTGTATATTTAGTATAATATTATAATAAGCTGAGGCCACCTAAAGGTTAAACAATATTCAAATCAACTAATTAAAAAACTAGTCCCATTTACGACGGACTAGGTAAATATTTAAATTCTTTGATACTCGTTGATGATATTATTTCCTAGCCAAATAAGTTATATCGAGGATCTGTGTCAATGATGAGTGTAGTGTGTGTTTGTATTTGTTGTGTGTTCTTACGCTTACCTATTGTTATTATTAATCATTAAGGAACGAAAGTAAACAAATCACAATGAAGTTATTAATTTTTTTGTCGGTGCTTGTTAGCAATTTCATCAGAGAAAATACAGTTTTAGACTGCTATTGGAGTAATGAATGTAAATACAAATATTTTTCAAGTAAAACATCGTATGAAAGTGTTAGAGGAGATTTAAGGGATTCAATCGTGAAGACGAAAGGTAAGGCTCAAAATAATTATATCCAAGAAAAATAAGAATCCCATCAAAAACATAAATGTGAAATGAGAGCCAAGCTCAATATTTTGATATTATGCCTTCGTTGTTAACTTCAGCGAAAAAAGAAGTGAAATCTAAATGGGTGCCAAGTTCAATGGTCAGTCCTGAAAGGGCTTTGTGCCTTTTGTTCCAATTCCTTAAGCGCCATTTTGTTTTTTTTTTTTTCAAAACGGCGTACACGAATGATAAATCGATAGATCACATCAATACAAACGTAAAATATAAAGGGCAAAATCTCGTGAACCGTCACGTTTCCGAGCTACAAGCTGTCAAAAATGTAAAATTAGCAACACAATCATCTTTTTCTTAATTTAATACTTTGATGTTTATTGATCAAAAAGGTTATTTCCACAACAAAAGTAATTGATTATGGGAAATTATATGTGCGGCAACAAAAGTTTTTTTTAGCACCTGCAACCTAGCGTCTTTTTTTATATGTGAGCGACGAGTTAATAGAACAGCTTCAATTATATTAATTCATCATCTTTACTATTCCAACAAAATATCAAGAAACCAGCGTCAATTTACGAGCGTAAAAGAAGCTGGCAATGAGTAGACATATCACAAATTTAGTTGCTTAAGAATTATCACCATGTTGCGTCATATTAACAGTTGTTTGTGTTTGGACACACCTTAGAGAAAATTAAAACCAAACAACTATTTTATTTGTAAAGCCAGCATGACAGGTAGTAATCAGTTACTTGACCTAGGATGCAAGAGCAAGCGAAGCGAGCTCGGGACTTGGGGCACCCCGACACGGACAGGTTAGGTTCGAAGGGGATGGCGGGGTCTGAAAGACCCCGCCATCCCCTTCGTGTTAGGTTACTTTAAACCCTGTACGCAAAAATAGGAGCCCCGCGAAGCGGGGCTCCGTCAAAGATTCACGGCAGGTGGTACTATTACTAGGTACATCAGTGTTAGATTACTTGCCAGGAAGAAAAAAAAGCTGGCAATGAGTAGACATATCACAAATTTAGTTGCTTAAGAATTATCACCATGTTGCGTCATATTAACAGTAGCTTGTTTTACAATATATGGTCGCTTATAAACCATTTATTAGACGCTAAAAGTTTGTCGCTGACCTATTAATTCATTAGACAACTAAATATCAAAATAGTACTACCTCATTGGGCGAATTAGGACCTAGCTATGGTGGCGCAGACGGCGCGTTGTGTCCCACGCGCGCCTCAAAGAGCGTCAGCATAATGACGGGGCCCCCCTCTCAGAGGGCCAATGCCTGCCGGGGTCGCGGGATTATTCCCTTACCGTAACCCCGGAACTTAACAGGCTATGAAGGACACCGTGGATTTTAGTCAGTAGAAGTCTGACAGTCCCTCCCGCCCTGCCCGGGGTTGGAGGACTCATTTGATGATTTTACCACGCTAAAAAAAAAAAAAAAAAAAAAAAAAAAGACAACTAAATATATTTGCAGACGAGAATGACATTTTAAAGAAGCTGCCTTAATTAGCACCCATTGATTATTAGTTTTTCAGGCATTTCAAATGCTTCTAGATAGGATTATTTCGTTTAACGCAATTCCAGCATTTAAAATGCGTGGAAAAATTAATATTCAATTAGTTTTATTGCGGAAGTATCCTTTTTGATCAATAAACATTAAAATAATTATAAAATATGTATGTCACTACTTGTACATGTTTGACAGCTTATAACTCGGAAACGTGACGGTTTACGAGGTTTTGCACCTTACATTGTAGGTTTGTATTGATGTGATCTATAGATTTATCAATGTTTCATTCATGTACGCCGTTTTGAAAAAAAATCAAAATGTCGGATGGCATCTGGTATACGGCCCATACAAAAAAGTTTAAACCCCTTTATTTATAACAACATAAAATAATTTTCTTCTTGTAACTAAGGACCATACGTTGTAGTCTAATTTCTGACTTGGCTATTTCTCATAATATACGAATTATAGTATAGCCTTCATAATTTCTAAACCTGTAACTTGTCAGTTTTATTTTATTACTAGCACTTCGCCCGCGACTTCGTCCGCGCTTACTTCGAACTTTGCTTCTGTGTATTTCTTCTCCGGCCACCCTCTTTATGGAATATTTTATAAAATCTAAATCAATAATGCAACTAAAATTCTATCGACCACCAAACAACCCTTTATCAGTCGGTTTTCGCAACATACCATCTTAATAAGCATCTACGTCCTAAAGACATAATCCAGGGAAAATAAGAGACTCGTAGCACTTGTAGTACCGAAGTTTCATACAAACTATGAAGGTATAAACGACCACTTTTTTATCGTGGCAAAATTATCAAATGAGTCCTCCCGTCCAGGGCGAGACAGGAGGGACTGTCAGACTTGTACTGACTAAAATCCACGGTGTTCCTTCAATAGCCATTTATGTATCAGGGTCACGGTTACCGAGTGAGACAGTCCCGCGAATTCGGAAGGCTCTGGTCCTCTTAGGGAGGCCCCGTCCGATTGCTGACAGGACGGCTCTTTGAGGCGCACGTGGAACACAACTCGCCGTCGACCGGGGCATGGTCCATGATCAGACGGCGAGTCACCCATTACTCGCCGTCCACATGCCCGCGCCTACGGTGGTCGGAGATCGTCTTGCGACGTCTCCCGCGGCGCTTGGTTCATGAGGTGGACGCTGTCCTCTCCCTCACGTGTTTAGCCTCCTCCTTTGCATGCTTGCTGAGAGCATTTCCCGTCAAAATCCTGTCTTGAAAAGCACCTACGTGCCAAAAGAACCCTCCTGTGAAACATTTAAAACTCTTAGTTCTTGCTTGTAGTTATGAAGATTCATACGAACTATTAACCCCAGAAGCATCCCCTTTGGGGTTCAATTTCACCAATTTCAAAAACCCGTCTGAATGAGAATATTCTGTATCCTAAAAATAGATCCCGCGCAAAATTTGAGACTCCCAGCGTTTGTCTTAAGGAAGTTTCATAGAAACTACCAACACCTAAAACAACCCTGTAGGGCTTAATTTATTCAAAACTCGTCTGAGGTAGAAAAAAAATTTAAATAAGCAAAACTTTAAAATCTTACTATTAAGGACAAAGTCCCGACTTAGCATAATTATAGGTTTTTAGGGAGAATCTACTCCCTAAAAACCTATATATTATGCATCTTATTTTGACACTCTTCTTACTCCCACACAAACTAACAACCCCAAAAACATCCCCTTAGGGATAGAATTTCAGAAAATCCCGTCAATGGCAGTACCTACGTCTTAAAAAAATCCCCATGTAAAATTTGAGACTCCTATCTATCAACGCCAAAAATAACCCCTTAGGTGTCGAATTTCGCACAACCCCATGTAAGTGAGCACCAAAGATCTAAAAAACCAAATGCAAAATTTGAGACTTCTAAAACTTCTAGTAACGAAAGTTCAATACAAACTATCAACACCAAAAACAACCCTACGTCCTACCTACGCCCTCCGTCCTTACGCACCTACGCACCTACGTCCTTAAAAGAAGCCCCATGCAAAATTTGAGACCTCTATCTATCAACGCCTAAAACAACCCTTTAGGGGTTGAATTTCGAAAAACCCCGTTGAGGGTAGTGCGTACGTCTTAAACACAACCCCCATGAAAAATTTGAGACTCCTAGCACGTGTAATAACGAAGTTTCAAACAAACTTTCAACACCAAAAACAACCCCTTAGGGGTCGAATTTCATAAAACCCTTTTCTAAAGTAGCACCTACGTGCTAAAAGGAACCCGCATGCAAAATTTTAAACTCCTAGTACTTGTAGCAAAAAAGTTTCATACAAACTGTCAACCCCAAAACCAACCCCTTAGGGGCGTAATATTGCAAAAGCTCTTCTTGGTGAGCACCTACGTCTTTAAAAGAATCCCCATGCAAAATTTGAGATCTCTATCTATCAACACCTAAAACAACCCCACAGGAATTGAATTTCGAGAAACCTCGTCTAAGGTAGTGCGTACGTCCTAAAACAAACCCCATGCAAAATTTGAGTTTCCTAGCACTTGTAGTAACGAAAGTTTCATACAAACTACCATCACCAAAAACAACCCCTTAGGGATCGAATTTCGAACAACCCCTGTCGTAAGTAGCACTTACTTCCTAAAAAGAACCCGCATGCAAAATTTTAAACTTCTAGTAGGTATTTGTAATAACAAAGTTTCATATAACCTATCAACCCCAAAAACAACCCCTTAGAGGTGAAATTTCGCAAAATTCTTTCTTAGTGAGCACCTACGTCCTTAAAAGAAGCCCCATGCAAAATTTGAGACCTCTATCTATCAACACCTAAAACAACCCTTTAGGGGTTGATTTTCGAAAAACCCCGTCGAGGGTAATATGTACGTCTTAAAAACAACCCCCATGAAAAATTTGAGACTCCTAGCACGTGTAATAACGAAGTTTCAAACAAACTTTCAACACCAAAAACAACCCCTTAGGGGTCGAATTTCGAAAAACCCTTTTCTTAAGTAGCACCTACGTCTTAAAAAGAACCCGCATGCAAAATTTGAAACTCCTAGTACTTGTAGCAAAAAAGTTTCATACAAACTGTCAACCCCAAAAACAACCCCTTAGGGGCGTAATATCGCAAAATCCGTTCTTAGCGGGTACCTACGTCCTAAAAAGAACCCCTGTGCAAAATTTTGAACCCTTAGCACTGGTAGTTTCCGAGCTTTCGTGTCCTATGAGTGAGTGACCTTTTGCTTTTATATATATAGATTCCGAAAATTTAGCTTGCTGGTAGTACTAACCATCGAACAATTGTGGAGGCGCAGCGCCGGGGCGTGACCCCGCTGCCTCGAGAGGTCGAGGCGCGGCGGGAAGAGCTCCGGCGCAATCTCAGGGCAGTATGGAATGAACGACTGTCGTGACCGAAGGCCGGGCACGCCGCAATTGCGGCGGTAAGACCCTCTTTGAGGAGTGGCTGGAGAGAAGTCTGATCTACCGCTTGACGCAGGTCCTTACCGGACACGGAAGTTTCGGGAGGTACCTGTGTCTAATGCGAAAGGAGGAAACGCCTGGGTGTCACCACTGCGAAGATCGCCCGGTGGACACGGTGGAGCATACGGTGCAAGACTGCCCCGCTTGGGCAGAGCACCGACGTTTCCTCATGGCTGCGACAGGCATAGACCTCTCGCGCCCAGCATTGGTCGCGGCCATGCTGCGGGGCGAGACGGAGTGGGAAGCGGTTGCCTCCTTCTGCAAAGCAGTAATGCTCGCGAAGGAGGAGGCGGGCCGTGCGCGAGAGAGGACAGTGTCCTCCCTCCGCCCCACCCACGGTGGTGGACGCCCACGGCGACGGACGTCGCTAGACGATCTCCGGCCACCGTAGGCGCGGGCATGCGGGCAGCGAGTAAAGCGCAACTCGCTGCCCGACCATGGACCATGCCCGGGTCGACGGCGCGTTGTGTCACACGCGCGCCTCAAAGAGCGTCAGCATAATGACGGGGCCCTCCTCTAAGAGGGCCAAAGCCTGCCGGGGTCGCGGGATTATTTCCTTACCGTGACCCCGGAACAGAAAGGGCCATTGAAGGACACCGTGGATTTTAGTCAGCAGAAGTCTGACAGTCCCTCCCGTCCTGCCCGGGTGGGAGGACTCATTTGATGACTTTACCACGTTAAAAAAAAACCAAAAAAAAAACCATCGAAAATTCGTCGGTGTAAAGTTCATAACAATACAAATTAATTAAGCACAAACACAAGATAGCTGCTGTCAATCGTTGAGGAGTTCCATCATCAGATCTACTCCAGATCTTTATTTAATACTGTCTTGTGTTTGTGCAAGTCTACATTTGCACCAGTATACTGGTACCGTGTATGGCCGGCCTATAGGAACTATGTATTTAGTTTTCTTTTGTTTTTCTCACATTATTTTGATTTTTTTAGTTTTATGTTGTTGTTCTGTCTTATGTGAGTCTCATAAAAACCTTTTCTTTCTTTCTTCTTTCTGTATCGGCCACTATCCGTCACTTTTTCTAGCTCGAGCGCGCGTGTGTTTGTTGGTGGAGCAAACGCACGTTGGAACTGTATTTCAAATGTTCCTGTGCGCATTTTAAACTGGAATTATAAATAATTATACAGATTAGTCGGTTGTGGACAATTTGAAAATCTTCAAATTAAATGTCTCTTTGGGGACATTGTGACATAGTGGAAAATGTTACGTCCACGCTCTCGTGCACTGACCCTAGTGTAGATGTATTTATGTCACGGTAGGCTTTTCGCATAGTCCCTAGTGAGGTATGCGAGAAGCTTACCTCTTAAATTAATGTTTTTCATGAAAATGTCAATAAATACACAAACATTATTTTTATTAGGATGCGAACCAATCAGTGCTTGGATCTTAATGAGGCACGGAAAAAAGAATCCAGGACCTAAATATTTACAGGATATAAAGGTGGTTCTTCCTTTTAAAGATCATATAATATCAAGTTACGACGCTGGGAACAGCACATTATGTGCTCAAGATATAGATAACTTTAGAGAATGGGAAATCGATGCAAGTTTCATTAATGAGCCAAATAAAATTGAGAAAGAGGGATACAAGGAAATGTTGAGTATTGGCAGGAGGTTGAAAGAGGCTTTACCTGAGATATACAATGATCTTCGTGAAGGCGAATATTCTATTCGCCCAACATTTGGGCCTCGTGGTAAAGTATCGTCTGACGCTTTCATTGAAGGACTTGGGAACAAAGATTTGGTTATTAATCAATTTGAGCAGAACGTCAGCATCGCCAATGTAAGTAAAGGCTTTAATTTCAATTGTCATAATTAATCTCGAAACGAAAAATATGCATGCACACCAATATTACTTTTTGCAATACGATTCTGCGTCTCTATTATAAATAAAAAGTTGAGAGAAGTTGAAGAGGAGCTCGTGCACCGCACAGACCGATCTTCCAGGTTAAGCCGCGCCTGCCGAGGTTGATCTGTGGATGGGTGACCATCTGTTATAGCGAGTTTCCTCCGTGCCTCGGAAAACACGTAAAGCCGTTGGTCTCGGCTGTCATTTGTAGATCTTTGACAGTCGTTACTGTTAGTCAGAAGCTCTTAAGTCGGACGACCAGTCTTACCATGGAGTATCGAATTACCCAGTTAAGTTCTGGGTTGTGGAGGTCCGATAGGCAGTCGCTCCATGTAAATTACTGATATTCAGCTGCATCCGGTTTGATTGGAAGCCGACCCTAACATAGTTGGGTAAAGGCTAGGCAGATGATGATGATTATAAATAAAAAGTTAGTTATAGTTACTATAACAATAAGTTATGTTTTTGGCAGAAGACACATTGTATTTTTGAGGCGTCTGGTGTACTGAAATTGGAAGCTCTCAAGTTCGAGCGCTTTTTGAAATTAATTTTATCTTCTCTCATAACGTTAAATTCGAAATACAAAACTCAAAACGAGTTTATATAGACGTAGTTTACAAATACCTAGGTATATCGAAATGAAATTTAAAAAAATCATTATAACCTCTAACAAAATAATGCTATAATATTTTTTTTTTCATTACGATACATATTACAGATCATAGATAATCTATTTATTTTTTTATCTGTGGCTGCGCGCGCTTTGAGAAGAACGCTTCATTGAAATTTTGAAAAATTAACATTTACAATAGGCAACCAGTAAATAAACTGTGTCAACTTTTATTTTTTATTTAATATTGTTCGTGTTCAATGAGACAAAACTGCACATAATTAGGTATATACACTCGTGTGATACTATTAAAAAACTCGCTTCGCTCTTTTTTTTAAATCACACTCGTGCAATACCCCTCATTATTGTACCAGTTTCATAAACTGCTATTATTGAACTTATACTTTGACTGTAATTACACATCAAAGAAGTTTGTGATCACTAACATAATTTGTTTTTATTTTTAAATTAACCTTTATATTATAATCTACTGTAACAAAAAAGATTTCGATTCAAAGTAATCGCAAACTTTTATGGTCAAGGTATAAAATATACACAACCAATTTATTGTATTAAATATACACAACACAACCAATCAATGAGGTTTTACCAATAGAGACGTCATACTCATTATAAAGAAATAAAAACATTGCTATATTTTAGTAACATATTGTTGACGTGTCAATTGTCAACGTCAACTAATGACATTTCATCGGCTGCCAGCTAGGGTGAACTGGGGAAAAATAGGCATATAAGGCAGAATGAAGAAAATATTTTTTTTTTTTAAATAAATTAATGTTTATTTGATGTAGGCTAGCAGTAGAAGTAGTAGTAGTAGTTTATTTGTAAATAATACAAATAGATCTAAAAAACAGGTAGGGTTTATTACAAGGTTAGGTTAGATAGGTTTATGCCAAGGGGGATAGCTAGTTATTTATTTTGTTCTAACCACTTGTGCCTTGTACCCATTTTTAGGGTTCCGTAGTCAACAAGGAACCTTTATAGTTTCGCCATGTCCGTCCATCCGTCTGTCTGTCCGCAGCTTAGCTCAGAAACTCCCAGTACTAGAAAGCTGTAAATTGGTATAAATATACGGATTTGTTGCGCCGAAAAAGTGGTATAATAAAGTCTAGTAAGTCGTAAAATATTTTTTTAGGGTACCTTCTCCAAGTAAAGTGGGGATGTATTTTTTTTCTCGCGTAACCCTTAGTGTGAGTATCAATATTTTAAAGGCCTATTTAATGATACCTACGTATCATTAAATAGGCCTTTAAAATATTGATAGTTGTCACTAACAATTTTTTGATAAGAAAATTCGTTTGTGAAATAAGTGCTAATTTTTGCTCGACTCGAGTGCCCCCCCCCCCCCCTCTACCAGCTAAACGGTTATGTTTGAGGGTGTACTTTTTTTTTTTTTACGTGGCAAAATCTTCAAATGAGTCCTCCCACCCCGGGCAGGGCGGAAGGGACTGTCAGACTCGTACTGACTAAAATCCACGGTATCCCTCTGCAGCCCCTCATGTGCCGGAGTCGCGGTATACGTATGTCCCGCAACCCCGGCAGGACTGTGGCCTATATATATATATATAGGGGGGCCCCGTCATTATGCTGACGCTCCTCTTGCCTGCCGGCGGCAGAGTTAATGCACGCCGGGCCCGCTCTTACTCCAACCACTGTGCCCTCTGCTAAACAGAGGGACACGTGGTGGAGCGGTGTGACGGGACATTGGCATACGGGCAAGGCAACTCCTTACGGGGAGTTCTTGCCCGTACCCCGGGGCGCATTATTTTTTTTTGTCAACTATTTTTAACTAACTTCAAAGAAAGGAGAAGGTTCTCAATTCGTCGTAATCTTTTTTTTTATGTATTTGCCCCGATTTCTTAAAGACGCTGGACCGATTTTGAAATTCTTCTTTTTAAAATTAAATTCAGCGAATCAGTTTAGTTAGTTCGCATAAGTATTTTGAGGGGCAACTACGGAACCCTATACTGTGCGTGACCCGACACGCACTTGACCGTTTTTCTTTCATTAATCCGTTTTACGGAAATCTAAAACAAAATAAAAATTAATGTTGAAAGTCAAATGTTGTTGTTTGTTTGAAAATAATATTGTAGCCCCATATGGCCATACGACCCCAACATCCTCTAGTATCATCCGAACTGACAACACCGCGTGCCATTTTCTCGTTCTCTCTGTCACTCATACATGCAACGCACTATTTGTCTCGTTCGTGTAGGTGGCAAAGCGGCAACAGCGCGAAAGTGATTTTTTAGTAAAATAAAATTTATGATTTTCCGTTTTAAATAGATTAGACAATACTTACAAATGAAAAGACACATCCTTCTTGCTTTTTACAGCCGGCCAAGTATAAGTTTTGCAGTTTCGAAAAACACAAGTAGGCATCTTTGTTTATTTTTTACCTATCAAACTCCCGCTGACGTAAATTGGCATCGCAGCCAGACGCAGGACGGACTGAGTTGACTCGAGATAGTTAGCTTGTATTTGTATCGCCACGCAGACGTCAGTAAGACGTATCTACCTCAGATTATATATAATATATCATTGACAACCAATCAAATTTTTTACTTTTTTAGCCCTATTTTGTATGCCGATCGTACATTGAAGAAGTTCGTAGTAATCCAGAAACTTACAGAACTTCACTTAATTATATGGATCACACGGAATATATAAAGGTAAATATTGGGGAAAGGTGTACGAGATGATTCACATAAAGGAGATTGCTTGTTGATTAAATGATATTCTACTTAGCGCGAATGTAAATATGTATGTACATAGTAAATTTATTTATCTTATTGTTGGCATACCAAAAATTTAAATTTTTTACATGCTAAATGTATGCTACTATTAAAAAACACATTTTTAAAACGTTGTCAAAGGATCATCTTGTACACCCCGGTGTCCAAGATGATCCTTGCGGTAGGGGCAAGATGATGAGAATAACTTAAATAAAACCATAATCTGGGTTTATTTTTTCACCTTTATATTTGATTGTACTGACAGCCACTTTATTTTTGTCTTAGCCCGCGTTTTTAGTGACAATACAGGCAACCCAAACTGTTTACTTGCTGTGCTATATGACATGCCATTTTTAATGGCATCCAGCGCTTTTATCATGGAGTCTTCCGACCACAACCCGCGTTTTGTTATTTTTTTTTATAATTACGAGGCATAGTCTAAAACCAAAATAAAGCATTTATTGTTATTATTTAAAACTGACTAAATTTTTTTAAGAATAGTAGTAGGTATGTTAAAGTCACAGAAATGTTGTTTAATTTTCTCAAAAAATTTAAATGTCACTCTCAACACCACTACTTTTGACTGAGGCGGGGGAATATCGGGGTCTACGTTTTACCAATGAAAAACAACTAGATGACGCTACTGGGTTCGTTGCAATATCAAAGGATCATCTTCCCTCAACGGATCATCTCGTACACCTTTCCCCTACTACTTAAATTACTTTTTTCAGATGAAAGACAGAATTGAAAAGAGGTTAGGCCTTTCTTTTACTTTGACGAACAAACACATAATAGCAATTTATGATTTGTGTCGATATACTTCAGTGGGTGTTAACAATACATTCAGTCCCTGGTGTGCTGTGTTCTCCGAAGAAGACTTGAAGATCATCGAGTATGTTGGAGATTTACAACATTACTACAGAAGCGGCTACGGAGCAGAAAAGTATAGCAACATATTCGGCCAGATAACGTTAGCAGACTTATTCGTGAACTTAGAACGAGCCAAGAACGGGCAAGGCAAGAAAACTATAGTTTATATCACCCATTCTTCAACGATGGACATGGTCATTGTTGCTCTCAATCTTTATAAAGACGCGAGTCCACTTACAGCGACGCATAGAGACTTAAATAGAAAATGGAGATCCACTTTTATATCTACGTTTGGCGTGAACGTGATTGCAGTTCTGAAAAGGTTTGTAAAATTAATCATTATTAACATTATGTTTATGAATTGAATAATGTTAAACGAATGTTCAATTTCAATTCTTCTTTTTTATTTTGTTTTGAAGAAAACTTTTGAAACTGTTAGTCTTGGGATTTTATACTTCACCAAAACCACTCCGGTGGTCGGAATCCTATGATCCTATGAGCATAGGAACATAGGATTTTTGAGGCCCATGTTCAGCAGTGGACGTCTTCCGGCTGATGATGATGATGGTCAAAATATCGGCAAACATGAGCGGGCACCGTTTCTTCTTTTAATGTCTGTTCGAATCCCTTTATGGGTAGGTACTTATCGCTAGTTAAGACACATCCTTTTTTAGGGTTCCGTAGCCAGATGGCAAAAAACGGAACCCTTAGGCCCGACGCTGCGTTACGCGGATGCACGCGCGGTTCTATACAAAATTGCTCCGTCGCGGGGACCCGTGCGGGGACCCGCGCGGAGCCACGTGCGGAGACCCGCGCGGACGTCCGTCGCGGGGGCGCGCGCGGTGCCACGCACGGGGCCACGCGCGGGGCCACGCGCGGGACCACGCGCGGGGCCCCGTGCGGAGCCACGCGCGGGGCTACGCGCGGTTCAGTCAATAAGGGTGCTTATACACGGTGCATGTAACTGGAGCAAACAGAGAGCAAATTTTTTTTATGAAGACTTTCGAAAAATTCCTCCGGTGCTGAAATTTGGAATATGGTGAGAGTAGGTGATACAGATTATACATGCACAATAATGCAATTTTTTTTTTAGCCGAGAAGTTCGGTTTTTTTACCAAAACATGAAAATTGCTTATTTATTTAACTCTCTGCGAAAAATCCCTCAGTCTCAATTTTTAGGGTTCCGTAGTCAACAAGGAACCCTTATAGTTTCGCCATGTCCGTCCGTCCGTCCGTCCGTCCGTCCGTCCGTCCGTCCGTCCGTCCGTCCGTCCGTCCGTCCGTCTGTCCGCAGTTTAGCTCAGAGACGCACAGTACTAGAGAGCTGTAATTTGGTGTAAATATACGGATTTGTTGTGCCAAGAAAGTGGTAAAATAAAATCTAGTAAAATAATTTTTTTTAGGGTACCTCCTGTACACGTAAAGTGGGGATGTTTTTTTTTTTTCTCACGTACCCCTTTGTGTGGGGTATCATTAAATAGGTCTTTAAAAAATATTGAGAGTTTCCATTAACAATTTTTTGATAAAAAAATTCGTTTGTGAAATATTAAGCTTTAAAGTGCTAAATTTTGCTCGACTCGAGTGTCCCCCCCTTCTACCAGCTAAACGGTTGTGTTTGGGGGTGTGAAAAAATTCACAACAGTAGTATATATAACGAATTTTAAAAGAAAATTATCATGACTAAGTAGGCTTTACAACTTTACGAGTAATAGCCGACCAACTTATAAATTGTACTTGGATAAAATTTTTCTTAAACAAAATGTATCGGAGAAACAATAAATCAACTGCAAATGTAAGTTTGTCAACTTTATTTTTACAGCTTTAATAGGTATGTTTTTACGGTATGTTTTTTGGGGATATGTAGGTTTTTATCGTCAACTTTTTTTTCAACTAACTTCAAAACAGGAGGAGGTTCTAAATTCGTCGTAATCTTTTTATTTATGTATTTTCCCCGATTTCTCTAAGACTCCTGGACCGATTTTGAAAATTCTTCTTTTTATTAGGAAACTCAGCGAATCAGTTTAGTTAGTTCGCATAAGTATTTTGATGGGCAACTACGGAACCCTACACTGTGCGTGGCCCGACACGCACTTGGCCGGTTTTTTTTTGTAGTTAAAGGTTTTGTAGGTTTAAATGAAATAATAGGAAGAAAAAAAGTTAGAATAGGAAATTATAAACATCCAACTCGACTTCAGTGTCACTCCAAATCAACTTTTTACATATCGCGCTTTATCTTCTAGTGAGAATCTAGTGAAAAATTGCTCAGCCGATTTTTTTTTTATGTGATTTCTTTTCCTTAAACACATAGGTTTGTTACGTAATCAGAAACTTTTTCCTTTTTATACAACATTATTTGATGTCAAATCATTCAACAAAAACTATACAAGCACACCGTTCAACCACGGGGCCACGCGCGTGTCTCCGCGCGGCAACCCGGACGGGACCACGCGCGGGGCCACGCGCGGGGCCACGCGCGGGGCCACGCGCGGAGCCACGCACGGGGCCACGCGCGGGACCACGGACGTGGACCCGCGACGGTTGCCCGTCGCGGGGACCCGTTTAACGCAGCGTCGGGCCTTATAGCTTCGTCATATCTGACCGTTTGCCAGTCTGTCCGTCCGGTTGTTACAGCCTTTTTTTTCTAAAGTATAAGAGCTATTTATTTAGTTCGTTTCTTTTTAATACTACCAACTAAAAGAACTTCTTCATTGTTTCTTGCTGTTATGAACCCTTTATGGGCGAGTCCAACTCGCACTCTTTGGCCTGTTATTTTGTCGTGTATTCACCAAATGATTCGGGTGGGGCGGAAACAGACAGTCAGACTTGTACTGACTAAAATCCACGATGATCCTTCAATAGCCCTTTACGTTCCACAATTACTTAATGAGACAGTTTGCGACCCAAAGCATAATCCCTGGGGAAGGTTTTGTTATACCTAACATACTAAGAACACATACATAATTTATACTAGTTATGTAATTACTGTTATTGTTTTTTTGCACTGACTCTTTAATCATTTTTTATTCAGTGTTTTGTACTATAATGTTGTATTTATAAGTAGGTACATATCGACGTATTTGATTTCGAGTGTGGTACTCGTGGGCTGCAGCTGAAAATCAGCGTCGAGCGAGACTTTGTATTGCCACTTGGCATTATGCTGAGCTTTTGGCAGTAAAAGATTAATTGTTTTATTTTTTAGTTTTAATTATTTTTAAAGTTTTAATGCCAGTAAACACAGTTTTTCTTTGTTCTTTCAAACATTACTCTTATATCCGTTTCAGATGTGAATTGTCAGATGGACTGTACGACCACAACGTCTCACTGTATCATAATGAGATACCATTGTTGGAACTGTGTAAGGAAGGAGTATGTTCCTGGCAAGAATTCGAGGACATCTTCAGACCATTTTTGAATGCAACTTTAGACATTTGTGATTAGAAGTCAAAATAAAAGCATCTTCTAGCTCTAGTAGATGTGAATTAGTAACTAAGCTGGATTACTTACTTTCATAATTTAATAGCTATATCCGTATCACAAAAACGAGTGTAAACTTTAGTATTTTTATTAAATCTATTTAACAAAAAAACGAATATCATTTCAGTCTCCTCCTTCCATCCCATCACTTCCAAGACTGCACTACAATCAAGAACAAAGGCATCAATAACAGGTACAGTCACCGACATAACCTCACAAGCAACAAATAACTCAGCGCCGAGATTTGTTGTCGCAATCCATTGTCGCCGCGACACGCCAGTAATGAAAGCCGCTTATCTGCGCGACTGTACCTCAGCGCTGTCGGTTATCTACGTCACTGTACCCTCAAGGAGGCTAATCGGACCGTTGAATTAAACTTAAAATTTGCATTTTTATTAATATATTTTTTTTATTTTATTTTTTTCGGGACTGAAATAGCGGAAAAAGAAAATGTCGTCGTTGACAGTAGTAAAGATTAGTCTCTTATTACTCTCTGTCGTGTTGTATTTTAAAGTGGATTTACTTCGTGTTCAGAAGATAGTAAAAGGTTTTAAGTTTATTATTCTTAAAATTTTGCTTCACATTTTATGCCCACTGTTGGTTGTTATAAACACGATGGACAAAATGTCTGTGTCGGTTCGTGTTTCTTCTCACATTTAGGCAAATACAATAATGTTAGCTTTAATACAAACTTTCATTACCGAATTACTGACACATAAAAAAGGCTGAAAGGAAATAAAAAATTGTTTTTATGAGACTTCATCTAAAACTAGTTTACAAACATTTTAAATGAGATAAAAGAAGGCTATTTCTAATTAAACAAGAAAATCGATGTTACAATTTTCATGAAAATTAACGTTCAATCATTCAATAGACTTGCACGCAACTATAAAGCACAAAAGTAACAACAGTGCGAATAAATTGGCGTACAGTCGAGCACAACTCGTAAATACCGCACAGGTGTGAGTTGTTGTGTGTTTACGCAATCGTATCGTTACTGTAACGCGTGTCGCTCGTATTTTGTACGCGGAAGGAGGTACGAATACGTGTGACTTGGATCGTAAAGGTTTTTTGAGAAGTGAAAAATATTTTTGGAGGAAAGTTGGTTTATGATGATGATGCAATTGTAGTTGTCGGCATAAAACTTTCTTATATATATTTTTCTTTCGTTGTTGTTATTCGTTTCAAGAATATTTTTACGATCAAAAAACAGTGATGCTGCTCCATAAAATAACATCATTATTTGTTTTTCTTGATCTTTTACCTGTTGTAACAAAAAGTACCTAATTATGTATTTAAATATTTTCAAAGGAAATTAAACTTCCTCCTAGACAGCTACTCAATAAAAACAACACATTTCAGCTTCTGAAATCAAACACACTCATCAGCAAAAAAATTAAAACATCATAAAAATATTAATTACGAAAAACTCACACACGTAAAAAAAATTACGAACATAATTAATTATCATCAAAAACAACATCAAAGCTTGAAATAGCTGAAAGGGACGTCAACTCGGACTGACAGGGACAGAGACACACGGACAGGGAACATTGAAAAGGAAATTAGCCTCAGTGTGGCGACCATTCGCATTTTTTCCATTTATGTCAACATGACAAGAGCACTGTGCTTCGCGCCGACAAAGGATGGGACAGAACCATCAATGCTGATGGCGACACAGACTCGACTGGAAAACGTTAATTTTATAAATGTTTTATTGTTGACTGTAATAGTAAAGGATTTTATGATTGTGGTACTCGTATTTGCTATTTATTGGTGTATTGTGCAATTTTAAATGTGTGGCTTTTTGAGGTTTAACAAATCTGACCGTTAGTCATTTTTCTATTATCTGTTTTGAAGTAAACCAAAACTTGATTGATCCAAATGATAGGAACCTGGTTGGCAAGTAAATTCCAAATGACCTGCAAGAATATTCACATTTTTTTGTTTCGCGAATAATAACCAAATGTTTTCTTAATTTTCACAGGCATTACACTGGCATGTACATAACAGCCTTCCTCATGAATTACAGCGAACACAATCACGCAATTCGTATTTTCGCAAGTCTAGATAAACGAACGCAACACCCCACCCTCCGAAAAAAGAGAAAAGTCGGAAGACACAGGATAACAGTAACACATTTTCGTCGCGGAGGCTAACGATTCCGAAGTGAACTGTCCCATAAATCTAGGCCAGCCTGATTGATACATGGCGGTGGGTTGACGCCCATCGAGTAATTTAGTGCCGCCACTCCGCCCACCATCCAGATAGCGGGACTTTTGTTTTGCATTAATTCTCTTTCGCTGTTCTTTCCATCGATGCTAAAGAAAAGAATTTACTTTTTAAAAGGAATTCTACGTTGTGATAAATGTTGAGATATTTTTTTTTGCCGGGATTTTTATTTTGTCTACGGATATTTAGTGTCTTGTCCACTGTGTGATTTGTGTAGATTGTTTTTTGTTGATTAGCATTTTGTTCAGAATTATATTTTGTAGATTCATTTTAATTGGTTTTAAATATTCATGGTGTTTATCGATTTATGAATAATAATTAATGTTTATTAAGCAAACAATCGAAATGGCCTAAACGCATATTGAATTATTATCTAACTGGACTAACTGATATTTTTAATGCGATGGATGAATGGATGTTTGTTTCTCAGTCATGGTACGGATCTTGATGGAAGGTTCAGAGATGGATAGATCAAATAACTCACAGGATACCTTTTAGTCTTATATTACCTACGCTCATGTGCAAATTATCAAGTTGCATGCGGGCGAACCAGCTAGTAACAGCTAGTATTTTTACTAACATTATAAATGCAAACTTTTGTGACGATGGATACATGTTTGTAACTTTTTTTTTTGTGGTAAAATCATCAAATAAGTCCTCCTACCGCCTCTCCGGGCAGGACGGGAGGGATGTCAGACTTGTACTGATTAAAATCCAGGGTGTCCTTCAATAGCCCTTTACGTTCCTGAGCCACGGTTACCTGACTAGACAGTCCCGGAACACCGGCTTAATGTTTGTTACTCTTGCACGCAAAAACAACTGAACGGGTTTGAAGGTGCGTTCTTGCATGGATATTTTATAATCTAGGTTAACACAAATAGGATAGCTTTTATCCCGATTTTGTCTTTTCGTGGGATAATTTACAAGGTAGACGCGAGTGAAGCCGCTCGCAACACCTAGTATTTTACAAGGTGACAATTTTATATAATTTGCGTAATATTATGTTGGCCTCTAGACATAACTTGGGAAAGTGCAAGATTAAAGATGTCCCAAGGTGAATAGTTGACGTCATATTATTTGATATTGATATAATCGTAGATGGTACGATTGTGTAACGACATTGGGTCATTTACTTTAAAAGTAGATAATAACATTAATTTTGTTATTTTTTTCTAAGTGATGCAACATTATTTATTGCTAAGCTTAATCATTTTGCATAGAGAGACAGTTAACAGTAAAATTAATTAATATTTCAGCAGTTATAAAAGTTTCATTCTTAGGATTATTTTGCGTAAAGTTATGTCTATTATCTCGTGACCTACGAGTACGTCTACGTCTGTAAATATAACCGTGAGCCTGGAACGCTGAGGGCAACTAATGGTACCTACAAGGCGTATTTTAAGCCAGTAAGACAGTTGATCTGATCAGCTCAACCCTGGCCAGTGCAGGCTCATTTACTAATTGTACATTTACTACCCAAAAATATTTATTATATTCTTAGTTACACCAATATTAAATTCAGACCCAATGATTGAGCATTTGGTCCATTTTCTTAGTTGTCTGAAAATAAACAGTACCTTAGCACGAGTTTTCACTCTTTTACTTTACAGCGTCTTTTCAGTATTTACAGCGTTTCTTGTATGAAAATAAAAACGTGGGAAAATGGAACAGCTCCTCCGGTGTGCGAAGAAGGAACTAATTTATTTCCTTGAAAATTGTCAATTTGAAATTGTCAAAGTTCCAGATTTATTTCACTATACGTTTAATAATTATATTTGAATCGTCGGTCTCGTTTCAAAATATCGCTACTAACGCCCGAAATTAATATTATTATACAACGTGTAACGGTAAATACGCAAAACCTCTCGTGGGGTTACTCAGCCCATGTTACTGAACAATTTTTGTACCAAGACTTAACAATTCGCAAAAAAAGTGATTTTTCATACTGATGGGCCCGATCAATTTCTCATTTTGTTTGAAAAATCAATTTCTTTTTTATGTATTTTCCAAAAGTCTTAGAACAAACATTGTTCAGTAACATGGGCTGAGTTACCCCACGAGAGGTTTTGCGCATTTCAGACAATAATTTGCAGCGTAACTAAGCAACCTAATAAACACACAGGCCACCAACCAACCAACCTACAACCAACCAACAACACCAAACAATTCTAAAAAAAAAAAAACAAAACAAAGCAAGAACGCGTTAAAAACAAAACACAAACCATCAAGTCAGAACACTACTTCATTCTTCATAGTTTTCTCATCTAAAAAGCTACTGAGCAACAAAAGTCCCCCCTCACCCCCCCTCCCTTCACAAAACCGACTAATTCCAGAGAATACCAGTGAGGTTCCGACGACAGACCTAGCTGGTATTAAGGCCTTTCTTAATAGCTAATCTTAGGACAAAAGCTTTAATACGAGCGGCCTCAGGGTGTAGGACGAGTGTTGGCTTTTGTTTATTTTAATTTTTATTTTACGCCTCCGTTGTGAACCGTGTCTGGTTGTACAAGAAGGAGATACAGGGTGCGTGGAAATTGTAAAGTGGGTTTAAAATTTTGAAAATAGTGGAAAAATAATAATATTAAAATGAACACTAAGTTTTCTTGGGATATGGACGGGAAGCTGGTAATAAATTATTTGAGGTCGACACTGTTCCAGATTTTCGGGGAAATAACTCCAATGGATACAAACAAAGTTTCTACCTTACTACCTTGTGTACATACCTAGTACTTTTCAAAATTCTATTTTGACAATCCTGAAGAAAAAATAACAGTAATGGTAAGGAACTTTTTTTTCATAAGTTGTGTGTTATGCTTGGGCAATCATCACCTTCAGTAACAATTTTTTTGCACTTCTAATGCATTAGCGAAATCACTTGTTTTATTTGTAGCTTGTTGGTATGCACTGCAAAAATATTTGCACAATTAATTTGCAGGAAATATATTTCAGCATTCACTCAAATCTCAAGGTGTGATGACAGCATCAATAAATTGCTAATCTAATTAGACAGTCAGTTGGAATTTGAAAATAATGAACACGAAACTATTTTTTATATCAATGAATATTGAGCTTATTAAATAAAATAAAAATAAATAAAACTCAAACTCAGAAGTATTACTAAGAATTATTCCAAAGAGTGACGTATTGTGATTTTTTTAAGCGTGCGTCGTATCTAATATCTTTAAACGAGCAATTCTTGTATATTTATAATATAATCAGGATCTCGGAAACGGCTTCAAGGATTTTCATGAAAGTTACAGATTAGGGGTTTTTCGGCTCAAGGAATCGATTTAGGTCCCAGGTTCGGGAAAAGCTCGGTTCCCAAGATATAGACATTTTAAAAACCGAGCGGAGCTCGGTCAACCAGATATTCTTTGATAATTTTACTTACGTAGCAGAAGAAAAAATACAGGTTTTAAATAAATAATAAAAGCTAACATACGGGCTAATAAGATTTCTAGTCTTTCTTTTCCATTAAAAATGCTAATTCTAGTTTACCAACAAATACAATCCAAAAAGAACCTTTTATTTATTTTCCCACAAAGAAAATTGTCGCACCTGTATACTCCCAGGATAGCCAGTGATATGCAGCTCATTTTCAGCTGTGCCGCGAATTATCAGCGACGCGTGACGACACTGTCTGCCTACCTACTCATGTAGTTGGCGCTGTATTATCACTCGTTATATCTTCGCTGGCTTATTTATTTTTAATGAGGTTGCGTCTTATTTAGTAGCGCGGTGGACAAAGACGCAAAACGAGCTAGGTTGTTTTAGTATTGGAGAATCTGCCTGAAGTCAGTTTGGCCTGGTTGAAGTCAGTTAGGCTACTGAAACTCGAAACCTTTTGCATGGTTCGATTTCGATCGCTTTAATTTGAAAGACAATCAAATTCAGGTTCAACTTTGCTATGTAATGCAATCGTGATTAGAAAGACACATGGCGCCATCTATAATCGTTTGGACGTTATTGATATTTGCTTTGGGAAAAGTTTTTTTTTTGGATAAATATGTGTCTCTATTACATAATATACACGTGTTTAATATAAAAACTAAAATAAACAACATCCTCATTTATATCAGCAGTAGTTGACAAAAATCCAGTGCCGTCACATCTGAGACAGCTCCACTGGCTCGTGGGTGGCAGGTTGTCGCAAGAACAATGGTTAGTTTCGCACCAACCTCGGTTGATGTGACGAAATGAAAAATATGTGGCTGCGGGTGATAGTTTGTAAAAATCTGGGAGTTTTTGTTTTTGTGACTGTTTTATAACTAAAGGTTAGTAGTTAATAGTTTTAGTAACCGCTAGGTTAAGTACACTTTTCTTTTTCTTGTGCATACAGTAAACCATGTCCAAAAAAAACTTTTTAAGAGCTTATTTGATTTATAAAAGTTCCTCCAGCAGACTTTTGTTCATCTATAGTAAATGAGTTGCATGCAACTTTACAGGAGTAAAATTATGCCAATATTATAATAATTTTCAATATAATACAATATTTTTGTAATAGCATTGAATTTCAAAAGAAAAATATTTATGGATTCTCAAAAATGTAGCTTCAAAATAAGAAAATTCGTTTCCACAGAATATTCATTTCCAAAAAATTTGCCGATCTTTATTCCCTCTGGCACCCACGACACCTAAATCAAAAGCAAGCCGAAGCCAAACTCATTCAGAATTCACGCCGCCTCAAAGGCTATCAAATCGGAAATATCTCCACGTAAATGCACCCATCTGGAGTACTGAGGCTGCTAATATCTCAAGCGCGACCAATGACTTAGCTTTTACTCACCTACCAACTACCATTTTCACTTACAAGAGCACCGACACGTCTTACCCCGACGAAGATACAATTGAAAATGGAATAACCTCGGCTCTCGGTAAGGTAAAGTTATGTTTGCGAAGTCAAAAGCAGATAGCGTTTACGAAGCGGGCTGTGGTCGAGGTAAGGTTAAAATATGCAGCGCTTGTATTGAGGGGACCTGCATAAAGGGGTAAGACAGTCCGTGTGGTCGCGACGCACTTCGTGCATGCACTTGCTGGGTTCGTTTCCATGGGACGGTAAGATATGGTCAGTAACCGATAGGTACTTGATGGAACAGGTAAAAGTTTAAATTCAGAAAGATAGAAAAGGATTTTATTGGACTCACACATGACAGAACAACAACAATGAATCTTAACAATACAAAATTATGAAAAAAACAGCACGAGGCCAAGAGGCATCTCAATAAGTGCTTTGACGTTTTTTAAAGTTCAGAAAGTTGAGCTACTAACACTCCGCTGGACAGGATGAATTTTCGAAAATGGCCACCTGATTGTCACATCAAAACCATCTGGGTGACGTCAGGTGATAAAGTCGGCGCGTGATTAAAACGCCCATAACTCGTATGAGAACCCTGTATATTATGTTGTTGGGATCGTTATGAAATAAGCTATGAAGATTTGTCTAGTTTAGCCTTGTAATAATATCGTTAATTCTACTTTGAAATCATCTGGGTGACGTCAGTTTTTAACGACTGCGCGTGATTAAAACGCCGATAACTCTTGAAGTTCACGTACAATTACTTGTTTAGACGTTCCCGTATCAAAACACGTCCTACAATGGAAACACACATCCAAGTCAGTTTACAAAAAGCCCATGAGAGCATGTGACAAAGTGACCGCTATTAAACATTCACTGCTGCTTGAGTAAGGTGTTAAGTCTTCGCCAGTCTCTTTGAGGCAGCGTTGTAGCAGCAGTGCCACCGCAACACAACAGGGACTTTTAAGCATGCACCAGATAATTTCAAGTGGAAATCTCCAAGAATATCTGATGGAATTTCTAAGATTTCGGAAACTGGTTGTAATTAGCACACTTCATTGCTGAGGAGGGATTCCCCAAGAGGTTAGCCCATGTAATGAATAAACTTCTTACACTAAGGCTACACCTATAGGAAATGTCGTTGGTTATCGTATTATAATAGCCCATGTAATTAATAAACTTCTTACACTAAGGCTACACCTATAGGAAATGTCGTTGGTTATCGTGTTATAATAGCCCATGTAATTAATAAACTTCTTACACTAAGGCTACACCTATAGGAAATGTCGTTGGTTATCGTGTTATAATAGCCCATGTAATTAATAAACTTCTTACACTAAGGCTACACCTATAGGAAATGTCGTTGGTTATCGTGTTATAATAGCCCATGTAATTAATAAACTTGTTACACTAGGGCTGCACCTATGGGAAATGTCGTTGGTTATCGCGTTTTTACGAACATTTTAAGACTTATCGTGAAAATCGTTATTGACCCTAACATTAAAGTATGTGATGGACAAAACACAGCGTGTAAGATTGGGTTCACAAGCATGGTAAGCGGTAGGAAAGGATGTTTGCAATGTCGCCCTTTAACATAATAAGTTTTTTTTGCCGTCTGTACGATGGTACTTCCAATACACGGCTTGTTATTTCATAAGAAAGACTTACTTAAATATAATATTTCAGAAGGTACTTATACGTAACTACATCTTTTTTCTATAGGTAATAAAAAATAAGTTCTGTTACAGTATCAAAAGTTATTTCACTATATTTACTAAAGTTATTAGAAATAAATACCATATTTTCTTAAAACTATTCAAATCATAAAACTTAACCCTCACATTACTACCCCACTTCATGAAAACACATCTTAACCCTTCAATAGCCGCACAACTACAGAAACAACCGAACATCACACACGGCGCTGACATTTCCAATATAAAATAAACAAGTGGGGTATGATTACCGGCGGGTTGAACCCCGATCGATGATGGTTGACCCCTTTACCTGCCCCCGCTGTCCGTCGGTCCGTCTTGAAATCCGCTGCAACTGTTAAGGGTAGGAAGCTGTCTAGACTTCAATTTAAGATTTTTTTGTGTTTTTCTTTAGTTAATTTTTGTCTAATAAAACAATATGAAATTGACGTCCTGATAGAGAAGATATTAAACTCGTAAATTATTAAATAATACCTGTAAATTAATAGCTCTTCAGTCATATTGGTTAATGTATCTAGTTATCGGTCTCATCTAGTTTAAAAATGTAAAATATAATTATGTTTATTTGGAAGTGTTAAATAGTTTGTCGAAACCAATTTTCAAAAAGAATATTATTTATTATTACACTTACGTTCTGTTGGTTACGTTGAGTACGCGCTCTTTTGTGCTCAGTTTTATTTTATTAATTTATCTCTTGCCCTTGCCATTATAGAAACGAGCGTGGTCACTAACACTCAATAGTGTTTATTATTTATTGGTTTAAAAACCAACATTTTCATAAATATCTATCGTTTTATGTCATCAAGAAAGTTGTAACCCTATGATTTTTTCATTAGCGTTATTAATAAAAAATCCATCGTTGAAAAACAACCATACGACCAAACTTATTCTTACAGCCTTATTGCCATATTCTCTTAGCAAAAATATTGAGATCAGACCCAATAAATCTATCGCACCGAATCTCCCCTTAACAGGAGGGGAGGTAGGTGCAATCTGGTGCCTTTTGTCCGTATCATGTCACCCCGCAGTCTTCACTCAACGATCTTTTATATTTCTACAAGACTGTTCAACTTTGAGTTGGTTACAAAAGTTAGAAATACTTGAAAGCTTTGATGGAATAAGTGGAGGTATGGATTGGTAGGGTATTAAATTAATAAAGTTGATGTTATTCGTCGAAATTTTTCAGTAAGTAGCCTGATGGTCTGTTCTGTGCAACTGTACTGTACCCTTTTTATCTAGCGTGGTAAAATCATCAAATGAGTCCTCCCACCCCAACTGTCAGACTTGTACTGACTAAAATCCACGGTGTCCTTCAGTAGCCCTTTATGTTCCGGGGTCACGGTAAGGAAATAATCCCGCGACCCTGGCAGGCTTTGGGCCTCTGAGAGGGGGCTCCGTCAGGACTGTCCTGTACCCTTAGCATGAGTTTTCACTCTTTTACTTTACAGCGTCTTTCCAGTATTTACAGCGTTTCTTGTATGAAGAAATGGACCAGTGCCTCTGGTGTGCCAAGAAGGAACTAATTATTTCCTTGAAAATTGACAATTTGAAATTGTCAAAGTCCTAGTTTTCTTTACGTCTCAAATACTGAAAACTCGTGCTAAGGGTACTGTACTGTGTAACACGGCATATAAAAATCATAGTACACCTTAATAACATAGCTAGATCTCAGCCTAAGGTTTTCAGTTGATCTTCGTAAGCCATTTGAAACCTCTTCATGATTTACCTTCATACCCATGGCCAAATATTGTAAAAAAAGTTACAAGACGTATCAATCTGCGTGCCACCTGAAACTTTTTTTCTACAACTTTCAGTAATTCCGCAAGAGAGAAGCTCATTCTAGTAACCGCATTTCAAATATTATAAAACTGTGGCGACATCTACAACTCCATTTATGAACTAACAAATCATACTCGACATCAAGCCATGTAGAAATTCCACCAGAAACGGTTCCCTGTTCTAAAACAAATGAGCTTTCCACTCTCTCTCATAGTTTTGTTAACTAACAGGGATATCTTCTTGATGTCCATACCTAATAAAACCCAAAAATATATTCCCACAAACACTATATCTATGTAAACCAACTAAAGTCCACTAAAACTTGTACGAGAATTAATACAAAAGTTGTTTTGTCCATAAAATTTGATGTCGCTCCACATCTTAGTGAAACTTGAAACTCATTTTCATATTTTCAACTATCTGACCGGCAAAACAAATCCACAACTCACGCCGTAATAGTTACGTACAGTCGTAGTGCATTAATGTGCTGACAACAGATGTGGACTTTTCTAGATGTGGCAGGACCGTAGTTGGAGAAAAAATCTTTAAGTTGATGCGGATTGTTTTGACGATTGAAGTATGCGGGCAGCCTTTTGAGACTGAAGTTCACGTATAACTGGTTTAGTGTAAAAACGGTGATAGCTACCCCATTTGGCATTTTCAATGCGTAATTTCAATATGGCATATAGATAATAATATGATCGTTCTAGGCATTTTGTTTTTAGAACCTGAAGTTTTGGCAGAGGTGGTATACTCACATTTCTGTAAAAAAGCAAAAATTTAATACAATGAGCAAGTCGTCATTAACCCAAATAGAGGCCTTGACTGAGAAACTTATTGAAAACCTTAATAATACTTTTGCCAAACTAAAAATTTGAACCAATATTCAGTTTTAACTCAAATTGCAATGCTGTATTTAAATTCTTATTATGTTGTTGGCATGTCCATGGCATTTCTTGTCTCGTCCACTACGTCCATTCTATTATTTCTAAAAATGGTATGAGAACCTTCATTAGAAACACTTTTGCACATTATGTGATATCATCTTTAGCTTTCAAAAGTCATATCTCAAGTACAGGGAGATTGTCGATTGAACACATTACTTGAAAGGAGTGATAATAGTTTCTAAACTCCACGTAATCTATTTGTAATTCGATTTAATTGAATTTGAAGTTCTGACTTCAAAAGTCGATTAACAGATATTAAAAAAAATAACTTGCCACATCCAGTCAACCCTAACACTCGCAACTATTTATGACTACTGCTTACCACGCTGCATCCGGGGGTCTCATAAAATTCTATCGCCGGGATTGTGCAGCGTTGATCCGTCTGCAGTGAGGGGTTGAGAGGGGGGAGTGCCGTAGATTATGAAATAACCCGCTCTACCCCTCATTGGACCAATTATATGACCAGTCGAAGGGTTAAAATGTACAAGGATGGTTGTTAAGTGGCGGTGATAGCGTTATGTCTAGACTTTTAGGGATGGATGTAATGCGAATCAGTTACTGAATGTGTTGCAGGTTAAAGATATAATTTAGAAATAAATAATTCGCTAGAATATTTTTCTAAGTATCGTGTTACATAAATCGTGAATATTTACGTATTTTTAATCAGAATATACATATATTCTGTTCCATAACAAACTGAATATAATTAATAATGCATTTAAGTTATATAAAAGTACCAACACTATGACTGATAACCCTATGTTCGCTACCCCGACCTCATTACAACCCTAAAAAAAAACCGTAAGACCCCATTCTCACACAACCCAATATTTCGAAAATCAAATAACTAATAAAAACGCTAAACATACTGTAGGAATTGCTCGCGAACCGAACAATATTGGCCGGTTGCTTGCCAAATCGAAAACTAAGCTAGGTCCGCCCTCATAAGTTGCTGTATCTCTGTATTGCACAACTTTCCAAGCGACGCTCATTTGCAAACGCTATATAGGACGAAGATTGTGTATTGGATCATTTGGACATCTTTAACAGAAGATAACATGGAGCATTCTCATCACTATGCATTCCATTTGAGAACTGTATAACCTCGACGCCATGTTGTGCAAATTAATTTGCTAATAATGATCATTTTTATCTAGATGCTGATATTTTCATTAGATATAATAATATAAATAAATATGAATATATAAATAAATATATTTCAGAGCATGTAGGAATAAAATTTGGACGCAGGATTTCTTATGTGGAGAACAAAAGGGGAGGCCTATGTTCAGCAGTGGACGTCCTATGGCTGAGATGATGATGATGATGATGATGATTTCTTATGGGCATTTCTACGAAGAGGGCATTTTTTTTGTCCATTTAAAAAAAACATGGTTAGAAGTTACATACACATCCCAAAATTTTTAAACGGACGTCCCAATCTATATTCTAACTGGAGAGCATAACATAAATTCCGTACTACTTCTTAATTTTCCTAAAAAAAAATCTGAAGTGAAAAAACGGGGGTAATTTCACTGATTTTGACCTGTCCCTTTTCCGAAATCGAGTGTAAAATATTTTATATTTTTTAATGGAGCTGAATTTCAAGCAAACTTTTGATATTCTTGGGTATATGGATAGTTAACCAAGAGACATTGACAATAAATAAACCTGCAATTGCTTATTTTGTTATATTTGTGGATGCGTAAAGATTTGTCCCAGTCTAATGAGTAATTTCCGTGTCATACAAAAAACACTTGATTACGATACTAAATACCCGCGAACTGGACATCACCATCCGATTCTTGTAAACTGTCAGGTACTCCCGAGCAGGCCATGTGAGTGCATGTGTGGTGTGCTGCTGTTTTTTTAGATTTTCGAAGGTGTGAACCTGTTTCCGTGTCTTTAGTTCGGGGTCTTTTCTCAATACCGTGTCAAAGATATCTTCTGACAGTTTTATTTTTTTAAATGTTTTGTTTCCCTAGACTGAAGTTTAACTGGACACCAGCATGGTTTTTTCGTTTAATTTGTTTGAAGTCGTAACAGTAATAAGTTATTTTGATTAGTACGATATTTTTTCAATTCCGTGGCTCTCAATTTTGTGCCCTGGTGTCCACGGAATTGAGAACGATGGTTTACCCATGTAACTAATCTCGGTTTATATAAGGTTTAAAGTCATTTACTTCACAATTTGTCATGGTAAAGTAGTTAACGCCATATATTATGTGTCTATAATGTTGTATAAAAGGTTCAAAGTATCTAGAGTTGACGTTGCAATTGCAAGATCTGATTTTAGCTAATACTACCGCGACTAGCTACTCGAGCCTCGGAAGATCGTATTATGATAGCCTATATTTTATTCTGATGTATAAACTATATTGCTGCAAAGTTTCATTAAAATACATTCAGTAATTTTTGAGTAAAAAATTGACCTGACTAATATACGGCCGAAAACTTCGATTATGTCTATTACTTTCTGCGGTTTGATAAATAAAACTGACTTGACGTCTATACTTAATGTCTCTTGTTTGTAATTTAAAGGTTTTACGAAAATGCTTAATATAAATACATTTTACCATATAAGTTTAATAAAAATGCTCATTTAAATGATTTGACTAAAAGTTAGTTAACTAAGCATGATAACTCAAGGAATCTCTCTCAAGGCAGACTCAATGTAAACTTACATACCTAAAATACCAAAAACTGTTAAAATATGTTCTTGAATGTTTTTTTTTCATTGAATTTGTCTTTCCCGGTTACGTAAAATATGTGTAATTCTAAATTCTGTGGTCACATTTCTCAATTCCATGGCACTCAAAATTTATTTCATAAACTACTGGAGCAATTACTGGCAAATTAGCACCATTTTGTTTGAAAAAATATGCATTTTATTTTGGTGATATGCAATTAGTCATAATGTGAAAAAAAAAATTGCCCACGGAATTGAGCAAAAATCACCGTGTCCGTAGAAATGCCCTTATAATGCTTTTGATTTTAATTACTACTGTTGCAGTATGCAGGTGGCATTACAATATCTTTGAATCACCCACACCTAGACACCGCAAGATCCCATAATCACAACCTAGCTTTCTGTTCACCCCCAAACAAAAGATCTCCTTTACAAAATAGGCGTAATAATTCCATCTGAACACGTTAACTAAGGACACTATGTACGGTCAGCAGGTAAACAAAGCGACGCATTAGGAGGGTAGATTAACAAAAAGGCGGGGGTGAAATACGGCGGTGCCTGTAAATTTTCTTACGGCGCCCCCTCTGACGGCCCCGAACATCGACACTGCGCTGACATGAGTAAGGGGTGCAAAAAAAGGGAGATTGTTGAAATAATTTTGTTACTGTGTGGTGTTGTTATCCCTGAAACAATTTTGACAACATACAGTACATAATTATTATGAAAAATAGTTAAAATAATTCTATTTTTTTAAAGAAGAAGTTGCTTTTTAAACGACTATGTTGACCAGTTGGAAAAAGCATTATAAATTATCTGATTGATACAATTATTTAAAAATATCAATGTTGAATGAAATTTTAGGACAGGTATACATAGTTTGTATTGGCTGTGTTATTTCACAACTTTAACAAACAGTCACATATTTAAGAGAATGACAAATTCTGAATTAAAATATTGAAGACAAATCTAAGCTTTCATTTACGTTTTATAAAATCACGAAATGACAGCTGCTTAACTTTTTCTGCGGACGCTACACTCGTCTCCCGATTCGTCCCACCGAAAATTTTCGTTCGAGCCGTTTCTAAAGCGCCTTTTTTAATCTCTATAAATCAAATTTATGACTTGTGTAAGCTTTCTGTTTTATTTACCCTTTTATAATTTTGTTGTCTGTACATACACGGACGGAGTTGGGGCTTCACACACACATGTTTACGGATGTCACATTCATTTTAGCGAGTTCTAGGATTTGTACCGTCATAAAAGTTATTTGTATCTAGATTTATTTTTGTAGAGAGAAATCGTCGCGATAAAAATATAAAAGTCGATGTTATAATTTTAAAGTGAACATAATCATGCGAAGAGTCTGTTCAAGTTCATGGCAGAAATCTGATATTTTGGCAGTCATCTAATGTAAATGTTGCAGACTTAGGTTTCAACTCATCCGCAAAATATTTCATCCGACGATGAAACGTCACCCTTCAAAAAATGGAAGAAGTGGACTCATCTGCAAGCTCAGATGAAACGTTGCATATCTAATATTGATGAGTTAATTTCATCTGAATAGACATTTATACAAACAATTGTGTAAAATTACAGAAAATGAGAACTTAACAGAGGCGGCCTTACCCATAGCGAGGCCCCGGGCGGCAAGTCTTTGCGAGGCCCCTTGCCCTTTATAAAAAGTTTGTGATGCGAAATTAGGTTTGGTTGTCATGTTTGAAGACAGATGCTAAAGTTATACAATTAAATAAATGTAATTTGAGTTTTAAAAACTCGTGGCTCAATAATCACAGCCGCACAGGCCGATCTTCCGGGTTAAGCCGCGCTTGCCGAGGTTGGTCTGTGGATGGGTGACCATCTGTCATAGCGAGTTTCCTCCGTGCCTCGGAAAGCACGTAAAGCCGTTGGTCCCGGCTGTCATTTGTAGATCTCTGACAGTCGTTACTGTTAGTCAGAAGCTCTAAAGTCTGACAACCAGTCTTACCATGGGGTATCGTATTACCCAGTTACTGGGTTGTGGAGGTCCGACAGGCAGTCGCTCCATGTAAAATACTGATATCCAGCTGAATCTGGTTCGACTGGAAGCCGACCCCAATATAGTTGGGAAAAGGCTAGGCAGATGATGAATTTGAGTTTTAAAAAATTATACAGTTCATACAGGAACTTTGAACATCCGTGTTTGCGTAAAATGGAGTAGTTCTGATTTTTGCAGACTTTGTTTGCTTTTTGCGATTATTACTTTGGCTATTATTACTTTACTACATTGATGAAACTTAAGCACGACGTTTTTTTGACTACAATATGAGACGAAAATGATTTCTGTAGACCCAAAAGCTTCCGAGTTAGCGCTTTTCGAAAGTATCTCAAATCAACGTTTTTTTTACAACAAATGTGGAAGAGGCATCTAATATCATGTCTTCAGTTGGAATGTTTTCCAACTTTATAACTTTTTTCGAAAAAGAACTTTGAAGGGGTTTAGGCCGCACTACGCGCTACAACGCGTTAAACCACTGTGGTTTTTAATGGCGTAAAAGGGTTTGCAACTTTTAGTACGGATCTTGGCATCATTTTTTTTTCTTTCGCCAGTGATGAAACTTTAGGCATAATTAGACTACTACCTAAGAAGTCCATAGAAAAAAATAATTAAGTTTCTAAACCGTAACCAACCAGAGATATGGTGGTTTGTATTTTGTACTACCTTCTAAAAATAACTCCAGATTAGAACAAAATAAAGACCGTCATATCTCTGGTTAGTTACGGTTTAGAATTTTTTTATTATTTTATACGAACTTCTTAGGTTATGGTCTACTAATGACCAAAATTTCATTACTGGAGAAAGAAAAAAAAAAGATTGATGCCAAAAAATTGCAAACCCCTTTGTGCCCCTAGAAAACTAATACAAGCGGCTGTATCGTGGTTTTTTCCCGCGACTGAGTATAAAACTGTGATTTGCTACAAAATGCTCGCGGGTAAAACCGCGGTAAAATTGTAATCAATAGAACTTAGTTGACGCGTTCGCACTGGCGGCAACCACGGGCTGTTTTTCGGTAGACCTTCTTGCAGAGCAGAGCGCTGGCGCACAATTTCAACCATGTCATTGTCTTGATTTGATGCAATTGAAATTGCAAAGTTCGAAAAAAATATAAATATTGAAAAGCTCAACTCTGAATCTACTGGGTCTACACTCTACAGATATAAATCGGTTCTCATATTTTAGCAAAAGGCATCTTTGAAACCGTTCTGAGAAGTTATTATCAACAACTAGTCCTTTATGGTCATAAACTGGTTTTTGGCGTAGCTAGGCGCGGGTTTAGCGGACCCTAGCTGCCTCGCACATGATGGGGCCTCACGTTTAGAGATTTAATAAAATAAAGTAAAATTGACAACGGCAATCTCAACTTTGTTACCACTCAGTAAAACAGTATAATTTAACTTCTACTACTATTTCTGACTGAGAACTAATAGAGCCAAAGCTGATGGCGCCAACGATCATATTTGGGTCTAGCATTTCCGAGGCCCCGTAGTTGCATGATAACTTGTTTATTTTTTATTTCTAACTGTGAACAGAAAGAGGCAAAGAGGCCTCGCAAAGCGATCTTATCATCAAGTCATAAAAAAAGGAGGCCTCCCACGCGCGTGACCCACACGAGAGCTTAATAAAAATCACAAATCCACGCGATATTTTTCATCCTCCATCAAAGAAAAGGGCCTCGCAGATGCGTCTTGCCCCCTCCAAGATTCGGTCTCGCTACGTCACTGATAAGCCAGTACTACTACTAGTTTTTTCTTTTGCTTGGTTTGTTGCGCGAGGCCCCCTGCAAGCGCGAGGCCCCGGGCGGGTGCCCGGTTCGCCCCCCCCCCTAAGGCCGCCACTGGAACTTAATGTTGAGTCAAAACAGAGAAGTACTAGGAGAACAGCATCATGAAGAATGTGTACAAATAAGTCCTCCTGTTGAGAAAAAGGAACTGTCAGACTGTTATTGACTAAAGAACAACCCTGTTCCTTCATTATGCCCTTCACGTTCTGGGGCCACATTGCTCTTAAATATAGACCTAACATAAACCGAAAATCCAGTGAAGTTACTAAATATTGTAAGAAATAAAATACCTTATATATATTTTTAAATATTTGTATCACCACCATCTTAGATATATATATTTCACAGGCAATATATTACTTTAGATATTAGTTTCTAGATCCTGATCGTATGCAGACCGGTTTGTTAAACTAATTAGATAACTAATGTTTATGTGTTTGGAAAAAAAAGAAAGTTAGGAGCTTCATTAGGATTTGGAAGTTTTAAAATATCATTTTATTGCATTCTTGTGGTTGTGAAAGTAATATTTTGGCTATTCAAAATATTTATTTATATTATACGAAGTTAAAAGCCGCAGTGATTAATGAGGTGATAATCAAAATTGCGTTGAATTCTTTGGTAATCTTCATACAGCTCATTCAAATCTCGTGATTTGCCTTCTTATGATTTAGACGTTCATAATTTTACCGGGTAAAGTTCATCATTATGTTTACTTTACCGATTCCCCGCACTGTTCCCAAACCACTGCAACTCCTGAAAACTATAATCAGAAAAGCGCCTAGACAAAGAAGCTAGATGAAGTCCTGGAAAATGAATTTAACTGTTTTGAATCTTGTAACGATGTTAATAAGGGTACATTAGAAAAAAGAACAAAAACAAAGTCCTTCAACATCAAGCAGGATAAGCTTTAATGGGAAAAGCCCTTGCCTAGAGCCACGGATTTGTATATTTAAATCTATCAATAATCGAATAAAACAAATATCACAACATGAGATCAGCCAAACTTCTGCCCACAAACAATGAGTGAAAAACATTGGGTCCGGTGGGCGGCGCTGGTAATTAATTCCAGCATTGTTCCTGTGTGCTGCAAGGAGTTATGGCCACGTCTTTGTGTGGAATGACGGTAGAACGCCTATGGAAAAATATATGATGGTAATATTGACTGCTTAGCTGGGAGTTTTGAGTTGCGAAGTACGGTTGTTTTTTTTCTACCATACTAGAGGTTGCCAGCACGAATAAAACTTGAATAGTATCCCATGGGAATATAAAATCAGAATAGAAACTATTCCATCCAGGTTAAAAATTATCTGCTAATGTCATCCAAATTCTTTCAGTAGTTTTGGCGTGAAAGAGAAACAAACATCCATAAAACTGTGGTTTCAAAGGTCATGTGTATCTTTTTTCATTGTTATGAAATATACTTACTGTGTTTCCCGAAGACATCAGCTCAGATTTTCTCTCGTCTCAAATTTTATTTGAATTTCGACAGTTCTGTTCAAATTCCTATTTTACATTTCCTATTTTCCTTATAATAAGTGAGTTAGTGTAACATCTCCTAACAATGTTCTCATCGTCCGAGAAAACAGTCGATATCCTGTTCACAGCATCCATCAAATGCAAGTATTTATAATATCACTGCTTGGTTGTCTATGAAAATGATAGCTCTTAGTCCGTCAACAAAGATAGGACACTTTTAAGTGAACACTACTCCCTATTCGTTTAAAAATTGTCACGTTCTGACAACACATCGGGAGTCGGTACAACCACCAATCATTTTGCCATCAATTTTAAGTTCGTACTACTAACTAATCACACGTTTGTAAAACTGTAAGTGATAAAGAATTGTGCAGTGCACGTCCTTATCATCATCCGAAGCTACGGGTTTCGTGCTTCGGATGATGACACTTTGCAACAGCTTGCGAATCCCAGCACGAGTAGTAATGTTTTTCAAACAAGTGGCAGTCTGAAAGTTTACAAAACAGCACATAATGAATAAACCCAATCAATAATTTTGAAAATTTTCTCAGCAATCTGAATCCCGATACGTTTACGATAAAGTTATAAAATGTTAAAAATAAAAGCTCGTGAACACAGCGTCGTGTATTAAGCAGCTTAGCCGGGGTCCGCAAAGAACACGTCACAACATGCCCTCAACTTTGTTATACATTTCCTTCACTTAGCTTTTTAGGGTACCGCAGTCATGGCCGAGATTAATCGACAATTTATTTGCATTTAAATATTAACAACATTCTAGATGGTGCTTTAATTGTAAATTAACGCGAGCAAAGCCGTGGGCAAATGCATCGTGTAGTATAAACACTGTTTTAAGCTTTCACGGTTTGTCTCAAAATTAAAAACACATTAAAAATTCATCGTGTAGTATGCATTTTTTTCTGTGGATTATCAATTCCTGGCTTCAAAACTCTGTCATTTTGATAGTTATTGCTAGACCAAAGGTTTACTAGCAAATTATTCGGTGGTTTTGGCAGTGTAAGTAGTGGTTAGCTAAATGAGTCGTCAGGCTGTATCGGTTGGCTTGCCAAGCTTACACCAAAATGACACGATTACACTACTTGTCATATTTATTTTTGGTCTATCAAGCGATACTGAAGCCAACCTTGCTTATTTAAAAATCACATGAATCCCATGTTAATGCCGAACATAGGTATGGGAATTAGTTTTTAATTGAGTAACTTGCAAGTGCGAACTCTGCGACAAATAATAATTGATGCACACAAAAGAAATCAAAATAAGAATACGGAATGAAAAAACTACGTAGTTTCGTTTCTATCTCAAAAAAAAAGGAAACTCAAAAAATCCGAGAACAAAGAGAACACAATATATTTAAATACGGAACCTTAACACCACGAACACATTTAGCCAACATAACGCCATAAAAACTTTCCTTTGACGCGTTGCCCACTACGTCACACACACAAAGCGAGCGATTACATAGAAAAACGTGCGAAACGCTTAAAACGGGGGGGGAGACGACCTAGGGTGGGGGGGTGCTACAGAAATGCAAATATGAAATATGAAAATGAAGATGGCATGTAATAAAAGTGATATACTGGGCTCCGTAGAGCCATTTCGTACCGTGGGTAGTCGTCTCGTCAGTTTTATGCTCGGCCGTCCATCATGCCCTGACAGCGTTCATGGATGCCTCCTTGAGCTGAGAGGGGGGGCCGAGGGGGAGGGGGCAGGGGGGAATGGACGCGCAGATTTATTATTTCAATGTTGATGTTTGATGTTTTATTATTTGAGTCGTGTTTTGTTCTCGTATTGAGGTCAGTGACGTCATAATGTGTGTTGTAGTTAAACGTTTCTGTGTATATCATAATCAGTGTCATAATACAATTCGAATCATAAAGGATATTTAACATTTTAGACTGTAGAATTCAGATAACACAATTTCTTGCTGCTCATACAAAAGTATTGAAGAAGTATGGATAAAAGTATGGACAAAGCATTCTTCTTGAAAGAAATTTCTGTTACATATAGCCAATTCGAATGATGGGTTCATTCGAATTGGCTCCTTCAATCCAACAGTATACCTAAAGTTTTTTTCATGAGGCACTGCCTTTCGGCAAGAATGCTAGAAACTGTTGAAGAAATTTATCCAAAATCACTCCCATTTTTGCTTCCTTATAAAATTAGCTAAATCCAAAGCACACACAGAAACCTACACATCTCACGAGACTTACCCCAAAAAGTACAGTAAGCAAAACAATAAGGATCGTTAACAAAAATTTTAATTACCATAAAACAGCTCTCAAGTGGTAGTGGTACGGTCAGCACATTCAGCGGCGATGCAAACAAGGCGGGCTTTAATCGAGTGCCCTAACTCGACGTAAGCTTTTTGATATCTCCGATACCGGGCGAGGTGCAGATCCTCGTACGGTTGGCAGAAAAGTTTGATAATGTATTAGATTTACAGTGTAATTTTAAATGAGCTGTTTTTTACCCGACTGCTCGACGCAAAGGAGGGTAATGTGTTTATCAGTCTATGTATGTTTATTTATTTATTTATTTAAACTTTATGCACAAAATCGTACAAAGGCGGACTTAATGCCATAAGGCATTCTCTAACAGTCTACCTTAGGGTGATGCAGAGAAAGGAATAAGTAGGTGTAGCATAAAAACTGCATTTGATAACAACAATAAAATAATAAAATACATACTTAAATACATACATACAATATATATATAAAAAAAAGAAGTGAAGAGAAATAAAAACAGATGGGGAAACTCTCATTACAATGTAATTCTAAGCCGAATCCGCTAACTCCCTGAGTAAATGTTCACGAACTTTGCCCTTAAAAGTGAACCTATTTGTTACCGTCCTGATATTCAGAGGGAGCGCATTCCAAAGAAAGACTGCCTGTACCAAAAATGAGGATTTTAGGAATCCAGAGCGGTGGGAGGGACAACGAAGAAGACGATTATGGGAGGATCGAAGAATTTTGGTGTGCGCAGAGCATAAATACTGAAAATGACAAGTCAAGTAAGTAGGAGAGGTGGGTTTCTCCAGTAGAGAAAACAAAGTCAACAAAGCCCTTAATGCTCTGCGCTGCCGGATGGGTAACCATTTTAAGAGAGATCGATGTGCGGATACATGATCATACTTACGGAGATTAAAAACGAATCGAATGCAATTATTGAGAAGTCGGTCAAGTTTATTGAGGAGATCTGCATTCAGGTCATAGTAACACACATCACAATAGTCAATTATGGGGAAGATTAGGGATTGAACAAGCATTGCCTTTACGCGAGATGGGAGAAGATTTTTCATTCGATAAAGCGACCGCAACGTTCCGGTTACCCTTTGACTCACAACCGCGACCTGCTTACGCCAGTCAAGGCAAGTGTCGACATGCAACCCTAGATCCTTGACATCGGAACCGAATGGAATGACTGTCCCATCAAAGATAATGGGCGGCACCACAATACTATTTAGCCTTCGTAGGCTGTGGGGGCTCCCTATAACAATAGCCTGACATTTACTTGGGTTAACTGCCACCCCAAAACGGTCCGACCAGTTTTTAATCATTCTAAGATCCCGGTTCAGGTTCTCGATGGCATCAGATATGCTGTCAACACCCGCCTGACAGTAAAGCTGTAAGTCGTCAGCGTAAAGATGATACGCACACTGAAGCTCAGTAGTTATGAAATCTATAAAAGTAGAGAAAAGAAGTGGAGATAAAATACCGCCTTGAGGGACGCCAGTTACAAGATCACGCCAGCTAGAAGAAGAATCACCAGCAATAACTAGTTGCTGACGCCCTCGAAGATATGATGAGAACCATTCCAGAACCTCGCGAGAGACCATGCGATAGGAGAGGATGGATAAAAGGACTTCATGACTGACGGTATTAAAAGCGTTACTAAAATCAATCAACACTAAAGCTGTGACTTTAGTGTCTTCCATTCCCCTTCTAATATCGTCAGTCACTTTAAGGAGAGCAGTAACGGTACTGTGTCCAGGTCTGAACCCAGATTGGAAAGAACTAATAAGGGAGTTTTGATGGATGAAGTGTGAGAATTGTCTATGAACACAGGCTTCAAGAACCTTTGATAGAAAAGGGAGGATGGAAATAGGACGAAAATGATTAGGAAGAGTGGGATTAGGAATCTTAGGCAGCGGGCGGACATGGGCTTTCTTCCAAATGGAAGGAAAAGCACCAGAGTAAAGGGAAAAGTTAATGATGTGGGAAATTGCAGGAAGGAGCTGATCAAGAGCCGTCACAATCATGTGACGACTAATGGCATCGCAACCAACTGCTTTGGATTTAATGGACAGGATAATCTTCTTGATCTCTCCCGGGTCAACTGGGGTGAAGACAAAGGGAGTAATATTGGGTCGCGTCAGATCAGCAAGGTGACTAAGGGTTTGACATTTGGTTAGACTATCCAGGATAGGAACGGTATGTATGTATGTATGTATGTTTGTTTCTATGTGGCGTTCTAGAGACCAAATGCGTAGGCCGATTTTGATATTTTTTACGTCAATCGATTCGTCTTAACCTTGCGAGTGTCACTAAAGACATGACAGTAATCGAAATTCACCACAGCGACAACCAGACGCCATATTGTCAAAATGAAAAAAAAAAAATGTCGATGAACTATGTCATGTGGGATATCGTTGAATAGGTATTTTAAAATCATTTTTAGGTTCCCTTAATGTTTTTTGATTTAAAATAATAGTTTAGGATATATAACGATTTAAAGTTGTTTAGCAAAACAATAATTCGTTGAAAAGTAACTAAAAAGTATGAAATAAAAAAAAAATATTTAACGAAAAACAAAAAACCCGACTGCGTTAAAAAAAACTAAAAAGAAAGAAACAAGCCCAGTAGTTAAGAATTCACTCATTCACACTCACAGTCGGGGCCCGTTGGGAAGATTTGATTGGTATAATTTGAGTGGGCCCCGACTGTGAGTGTGAATGAGTGAATTCTTAACTACTGGGCTTGTTTCTTTCTTTTTAGTTTTTTTTTAACGCAGTCGGGTTTTTTGTTTTTCGTTATTTTTTTTTATTTTTTTTTGAGTATTTACTACTACTAACTAAAATAATAATGAAGAATCTAAATCTCCAACATTTATTTGCATAAAAAATAGTAATATGATAAACAGTATTTTTACACTTCAGAGCTATAAAATAAATCATCATCTGTAACACAAAATGATGCAAAAGAAGCGTAATTTGTTGTGCTTTTTCTAGAACACTATCATCAAATTAAAAAAAAAAAACAAATCTATTACGTAAGAAGTCCATATTTTGAAACCCCGCGTACTTCCATTGAAAAATGTTATTTTTACATTGCTATCCCTACACTGACCATGTAGGTAGCGTTAGCAAAGCCAGGTAGAGCATGTTTACGGGCGCTCGGTCGCGTACATCACCGCGACAACGCGCTGCGCCGGTGTGAGCGCGCCCTAACGTGCTTCTAATAACATCAGCTTTTAACTGTCCTACTTAGGTTTTTGAGGGGTTTAAGAACTGGTTGTTGGTTGTTTTAGTGTCGTTTTTAGGTTATTATTACTACACTTTTGCTTAGGGTTATGAACCCAGCTCACGAGTTGTAAGTGGTGGGTTCGACCCTAACCGCAGTGCTAGACGCCCGCAGCGTCGTATGTTGGCAGACGATCTCCGGCCACCGTAGGCGTGGGCATGCGGGCAGCGACTGAAGGGCAACTCGCTGTCTGACCATGGACCACGCCCGGGTCGACGGCGCGTCGTGTTCCACGCGCGCCTCAAAGAGCGTCAGCAAAATGACGGGGTCGCGGAACTTATTTCCTTACCGTAACCCCGGAACATAAAGAGCTGTTGAAGGACACCGTGGATTTTAATCAGTACAAGTCTGACAGTCCCTCTCGCCCTGCCCGGGGTGGGAGGACTCATTTGATGATTCTACCAAGCTAAAAAAAAGGTGGTGGGTTCGAACGAACCCAGCCAGGCGAAATGCTTTGATTAATTTTTTTCATCACCACTGCTCTCAAAACATGGAAATCGACATGTTCTGGGACCAAAATTCGAAGATGTTATGACATCTACAAACCCGAACTGGGCTCACGAGGTGGAATTTGGTCCACTACCTCTCACAGAGAGGAGGCCTATGTCCCAGCTGTGGGAGCATTTCTATGTGAGAAAATTTCCTTTTTTTTGGTAAGGTTTGCAATTAATTAGCAAATATTTGGTCATGCAGGCATTTGTGTCCGATGAGGAAATAACAGGCAATCGTAGGAACGGGGTTTTAAGAGGACTTATTTGATGATTTTATAACTAGAGAAAAGGCCTATAATTATCTAAATGTCTCTGACGTCCATAAATTCTAACTGGAAAGACTATCTATTTGTTTCTTGAACGTCAACATCATTTTCTCAGTCTCAATAAGTTAAATGGCCATTACCAAGTGGCATTACATCGATATATCTATGTATTTCTCGCATCAAGTATGGAGTTTCTTGCCCATTCTTCTCCATACAAACCTACCTTTGCGAATGGGTGTAGAATCAATGCCATTCCATCTCATTTGGTCGTGGGACTTATCTCATTACCGTGACCCCGGAACATAAAGGGCTGTTGAAGGACACCGTGAATTCACTCCCGTCTTGCCCAGGGTGGCAGGACTCATTTGATGATCCCATTTCCTTCAATTTTAATATTCGACGTTTGAAAGTGCCTCCTTGATGGCATAATTGAAATAAATAATTTGACTTTGCAACCTTCTGTTCACGTTTGTCTTACATGGAGACGGTTTTTCTTCGCAAGTAAATCCTCTAAAATATCTAAAAAAATAGCCAATCTAATATAAAACAATACTACCCCCAAAACTGGACAAAATCTCCTTGTTTAAAGGTAGTTTAATATCTGTTTAGTAGTACACACTAAACCTCTTATAATTCTGCCGGCCACCGCAACCGTGCGAGCCTCGTAAACAGGCACACACTTGCAGTTTTTGTGTATACTTGCCTTCTGCTCACCGCATAGTTAAGGGGAAGGGTTGAGGCAGTGATTGGGTGATAAAAAAGCTGTTCAATTCTATATAAAAATGTCAAAAACGACTGAATAGAGCATAGCATAGAGTTTAAAATAGTTTACTATAGGTCTCACTGAAAGGCAATTTAAAAGAGCAGCCCAATCAGTGTGTAGAGTAGAATCTGTGTGGCTTTATATTCTTGAACAATAACAGTTTGAAAATCTCTTCAAAACTCCAACAACTCCCCAGTTGTATTAATCAAATGAAAGAAAAAATACTTTCTCGTAATAATTATTTTCAATTGTGATAAAAAATAACGCATCCCTTTGATTAGAACTTTTACTAAATTAGAGACCCGTATTTTTCTTTTTAAGATAAATGTTGAAGAAGGTGAAAATGAAAGAAAGTGGCTAGCAGTGGATGAATGCGTAATGTCCAGGACCGGGATAACTGGCATTCTTTGGGCAGGCTTACATCCAACAGTGGACGGCAATCGGCTGAAGACAAGATTTTACTATTAATCCAAAAGACGAAGAAAATAAGATAATTTTCCAAAGACACCGGTAATTAGCAGCACCTCCCCCTTAAGTCCGGGCAGGTATTTAGTGTTCGTATTTATAGTGCTGTGTTTAAGAGTGAGTTAGGCGCGATCCTGGTGGCTGATATTATGCGAGTCTGCGCGTCTCTTTGTTGCCTGGCTTACCAGCTCCGAAGAACACAGCACGGAATGTTGGTTATTTTGTTTGTTACCAAAAATTATGGAGATAGAAATACAAATGACCGCGTTAGAAGCTGCTAATTCTTCTCGATATTGCGATAATTATTAAGTAAGAGAAAAAGAACATTGTTTTAGGCTATCACGTTTTTTTTATCCCGTAAGTGACATTTTAAATTATGAAAAAGGAGCCCAAAACTTAAATATAGGTACCTACACAAGGTGCAAACGGTCAGTCCGTTTGCGCCTCCGTAGCTTGACAGCGGTATGGTAGTACAATATTTAACACACAATATAATTATGTAAACTGGTATAATAAGCTAACGTAATGTGAAACTTATATCGCTGGAAATTAATAGTCCATTTTGTTACATTGTTTTTTTTGTGTTCCTAGCTCAGGTTGCTATTTCGCGGCTGCGTTTCTAATAAACAAAGTGTCAAGTACCTGCATTCAAGGGTCAACCATTCCTATGTATCGTTGGTTTCATTTCCAAACAATAAATCACTTTTCTAAATTCTTTTAAACCGTTTCACAATATTATTTTGACCAAAACATAGGTTGTTTACTAATGACATGACATTTATTACGTCAGACGTCAATTCTGACAGTTCGAGGCGCCCTCTGGCGCGCTCCGATTTAACAACCATAAAATAATCGATATTTTAATCTAAGGATCACAAATCTTTAAATAATATGAACTAACTCATTTTGTAATAATTATCAATTTTAAATAGTAAATAAATAAAAGAAATTAATAATAAACTAAATATCCATAAACGGAAATGATTTAGTTTTTTCTATATGGACTTTATTCGAGAACCTTCGACCGAAACGGTACATTTTTAATCTGTGAACTTTTGCGTGGATTGTCTTTGGAACTGTCAACCTTAATGTTGTCACGTTGGGTTTTGTTTTTACCCATTTATTATTGTAGGAGTGGTTTCCCTGGTTGAAACTGTTTTGTTATCAATTGTTGGGAGAGATTATAATGGAGAACGGAATGGTATAGGATCTAGTGTTGTGTAATTCATTGCCGACTGTGGCAAGTGTCGTTCCACAGTATTCAAGGTGAATTTCTGGTGTGAGGTGTTTGTGGTCGTTGCCGGGATATTGGTTTCTCCGCCGAATCCGGGAGTTCGACATGGGGTGGGCACCCGACCCTTAACCGATTTCCGGCCGGCGATTTGCGATGACTTTGCTGGAATGGCGTCGTTTACTTGCCCCCCAGCACTCGCTGTGTTCACTCATGTCTGGAGGCGGTCCGCAGAAGGTAAGTTTATTTCTGGGCTGGGGTCTGCGCGCGCACCCGAAGGGTGTGTGTCTGAGGGAATAACGTCGTGCTAATCTTAACGATTATTTCAGGATTCCTAACAGCGCCTGTCGTCGCGGTTCTGCCCGATGGAACGTGCAGCAGCCCGCAGCCCACGCCGCCTTCCCCAGCAATAACCGTGAGTAATAAACCAGCTATTTTCCAATCGTAGGCCGTAGGCAATTTCTCAGGATTGACCTAGGTGTTAAAGTATTGTCCCAGGAAAACGGCATAAGTCCTTGGCGTAGTGGACGGACGCCACGCGTATTTCATTTTGAATAAAGGCCATGAGCCGGCCGAGGTTCTGTCTGATAGGTTTCACAGCTCGATCACATCGAGGATAACAAATAAGTTACACTTTTATTATTTGGTCTCCGTTTGTCAATTGCAGAAAAGGCTAATCGGGGGACTCGCTTCACCGCCGGGGTCGTAGGCTGAAGCTTAGAGCCGGGACGTGAAGTCCGTCTCTCGAGAGCGCGGGAAGCCTCCTGCAGGGGCTGTACGGCTGGCAGACACCGCCTAGCGTGAGCGCAGGCGTGACGGTTTTTTTTTTCTTTGTATTTATTTTTTTTTTATCACCGCACCTTGGTACACCGGTGTGATTTTGGTCCCCGGTGTTGATGTCGGTACTACACCAAACTTTATTTTGTGAATCTTGAGCTACTGCTGCATTCCTCCCGTGGAGACAATAGATTTGAGGATATCTTCAGCTCCAGGATTCGGGACTCTCCAGGTCCCTGGCGCCCATTAATTAAATTACTATAATTGTTTTTAACTGGAAGGTTCCGGTAGTTACCTAGTTCTGCTTTAGTAAATCTTCTTATAATTTAACCTTGTTAACGGAACAGTACTCGGGTGTACCTCCAACTCCCCACGACCTCAGCTCTTCTATATATCCATAAGTTACAACTGGCTAGCTTCAATTAATTGGAAAGGGTAATAATTAATAACCACATAGTAAAGATAATAAAGTAACTTATCTAATGTAAATTTTAATTTAAAGGTTTAAAGTTAAGGTGTGAATAGTTAATCAAATAATACTATTATACGGGAGATTGTTATCCGCATTAATAAACCGGTTTATGTTATGTTGTGGTTTTATTTTAGTCCGACCCTCAAATGTTAGGGACTAAATATTTTATGTAACAGTGGCGCCCAACGTGTGTATTAGTTGGAGATAGAGGTTACGTCTGTCGCTGTAACTTAAAAACCGGAGTACTGTTTCTGGAACCTTCCATTTATTTTAATTTTAAGAAGAAAAAGCCGTCGTGCGGAATCCTTTGTTTGTGTTTGTGTTGTTTTATGCAATATTACATACATTTACTTTAGGAATTTTATTTTAAAAACTTCTTGCTACATTGTGCAATCAGTTTCGTTTCACCTGCGCGCCAAGATATTGTAACGGGACTTTTGTTTTTTTTAACAAAATTTTATATTGTATTGCTCTGTAAGATCGCTACTACTGTAACTGCGTTTACCATAAAATATCTTCGTAAATTGTGACGGCCAGTTTTGACTTAGGTATTTTTTTTAACCTCTATCTTTTGATATGGAACTACCCATTAAATTTAATTTAGTAAGGGAAGATGACCTTTTATGTAAAGTACTGATCCGTGACGCTAAATCTGTAAAGTTTAAAAATAATAGTAAATCATAATTTGATTTTTTTTTATATATACTACCATACCGAACTATCCAACCTACCATTGCTTTTCTATTGTTTACTTTTGGTCTATTGTGTATGGATGGCTTAAACCATTCATTACATTTTATTTAATATCTTAAACCTGTCGAACATACACCGACGGTTTTTGATTTGATCATGGCGCTATTCCATAGATCATTTTTAGTTGGGTAAAACATAGCTAGTTCTTACGAGCGGACGCAACTCGTTAAATAAGCCTTTGCGGGAGCGGTTGGTGACTCCTTAAATAAGCCATACACTGAAGAACATAGCTTGTTTGCCTAATACTAATTTATACACCGTTTTTGGTGTTTCTTACGAGCGGACGCAACTCGTTAAATAAGCCTTTGCGGGAGCGGTTGGTGACTCCTTAAATAAGCCCTACACCAAAGAACATAGCTAGTTCATTTACGAGCGGACGCAACTCGTTAAATAAGCCTTTGCGGGAGCGGTTGGTGACTCCTTAAATAAGCCATACACCAAGGAACTTAGCTTGTTCATCTAATACTAATGGTATACACCATTCATGGTGTTTCTTACGAGCGGACGCAACTCGTTAAATAAGCCTTTGCGGGAGCGGTTGGTAACTCCTTAAATAAGCCTTACACCAAAACTTCATTTATCTTCTAAATTTAGGTTCGACTACATTAAATTTTGAATTGGTAGGTGGATCGGTATTGGTAGGTAGTTGGTTAGGAGGCTTTAAAACCTTCAGATGTCCATTACTAATTTTTAATCGTGGGTGTATTTATTTCCACGGTGCTAGTTTACAGTTGTTTACAGGTATTTTCCATTTTTTTTTAGGGTTTGTAGTGGTACACAGGATCCTACTGTGTCCACGTTTGTTGACCATATTTAGAAGTGGATGTGCTTGTTTAACAACCCTGTCAGTTGGGTATCCAAACCTCCGGACTGCTGATAAGGCAGCAAACTGATAGTCCTGAGATAGAAGGCCGTAATGGCGGGCGTGTAGGCTGCATTGATGGAATACGTTCTTGTTAGTATTTTTTTTTGCCAGGCCAAAGGCCGGTACTTTCCTTTTCAGTGAATTATTTGGATTCTAGCTCAGATGATTGTCGGCAGTTAACCAATTTGGGGTGTGAAGGGTGGTGTACGATTGAATAGGGTTGTCTGTCCTACATAAATATAGTAGGTCAGACTGGGACAGTGCGTAGAGACTTACTTACGTAATTTTTTTAAACTCTTTGGAGCTTGTCTTTTACATGTTTGTAAATGGATTAGACTCGCACCAGGAAAAAAAATTTAGTTAATATATTACAACAAATAATAATACTAATCGTACACCAGCATTCATATATTTAATTTTTACTTCTTTTCGTTCTCCATTATTCTTTTCAGGCTCGAACGGAGTGGATTTGGAAAGCGAGCTTTGGTACTTTGGAGTCTGCTTTAACGCTGGAGGGCCAGCGTCGAGATTTGCCCTAGTGGGTCAAATCTCTGGTGGTTGGGGAGGTACTGTTACATTGTTTTTTTTGTGTTCCTAGCTCAGGTTGCTATTTCGCGGCTGCGTTTCTAATAAACAAAGTGTCAAGTACCTGCATTCAAGGGTCAACCATTCCTATGTATCGTTGGTTTCATTTCCAAACAATAAATCACTTTTCTAAATTCTTTTAAACCGTTTCACAATATTATTTTGACCAAAACATAGGTTGTTTACTAATGACATGACATTTATTACGTCAGACGTCAATTCTGACAGTTCGAGGCGCCCTCTGGCGCGCTCCGATTTAACAACCATAAAATAATCGATATTTTAATCTAAGGATCACAAATCTTTAAATAATATGAACTAACTCATTTTGTAATAATTATCAATTTTAAATAGTAAATAAATAAAAGAAATTAATAATAAACTAAATATCCATAAACGGAAATGATTTAGTTTTTTCTATATGGACTTTATTCGAGAACCTTCGACCGAAACGGTACATTTTTAATCTGTGAACTTTTGCGTGGATTGTCTTTGGAACTGTCAACCTTAATGTTGTCACGTTGGGTTTTGTTTTTACCCATTTATTATTGTAGGAGTGGTTTCCCTGGTTGAAACTGTTTTGTTATCAATTGTTGGGAGAGATTATAATGGAGAACGGAATGGTATAGGATCTAGTGTTGTGTAATTCATTGCCGACTGTGGCAAGTGTCGTTCCACAGTATTCAAGGTGAATTTCTGGTGTGAGGTGTTTGTGGTCGTTGCCGGGATATTGGTTTCTCCGCCGAATCCGGGAGTTCGACATGGGGTGGGCACCCGACCCTTAACCGATTTCCGGCCGGCGATTTGCGATGACTTTGCTGGAATGGCGTCGTTTACTTGCCCCCCAGCACTCGCTGTGTTCACTCATGTCTGGAGGCGGTCCGCAGAAGGTAAGTTTATTTCTGGGCTGGGGTCTGCGCGCGCACCCGAAGGGTGTGTGTCTGAGGGAATAACGTCGTGCTAATCTTAACGATTATTTCAGGATTCCTAACAGCGCCTGTCGTCGCGGTTCTGCCCGATGGAACGTGCAGCAGCCCGCAGCCCACGCCGCCTTCCCCAGCAATAACCGTGAGTAATAAACCAGCTATTTTCCAATCGTAGGCCGTAGGCAATTTCTCAGGATTGACCTAGGTGTTAAAGTATTGTCCCAGGAAAACGGCATAAGTCCTTGGCGTAGTGGACGGACGCCACGCGTATTTCATTTTGAATAAAGGCCATGAGCCGGCCGAGGTTCTGTCTGATAGGTTTCACAGCTCGATCACATCGAGGATAACAAATAAGTTACACTTTTATTATTTGGTCTCCGTTTGTCAATTGCAGAAAAGGCTAATCGGGGGACTCGCTTCACCGCCGGGGTCGTAGGCTGAAGCTTAGAGCCGGGACGTGAAGTCCGTCTCTCGAGAGCGATTTTGAACTGACTTTCTTTTGAATTAGTAAATGTTTTACAGTATACTACGATATACAACCTAAACGAGCACTCTTTCTGCATTATTTCATGACAAAATAATAACTAGGTACTTCTAGCTGTAACTCGAAAGTTATCCCACGAGAACGTAATGCCTGGTTTCTATCTCAGGCGCATTCGGAGTAAAAAAGTGTCAGGTGTCACAGGGTGACCATTTAAATCTTTTTCAGAGAAATAATAACAAGAAAACTAACTATAGTTAGTTTCAGAAAATTACGAACGCATTGGATAAAAAATATTCTACTTAATTCCCCAAATAAAATCCCAAAGCAACTCAAATCATGGTTGCACCACGTTCCCAATGTTTACTCCTCACAATTCATCATCGGTAGAATGAATCTCTCATCACCTCCACACTGAACGGATAGACTTGGCGTGGCGAGTGGTGATCACGAGAACCATCATACGTTACGATGGCCGACGTAAATTGTTTCATTCACATTTTATCTTGAAAATGTGTGAATAAGAGAGTTTGGGAGCAGATAGTTTTACATTTTTGCGACTTTGTTTTAAATCAATCAGTTTGGAGGGGAGCTCGTGACAAAGGGAGATAAATTGGAAATTTCAAATAAACTTAAAAAATCTAATTACCTGACCACCTATGGTTATTTACATCATAATACATTTAACATCGGTTCCGTCATTTCTAAAAGTAAGAACTTCTAATTTGTATGATTTTTATGTTCTTAATAAACAACAACAAAACATAATCGTATACGTAGATATCAGTAAACACTATTAATAGTTTTCATTCGTTCATTAGTTTCTTATCTTTTGGCATATCTACAGCTTCCTAACTCATTAAAATCTGGATTTGAGTAAGATCCAACGTCTCAATCTCGCTGAGTCGTGTCAATCGTCGCCTGCGCATCACTCACAGCTGTGCGTGCGCACACAAACAATCACACAGACTAGGATCCAGGAATAATAATTAAATTGTGACTTGACGAGTTAGTTACTGGTTCAAAAACAAACAAAAGAATTTTAAATGATTGATTTTTGATTGTCACTTATTTTCTATGTTACGAAATTATCATTTTGTTATACTGAAATATTCAGATCCTATATAATACACAGTTAGCATAACTCTGTTCTGTAATCTTAAAACATTTATAAGATTTGAACTATTTAGGACCGATAGTTAATTGAGTAAAAATTATTTACATTTTTAACGTCTCGTTGAAGAACTCCCCTAATAAAGACAGTTCGTACTATCCCTGCTTCGTTCCGTTAATCAGAAAGTTGAAGCGCAATACATTTTAATAACTGGCTAAAATTTTAAAACTGGCAAATCTGTTACAACCACAAACATACGGCCCGCCTGATGGCGAGGGTTACTGTAGCTGAAAAAAAAACTAACTTACTCTCATCTGCAGATGAAACGCTGACGAACTAGCTACTTGACTTATTCAAGTGGTTCCTGAACACTGGATTTCTTATGTAACAATGTTAATATAGTAACAAGTTAATTATTCTCAGCTCGTGGCTAAATAATATCAGGTGGCAGTCCGATGAAGATCAGGCGAGAGGCCGATCCGCCGGATTGAGTCGCGATCGCAAAGGTTGGTCTGTGGATGGGTCATCCACAGACCAACCTTTGCGATCGCGACCAACCTTATCTTAGACCGACCATCTGTCATAGCAAGTTTCCTCCGCGCCTCGGAAAGCACGTTAAACCATTGGTCCCGGCTGTCTTTGGTAGATCTTTGACAGTGCTACTGTTAGTCAAACAAAAGCTCATAAGTCTGACAACTAATCTTACCATGGGGTATTGTCCAGTTACTGGGCTGTAGAGGTCTAATAGGCAGTCGCTCCATGTAAAATACAGTTTTCTAGATGCATCTGGTTCGACTGGAAGCCGACCCAAATATAGTTGGGAAAAGGTAGGTGATGAACTAGTTATTATTCACTTACATCAGTAAGCAAGTAATTTGTTTTAATTAATGAATTCCCCAACAGAATAAACAACAGAAAACTACATTTGACACATTATTTAACAATTACGCTCAATTAAACATAAATACAGTTTAAAATTGAATAATAATTAAATTAACGTGAACAATAATAAATTTAAAACAAAATGTGCACTCGTGCGGTGTAATTAAAAATCATAATTACTATTGGTACGACGACAAACGTTTACGACCGCAATCAAACACAGTTGCACATTAAATAGGGTGGGAGGGACTGTTGGTGGCCATGCTGATTTTGATTTTTCATACAATTATTTAAATATCTAGTGTTTTTCGTAACAAATAAGGGTATAAAACCAACGTTATAGTAGGACAATAGCAAACTCGGCTTTTCTGGTGTTTTAAACAAGCTTTGTAACGTTAAGAATGTAAAATAAAAGTTCTGAGTCTCAATTTACTTTTGACAGCAACTGAAGCACTTGAGAAAGATCTTGAACAGTTAATCAAATCTAAACTAAGAAATTATCAGCTGAAAGTGGTAAAGTTACTAAAAAATGGTAATGTGTATTTGACCTATGTATAATAATGTGTAAATATTTATGAAAGCCTTAAAATCCCAAAACTTAATGCCATCTGTGAGGAATAAATCAACTTTTACTTGGCTGAAAACTTCATACTTTCATTGAGTCTTTCCCAATATTCACAATCTACAAACAACATTTTTATAAACACCTACGAAGCCATTTCCTACCGAATGTTAAAATCAGCTTTCAGTTTTATGAGTGCCGAAGCTCCTGTCTGTCTGTCCTTCAAAACCCAGCTACTCAGTACCACCAAAACTATTCATAAAGGTCACAAATAATTACCTTAGATTATTCTCTGTTTATCACTCAACATCAATCCATCCCTCAATATTAAACAAAACAATTATGCAGCCGGCCGACAACCACGCGCGCAACCCCACAATTCATTATCAACAAAAATGAGTATATATTTATTTGCAGCAGCCGCACATGTCAAAACAATACGATTGTGCCGGCCGCTTGTGCGGGACGCTACCCTGTCATTTACCACAAAAACTAGATGAAACCGATTAAAACCACCCGAAACTGGTTTTGGCTGGAATTATAAGTGTTTTATGTAATTATTTTTGGATGTTGTTTTTCTATTTGTAACTTTTTTTTGTAGAAAATTTGGTTTATTTTAATAGGGAAAGTGGTTTAAGAAACAAGAAATATCTAACTAAGCTCATACATAATATTTCAAAATTTTGAAATTTATGAAATTATTATAAAGCTCTACGCTATGTAGCTAATATATATTGTAGCAGGGCAAAAAGATTATTCAAACTTAAAAGCTCAAAACATTTCAAATCCATTCAACTTTTTGATCAATTTTGCTGTCGAGATTTACGTAACGTTATACTTTTTATCGCTAACAGAAGTCAAATAGATCAAGACAATAGACCTATTAAAATAATGGATGTTTTGACGGGAAACGCAGAATGTTCTAGTGAAGTAAAGACAATGAAGCCATTAAAATCGATACCCCTGACACCTTGGACTACGAAGAGCGAGCAAGCTAGTATATAAGAAGCCTACTGACTAGCAACACTTGTTCTGTTTCCGATATCTACTCGCCGGGTTCACTATTGTTAATTTACTTAGTCTAAAAAGTTTAAATTGTGAAAGTTAATTAAATAAGTGATTTAAATAAAACTTTTTAATTATTTTTTTAAAACAATCTCAGATCGAACTATTTTGACTGGCGCCCAACGTGGGGCCCAGCTTAAGTGAAAGTTTTTTGAGTGCGGGAACTTTGAGCTAAATACTCCAAGTGCGCGAAATTAACTTCACGTGACTCTCAAGTCTTTAAAAGTGGGTGACCTGCCAAAGAAATTCGTCAAAATATGCTGCTTGAAGTCATCGCTAAGAGCATCCTGTGAGTAACCGAACGCATAATCCATCAAAATTCCGCTCCTTCGACCCCCGAAATTTGTATATATACCTAAGGCAGTAGTTAAGGAAACTGAACCACTTCCCGACAATAGTATGGAAGGCAAGCATGGCTACGCCCAGAACGTACCCAGCATTCCACAGGTACCATTGGGGCAGTCACTGGCATCTCCAGTGCAGTCCTCAATCGACCCAAAGCATTACATTAATTTTGTGCCCACCTATAATGGTGATGCATTCACAATTTATAATTATCTTAATAATGCCAGACAGTGGCTTAACGTTGCAGGAGGTAATACGCCTCAGAACGTTATGTTGTTACTGACCAAATTAGAAGGCAGAGCCGCCATAATAATCTCAATGATAAATCATAATTTTAATTGGGACTGCGTAGAGGCCACTTTAAAGTCAGAATGTGCTGACAACAGGGACCTAAATACGTTATTAATAGAATTATCCAATGTAAAAAAAAGGAATAATTACAAAGATTTAATATTTGAATTAAAACAGAAATTATTTTTTATTAAAAGTAAATTAACAGATAAACATGGATTAACCAAACTGGAACTAATAGAAGAAATTATGGAGCCTTACATAAACACGGCGCAACATACTTTAAGAAATTCCTTACCTTACCATGATCAAATTTATGTCAGCAATTGTAATTTTAATGAAACAGTAACCAGAGTACTACAATTGGAAGCAGAGGGCAGATTTGATAATATCAAACAAAAATTTTCTAATTATTTACCTGCTCCTCGTGTCATTAATCAAATTCAACCAACAACAAGTGTTAATAACATTCCAATTAAATTATCACAACCACAGTCATCGCAACAATCTAAAGTAAATATAAGACCTTTTTACCATACTAGGCATCCTTGGACACCAAATGCTAACAATGTATTTCAGAGGCCTTCTCATCTTCAGTTCCAAACATACAAGACAAACCAAAATCAAACCCAACAACAAGCACCACAAAAATCAGAAGACGTATCAATGAGGACCGCTCCTCCATTAAAACCTAATCAAATAGATTTAGGCAGAGGGTTTGTAGCTAAAGAATTATACCACCACCCGGAACAAACCGAAGTTAATAACACGCAAAATAATGAAGAAATTCAAACATCTGTAATGAATTATTATTACATCCCGGAAGACAAATGTATATATATTCCGGAAGAAAAATGTTTTATTATTCCAGAAGAGGAAACTTCAACAACAAATGAAACAAATCAAAATTTTCACCAGAGTCCAGACCAAACTCAAACATCATAGAATTTAATCATGTTAAATCTTATTTACCGTATTTTGAAACCAATAATCCTAAATTAAAAATTCTTATAGATACAGGTAGCCAAAGATCATTTATAACGCCATTAGCACAGAAGAAATATTTTCCAGAATTTAAAAAAAATGAATACTTCAGTGTAAAAACGTCACACGGGATAACTAGACATAATGGTGTCATAGAAACCCCATATTGGTGTAAATATTTTGGAAAAGATAATGGTCCAATGAAATTTTATATTTATCAATTTAGCGACAAATATGACGTTCTAATGGGTACTGAAATGATTGAACAAATAAGTGCAAAAATTGATTTAAAAGAAAGAAAATTAAGTATGCCTGAACATGAGTTATTAATTTTCCATATGACGGACGACGATCATCTAAACATAAAAGAACTCTGTGAAACTTATAAAGATTTGTTCACTGAAAGTGTAACAAATAGTGCAACAACAAAAATAAAACATCATATCAACTTAATTAATGAAGATCCAATTTATCAAAGGCCTTTTAGACTGCCACAAATTCAACAAGAAGAAGTAAAAAAACAAATTAATACATTGTTGAATGAAAATATAATTCGTCCTTCTGAATCACCATGGGCTTCTCCAGTACATATCATTCCAAAGAAAATGGATCAATCAGGAGTTCAAAAATGGAGAATGGTAATTGATTATAGAAGATTAAATGACAAAACTAAATCTGATAAATTCCCTTTACCTAATATAGATGAATTATTTTCAAAATTACAGGGTAATCAATATTTTACTACTTTAGATTTAACTTCAGGATATCATCAAATAAAAATGGATGACGCGTCTATTGAAAAAACAGCTTTTAGTACACCTGATGGTCATTACGAATTTTCAAGAATGCCATTCGGACAAAAAAATGCACCTGCAACATTCCAGCGAATGATGAATAATGTTCTAAATCAAGAAATTAATCGAGATATATGCTTAGTTTATCTAGATGATATTATAATTTATTCAAAAACAAAACAAGATCATATTAATAAATTACAACAAGTGTTTGAAGCGCTTAGAAATGCTAATCTTAAAGTAAATAAAAATAAATGTGTTTTCATGGAAAAGGAAATTGAATTTTTAGGACATGTATTAAATAAAGATGGATTAAAGCCAAATCAAAAAAAAATTGAGGCTATACAAAAATTTCCTATTCCAAAAACTGTTAAAGAAATCAGAGCATTTTTAGGATTAATAGGTTATTATAGAAAATTTGTACCTAATTTGAGTAAAATAGTAAAACCTCTCACCGAAGCTACAAAGAAAGATGCTGTCATAGATATAACCCAAAAGAATTATATTGAGGCAGTACAAATTTGTAAACGCTTACTAATTAATGCACCTATATTAGCTTTCCCAGATTTTAATAAAGAATTTGTAATTACAACTGATGCGTCTGATATAGCATTGGGGGCTGTCATAAGTCAAGATAGTCATCCGATAGCTTATGCATCTAGAACTTTAAGTAAAACTGAGCAAAACTATAATACAACTGAAAAAGAATTATTAGGAATTCTTTGGGCTGTAACGCAATTTCGACCTTATGTTTATGGTAGAAAATTTACATTACGAACGGATCATAAAGCTTTAATCTGGTTGGCTAAATTAAAAGAACCTAACCAAAGATTAACTAGATGGAAACTAAAACTTCAAGATTATGATTTTAGCATAGAACATGTGAAAGGAAAAGATAACTACGTGGCTGACGCATTAAGTCGCATTGAAATTTATCAAACTGATAGTAGTTCTTTAGAAGTAAACTTAGAAGAAGATTTGGCATTAACTAATTCTGATTCCTCACGAACAGAGTCTGCCGAAAATCCGGAACAGTCCAATAATACATGCGATAGTCAACAAGGTACTACTCATTCTAATGTAGAGGATAGTGATGAAGGTATTCCGATTATACATGCGTATCCACCAAAAAGATTAAGACGTGTAATATTTGAGTATGCCCCATACAAAAAAGCAAGTAGGGAAAACGGAGTTTGGTATTTTTACATTCCACCAAACAACGAAGAAAATATTATTAAAGAATTTATGTTAGAATATTTACCTCAAGAAAAATATGCTTTTATAATACCAAATGATAAGTTATACTATAAAGTTTCCGAAACATATCGTAAATATTTCGATCATACAAAATTTAAACCAACTAGGTTCACAAAATCTCTTGTAGAAATTCACGAAAAAGAAGAGCAGAAAAAGCTAATTAAAGAATATCATTTAAAAGATAATAGACATCCTGGAATAGAAAGTTTATATAAACAATTAAAAGAAAAATATTATTGGGAAAATATGAGAAAACAAATAAAAAAATTCGTTCTCCAATGTGAACCTTGTCAAAAAGAAAAATATAATCGTCATCCTAATGTTACATTAGCTGTGGAAACGGAAACACCTTACGAGCCAATGGAAATTTGGCATATAGACTTTATGTCTTTAGAAAGACAATGGTATTTAACTATAATAGATAAATTTTCTAAATATGCTATTGTTAAACCCACCGAAAAAAGTAAAGTCTGTGAAACATTATCAGAGATATTCGCTTTAATTGGAGCACCAAAGAAAATAATCCACGATGGTGAACAATCACTTTGTAGCGAAATAATCTCTGAATTGTTTCAAATGTATAATATTATTAATCATACTACTTCTCCACAACACCATAAATCAAATTCCGATGTAGAACGTTTACACAGCACACTTCAAGAATTATTTAGACTGCAACGATCATCAGATTTGGGGCAAGATCAAAAAATGTATTTCATTACACATGCATATAATAATACTCGACACAGTGCCATTAATATGACTCCTTTTGAAGTGCATTTTTCAAGAAAACCTAAGGTTCAAAATTTTGATAATTTTAAAGTTTTGGTTCAAAATTATACTTCTCAGCAAAAAGAGTTTAGTAATCAATTAAATAAAAATATTCACAAGCTTTTAAAAAACGACAAGAAAAAACGTAACGATCGGATTAATAAAGGTATTCACTCTCAAAAAAGTTTTAAAGTTGGAGACAAAGTATATTTAAAAAATAGTAAAGCAGAAAGGCACAAAACAAATTCGAGATTTATAGGGCCATTCACCATATTAACTTGCGAACCACATAATAAATATAAATTAAGTAATAGCAGAATTTATCATCAAGAAGAACTAATTATTGTTACAGAATCAGCATCGTCTTCGGACACAAGTTCCGAAAACTAAATCCTAATGAGCACATAATAATGGTAGACATGCCGCCTATCCGTGTTATTGATGGAAAGTGGACTATAATTCATAAGTTAGATATAAGTCCTATATTAGAAAACAAAAATAAGCTTAAGGATACGATTATAAGAATTACATCAGAAGCCAATTTTAAGATAAGTGATGTTAATCATTTGTTTAATCGCATAAATATTATTTTAGATCATGTATCTGAAATATGTAGTCATTTAGATTTACAAAGTAGAGTTAAAAGAGGATTAGTTAATGGATTAGGCTCAATTATAAAATCTATAACAGGAAATTTGGATCAAGATGATTTATATAATATACAAAAAGATTTAGAAACATTAAAAGTAGCATATAATAAGCAAATATCTGTAACAGACGAAACTTTAGAAGAGTATAATAAACAAATTAAGAAAATTGTTGAAATTCAAAATATTCTAGATAAAGAATACTCTCAGATAAAAAATAACAGAGTTTATCAGAAAGTAGCCTTAGAAATATTGTTACAAGCACAATCACTACAGGACATAGCAGAAAGATTGTCGACTGCTATTACTTTTGCTGAACATCGAATGTATCACTATAGTATAATTCAGTCACATATTTTGGAAAATACACTCAGCAAAATTAACAGAAATGTAATGATATCTAGTAATATTAACGATATTGAACCATTTATTAATGTAAAATGTAAGATTATTAATAAAATTGTATACTTTGTACTAGAAATACCTTTAGTTAGACCACAAAAATATAATACGCGAAAAATTGTTCCCATAATCCAAAATTACCCTATCTGTACCTATCCTTTAATGCGAAAGGTTACGTTGGCGTATTCCCACTCGGAAATATATGAAGTAGAAGACTGTTCGATGTTGACGGAGCTAATATGTAAAGAAACTATTCTTCAAACTACAAACTGTGAAACAGAACTTATATTAAATAAAACTACAGATAAATGCACAACAATCCCGATAAAATGTCCAGTAGAAATTATTCAAGAAATATCATCGGAAGTTATTTATATGTATTTTAACAGAACGACGGAGGTAAAGATCAGTTGCGGGAAATACGATGAGACATCATGGATAAAAGGTGCATATTTGTTGACAGGAGAAAATTGTGAAGTAAATATTTCGGGCATATTAAGGTTCCATACACAAGAATCACAAGATAAGGTTATTACTGCAAATTTAGAAATTATTCACACTAAGGATATTCCTGAAATGGAGTTGAACTACGATCCAGTGAAAATCACCATGAAGTTAAAATCTTTACGACAAATAGAAGAACTGAGAGTGCAGAGGAAACATAACTTAATTCAGTATAGTTGGATCATATGTTTGACTATACTAGTAATTGGTATAATTTTCCAATTTCTTCGATCCAAGGTTTGGAAGAAACCTAGGACTTCAAAATTAAGGGGGGATAGTCAAATAGATCAAGACAATAGACCTATTAAAATAATGGATGTTTTGACGGGAAACGCAGAATGTTCTAGTGAAGTAAAGACAATGAAGCCATTAAAATCGATACCCCTGACACCTTGGACTACGAAGAGCGAGCAAGCTAGTATATAAGAAGCCTACTGACTAGCAACACTTGTTCTGTTTCCGATATCTACTCGCCGGGTTCACTATTGTTAATTTACTTAGTCTAAAAAGTTTAAATTGTGAAAGTTAATTAAATAAGTGATTTAAATAAAACTTTTTAATTATTTTTTTAAAACAATCTCAGATCGAACTATTTTGACTCAGACACAAACTTACTTTCGTAGGTTTATAAATTATTTTGAGTAAAAGCTGTTTATCCTGATGCTATTAGATAAGCCCTTTTCTTTCGATTGACCATAATCTGCACTAGAAAACACTGTTGAACCCCAAACTTTACATAATAAGCATTCGTTTACCATGAATGTTACTCCAATGAGTACAATTACCCCTTACCTCTATTATTTGGGAAAGAAAAACGAAGCAATGTTTATATCTTACAGAAACAAACAAGCCTGATGGTATGTGGTCATCGTAGCCCACACCACACCCTGAAAACGATCATAAAAAGCGAAACCGTGTTTGTCAGACGTCCTCGTCCGCAAATATTAGAAGTTTCGCGTTTTCATGGCCTTTTTTCAGGGTGTGAAGAAAGTAGGAAAAAGAGGTTATATAAATACTAAAAGCTCAGATACCAAAATCTCTCAAATATATTACAAAAATTCAGTAAAACAAATTTTCAAAGCGAGAAAATTGAAAATTATCCTGAAAATTTTCCTAAATCACAAATGATTGTTAACAGGACTGCAGACATCCCGCACATAGCTCATAACGAACAATGGTGCGATCCTAAATATCCGATATTTATTTATTTATAGCATTTATAATACGGTGAATATATCACTGAACTGTCATACCAACCGCGATAATGCAAAATTTGTGGCTAGGAAAACTGTGGAGTCGTGTCATTAACATTAATTATTGTATAATTGGGTGATTAATACTTTTTATTGGAAATATCTTCAATTTTTACTCTGGGTTTCATTTGTTGTATATTTGTAGACATTTACAAAAAAACATTAATGTTTTGGGAAGAGAGCTTTTAAAAGTTATACCACAAAATAAAACTATAGACATATTTTTCAGATCAAGTCCAGGATTTTTCTGTGGGTAATAAGAATAACAACTGCTATCGCTGTCTTAGTTTTTGTATGTTCCTTGCTCAGTCACGCTACCCCATAATAATTGCCTTGTTTCCTGGGTCAACTTTGAAGTTTTGTGAAAAAAAAAAAACACTAGGAAATCTTATAACGAATTAGGATCCTTGACTATTACATTGACTTCTTCTTAAACGATTAAGTACCTCATATTTCATCAAATTTTTACCATATCTGTTCAAGAATGTCTTTTCCCTAAAATCTAAGGTTATTATTATCTGTGTCGCGGGAATAATGAATACCGTGACCCCAGAACGTAAAGGGCTATTGAAGGACACCGTGGCTTTTAGTCAGTACAAGTCTGACAGTCCCTCCTGCCCTGCCCTGGTTGGGAGGACTCATTTGATGATTTTAACACGCTAAAAAAAAGATTAGATACTTAGTAATGTCTAGTTACCCATTTGACACCCAAACCAGACCACCAGGAGGGGTATTACAACGTCTTTAAACCAGGCTTGTTCCAGTGAGTGAACGAGATGGCGCTAGACGACTTGTATAGCTCTGTCACTTTCTTTGTTTTGTGACGTTGTAATAACCCCCCAGGCTTCCAAAAATCTTTAGCCCCAAGCCGCTCCACCGCACCTCTAACCCTGCACCGCCGGCAGCATCGAAGTGCGCCAGTAACGAGAGCTACGTCACAATAATTCTCGCGCACGACAATGCTTTAATGTGCGTTTGATTCATTCGTTATAAAATGAGGTTATCATTGCCAGTTACGCCGCTGTAATGAATTTTGCTATTGTCGCTCGGCCTTTAGTGCTGGAATGGCTTTAACAAATCATTTTGACGTTTTATCTACTGTGCATATGTTTTTGGTTGAGTTTTTGTGATTTGTTGAGTTTTAATTTGTTTAATTATGTTGGGGTGATAAGGAACTAAATCTAGGTATCTATAAAGGTGATATCAGACAGTTCACTCGAATGATTGTTCACTCGAGTGAAACTTAATAATTTATTCGGCACTCGTGTTTCATTTTTTGTTCAGACATTTCATTTCGAGTGAAATGTACCGAATGAAAGGTAAAAATGAACAAAAAATGAACCGTCTAAAAGTGCCTTAAGCAACTATCTATCAATTTTAAAATGTATTAAAAGGAATGTTCTCAGAATTTTCTCGTGTGCAAGCTGAGTTTTACAACTCCCTATAATATAATTTAAGTGTGACACCAAAGACATATAGTGTGACGGTGGTGTTTTAGGTTAGCTTTAATTTTAATTTTATTTCTTTCTTTCTTTCAGATGTATTCAGAATGTGGATGAAGTGGAAGTTTGTGTAAGGTTCGACGAGGGTGGCGTTATGTATTTGCAGCATATTTATAAATATCAACCAAGGTTCAGAAAACATTTCGAACTACTAGACAGGCTGTCTCTTTGGATCTGACTGGAAGTTTCTAAGTCCGAAGCAGAAACGTAACAAGTTCTAATATCAATCATTTTCAAAGCCTTAGCTTACTAACGTCAGAATCAAGACCTAGACTAAATACTGAAACTGAAACCCCTTATGAAAAATGTTCCCACAAAAACCAAGCAGCCTCTTAAACCAAAATTACCATCACAAAACCAAGACAAAAACCCTACATCATGTGACGCGAACGCTGACGATGCCCAAACTTATCCGCCGGTACTTTTCACCCGGACACCTTAAGGCCATTAAGGCACTAATGACTGCCTGTAAATTGGCCATAACTCAGGCCAGGCCGTAAATAACTGCTCGGCTCTTGATAAGGGCTGCTGAGTTGTCGCAAACGTCCGACATGTCTGTCTTACTTGAACATGTGCGATTTATAGTAACGACACCCGACAAGTTTGCCTTGTCTCCGTACTTTATGTATATTAAGTAGTTTTGGGTCTGTTAACGGTTACTGATATTGATGGGAGCGCCATCTGTTGTGCGGAGACGTAATTAAGATGCGAGTTGCAGCTACTACACGATAGATGGCTTTAATTTCGTCGATAATGGATGGGTGGTGGAGTGACGGATGCTCACATACGTCTTACATGCGAGATGGATTACAAGACCATCTCAAATAAGGAGAACGATAGTCCAAAGACTTTATAAGCTTTAACTCACAAACGTGCTCGTCAGCAAGTACAGGCGCCACCCCATCAACTTACCACAATATATGTCTTTCTTTAAGCAATACATTAACAACTTTATCACAAAACAAAAAGGTTCGTTTCTAATCGGAAATTTGATAGATTGGGGAAGGTTGTACGTAGTAAGGTAGTAAGGTTTTGAAACCGCCAGCACATTATTATCCTTTGTGCCATCATTTTACTACTATTCCAATTTCGTTTCTACCAATCTCTTTATAGCAAGCCCTTACATTTGCTTGTTCTTTTATAAGACATCATGTCTGAAGGCTTGTGTAATTGAATTTATCATAACAAAAAGTCTCAAAACGGTACGGGACTAGGCATGTCCCAGAACCTAAAATTCGAAGACATCTAACATCCTACAATCCGCACTAAGTATGCTCATGAGGTTGAAAGCTCACTGCTTTTTCAGAAGTCCTGTTTCCTATCAAGTTGAAATATAAAGGCGCTCCCTCACCGCGAGCATTCACCTGCAATGTAACATAAAAATGCGAAATTTGATGCTTTAATTTTCTTCGAATGTTCGAATCTGTAACGTTACATTACAGGTGAGGAAGCGCCTTAAGCTTCATACAGCGAATTTTCGGGATATGACAGTAGAGTAAGATGACAATTTATAGGATCTACTGCTATTTTGTGATTGAATGTTTCTCTGCGTGCTCAAAGCAACTAAGTATAACCATAAAGCACTCCTCAAACTCCTGAACATATTGATACACCAGATAATAAACAAGTCTTGCTTAAACAAAGAAACAAACAATTATCGCGTACGCCGCGTCGACCGAAATTAGCAATTACTTTGAGGGAATCTCCGAGCCGCCATTATCTTAGGAGCCGTAACTCGGCTGCTAACTGTTATTGCCATCATTCCCCGCTTGATTTAAACAAGACGTTACGCCACAGTCCCTCGTCAAACATGGAGATAGGTTCAGCCGCTCACTCGGATACGGTATTATGATTCAATGGGTTTGTCCTAGTTTTTGTTATGGGAGAGAAATAATATGTCCTTATCGAACCAGAAATTAGCTCCGTAGAATAAAAAGTTTAACGTCATCGTCATCATCATATCAACCGTAAGACGTCCACTGCTGAACATAGGCCTCCCCTTTAGACTTCCAGTAGGACCGGTTGTAAGCTTTAACGTGATAACTCTAAAATGATTGTATTGATGTTTTAGAAGATTAGTAACAGACGTAGGTACTTACAAGTTTACATAGACTCATAAAACAAGCGGCAACCGAAAGCATAGGGCGTTTTTGTCACTTACTGTCTGGCACTCATTTGCGCTCCACATAGGGCGGGAGGAAAAAAAGCAACAAAAAAACTAAAAAGAAACACCTTGGCATTAAAAGTTGTATCTCCTCAGAATGGTTGAGAAGTTTTACATGATTATTATGCCTATCGCAAATATGCTAGCTGCTTTATGGTTTGTACTAAAATTCACTCAACTCTGCTAAATTCTACTGATGGACACGAGGACATCATCTTAGTCTTGATAGTCACATAATTATTGCATGCAGTGACGTCATCTGGCATGCACCCAAGATGGCTACAGCTTAAATTGAATTGATGGGGTCTAAACTCAGAGTAAATAAACGTCTGCCTTCAAAATGATTAATTATTATTACGGTTTTTACAATATAAATTAGAAAACAGTGCGTGATACAACTTTACTACTACGAGTACTTTACGAATACTTAAAGGCTTATAAAGGGTTCTATAAATCTGTATTTCTACAACTACTCCATTGGTAATGGCATAAGGTTTTTGGTTGCTCATGTCAATAAAATTAGTACACAAGCTATCTACAAGAGAGCTAGCGTGAAGACTGCGAAAGACGTTATTTTAAATTAATAATGTTCTAGATTCACCATTGTTAGTTAACATTACGCCTATAATCCCTGAAAATCAAGTAGAAATTCACCTTAAAGTAGACCCACATTTCACAACGAAGCATAAGTCCATCAACCAAGGCACACGGTAAGTGAGGCTGTCTGTGCTGTTCGTTGATCAAGGAGCAGAGTGGATTTTAGAAAGAAGAAGAAATAAAGAAAGAATTTTAGTCATAATGACATCTGACAGTCCCTTCAAGTTTATACGAGCAGGACTCAATATACAATTCTACTTCCCAAAAAGAAAACTCCATGGATTTGTAAAAACATTACTACTTTCAAGTTATATTCCCATCACTGTGAGGCGAGGAGCTAGTACGACTCATATCCCATCAGCAGACTACCTTCTAAGAACATATCACAATATGTGACACACTCCGTACGTTTTAAACTCAGTGAAGTCCTTCGTAGCTCCTCACCTCCCGAGTGAGCGACACCGTGATATACGGAGATAAAGAACACCATTACACTACAATGACCATACCAACACCTTTGTTGTTCACGATACCATCGCACTTACTGACCGCACGCAGAATTAAATTGTCAATCTTTGGGGTACGCTGCTTTGGAAGGAAGATGTTGAAGATGAAAAAGAAAATTGCATCTTGCAAATATAATTTTTGTGATGTAAAGAAGAATGATAGCTACAGAAAGACGGCATGACGACATTTTGACGGCATGGTTAGCGCAGTAGCTGAGCGATTGGACTACTTACTGCGCAGCGTGTCGCATGTTCGATTTCCGCACGGAATATTTTTGTTTAATCTACAAGTAGCTGTTTCAGCCTGGGTGTTTGTCTGTGTGAGTTACTATGTTCATAAACGCACTCACGTCACAGACATTCTTAGTATGCGTGTTGGGTTACCTATGTTATTAAAACAAAAAAGATACCATAATTATTCTATGGAGGGTTTTTTTTTTGTTTGTTTAAAGATGACACATGAGAAAAATCGCAGCAGTCGAAGTATAAAGTACAGCGCTGCGTGTCATGGGTTCGATTCCCGCAAGGTACAAATATTAGTATGACGTGCTAGTATTTTCGAGTATGTGTTAGTATGCGTTTTAATATGTTTGTAAGTACACCCACGACATAGGAAAAATTACTAGAGTGGGGTAAAGTTTAAAAAATTACTTTACTCAAGTAATTATCTAAAATTAAGTATGTCTAAGCCCATTCTAAAATTCTGTTCAATTTAAATTCAAACATTTCTAGAGAAGAAACTAATATCTAATGATCACGAAAAACCCTTTGCAAAAACAGATGTTTGCTAAAGGTAAACAAAGGCAAGCATTTTCATATTTTAATTCTGTTTCTCTTCATTTCAAAATATAACGCTTATCGTGTCATAAGCTTTCTCATCCCCCCCTTTTTATGACTGACATAAAATGGGGCACTGAGCTACAGAAAGATGGCGGATGGATGTATAAAAGTAGTCCACAGTTTAATGAAAATAACAATTAACTACAACAAAATTAACGATAGAGTTTCATAGTTTGTGAAAGAATTAAGAATTTTACGAGCTAACCAAGTAAATATGTACGAGTAGGTCTGTAAGATGAGAAAAAAAAGTGATATCGCCATGTTGTGACAACTTGCACGCTGTAAAAAAACAATAGTCATTTTTAAAATAACGTTAACAATTTTAAAAACGATTATTGTGTTTTGTGTCTTGATTTTGACGAAGAAGGTTTTTGCTAAACGGAATTTTATTTTAAGTAACAATTTACAATTTGAGAGACGTTTTCGTTTCTATCGTGGTCATGTAGTTAATTATTTAATCAACTAGAAGAATAACTCCTCAACGTGATAGTAAAAGTCTATCTAATCAACCTTTCAAAAACCTATTATTCAAGCCTTATAATTCGACTCTCTTATGTTTCTAAGTAAGATTAAACCTATCCTCAAAACCCTGACAGTTATGATGGTCATCATCAAGAAAATGTTCAAGGTGACAACGTCAAGAAATTGGCTACACTTTAAAACTATTACAGGGACATTTCAGCGGATCGAACGGCATTTGTCTAGAGGCCGGGCCGCAGGGTGACATCGAATGTCGCGATTACGGAGGACAGTCCTGATTTCTTCAAAATAGGCAATGTAACAATTATAAGTATTTTGGAAGTATTTCTGTTTTGTACTTTTGGTTTTAAACTAATAAATGTAACTCTATGAAGCAGTTCATAAAATTTTCCGTGTACTTTATCAGGCAATCAATTCTAATCATTTAATTTATTACACACTAGTGACCCGGGGCTTATTTCGCACGATTTTAACACCTTGATAGCGCGTCGAGATTTTTTTATGATCTAAAGATATTAGTTTATTATATTGTACGATTAATTTAAAGTCATAATTAATTATTAGTAAAATCAAATAATCAGTTAATTTACATGAAAAATGCTTTTAGCAGCAAAGAATCTGGGAAAACGACTTATTTAATGGTAAGGTATAAATTTAGCCGGGCACGCCGCAATTGCGGCGGTAAGACCCCTCTTTGAGGAGTGGCTGGAGAGAAGTCATGGCGTCCTGACCTACCGCTTGACGCAGGTCCTCACCGGACACGGAAGTTTCGGGAGGTACCTGTGTCTGATGCGAAAGGAGGAGACGCCTGGGTGTCACCACTGCGAAGATCGCCCGGAGGACACGGTGGAGCATACGGTGCAAGACTGCCCAGCTTGGGCGGAGCACCGACGTGTCCTCACGGCTGCGATAGGCGGAGACCTCTCGCGCCCGGCATTGGTTGCGGCCATGCTGCGGGGCGAGACGGAGTGGGAAGCGGTCAGCTCCTTCTGCGAGGCAGTAATGCTCGTAAAGGAGGAGGCAGGCCGCGAGCGAGAGAGGACAGCGTCCTCCCTCCGCCCCAGCCGCAGTGGTAGGCGCCCACGGCGACGGACGTCGCTCGATGATCTCCGGCCACCGTAGGCGCGGGCATGCGGGCAGCGAGTAAAGGGCAACTCGCTGCCCGACCAAGGACCATGCCCGGGTCGACGGCGCGTTGTGTCCCACGCGCGCCTCAAAGAGCGTCAGCATAATGACGGGGCCCCCCTCTCAGAGGGCCAAAGCCTGCCGGGGTCGCGGGATTATTCCCTTACCGTAACCCCGGAACATAACAGGCTATGAAGGACACCGTGGATTTTAGTCAGTAGAAGTCTGACAGTCCCTCCCGCCCGGGGTTGGAGGACTCATTTGATGATTTTACCACGCTAAAAAAAAAAAAAAAAAGGTATAAATATAGAAGATAGCTGTGATGGTTAGTAGTTACCAGTTACACGATTTTTTTTTCATTTATACACATGTAACACTACTTCCGGCTTTAATTATAATTATATGTTTTACATACCTCTAATTAAATTCAGACACCCATAAATCAATTAACCTATCTTCTTAGACATATTCACCATCATTTTAATCTCAAAATACTTATTTTATCTTACTCCACATTTAAAAAAAAATCCACTTTTCACATTAAAACTGGCAACACTAGCCTCCATCGCCCCTCGGATTACTCGGGCAGAGGGGAGACATTTACTAGTGACATTCGGAGTATTTATTCGCATAATAATAATTCCTCAACACGGCGACGGGAACGTTCCTCCGTGAAGAGTTATGGCTGGGGAGACACCTACAAGGTGACACTGTTTGGAAGTTAGATAAGAGAGGATGTGACAGGAATTTTTAGGTGGCTGAAGGAAAAATCATTGAGTTAGTTTTCACTGGTCTAATCTAAAATTTAAAATGCTTTTGAAGTAAAGTATTCAATAAAAAAAAGTAGCTGCAGCCTTAACACAAAAAGATTAAGATCTGTTAAATTGTCTAAAAAAAAGTGTGACTGCAAAAACTCAACGTGAAATGTCATTTTGACGTTGACAGTTTTTATAGAAGTATTCAACAACAGTTTATCTTTCTTGTGGTAAGGCGGTAAAAGTTTTAAATATTTAGGTATTCTCAATATTTAATAAGAAACTTCAGGAGTACGATAATAAATGAAAGAGAGTTGATATTGCATTAAAATATAAAAATACATTATTTAATCTGCATATCACTTCTAGAGGATGCTATGAACACATTAATGCTTATTAACTAGAAGACCGACCAACACTTTTAATTTAGTAAATGTTGTCTAGTCTTTCGGCATTTTGGATCAAGACAGTACTCGTCAACTCGTCCCATGCCTGATATTTTCCTACGTTTCTCATCAGAAAACTTCAACATCCCACTCGACAATCTTCAAATATAATTTCATTCTCACTACTGAAATTAATCTCAAGTAAACAGAGGGTACGTCCACACTGCTCTTACGATCGCCGTCCACCTTAAGATTAAGGCATTAACTGGTACGCGGCGACGGCCTACAGACGGCCGATGTTAAACATAACGATAGTCACAAAGATATGGAACGTGCTGGAATTGATGATAGTGGTGATAAGAGGGAGATAGAAGGTGACGGTGATGGGGGTGTGAAAGAGGGAGATAAGTAAGAGATAAAGAAGTATTGAAGAAGAGGTTTGAATAGAAGTACCGTTGAAAATAGGAATTATTCCCGTTGGATCCCACTTTTGGATCCCATTTTTTAGGTAGTCCCGATGAATCCCATTTTTAATTCCCGTTGAATGCCACTTTTTGACAACATGTGTACATATCAGAAGAAAACTGTTACCGTTATTTTACTGATGTATTCTGAGTACCTAATTAATTTATGAATTTTACTAAAAAAGTTCCACAAGATCCGGCCACCATAGGCTTTCCATAGACCGGTCACCAGACACATTCTGAGAATTTGTTTCAGTCTTTACTTAAAAACTGATAGAATGTCACTTACCAGCAAAAGTACTAGGCTAGTATAAGATCAAGGTATGTTTTGCAGTCTGGTGCTACGTGACACGCAGCGCGGGGGTAAGGTAACTCTAAATGTCCTGCCAAAGTACTAGGCTAGCATAAGCGCAAGGTGGTAAACCGCAATTTATGATAGCAATTTTGTCGTTGAAAGTACTCGCATTCAGATTTTTTAAAGTATGTGGGATCCAACGGGAATTGTTTTTGGGATTAAACGGGAATTACTTTTAATTTTTTTGGGATCCAACGGGAAAAATATTCAAGTGGGATTCAAAAATGGGATCCAGCGGGAATAATTCGAAAATAGTGTACCTATATTAAAAGTTAACAAAATGTTTTTAAACTAAATGATGGTCAAACCTAATAAGAAAGAGTAGTATGGACGGACATCAGGGGTCGCAGGACCATCTTAAACGGACATCATGGACCTAAAACGCAAAAGACAACTGAAGGAACAGGCCAACCTATATCTTTAGTCAGTAATAGTCTGATGGTTTCGCTTCACCCAAGGCGGGAGAAAAATAGCTGTACTTGAAGATTCTAAACATCTTGAGCTGTTTGTGTTAAGCTCCTTGTGTTATGAGTCGAGCTACACGGTAACTGACACATGCTTGCACTGACTGGACAGGTCCACTCAAATCTGTGTGGTTCTTTCTTCAAAAGAGCAAGTCAAACCATGCATGGTTCTCGTATACATAACTTTACCAATATAAAATTGTCGGGACTTTAAAAGAGACTGTGACCTTTGAGTTTGTTTCGAATGTATCTTCTCAGAGTAGTCAGGAAAAAAACACTGGTCTCATCTAGCTTAAAAATAGTGTATTTTGACGTATAAAAGAGTTTGCCAAAGCCAATTTGTTAAATAAAGACCATTTATCAAAAACAAAAGGACGAAGGTTTTGAGTAAAAATACCAAAGGGTAAGTAAAAATATTATGTGATCCTGTACCCCTTAACCTGTAACTGTAACCGTAACATAAAAAACTTAACCCTCTAATATAACCCATCCAGTTTCCCTAACTCACAATCATGTAACCATTTGTGGTGTCCTAGTATTAGAACAATAGCCATGATTACCTCATCAGCAAATATCTTAGATTAAGCTTGAAGAATTAACTTGTTACTGTCGACTTGTACCCTTCAGCCTACCGATGGTTTAAGGGTTAAGAACCGAGGAAGGACAACTATTTTCGTGTTGGAATAATAATGTTAGTTTCTAAGAAATATTCGGGCTATTATTTGAAGACGATTATTCGGAAGTTACGGTAAGTCAGTGGTTAGTAATTATCGATTGACATTTATCTCATTTAGGTTATAATTTAATGAATACCGTTAAACAATTTTGCAAGTTATGTAATCTTAAGTGGTAGTGGGGAACAGCACTTTTTTTTGTTTAATTCAAAAACAGATATCAAACATTTTCGATGATTTCTACAATATTTTGCTAGTTTAGTGGCAAGAAATAAATTAAGAATCTCTTCCTTTTTTCGTCGGTTATGGTTTGAGAAGTATTACACTATCGTTGTGCTACCTACCACGATAAATTGCAATGTCATTGACTATGTATCTAACAACAGATAAATATCACTTGAAAATTAAATGATGTTTAACAAATAACATACTCATTGCAAAAAACTTATTCTATCGTAATTATCTTTTTAGTATTATTTTGGTGATGATTTGTTTATTTAAGAGTGTATATGACGACACAAAATGGTGCATTCGCAGATTCACCCTTAACATGGTCGCATCGCATGCCACATGGAAGGTATTACAACTGTTTGACCTTTACAGCAAAACTGCATTCACAATTCAAGCCTTCTGAAAATCAAAAACATGAAACATTAAAAAAATCCCTACAGGGAAAACTGCGGGTGGAAATCTTGAAGCTCTCTCACAATGGTTCACATAATAGAGCTGGAAGCCAAGTGGATATATTGCTCGCGATAAAAACGTATCCATCCCGATATGCCCTCACTAAATCACCACTTAATAGTCGAGGAGCTCGTAAATATGTCAACAAGCTCCAATATCTAAAGATGTATATGTGAAAAGATCTTTTTTTGTGCGAAGTTGCAGTGCGTCAGGATTTGTCGATCTTACTCTGTTTGAGATGGATGGCGCATTGGTGGGAGGTGCGTTATCGGATGTAATTGTTGTAGGTTCTTTATGGGATTTTTCTGAAAGAAGATTGTAGTAATTGTGTAATGAAAACGTTTCTGACTTGTGGTTTTGTATGGTATTTTTACACGACAATACTTCGTTATGTTTAAAACTATAATATTGTTAGTTGGTAGTTTATGGGATTTTATGACAGAATGATATGGAAATCATCCTATTTCTATGAGCCCTCTTTAAAGCCATCAGAGAACTGAGGAGGAAAGATATACTTACAATAGCAATAAGACTTTCAGATCGTTAAACAAAGTTGTTTGACCATTGTAATCACTCCAAAATTAAATCCATGGCGATTCCACTAATCGACTTGTCGTTTATTAAAAAATTGTTTGGAGTTTCTTTGTATTGTAATTTGAAGTAATAATTTTCTAAGCTCTTTATGTACTCAAGTACAAAATAAAATAATAAAAACACACAACTATAACTCAGCAATAAACGCTGGCTCAGAACCGCTGTAACTCGACAACAATGCTCGGAACTAATTAAATTCAAATTAATCGTAAAAAAAAGGAATCACGTCAAATTGACCGTAAAATTTCAAGAAAGAAAAACAATGGGGTACCGACGATAACGGCGCTGGACTTAAATTAAATCGGAGTCGTTTCGACGAACCCTTCACTTTTGTAAACTTACGGGCTCATATTGCGAAACTAACTGCTGAGACTGTAAAAATATTTATGTATACAGCCAGCTAGGAAGAGCAACAATGTGTGAAAAGCAGCTGCCAGAGACCACTCTCAATGGCGTACATTAATAACAATAATAATACTCCACAACTATCACACAACGCCATCTAGTCCCAAGCTATGCAGAGTTTGTGTTATGGGTACTAGACAACTGATAAACATACTTAAATATTTCTAAATACCTAAATATTATGATATACACCCAGACACAGAAACAATGATCGTGCTCATCACACAAACATTTGTCCAGGTTGGGAATCGAACCCACGACCTCCAGCATAGCAGTCAGGGTCACTAACCACTAGACTAACAGGCCTGACATTCGCAGCCTGATGATGATGAGTATTTATATTCGACTTTACACAAAAAGAAAATATCCAATATTCATCAGTAGGTAATAAAAGATATTTATTTTTGCTTTTTTGTCAAAATTCTCGGAAAGTCAAAAATAATAACAATAGGTACCTTTTTAGCACAAAACTATTTTATTAGTCCACGTTTCGACAGTCGGAATATTTTTGGCTATGACATTACCTTTTTGTACACAACATCACTAATTGTCAACAACGAAAACCTGTATTTAATATTCGGGTAGTTCTTCGAAATTTGATTCTTTGACTGATTCATATGGTCAAATTTTAATTTCACTTTCAGCTCAGTAACACATGTTCATATGAAAATAGATATTCCAAATAACATTTATTTGTTTGAGGGACTTCTTTTTACAAAGTAGTTTTTAAGATATAGACGTTTAAAAATTTTGTGCCCAGATGAATCAGAATTTTTTACAGATGTAAATCAAAATGGGCTTTGTAATAAGAAAATAATCATAATATTATAACAACAATATTATTTTTTTATAAAACAATTAATTTATTAACAGTGATCATATTATCAAGGAAAAAAACTGGTCAATTCAACAATAAAATTCTTGTTTTTAAACTAATAATAATAACAATTACAGAAATAAATACTTACAGAATAGCGAGAATTTTGTTATAAATAGATACTAGATAGTTATTTTAATGATACGTTATAATATTCTCTCTGTTTACTTTTGTTTTTCTCTCTATTTTTTCAAATATAATTCTTTCATTTCTAATTTCCACGCAGCATACTTGCCTGGAACTTTTCTTATTTTCCATCTTAGAAAGATGAAAAATTCGTACGTTCTGTGAGTCTCTTTTTCTCATAGTATATTTTGTTCCATCTTTTCTACTATTGATAGTGGCATTGTTGTAAACAGCAATATAAAATAAAATAGATAGAGTTTGACTTATTAATGAATAAAAACTGAAGAATAATGTCAAAATTATGTCACACACACTCTACTGACATGAAAAAGTAAAATAACGTAACAAAAGTGCTCCTTTCTGGCTGGAAAAGAGGAAAACTAATTTATTTTCAGATTCGTATGGGTTTTTGAACATATAAATCAGGCACAGATGAATCATGATTTTGCCTTAAATCATGCTTAACTCATCATTCATACAGACTTCAGTATTATCATTTTTCTACACAAATCTGTAACCCAAAAGCATCACACGAAACTCAGATTAAAGTCTTAAAACAGCAAAATAAAATTAATAAATTAGGCATTGTAATCAGCAAGGTACCTAAACCAAGCACAGATGAATCAGACATTTACCAGTGTTTCACCAGGTTCTAAGCCAACCAGCCTCATGTCCGCCTTCTAGCACGTCCGTTGTACGACAGGTTTCCCCCCACGTGGGATCCCAGACTCTCATCATTATTCCTCGACCAAGTACAGTCAAGCAAAGCTTACTCCACATGAATCAGTATTATGCGCCGGACACTTCTTATTTACTTAATTAAAATTACACTAACGTAGTTATATCTAACGGGGAGTTCGTTATCAGAGGGGTTGGGATATCGGAAATAACATTCAGAAAATCTTCGTTAACACTTTTAATTACTTGCTAACACACACTGAATACAAAATAGTCAAGGATGTCCGAGATATCGCTCGATTAAAAACTTAGGAACGCGAGAAGTTTAACATGGCAGAGCAACCAAGATGTCTACCCAGCTTGCCGGACCGATTCAAAGTGTTCACTTCACTAAAACTGTCCGCTCATGTGGCCTACCCCACACAGGTTAGCCAACATCTGTCAACGTCACTACCTGTCAACGTCGAATAGCTGATTTTACTTCCGCACCGACATTTGACTCGACTATTCGCTCGGTGTTTCCGTTGCTCCCCATGCTAACCATCTCCAAATTACGACTAATTTGACGTTCCTAAACAATCTGTCAATTCTAACTTAATAGTTACTCCAATGAGAGATAGATGGCGTTATTCTAAATTCACAATAATCAATAGAGATTCTAAATCGCGTTTATGTTTTGATTCCAGGTCAACGATAATAGATGGCGTTATTCTAAATTAACAATAATGAATAAAGATTCCAAAATTGTGTTTGTTTTGATACCGCAGCATGATAATAGATGGCGTTATTCTAAAATATTGTGCTTCTGTGTTCATTCTCCGACACGGCCATTCTGACAATCACACGTCCTCGTGTGAGACATCACATCCTTGTGTGAGAAATCTGGAATGAGAAAAAAATCTCTAACAGTAATCATTCTAACCGTTCGGCCATTCCTGACCCAAATGGAAAAGGTTTTCTCATCAAAATAATTACAGGGTCTAATAAAAATCAAAACAAACTATTTCTCTAAAAGCTGACATGTCGAACAACACCCATACTCATTCAAATAATAGGAAACTCATTAAAATATTTTGCAGCGCTCATACTCTGACCTCCATCCGGCCTTCACCATCACACATTATAACCTCCATCGGTCATAAGCATGAAATCAATCGACCTCCATCCGGTCTTCAAATCATTTCGAGCCTTATCAAAATAATTTCAAAAAGGTTTGTTCAACATGCTACCTTATTTTTCCTATAACGTTACAGATTATAAGAAAACTCTTACTATGCTAGATAATTTAAATTTTAAGTTGACTACTGCCAAACCAAAACAAAACAAACTAAAATGAAAGAATAAGGCACATAATAGACATTGGCACAAAATTAAGAAAGCATTATGACTCTACCAAACATATCCACAGCACTTAACCAGCACCATGCATCACTTCTTACCCACAGTCACTGAAGTACTTAACCAGTACTTAACATTGTAGCGCTTAACCAGCGTTACAAATCCTATCACTTAAACAGTGATAATAATAACGCTTACCCAGCGATATTAACCCTCTAACGCTTAACCAGCGAAAGCACACATAACACCCTTAACCAGCGATTTAACAGCAAACTTTTAACTAGCGAAAGTCTACATCATTACACGCTTAACCAGCAATTTTACAGCTAACTCTTAACCAGCGAAAGCCCACATCATAACACGCTTAACCAGCGATTTAACAGCTAACGCTTAACCAGCGAAAGCCCACGTAATCCGCTTAACCAGCGATTACACTACTAAAGCTTAACCAGCGATAGTCAACACAACTCGCTTAACCAGCGATTCAACGGCTAACGCTTAACCAGCGACAGCCAACGTAATACGCTTAACCAGCGACAGCCAACGTAATACGCTTAACCAGCGATTACACCACTAACGCTTAATCAGCGATAGTCAACACAACTCGCTTAACCAGCGATTCAACAGCTAACGCTTAACCAGCGAAAGCCAACGTAATCCGCTTAACCAGCGATTACACAACTAACGCTTAACCAGCAATTACGTCACTACCGCTTAACCAGAGACAGCCAAGTAAAGTTCAAACACTATCCATCGAAAATCCTAGAGCAGCCAACTACCTTTGCAGTTGTACCATTACAATGCAAGAAACTAATCATCAAAAAGCAGGAATCAAATTCGTGGCCTATGGCTAACACTAGCCCCACCAACAAACTTCTGTTTGTTTCACACCGTTCATCATGAACGCACAATACACGACCTCCGCCAGTGCCACCCGCACACCGCGCATCCATGGACACCACCGGGATGTCAATCAGATAAGGACTACGGCTACGAAACAGCTACTGGTACGGTCTGACCAGCCGAAATAAGATTCCACACTTATCATCAAACTCAAAATGGTACTTAACCCTCAGGCATTCTCTGCAATCGATCAAGTGCCCGCTACAATCAGGCAACACATGAAAACAAATCTCAATACTAGGTTTAAACTAGGGGTACAGACTTGAACACAAGGCACCAGAGTCGTAAACAAAATGAAAATTGCTCACCGGATAGGTTCCCAGTCGACGCGCTCAGGAGGCACAGGTCAACCCTCTCCTCATTAACAGGCTTCGACGCCCGGAGTCGGCGCCGCTCCTCTCTCCGCGCCGTGGCAGTGGAAGCAGGCGACCCCGGATGCAGGAAACCTCGCAGTTGTTGCCATTGCTGTGGTTGTGGTGCTTCAAAGTATCCTGTTTCACATCTTTGCGGTAGCAGTGCACGGATTAATGACCCGGCTTGCGGCAGGCAAAACACTTCAGAGGCTTCACAACACTATTCGCTTCGCTTCGCTTCGCTTCGCTTCGCTTCGCTTCGCTGCAGCTCTTGTTGTAGCTAGCCACGTGTCTTGCAATAAAAAGTCGCTTGAAATCAGTCCACGTTATCCCAGGAAACGACACGGTAGGCAGCCAGGTAGAATCTCCTCCAATGAAGGCGCGGCTTACAGCGACCATAAGCGGGGCACACGCCATGTTGATCTTGGTCCGAAAGCACATCACTGTAGTCGTCACCCAACCACGTGCATCCACATTTTGTTTCTCAGGATTGAAATCCGGTAAACGAAGGCCATGTGACAACGTGGTAGGTATTTTCACGGCTTGAATCAGTATCAGAAAATTGCGGTTCCATTGTTCCAACAAACGCATCCATTTTTCGTCGTTAGCGTTTTTATTTCCAACACGTGGGTCGTCGTGGTCCATCCCACTTCTGATAACGGGGAGTTCGTTATCAGAGGGGTTGGGATATCGGAAATAACATTCAGAAAATCTTCGTTAACACTTTTAATTACTTGCTAACACACACTGAATACAAAATAGTCAAGGATGTCCGAGATATCGCTCGATTAAAAACTTAGGAACGCGAGAAGTTTAACATGGCAGAGCAACCAAGATGTCTACCCAGCTTGCCGGACCGATTCAAAGTGTTCACTTCACTAAAACTGTCCGCTCATGTGGCCTACCCCACACAGGTTAGCCAACATCTGTCAACGTCACTACCTGTCAACGTCGAATAGCTGATTTTACTTCCGCACCGACATTTGACTCGACTATTCGCTCGGTGTTTCCGTTGCTCCCCATGCTAACCATCTCCAAATTACGACTAATTTGACGTTCCTAAACAATCTGTCAATTCTAACTTAATAGTTACTCCAATGAGAGATAGATGGCGTTATTCTAAATTCACAATAATCAATAGAGATTCTAAATCGCGTTTATGTTTTGATTCCAGGTCAACGATAATAGATGGCGTTATTCTAAATTAACAATAATGAATAAAGATTCCAAAATTGTGTTTGTTTTGATACCGCAGCATGATAATAGATGGCGTTATTCTAAAATATTGTGCTTCTGTGTTCATTCTCCGACATATCTAATATGTATTTTTTTTGTAAGAGGACAATTAATTACCTTTCGATATAAGTATAATTTATATTGAAGAATCAAAAGGAAAATGCGACATCGACCATTTTGTTCCGGAAAATGGGAAACGGACGCCATATATGAATCAGGAGAACAGACTTTAAATTTTTTTATTTTGTATCTAGATAGCTTCTATTAAAAAAATAGAATTTGTCCCAGGTAGAGCTAAAGCTAAACTGTACAGAAAAAAATATTACATGCCGTTTTGTTAGTTGGTTACAGAAATATACCCACAGACATCGAAAATTTTGTCTCTGAAGAACTACCCATTCATTACGAGCAAAATCACTAAAATTCCATGTTGTATTTTTACAAACAAAGCAGGAACTACATTTATCTTGTTAATCCTACTGATATTATAAACGTGAAAATCGATGATTGATGTTAACACCATCGTTGACTTTATTTCTGACACCCCTTTTTTCATAGCGGTAAAATCATCAAATGAGTCCTCGGAGCCCAGGGTCTGCGGACTGAGAGACTCGTACTGAATAAATCCACGTTGTTCCATCAATAGGCCTTTACGTTCCTGGCTCACGTTTAAATGCTAATGAAGTCCCTCTTCGTATGCGTCTTTGTCGCTGCATGGTGACTATTGTTTGTTGGTATTGCAGAATGAAATTCAAGCACTGAGCTCTATTTAAATCTAGATCCCAACAAATCAAATGTCTTAAATTTAGTTTTAAGTAATACTTGAGTATCGAGTGACGTTTTGTAATACGGGCCTTAGACTAGAATCACGAGCTAACCCATCTTTATGTTTTTTAAAAGCGCTCAGCGTGCCCGCTCATAACCCTTCCCCGCTACATTTCCAACACGGAGGGTTAACTCTAAACTCCGTCCAAGGTATGAATATTTACGAAAGCATTAATTATTTTTTAACTTTCTTCCTGCTTTAAGAGGCTTTTCTTAGCGTAAGGTGGAAATACTCAATGACTGTTGTTTTTAGTTGGCGGAGTAAAGTATACGCTATTACCGTACCATTCCGAGGTCCCTGCTTATTAAATCAGGGAAAGAACGAGATATATTAGTTGGGGAATTTTTAAGCTGGATTTTAAAGACTAGTTTATTCGTTAGTAGAAGTCTTTAGTTTTCTTCAAACATAGCTAAAGGTACTTTTATTTTGTTTGTGTTTTTTTTTTCTTTATTTTTTTACTCCCTGTATCGTTATCTATTGATATTTTAAACCAGCTTAATAATATAATCTTAGCCACAATAAATACTGTTTATTTATTGTGGCTAAGATTATATTATTAAACACATAAGTTATTTCTTCCTTAAAATCTGACTAAAAGTATAAGCTAAATGTTATCTCTATATGCAACGCATTCACTTAAATTAACAACAAGATATCTCTAAGTTAAATCACCCACCGATCCATATCCACACCTCATTCAACTTTCATCAATTTTTCATCTTCTCCGACTCCGCTATCTAATGGTAGCCATACACCATACTGCCTATTTGTCAATTCGGCATAAAACTGCCAATTTGCTCAAATAGAATTGAACGTGTATGGGGGTGGAATGCCAATTTGATGGCATGACATGCCAATTTTGATAGGTCATCAAATCGTTTTTGACACAACGTCAAATCGGCAGCAGTGATGCCATCTTAGCAACTTCATAGATAGTTAGCCAATTTTATAAAGGTGCTAGAAAAAAAGCTAAAAAGTGTAACTTGTGGCTAAACTTTTTAGCTACTTTTCTACAGGGACGGTTAGGCCACGTTCACACGGCGATTATTTTCCCGTATACCGTACACGAGATTTTATCGAATAGAGTTGACCAGTTTTAGGACAACTTTGCACGGTACACGGTAAAATATTATATTTCTCAAACACGGGATTTTCCCGTATGAACGCCGTTTAAACTATTTTTAAGTTTTCATTTGTGAACTGTTATTACTGCTCTATTCGATAAAATCTTGTATACAGTATACGGGAAAATAATCGCCAAGTGAACGTGGCCATACCAGGAAAACTGAGGCTTTTCGCACACACATGGATCGCATGTACACTCGTAAAAAAAAGAGTTATTCATTTTATTTTAAACCAAAATACGATTGAAAACTTGAGAGGTGTCAAGGGACCACGAAAGCAAGTTAAAAAAAGGTTCATGCTATTTTCGACCTTATTGACATTTATGCAAACACCTGATTTTAATGAAGGAGCAATGTTAACGAATGAGAATGTGAGAAAAACAAACTAAATTTTAAATGTCGATAAGGTCGAAAATCGCTTGCACCACTTTTTTTAACTTGCAATCCTTAAGCAAATGTTTTCCGACCTTCAAGCGATTTTCGACCTTATTGACAACGATGCAAACACCTGATTTTAATGAAGGAGCAATGTTAACGAATGAGAATGTGAGAAAAACAAACTAAATTTTAAATGTCGATAAGGTCGAAAATCGCTTGCACCACTTTTTTTAACTTGCAATCCTTAAGCAAATGTTTTCCGACCTTCAAGCGATTTTCGACCTTATTGACAACGATGCAAACACCGGATTTTAATGAAGAAGCAATGTTAACGAATGAGAATGTGAGAAAAACAAACTAAATTTTAAATGTCGATAAGGTCGAAAATCGCTTGCACCACTTTTTTTAACTTGCAATCCTTAAGCAAATGTTTTCCGACCTTCAAGCGATTTTCGACCTTATTGACAACGATGCAAACACCGGATTTTAATGAAGAAACAATGTTAACGAATGAGAATGTGAGAAAAACAAACTAAATTTTAATGTCGATAAGGTCGAAAATCGCTTGCACCACTTTTTTTAACTTGCTATCCTTAAGCAAGTATTTTCCGACCTTGAAGCGATTTTCGACCTTATTGACAACGATGCAAACACCGGATTTTAATGAAGAAGCAATGTTAACGAATGAGAATGTGAGAAAAACAAACTAAATTATAAGGTCGAAAATCGCTTGCACCACTTTTTTTAACTTGCTATCCTTAAGCAAGTATTTTCCGACCTTCAAGCGATTTTCGACCTTATTGACAATGATGCAAACACCGGATTTTAATGAAGGAGCAATGTTAACGAATAAGAATGTGAGAAAAACAAACTAAATTTTTAATGTCGATAAGGTCGAAAATCGCTTGCACCACTTTTTTTAATCTAATTCGATAGTCTCATGATGAAATGAAAAGGTGCTAGAAATTGTAGCTGTCGTCACCGAATAATAGCCAGATCTAGTTGCTGAGTTGGCATCACTGGTGCAGATTTGAAGTTGTGACAAATCTATCGTATCGATAGGCAGGATGGTGTATGGTGTATATGGACGAACTGCCGATTTGAAACAATTGCAAGCGTCAAATGAAAAACAATTGCAAATATCGATAGGCAGGATGGTGTATGCCTACTATAACATACTTCAAAAACAAAAACAGCAACGGTCACCCATCCAATTCCAAACCTCACGAACACACACACACACACACAACTTCCCACAATTTCCATTCTTGCAATTCGCTTCTCATCTCTCGCCACAGAATCCCCACTATCTCAGTTTAAACTTTGATATTCCATAAGGCGGCACAAATATAAGTTTATTTTTCTTATTACGCAGTTAACAAGGGGTGTGTTATCGGTCGGCAGGCCTGCTAGCAGTTAAAGCGAATTTATACTTTCGATTACACTGGGCTGTGGATGAATAAAAAACAAATGAGCCAAGAATTTGTTGGTGCGCTGCGCTACTGCGGACTGTGTTGGATTACTGTGGATGTGCCTGGCTTTTAAATGGAGTTTAAAGTTGCTTAAATGAGTTATTTTTAAGTGGTTATCTCGACATTTTGCGATTCTTCCAAAAACATCTTAATTTTTGGCCGGGAAAAAGTAAGATTTATAAAAGGCCCAAATTAGACTTGCGTCTAAATCATTTTTTTAACAGAGTCTTATTGAAGTAATTGTTTAAAAAAAAATGCTATTATTATTCAATTATGCATTATTTTCGTCAATATATTACCAAGATAAACACCCTTTCCAAACTTAGTTATATCGAGAGATAATTTTACGTAGTAGATACCCAGCCATTATAGTATCGTGTTAAAGAAGTTAATATCAAAAATGCGCTATTGCCCGTAAGTTGTCCAACTCAAAATAATGATTGGACAACTGCCCACCAACAACCATCGTACAACTAGTTGGACAATGTAGTTGAGCCACGGGACCTTTTTTTTTTTTTTTTTTTTTTTTAGCGTGGTAAAATCATCAAATGAGTCCTCCAACCCCGGGCAGGGCGGGAGGGACTGTCAGACTTCTACTGACTAAAATCCACGGTGTCCTTCATAGCCTGTTACGTTCCGGGGTTACGGTAAGGGAATAATCCCGCGACCCCGGCAGGCTTTGGCCCTCTGAGAGGGGGGCCCCGTCATTATGCTGACGCTCTTTGAGGCGCGCGTGGGACACAACGCGCCGTCGACCCGGGCATGGTCCTTGGTCGGGCAGCGAGTTGCCCTTTACTCGCCGCCCGCATGCCCGCGCCTACGGTGGCCGGAGATCGTCGCGCGACGTCCGTCGCCGTGGGCGTCCTACACCGCGGTTGGGGCGGAGGGAGGACTCTGTCCTCTCTCGCTCGCGGCGCGCCTCCTCCTTCGCGAGCATTACTGCTTCGCAGAAGGAGGCGACCGCTTCCCACTCCGTCTCGCCCCGCAGCATGGCCGAAACCAATGCCGGGCGCGAGAGGTCTCCGCCTATCGCAGCCGTGAGGACACGTCGGTGCACTGCCCAAGCTGGGCAGTCCTGCACCGTATGCTCCACCGTGTCCTCCGGGCGATCTTCGCAGTGATGACACCCAGACGTTTCCTCCTTCCGCATTAGACACAGGTACCTCCCGAAGCACCCGTGCCCGGTGAGGACCTGCGTCAGGCGGAAGGTAAGGACGCCATGACTTCTCTCCAACCACTCCTCAAAGAGGGGTCTTACCGCCGCAATTGCGGCGTGCCCGGCCGTCGGTCGCGACAGTCGTTCCTTCCATACTGCCCTGAGATCGCGCCGGAGGTCTTCGCGCCGCGCCTCGACTTCGCGAGGCAGCGGGGTCACGCCCCGGAGCCACGGGACCTAAATACAAAAAAGTATCGAAACCTCCTTTTAAAAATCCGACCCTAAAAAGTTGTATCGTATTATCCACACTAAGCTATCGTCGTCATCCAAAGGCGCAGACCTAAGCTATTATATTTAATGTGTATGCTTGCTTGATTTGAACGTAGTATCAAACTCCAGCATTCTTTGTCTCTTAGTAATGTTAATTTGTCGTGTTTTCTTGTTATTATCAAGTGAGCAAATTAAACTTTACGATTTTGCATACTTATTGTAATGAGCTACGCTGCTACGCCTACTGCTACGCGGCTACGAGGCTACGAATGGGGAGCTACGGTCGCTACGGATTGATTGTGACACGGGATTAAGAAAACATGAGATTTGGAAGTTTTCTTGACATAATAAATGCCAGATTTTAAATAAAACAGTTACGTATTTAAGGTATAATTAATACTGTAAGTAATGCATAAAGTGTCCTTGTTATGGTTTATGCTTTCTAAATAGCTAAACCGATTTTGCTGAATTTTGGTTCTGAATTAGATGGAACACTGGAGGCGGATTACAGCTGACTTCTTCTTTTTCCATAAATCACTTGAAAGAGGAGTATCAGGGGTCGGGAATTGTGCCCTTATAACGAGTTTTTACTCTTTTACTTTAGAGCGTCTTTCCAGTATTTACTGCGTTTTTTGTATGGAAAAATGGAACAGCGCCTCTGATGTGCGAAGAAGAAACTAATTTTTTCCTTGAAAATCGACAATTTGAAATTGTCAAAGTTCGTGCTAAGGGTACTGAAGTCGACTTTTTAATTTAACGACAAGAAAATCTAACCCTCAAACGACGACGCGATACAAGAGACCGAGTTATAAATCCAAATCTAATATCGTGTGATATAAATACACAAATGTATGTGTATCGTGATGGGGACAAATCCACAGACTTAACCCTAGTTTACGGCCGGCGACTGATGGACATTGACCGGTATCAGAACGACCCAGCCAGGGGTAGGGTTGCTAGTTTACCTATGGGGTAATTTTTCCCATAATTACGGAGGTAGATGTATTTTTTAAGTTTTTATGTGATTAATTTTGTTGTTAGGAAGCGCCTGTAAAAAATGTGATGCTCAATATTTGCTATGACAGATTATAGCTATTCATTATTTAACAGGTAATAAATAAATCCACACCGTAAAAAAATGATTTAGATTTTTTTATGCTTATGTTTATGTGTTATGTAATTTTCTGTGTACATTTTGTATCCGTAAAAAACAAATACAAAAATTATAACCGTCTTTCTCACAGAATGACTAGGACAAATCAGGTACTAACTTAATTAATTATTAATTCGTTAGACAAAGTAATAAAGTTATTTCTCATCAATAGTCCTATCGAATCTTTATTCCTTTTTAAAGTTTATATATGCATAAATAATAATGTTAATTGTGAAATATACGACCATACATGGCAACCCCAAAACAACCCCCGTTTGACTTACTACAGTTATTTCTTGTTTACTGTCCCAGTATTGGACGGCAGTAGGGTTGGTCATTTTATTGCGTACGCGTCATTCTAGGGTTATACGATATAGGATTTAGTGCGTGTGTTTTGCATCACTCGTGACGTCACCGTATAATAAGTATTTATGTTGGTTTGTGTTAGGTGTAATACCTATTTCTTTGTGAGGCAATGTGTGGTCTGCCAACAATGTTTTAAAACTTAAGCTTTCACGATTAAAAAGTATACTAAGGCAGTTATTTACAGGATATCTTCCGTGATTGTTGATTATTTTGAGCTTTCAAAATTTCGACGCTCTGTTGCAAGACAATTATGCCGAAAGTAACAGTATTTTAAATTTATTTTGGCTTCAAAAGGATAGGTATTTCGTAATATAAAATTTATACAACCAGCTTGTCTCAAATTGTAATCTGTACGATGATGATACTGACTTAATGCCTAAGTCCTTTTCTATTAATGAAGTAAATGCTGAAACTGATAAAAAAACATACCATGCAACAGATAAGATAACTTTAGAAAAACTTTCTGATGAATTAAATTATCACTTCAACTGTGCAACAACAGAATCAAATAAAACTTATTAGGTGTGTAAATAAATACTCTCTTACGGGAGTGACAGGAATTACGGTTAACATTAACTCTCTAACTATTTTACACGTATTAACTAGTTCACTTTTATATGTATGTTATATTATGTTATCTTTTTTTGCATCTTTTATTAAAATACACACAGCCTTATACAAAAAAAAAGAGTTGCCCATAACCAAAACGAGTATGTATATCTACCCAATGCAACTTAATTCGGCGAAATTACAATCGTTCAACAAACAGTAGCCGTACCGATTAAAACAATTGAACGTATTTATTTCACCCATTATAACCCTACCAATGCATAGTGCACCGTAATTATCGTAAAATGCGAACATGTTTATGTATTTTTAATTCCGTCGTATATCGCGTTTGGTCGCGATGTAAAATGGCGAGGCCGGCTGTACGGAAATCACTACAATAAACTTGTGTTAATGTTTGAATTGTTATGTATCACTATTGTGTTAATATTGTCATGCTGAAGTGATATTTTGTTGGTGAAATATATTTTATACAATTTTAATAATTTTGTAACTATAGTTTTGACGTAGAAGAAGAAAGGTTTGGTAAAGGTTCATCAAAACCTTTCATTTCAATAATGTATCTTCTTCATTGAAATAAATTGAAGATTAAATTGAGAAATAAATTGACAATAAATTGATTATCCTGATTTATAACTGTCAGTGGAATATCACCCATTTCTACGCATCTAAAACGAATAAAATCTAAAAAGTGACAACTTTCTCAACATTTTCTAACCCCCCAAATGCTGACCTGTCACTACATCGCTAATTCACCGTATAACCTAGCCCATCCACTTCTTTTCACCCATCCCTATGGCTGGGAGGATCGTGACCATTACCCAGGCCACTTAGCTGACCCACCCTGATGCAAGGTAGATCGTTGAAAATAGCACTAAATATAAACCAATAGCGGCCACTAACCGCGCGGGGTCTAATTACCAATAATTATCGTTTCGTGCCGTTTGGCCGGGATGCAGTTTTAAATACGCCATTTTGTTCCGCTACTCGGCTACTAATGAGTGTAACAGATCGCTTTTTGATAATGTTATTGATATGGCTTGGGGACTACGATCCGTTGAGATTTTCCGAATTAAATTAGTGCGGGATATGTGAAGTGTGAATTGGAATTGGTCGACGTAATGTGGAATTACGGCCGCGGGCGCAGGGTTGAATTGTCAAATTGACAGCTCATTTATTAATTTTTCGTGGTGCTGTATAAAGTTTATATTAATTATTGTTTTTCTTTTTATGCGATTATTTTATTTTCAAGCATATTTTATATTTCCAGCTTTTGTCATAAAAATACTCACCAAAATCTGCTTTACGGGCTACTAGTTTAGACGACAGAGGCGTGTACAACGTTTACTTTTTCTCAATAAAATACGTGACTAACATCAGCTTAAAAGGAATTTAAACTTTTAAAACTCCAAACCTAAAAACCCTTCACTGTGATATCCGTCACATCATCATCATCCATCCATCCTTCCATCCATCAGTCGGAACACGTCTAGTGCTGAACAAGACTTTCCAAATAGACCACCATGCCGAACAACACTCCGCTTGCATCCATCGGGTACAAATCTGTGACTGTCGTTGGTCTACCTAGTATGAGACCTGCTCACGCTGCGTCTACGGGTTCGTCTACTCGATAACTTTTCTTCCCATCGGTTACCAGTTCTACGAGCGATCAATCATACTGCTTCAAAAATAAAACAGAAAATGTCGTAGCAAAACACAGAACAGCTATACAGGTTGTTCCAAAAACAAATCGGAACAGAGGCACGGCGAACGTTGTCTACACGGTTGTCAAAATGTATCGGAGTGCAATAAAGTGCGTCGCAATACGAACCACGCCGTGTCCGCACGCCGCGGCGCGCCGTAACTCCGCACGTGCGGTTTGCTGCCGGACCGGACCGGATTTTGTGGAGAGGATGATACCGGTTTAGATTTTAGGAGACTGGGTCTAATAATACTATGGTAAACGGCCGGTGGAGCAGTCGTAGCCTAGTAGTAACGGGTCCAACTTACGTGTAGTACCATTGATCGTGAGTTCATACCTAGTTAGTTGTATTACTTTGTGTTATTTATTTCAAAACTGGGTTGGAAAACTCTTTGAGGACTGGCATGTCCTAGACAAGTGACATCTGCCAACCTGCTCTGGGCCCACTTGGTGGATTATAGGCCATTTCTTTTCACAGAGGAGGCCTGTGTTGAACAATAGAGGCTGCTAATTAGCCTATAATTTATGACCAGTAAAGAACGGGTGTACCTGGTGAAGATCGCAGAAATCACCTGGTTATGAGAAGCATAGGAAAGGTCAATTAGACAAAGCTGGAATGGTTAAGGAAGGTTATGTCCAACAGTACTTGTTTATCAATGAACAACGAACAATAAATTGATAAGAAATGTCGAACGACACTGATAGGCGTAGTTGTTTCTTGATTTCGTAAAAAGAAAGCTTAAGATATAAAATCTGATAAAGAAAACATAATTATCATTGTTTTGATTTTTTTTTTTCAATTTCATTGTCATTGTGTTTGTTTGTTGTTGCAACGTAAAATGCAGTTTCATTTTCCAGAAATATACAATGGTTCCACAAAGTGAAGGGCCCTTAGACTGTCCGATAATAACCCGCCACTTGCATAAATCAGTTGCCCACGACTTTCACGATGTTGACGAGACCGACAACATTTTGTGTTCAAAATAAAAACTACAACTAAATAAAATACATCGTCGGACCCGGAACTATTACTTTTAGGTCGTAAACTTATAACATAACAATATTATTTTGTTCTTTACGGAAATCGAACACACGGACGCGCGGCGTAACAGTCGATTGATCAGCCACAGAACCAACCGTGCCTTCTCAAATCTTGAAGGCCTCTCGGAACATCTTTCACAGACCTAGCTATTAATCTGCCTGTTGAGAATAACAAAAACAGAGGTTTTAACAACTCAATCAATTCCAAAACAAACTGACCAATTAAAACAAGGCAAGTCGACGCCGGCCATCTTAAATCTGCGCGGCCGTGCATTGGCAATATCTGAGCGGCACCTATTACTTCGGTGCCGGCTGTATGCGTACAACCCGCATACGATTTACTGTTATATCCCTGAATACGATGCTGGTTTGCGTTTTGTGTGACTATTGGATGCAGTTTTGAAGATTTTGTGACGGAGATGACTGCTGTAAGCTGCTCTGCTTGTGTTTCAAATGTTTTGTGACGTAGTAACATTAAAAACGAACTGTATGGTGTTTTGCCGAACTAGGCAGATATTTTTGCGGAGCAGTGTTATTTTTTTTACTACCCAAAAAGTCATCAAAATCAAAGCATTTATTTCAAGTAGGCCAGTTACAGGCACTTTTGAATTGTCATAGACAAATTAAAATGTAAATACACACTAAAAAGTGCTACAGTCCCAATCACAAGACATAAAAACTGTGAAAGTACCGTAGATGCCCGTTTCAAGAAGTAGATATCTATGGAAAAGAACGGGCAAGAAACTCCATGGACACTCATTTTAGATTACCAAAATTATTACAAAAACCTTTGCTACATCATTCATTTTGAGATGGTACATTATTTGAGAAAGATGTAGCAAGTTAAAAGTGTCCATAGTAGAAAATTAAAACAAAGACAATTCAGAAACAAAATAATCAATAGATAATGAAAATAAACCGTGGCAACTAAGAGATGACCAGTCCCAACTGACAGCACCCGTTCACGAACATGACACATGTATTATTTATCAAACGAGACCTTCAGCTTCGGGAGTGGAGTGAAGGGACTCTCATACTCTTACTTGATCATTCACCCTTTTTCTACAGTCTGTAGCCCTTCGCGTTATTGAAGGAACAGAGTGAATTTCCAAAGTTCCCGTTACCGATGGTCCTGCGACACAGTTACTATATTGGTATTGTATTTTTTGAAATTGCTACAACGACTGAACTTCATCTTTTATTTTCACCTTTTTATAACTTGTCTACATTGTGTGCTAAGAAAACGTTTTTCTTTCTTTATTTGGAAAAAGCTGGATATTGAGGCCTAATCTTAAAATCCAATGGAAAATCACAACAACTGTAACATTTACAGTTATCACCATTATTCTAATTATCCAGTTACCTACTAATCCAGTAGTACAATTTTCTAGGCCTATCTAAACACCTACTAAATAATCACCTGTTACTGTATTCGGACATTACGTCCATAATAGATACAATACTAGCCGTTCGCGTTGGTAGCCGCTTCTCCCGGGCATAACTCAAAAAATATCCTTTCAGTAGTTTTTGTGTGAAAGAGTTTACACACATCCATCCATCCAAAAACTTTTGCACCGACGATTTTAGTTAGTCAAATTCTAACAGTAGGTTGGAGGATTTATTTGACGATTTTAATACAATAAAAAAGGCCTATCTAAACACGTACTAAATAATCACCTGTTACTGTATTCGGACATTACGTCCATAATAGATACAATACTAGCCGTTCGCGTTGGTAGCGGCTTCTCCCGGGCATAACTCAAAAAATATCCTTTCAGTAGTTTTTTTGTGAAAGAGTTTACACACATCCATCCATCCAAAAACTTTTACACCGACGATTTTAGTTAGTCAAATTCTGACAGTATAGGTAGGAGGATTCATTTAATGATTTTACCACAATAAAAAAGGGTGGCCTGTGAAGCAGTTGTCCGGTGTGGATAGCTATGAGGTGTAGTTGTTTTTCTTCAAGAGCAACGGCTTTGTCGGCTTAGCCTACTAATTCTTTAAATACCTACTTCCAAATATAAATAATACTACGCCATGAAATACAATAAAACGTTATCATTAATAACAAAAACAAATCGCATGATTATTCCGCACTATCTTAATATAGTTATATTGAACTTGATAAGAATCTTTATTGGGTAAAAGTAATTATGATAACGTAGTGGGTCACCTACAAACTTTGAGGCTATGTGGACCAATGACGTGCCTTCTAGTTGTATCGGTCAAGTTATTATAAACTGTAGCCAAAGTTGGGTTCTGCCTTATATGCGCTTATTAAGCCAAACTAAAGTTTTACATTTGTTGCAGTATTCTGAAGGCTATTAGGTGTTATTATTTTGTTTGTAATTGATTTAGTAAAAAGGCTTTTAAAGCCATTGACGACTGATGATCTCGAATACCAGGAATAACTGTTTTTTTATTGTGCAAAATTCCTCAAATGAGTCCTCCTACCCAGGCCTGAACGAGAGGATCTGTCAGAGTCGTACTAATTTGTACTCTTTGAGGAGGTTTCATTGATTTATTAGTTTAGTCCTTTTAGAAAATGGTTTGCTAGTACATAGGTGGGCAAAATCGATAAAACGGTCCATTAGTCATCATTTTTTATAGCTTAGTTGTGTAGAAATATTGGTGTATCTGCAATAATAAAGGATTAACTATACATTATCTATTCCGGGACAATCATGATTATTGTCACGTGTCAGTGATTATAAATTGCGACCATATTTTAATTCACGGTCCTAGAACGCAAAAAAATGAACGCTTTATTACTACTGTCAGTCTTAACCCTTAAATAATCAGTGGGTTGGTAAGAAGTCAACAGAACTAGAATAATTAGACTGCAAAAAAGACCTTTGAAACTATCTATGACATTATTTTTTTCAATCCAGGTGGCCTACAATGGAGTTTTAATGTGTGAGTTTTTCCGCTCAGGGAACGAGATGGCGTTAGACGTCTTGTAAAACCCTGTCTCTTTCTCACAACCTAACCACTCTTTTAGACGTCATGGCACAGTTCATCGTGCTAACTGCTTCGTTATAATTCTAATACAAACAAGCAATATAAGATTGTGTTTTTTTTATGTTTTGGAGGGTAATTTTCATTTTTTTTTTGTCTAACAACAAAAACAAGCTCAACAGAACATCCGACTAATTACAGTGCGCGTATTAATCACGGCATTATTCGGCACGCGAGCGCATCCTTTCGATGATTATTATCACTAAATCATATTTAGTGCAGTCATTATCGCCTCTGTGCACGATATTATTGAGTGCGCTCATAATAAATAACAGCTATTGGGTGAGATTCTAATTTTGCCCTCGTATTTTACAGTGGTTGCGCTGTGGCCTTCCGATTAGCTGCTATACAGATTAGATGATAAATTGATGAAAATAATGGCGGTAACTAATGGATGTTTTTAGGTAATCAAAACTGGTAATGGCAAAATTGATAATTTAATAGTTTTTATTTAATTAATATTATTAAAATTCAACAATCAGAAGTATTAGCAGTAATGCTTGTTCTACGACAACCGTCGATATAAAGGTACCAATGTGATATTGTTAATACTGACTGTAGGATGTTTATCAATGTTAAGATATTTTAAATTAAATTGTGTATACAATGAGTTTTTTTCTTGTAAAAACTTGCTATGGTATCAGCAAGATACCTACCAATTGTGCTCTCATGATATCATAACAGAATAATTTCATCCGCAATAATTTCAAAACCAAATTACAGCGCCATTTCATACTCAACCAGCATGACGAATAAGCACGAAAACAGCAACACCTAATGAACTAATAACCAAAAATTATTGCCACACTAAAACCTTATCATTACCAACATTATACCATAAACATGGCAACATTGTTCCAAACGCGACGCGAATCACACACCCTATAGCCACGCTGACGGCTTTACGATCGTATTAATGCTAATTTCGGCAAAATTCGGGAGAGCTCGGAAATGTTCGGCTCGCCGAGTGCTGATGACGTTATGTCATTTTAATGCGAGCACCTTGTTTTGGTGATTGGGTTGTAATGATGTTATTTAGATATTTATGGAGTTGGATGTACATCCGATATGAGTTTGGTGATAGTTTTGAAGGGAATTTAGAAGGTATCTTGTACAAATCCATGAAATCCCATCCGTGTCGTGACACGTGTTCGGAATCATCACCTTCAGTCATATTTTACTCAAGTTCTCGAGCTTATTAGTTTTTTGTGTTCTTCAATAAGGCATAGTGCCATACCTCGTAGAAAATAGCGGGACGAGCGGAACAAAACAAACGACCCGTGGGGTACGTTGGTCTTGGATCGTGAAAACAGAAAGTCATGGAAGAGGCCTTTGCCCATCAGCGAGATGATGGAGTTATGAAGTTGGTACTATTATTATGTACCAAAACACTTCGAGACATTTCCAGCACATTTCAACTTTGGTTGACTATCTTAGCAGGTAGTCAACGAAAGTTGGCACACCTATATTATGCCTTTATGTCCCAACATTCCGACACATGATTATTTATTGAAGCGTTTAATTATCCTATCAAAAAAAGGCCAAAGTTTTTGTTAGGTTTAGCAGCTTCTATGTCATCGTAAGAGTATTCCGCGGAGTGGATAAATTAGTAAACAGCTAAGAGTTAAAACTTCGATTACATCATAGAAATTGGATAACATCACATAAAACTCAACAACCTATTTCTCACCCAGAAACCATGTCCAATAGCCAAAATATTGTCAGTATTTCCCTCAAAACGACAGCACATAAAAAGTTATCAACTAAAATAATTATCGAAATAAATTGCCGCTAAAATGGCGCACTAACCCATAAAACTAAACGCAATCAGTTCAAAAACTACCGCAGAGAGTGGCATAAATCAAAATTTAACAACGGCTAGTCGGCCTGGATGATTAAATTCATAGCTAACTGTTGGTTTATTTTGTAACTTGCAACTAGTCGCTTGATTGTAGGGAGCGGTTAAAAAGCTTCTACAGCTTGCCATTGGGGCCTAAAGCCGTATACAGAAAGAAAGCTGGAAACTTATAAGCGCTTTTGACAGCGCTGGTAACCCGCGCAGGAAAATGTATGAACACGAGCCGATAAGCACTGAACAGTTCCGACAAGTTCCGACAAGCTTGAACACGCGCTGGTCAGCGCTGAGCGCTGCAATTTAAAATTAATAAACAAACCTGCTTCCTTTGTGTAGAACGTACCGTAAGGATGGATGAATTAGAAGGCCGTCTCCCAACATAACAGGCCCAGTTAAAAACCAGCGTCAGACTCCCAGTTGCCTGGCTTTTTCTATTTGGCACTGGCGTCTGGCAGAAGGTTCCTATTGTGTCTGCTAGGGTCGCGGGACTGTCCCATCAGGAAGGTAACCCTGGAGTGTAAAAGGCTATTGAAGGATCACCGCGGAATTCAGTCAGTACAAGTCTTACAGTCTGTACCATCCCTGGGCGCGAGGATCCTCATTTGAGGATTTTTCCACGATAAAACAAAACATTGTTCCTATAGTGTTTTTTTTTTTTGTGAAAACATTACGTGCCTTAACTTAAATGTCAAATAAACCTAATTTTCAGTATTTTTCTTGTTTTCTTTCTAGATGGCGAGATGCTCTGGTCAAGCACCTTCATATTCCAAATGCAAGATGAAGACTACTTACATTCATAGCTATGCGACAGTGACTGCAATAATGATACGATAAGCCACGTAATTACTTTGTAATAGTAAAAGATTTTGACACCAAAATTCCAATATTAATAAACTAGCTGTTGCCAGCGGTTTCACCCGCTACAACTCGTAAATTATCCCACGGGAACATAAAATCGGGATAAAAACTATCCTATGTGTTAATCCAGGTTATAAACTATCTGTGTACCAAATTTTAGCCAAATCCGTTCAGTGGTTTTTGCGTGAAAGAGTAACAAACATCCATACATCCATACATCCATACATCCATACATCCATACATCCATACATCCATACATCCATACTTACAAACTTTCGCCTTTATAATAGTAGTAGGATAATAGCAGTTTCCAACAGATGTCTTTTAAGTTTTTTTTTTACCTAAAATGATTTTATTTTAAGGGAGAGTAATTCCACTACGTTCGAAAGAGACAGAGCTATACAAGTCTTTTAGCGCCATTTCGTTCCCACACTGGAATCTCTCGCTTTTGGAAGTCATGGTAGGTCACCGGGATTCTTTCCGATCTTCAAAAATACAGTGCAGTCTTTCAAGAGTCCAAGAAAACTGCTTTACAACCGATCGCTGCAACCAGTTACAAAATAGTGTCCCGCGGGTATATCCCCGTTGGAAAATGGTCCGCCCCGCCATAATGAGCGCGCGATTGTCGTTGCTTTGATTTAATGACTCGAAATAATAGCAATCAATGCGATCGCTGAACGACTGCCGATATTTTTGCGATAGCAAAGGGTGTTAGGAATTTGGTAGGGTTAATTTTTTTCGTGAGTCATGCTTCAAATTAAATAAATGCAAAAGTGAGGCTGTTCGTTTGTTATACTTTCACACCTAAACTTTTACAGCTAAGAAATGGAATTTGTATTTCCCGACAGCTATAACCTTGGGGTCTTCAAGTCAAGACTGAACAGGTTACTTATAGGCAAGCGTGCTTCATCGTCGACCACATCTTCGCTTACCATCAGGCAAGATAGTGGTCAAACGCGAAACTATCTATTATTAAAAAAAACTGCTTAACCAATTTTATAGGTTGGATCTTGGTAATGATGACAACCGATGTCTTTTAACTTGGAGAATGTGAAATTAGTCATTGCATATTCTAGTCACAATGAGTAAAAAGTAAGTGTGAATAGTAAAAAGTTTTCTACAGTTCCTGCCTACCCCCATTGAAAACAGACGTTAGAAATCATGCGTCATGAAATATTTTCAGTCACAAGTTTTCATTATTTAAACTTACAAAGCTACAGAAAACTTCTTTTGACATTGAAAAGTAAGTCAACTTACTAAGTACCTATATTGTCAACTTCTTGTGAACAATTTATTAACACAACGTTATACAAACTTTAACAGCCTTTTAAACTTAGAGACTTCCTAAATATTATTATTTATATTTGATTTAGTAGGGAGCGACACGTTATTATTAATTTCTAAGCACGATTAAAATAATTCAAGTTTTATTACAAAAAAAAAAAAGAGATAAATGTACTGAAAGTCTTTTCTTTGTCTTAATCTCAAAGATACATAATAAGGTTATATGTTTGGTCCACTAATTATCGATTAAAATCTTTTTTTATATAACTCATTTGTAAACACCCTGTACAGTTCACCACGTTGACATCAACCCCTGTAATGGAAGCGCATTATTTTGCGTCTAATTAATTTACGATAATGTACTGATACGCCATTAAATAATATATCATCATTCGTAATGTTACATTAATTTCATTATATTGCTATCAGTTCGACTTTTCAGGATATTTACTTACTCTCAATTCAATACTGATACTGTTTACCAACACTATCCCACTGCTGGGCAAAGGCTTCTCCCCATGACTTCCAGTTTCAGTAGTGGAACCACTGGTCATTGGTCTTATCCAAAATGTCTCGCCATCTTCTACGAGATCTGCTGCGACAGAAAGTTTTATTCAGCTAGTTCAGATTTTTTTTTCAATCGAATATTTGATCGAAAAGCTGAAGTGAAAAAAAACCATACATAAACTTTACGTGACAAAATATTCATAGTGGATCAATTTGGACAAACTTTCAATTTCAGTGTTGTTGTTACTTGTCAAAACATTACTCATACATTTGTTTATATTTATTACAGTTATCGTTTACTGTTTGGAGTTCTGCCCACTTCGCAAGCTAACAACAGCGTGACGACAACTTAGAAAATATTCGACCAAACAATAAAACATTGACAAAGAAATATCATTTCCGAACTTCTGCGAATTATTGTTTCAACAAATTATTATCTGGACATAAAACTCACAATTGGCAAAGATATAGTAATAAGCATAGGAGATCTACTTATCGAAGATACGGAACCAACAAGCCGTGGCGCAATAAACCAATAAAATAAGAATATAAATAAAAATAACTGCTGTGTTATAAATAATGTTAGAGTAGTACTTGTATAGGGCTGTATATCACGAGGCTCAGGGTGGCGTGTCACCCGACTGAGTTATAGCGTCACAGAACATAAAATATACAACAAAAACTGTTGTTCTTCCAACAGTTTTGCCCCATATTAAGAATGAGCACAAACAGAATGTGGATTTGGAACAGGGGTTCGCGATATTGTGGAGAGGACGCGCGACTAAAAATGTTGGGGAAAGTGCACGGCTTCTTACTGCATTGGACGTTGAGTATGAGGTTAGTTTGTCAGTGATGTAAACAGTATACAGTGTCAAATACCTTTAGTTAACAGTTTTCAATGAAAAACAAAATAGTTGGAATATAAACAAATAAATTGAAAAACATAAAGAAATAGAAGATGATAAATTAGATGCGGATAAGGAAATTAAATCCTACTTAAATTTAATTTCAGTAAATAATAATATAAGTGTATTTTAATAAACTACCAACCCAAACGCTTGAGATAATGTTGATAATTTTTTTTGTAGAAATTGAAACATATAAACGCTTTATCGTGGCGCTTAGAGCCTGCGATAAATGCCAGCTCACCTAGAATTGAAAGTTTAATTCATAATCTTGATCCAAAATATAATTATTCAATCTAATAAGGTCGCCGGCCCTTTCAAACGCTTCTTCCCCTACAAACAGCTACTCCACGTCTTCCCGCCGGCCGCATCCTCGGGGCCGATTCAAGCTCAGTTCACGGGGTAATTCGTTATTTTTATTGTTTTTTGTTATTATGATTCTGTCCCCTGGATTACTGTCCGTGATACATGGCCGAGCACTGGATGCGTTTAATTGCCCCGGACGCTTTCCCAGTACGCGATAAATAATAAGATTAAGGTGGGAAATAGTGGATTTGGCTGTTTATAATATGGGCGTTACTTACCCTTTATGTTTTGTGAGCGGTTGTACCGAGGTAAATGTTTTTTGAAAGGGTATTCGTTTTTTTGGGTTAATTTTCTGTTAAAATGTAACTTTCCACATTCAAAAAATAAGTGGGTCTGTTCAATTTTGTTAGTATATTAGATATCAGTCCAATGAAGGATTTTTACTAACAGGAGTCATAATTATTATTACCCAATACTAACTGTTGGACTGTAAGTTAGGCAGCCGCTCCATGTAATGTTCAGTATTCAGCTGCCTCCTGTAAGACTTGACCAATTGATGATGAAAATTCAGAATTTAAATTAATAGAAAGAAGAAAGTAATAGTGATTGAATATACAATTAAATAAAATACCCACGCAAAATATCTCCATGAGGATTAATAAAATTTAAGAAGAGAAAGGGCAAAAAATAAGTTGTTTTTGTCTGAAAAAGTTAAAAATAATAACAGCTCGGGTCACAATTTGAAACAAAACAGCGTTACGATGTATTTGTAGGTAATATCAGGCCTTCTCATTAGGCTGCTGGGATATGCGTATTTGTAAGAACAGTTGGCCACACAAGTGTTGAACATATTTTTTTTATCTGCTGCTAAAAGAAAACGTACACATATTGATGGATTAATGGATGATATAATGTAATTCATTGTATGGAACAGAGAGATATTATGCAGATACTAATCAATCTGCTGAGCAGTCCCCACAGAGCTAACATGGTTTAATTTCCGTCTCTTCTTCCTATTTGTAAAACAAATTTCATTAAAAGTATATTTTTGCAGTTTTGGAAAGAATGGAAGAAACAAACATGTTACGCTGACCCCAAGTAAATTGGGATAAGAACAGAAAAATGATGATGATTTTAGGTTTTGTTTTTGTATAAGGGGCATACTATCTACTATGGTCTTTGAAAGACACTATAAACTGTAAAGCGCGAACCCCATCTCATTTTAAAAGACAAAAGAAAAATATTTGTAACTTTTTCAAAAATGGATTTCGAAGCGTTTTCTCTTTCATTTACTGTCTTAATGATATTTAATGTTCAATAATTAATGTTATATAATTTATTCTTATTTATTTACAAACAAAATTATTTCATAAAACAGACCAATCCGAAATATAAACACTCGTGCGCTCAAGCGTACCCAGTATTATAAATCCGGTGTAACGCTCATTCCAAAACGATAATTAAGCGACACAGGCCCGTTGTTCACAAAAGGTGCCTAGTTTATTGCAACGTATGTGTACGCGAGCGTCCTTTTTGCATGTCCCCTCGTATATGAGGCAAGATGTATCTGATGGTAGGAATGGCACATGTGTTCATAAATTAGACCTAATTATGAAATTAAATTATATTTTCCCCTTTTTCTAAAAGTTTGGTTTTAAAATATTTTCTTAAAGGGTTTTGGTATGCCTTTGAAATTGTACTGGGTTTAAGTTACATAATTATAAATGCAATAAGTGTAATTATTGATAAGCTAGTCTTGTAATTTTCTTAGAATAAATTTGACATGCGATAAAGAATTGGAGAATACAATGATAAAAATAAATCTTGTTGTTATAGAAGTTTTTTTCGTGTAGGTACGAATTCGTGAGTTCGCGTTATTACCTAGATACCTTGCACTTTCGAGAAATTCGTAGAAAGTCTGAGAATGATAAAACAATTTTAATTGCTATATTCACTTAGGTAAGTATTTAAAAACAACTAGAATTCAAAGCAAAACAAAACTTTAACAACAGACATTTACAAATTGGCATTAGACATTGTATATCTATCTCACCATTAACAAATGAATCATGATGATCGTATTATCCTTTCTTAATTACAACAAACAACACAATTCTGGAAACCGAACGAAATACCTTTATATCTTTATCAACCACTAATGAGTCAAAACAACGCGCATACGCACCTTAAAATCACAACACATTTGTCAACACTTTAGTTCGCACCAATCAATCGTAGCGGAAGGACGTCTCAAAATGTGCAGTACATTTCTCGATCCCGAGGCCATATTATCCGGCAACGAGCAATGGATACAGCTCGAAGAAAAGTGGGGAAAACCAGTAGATCTAGACACTGAGGACGACCATTCCCCAGGGAAACTACAGCCAGTCTTCAGCACCTTAGACTTGATGAAGACTACCTTCGATTCCTCGTTTCTACTAAAGAAAGTGCGCAGGAAAGTTGGAAGACGACTGTCGAAAGCAGGAGTCCTAGACTACAACGAATTCTTGCAAGACCTCGAAGAAAAGAACCAGCCAAAGCAGTTCTACTACATCAATGGCCAGATTCTCTCAGCAGCTTCAGTTGAAGAAATATGTGACACGATTGATGACATCTTCAAGTCTGTAGATAAACTGTCTTCAGCTACTAGCACTGTGCGTAGAAAGAACATTCCGGAGAAAGTGAGTTGCAGCATTTCGGTGGACGACCTGTCCTTTGATGATACTCCAACAGAAAAGGAAAAGAGTGATGGGGATGACGTGGAGAAGTACATCGATGAAGCCTTTGAAACTTTGAACCATATTTCGAATATGACAGCGGATGATGTTGACGACGTGACAAGGGAATCTGTCACGACCCTTGTGAGGAAGTTCAGCTCGATTCTTCGCAGTCCAGCAGTCAACTGCAATCCAAGAAGGCAGCGGCAGTGCTGCAACAAGTTCAAGGAGTTGGCTGAGTTCTGGAAAAGCCAGGCGTATAATGAAAGTGAGACTGGACATTGAACTGCAGTGACAAAGTGCTGATATTTCTTTTAGAGGGTACTTTTGTGTATTTCTGTGATTTTAGGTGTAATTTTGTGATCATTCTAAAATAGAAATTCCATGACCGTAATTGATGGTTAAGGTTTTGATTTTGTGATATAAACAATCTGTTAGGTTAAGTGACTGGACAGGTAAGTAGTTCATGTAGAACAATATTGATTAAGTATCTTCTATTGTTTATCTTATTGACTAACAATACCTATTTCAAATAGATATTTAACCTAATTACACCTTTCCATAATCCCGTGGGGATTACAGGCATAATATAGTTATGTTTTTTCAATTAGCCATCGTATACCTACTTCGTTCTATTGTAAAAAAAAAAACAATAATTATGTTTATCATGGAAGCAATATTTTTCAGTACTTATAACTGTAAAAATACTTACTTTTTACAGGATTCAAAACGTAAACATTACTAATATTGTTTAGTTAAAAAGTTAGGATAGCTAACTAAGTATTTCAAATAAATGTTTTTATACATCATTAGTGGTTGTCCGTAGTTGTAATTTATTATTTAATTTAATCGGGTACATAAGACTAGTATATTATGTGTAAGTAAAAGATTACATAGTTAAAATAAAGTTATTATGATCAGACCATTGTGTATTATTGTCTAAATATTTTTGTATTGTAACTAACTCCAAAAGAATTTTTAAAAGTTGTTAAATTTTAATTTATTTCTTTTTAGAAAGTAATAATTTTCTTAACTGAAATTTCAAATCCGTATGTATTATAATTTATTTCAAAAACTTTTTGAATATTTATTTTATTGTAAAAGTCGAAACAAGTGTGATTTGAAATTATTTGCAAAACAAATTAACATTTTGTATTTAATGCTTTAAATAAATGTTTTGAAATAATAATTATGTATTTTAATTTTATTTACATATTTCTTATGAACCTAAAACAAAAAGATAATAAATTGAATAAGTGGTAGAAAACGTTTTTGTTGTTTTACAATATTACCTATCCATACCACACAAACATAATAACACAATATATTTTTTCTTCGTCATAATACTAGTTTAGATCGATTTTATATTTTACATAATAATAACTTCTAGTTTAAATTTTTAGGTTACTAACGATTTCATAATAATATTTCTAGGTTTTTAGTCTAAACTGATTATCATGATTTGAATATCAAACATTGTTGACCATTCTTGATAAGACAATCTTTTACACCTGTTTGGTGTAATTGATAAAATTAATAACGTGTAAGTGTTACGTCCATTTGAATTAAATAATGATTTTTGTTTTTAAACTGACATGGTCACTCACACATATTTGAAACGGGATTTTGACAATGTTTCATCATCATCATCAGCCTATAATATTCCAACTACTGGGGACACAGGCCACATCTTTATGAGACATGTTTGCTTTCTAGAAAGTAACTCACAAACTTACATCACTCTCACTCTTTATTTAGTTCGTATTTTTTTTATTGGCTTGTGTTGTGAGTTGTCCCACAGTTTCAAATAAAAATGAAACCGACTTCAAAAACAACCACAAAAACGGTAGGTGAAATAACCTTAAAAATAAATTTCGTAGTTTTTTATTTCATTGAGTTTATGCGAAGTTTTAAAAATCGGTTAGTAAGCGACGAAGATAAGTGCGAATATATAAATACAAACGTTTGAATTGAGAACCTCCTCTTTTTGAAGTCGGATAAAAAAAATTTTTAGAACGTGGTGACTATTTCTACCATTTTGAAAGACGCTTGTTTAACCATAGTCATGTTTGTAAAGTAATAGACAAACATTTATGACATAAACAGAGTCGTTACCGAGCTATTACTTAATTACCTGAACGGACAACAAATAGAAATTCATGGTTCATTAAGCAAACAACCGTGGCTTGGTTCCGTAGGACCTCGCAGGACACGGGCCAAGTTAGTCGCTAAATCACGAGCGGTGCCTGTGGACCCCTGGATGGGGACACACGGGGGTCTTAGTAGGAGCGGTGACGAGTGATGGTGATGGTAGTAGGTCATGGTTAAAAGTTACATGTCTACATACTGTCAACCGGACATCGGTGTACCACGGAAACTATGCCTTTGGTGTTATGGCACAGAGGCTTTGTTTATGTCAAATTCTAGAATTTCTAAAGGGGTTACCGTGGCCTAGAAATGATGTAGAAAGAAATAATGATTTTCAGTGTACAAGTCCGACAACCCACACCAATCGATTGTTTCCCGAAAAAAAGTGTCAAATCGTTAATTCATTAATTCTCGTTTTATGATAGCCGGGTAGCCACAAACCTGTTTCATAAAAATGATTCATTAGTCTATTGAGAACTTATAGCGACTGACTTATTGATACAACGGAATAGACCTCCTGAATATTAAGTTAACTATTAACTTATATTGCTGCTGTATTAACGTAAATATAATATGGGATTCAAAGAGAAGAGAAATTGAGTCCCGTCTAAAAAGTCTGGTTTATTAATAAATCTAATCTTTTGTTTCAAAATGCCAAACTATTACCAATCTCTGCAACTTCTCAAAGCTAGTATCAATAGTCGAAACCGCGAGAAAAACGCCGAAACATCGCAATTATTATTGATGAAACATTATAGATTTCAGACAGCACGAGACTGACAGTCCCTTCATCTCCACCCAGGGGGCGGGAGGAATCACCTTAAAACCATCGTCCCCGTCCACAATACCTCTCCGTATGTCCGCCATGTTTCGCGCACTGACCGGAAGCAGAAACTTATTCCGGCTTGTTCATGAGAGTTGGACAGTTTGTCAATTTATGAGCACTGAGCACAATAACGCGAGCGCAGCGGATCGGACTGAAGGCAGATGCTGTTAATTGAGTTAGCCTGATTAGCTATCTGTTTGTGCTGTCACTGTGTCAAAGGGGAATTGGATGGCTTTCTGGTCAGGTTGTGACTGACCAATAGGGCAGGTATCTTGGAAGAAACATTTAATTTTGAGGAAGAGTTGAAAAAAAGTAACCGACTTCAAAGCAACCACAAAAAAGGATAAAATAACCGACATAATAACTTTTCTTTCTGAAGTTGGTGGCTTTGTTTTTTTTTCAGTGATTTTTGCCACCGACTTCAGAAAGAAAAGTTATGAAGTCGGTTATTATATCCTTTTTTGTGGTTGCTTTTGAAGTTGGTTACTTTTTTTTTGAAGTCGGCAAAAAGTACAGTCGAATTCCAAACTCCTGGGTCAATTTCTGAAAGCAATAGCCTGACGCTTCGCTGTGACTTACGACCTTTTATTATAAGTTGTTTTAATACTATACAAATCAAAGGAACTTACGGTATACTTCATAATTTCAACCTTTTCCTACAAGTAATGCTGGCGCAGTGGTTAACGTGCTCGGATATATCCATCACTGCTGGCGAAGGATCGATCCTCACTTTTTTCTAATTATTACTTTTATTTTATTTAATAATTTTAAATAGTTGCGATATTCTTTTTGTTATTTTTCATGCATTTTTTTGTAGAAATTTGATAAATAAAATTGTTTTTTTTAGTAATTACTAATACTAGTCATTAGTGTTGTGTGTCGACCGTTATCATCATAATTATAAGTATAATAAAGTTTTGTAGGTAGATCAGGGAAATAAAACAAAAGTAACAAAAGTAAATTATTTCGATTTGTGAGGTAGACATAACTATGTTAGTTCGTTTCGAGTCTCATTATAGAACGTTGTTGATTCCTGGATATTTTGTGTGACGATTGTTTACATCTATGTTACGCTGTTTTAATGTTATTGTTTTGTAGTGAAATATTAACAGTGGAAATAATATAATCACTGAGGTTGAATATTATAGCCGTGCATAAATATGGATGAAACAATACAAATATCAAATTAAACCGGACTAAGTGTGAGTATTAATATTTAATTTTTAATTGTTTCACATGTTAATATCTTATTTATTAGTTAAGATTCCCTACAATAGGTTTGTTTAAAAGATAGTTAAACGTGTTATTTACTTATAGTTTTTACTTTTAGTAAAATAAATTTTCAGTTGTATTTTGCATAAAGATAATAATAGTATTCCATGTTTTGTTCTAGTGAAATACTGTGAGTCCTGTGGAAGTGGATATGAGATATAAGGAACGGTCGAGAGCAAAGTCCAACACCGACGGTTGTCAGACATCATAATAAAATTATGGTGAATGAATATGAAGGAAATAGCTTCCCCCAATGAGTAACTAATTCAACACGAAATGAATAACCGTTCAGTTTCACCGTGCACTCAAGACAGAAAACTTCACCAATCAGCCAATAACCCTTTTGTTTTATAGAAGTAAAAGAAACGTTTAAAAGCACGACCATATTTTTTATACTTATGGCTTTTGTTGTATTCATTCTTAGTTAGCGAAAACATCATTTTATTCACAGTTCTTATTAATTTAGGGCTTAGATTTGAGGCTAAGTTTCAATCATTCTTTTCATAAAGAAAACGAAAATTAAACTGATGTCCTCAATAGGGTATATTTATGGAGAGCGGTTATTTTTTTATGGTTAAGAAAATAATAATAAAATTAATTTTTCAGATATAGAACATATTTCGATATTATTATTTTTTTTTGCTAAATCGCACCTAGTGGAACGCAAAAAGCTTGATTTCATAGAAACAAAATTTTGGGAACCGCAGCCCCGGAACGCAAAGAGCAACTGGCCCTTTGCGTTCCAGGACCGTGGTGCCTTCACAATCATAGCTGTAGCAGTATTTTTTATGTAGTGATAATGTTATTTATTTGCGTGCTTCTATTTCAGTAAAAGAACATTCATCCTTAAATACCTAACTTTTTTTAAACAACCTGTTTCTGGACCGTGGCCCTGGAACGCAAAGGGCAACTAGCGTTTTGCGTTCCAGGACCGAAGTGCCATGGGACGTTTGTTTGAAATAGTAACAAGGCACCGCGGCCTTGGAACGCATAGAGAAATTGGCCTGCTGAATTATTACTATTTCAAATGGCTTTATTATATAGTCATATCTTTAATATTTCTTTTGTTAACATATAGACAAAATTACACATTAATTTTTTTATGGGATAACATACTAAAATGGCCGCACTTTATAAAATAAACCCTATAATTTCTTGAATATAATTAAACGTAATTTAGTCTTATAATCAGCTAATTAAATTGGATAATATTGTTTTATCTTCACTTCTAATTTTTTAATTTACTTATTTTATTACTGATAGCTGTTGGGCTAAGTGGAGCTATATCAATGAGATCTGAGTCTTATAATGTGTTTAGCTATTGTTTAGTTTTTTTTTGAAATCATGATCTTATTAATCAATGTCTTGTTAGTTATTCATGTTAATTTACAATTTGTCATGCTTATTATTTATTTAAAAAAAGTTAAATATTAGTTTAATGTTTTTTTTTGGTCTTGGTGGAATTAAAAAAGTCATGCTGAATTAAAATGTTTATTTTGTTTTATTTATTTATGTAATTAACAAACTTATAAATTATATTTTTGATATCACATTCATACGAATCTGACAATCCCTCAGTCAACAGTCAACTCATTTGATGAACTTCAACATGACATTGCAAAAATATTCGTTCTTTCCTCAATATTGATATTCGCCGGCATTATGAGAATACTTAAATATATCGCTATCTATATAATCACACGTCACTAACCAACAACCACAATCTAACGACAACTTGATTTCGATCAAGTTAAATATTCCTAAAACTTGGTCTACCGCACAGAAATTGTGAACAAGCGATTATAATAATTATATTTCTGTCCCATTACAATATTTAACAATTGAGTAAAACTTACAAAAAGAATATCACTGCGAGGGGATCGAACTCGTGCCTTGCTGTTCACTGCATATTATGTAGTGGAACGCTTAACCATTAGGCCAACTGAACAAGTATTATATATGTTGAAATTATGAATCCTATACAATCAGAAGTTAATGATGAATGTGTTTCTTAAAAATAGAAGGTCGTAAGTCAAACAAAACGTCAAGCTATTTCCTTAAAAGTGTGCTTGACCACTTTTGAACCGCTACTGTACCTGTACCGCCACACGGATTATCTCATCCGCGGTAGACCGAGGGGGATTTGGCGAAATGCGCCTTGGATGACTTGCTCTCGTATTGAACACCATCGTGAGAAATGGACTGAATAAGGCTAGGCCCACTCCCCAGGAATTGGAAAGCTTAGGTTAGTTAAAAAACTACTCCTACCACTGCCAGAAACACCAAACATTGAAATAAAATGTATCGCTTAGAAAATGGTGCTCAAGACGTCATGATTTGTTGATCATCACAATATGGCGTAAAAGTCATCCTATTCATCTATAATATGTATTTATCTATAATATGTATTTATCTATAATATGTATGTATTTAGAAATATATAAGTGTGTTTATCAGTTGTCTAGTACCCATAACACAAGCTCTGCTTAGCTTGGGACTAGATGATGACGTAGTGTGATAGTTGTGGAATATTATTCTTACATAGTATTTGCTACTCCGCGACTTAGAAAAGCATAACCTTCACATTACCCACCATAATTATCTAAGCAACAACTAGTGCATATGTCCGTCCAAAACGTATTAATTAAGAGTGTGGACTCCATCCACCGGACTACTGGCTATCAACAACTTGCTGCACTTTAATTAGGTGTTACGCCGTGTTGCGACTGCGTCCGACTCCTAAACCTGACATGTTATAGGACAAGTAGGGCGCTTGTTTGTGCGGTGTGGCGGAGAAAAGCTATTGTTTCGAGAAGTTTGGGTTGTGCAGAAATCAGTTCAAAGTAATATCAAAATCAAAGTATAGTCAAAACTGTCACTAGAACTCGGAATCATGCGACCATGATGAAATATAGTATGTCAGAAACTCGAAAATAGATAATTTTCTAGTTGTAGTAAAAGAAACCGCTGCAAAAGCTATTGAAATGTAAATGAGGAATTATAGATTTGTTATACTTTTAAGGTATCTTTTAAAATGTATATTACAGCATGAAGATCACGTCACATTACAATGTTGTGAAAAATTATGATAATGACAAAAAAACATTTTTAATGAACAATAATTAAGAAAGACGCCCCCTAATTTCTGTTGTCACCTCATTACGCACTAAGAACTTAATGTCTTTGATGACATAAAGATGGGTGTCCACTAACGCGGTTATAAAAACGGCAACACTGCTCCATTAGTGACGTCATGGGCTCGCCCGCTCTCGATCAATTTGTGCGAAATCGCCGGCGCGAAGTGTTTTTTAATTAATTTTATGAGTGAATTTTGTTGCCGGACGTGGGTGCGTGGAGTTGCTATTGCACTGTTTTTTTTTGTATGTGTGTTTTTGCAGGTGAACTGGCTAATTCATTGAATCATGTTGAATCATTCTACAAATACAAAATTATGTAATAAATACCTACATCAAATTTATATTATTGCAATTTCATACATGTCGATAACAGTATTTTTTTGCTCATCCATTAACAAAACTGTTGTCCATTGTCCATTGCTTGGCAACCATCGTAGTACCTAATTTCCAAAAATCCTTATTTTAATTAGAATAGCCACGAATTTGAACAAACAAAATCTAAAAAATTCCCACGTAGATTACCAGACTGAAAAGATACGAGTTTCCATTTGAAGGTAAGCTTAAACTTCAAAAAGCCATAACCAACAATCCATACAAGCTTCTAACACACCGAAACAACACTTCAAAACTTGACTAAAAAAAAACAACACACTTCATGTCCATACAGTCACTGTCCGCGCGACATTGTCGTCGTCGACGCACTAATTCAATACGGCCGACGTAAGCCATTTGCGTTCGCGCTTGACGCATCACCCGTGAAAAAATCAATTACGATTTTTTGATAGCCACGCTGACCGGCGCTGTGGTGTGGAGGTGGCTTTATTTTGCGGGCGTTATTTTGTTTGACTGTTGGGGTAAAAGTGGAAACTACGGATTCCAATGGCAGATACACAGGGCCTCCTTAGGGTCAAATACCTGCCAAAGTGTACCATGGCCCTGAAATGCAAAGCACTGCCAAGGGCAGGACACGTAAGGCGGCCCCTAGACCTACAATAACATTGTACAATACTTTTTATTTTACAATAAGATTGAAAAGCGCTCTGAATCCAAACGAGCATCAATTATATTACACAATAATCCGAACTGCACAATGTTTTTACGTTCTATCGGGGAATAGTATATTGATTCCGATATTGCGCAAAACTACACGATGCAATTAAAAATATGGTGCAATAAAAATTAAACTCGCTCAAACTTTTATGCTTACTCTAAACGGTCAGAAATATTACACAATTTCTAATATTGCGCAATATAATTGACAGTTTAGGGACCGCTTATGAGATAAAAAATATGCGCAGGCTAGATGGACCGATGATGATTGCAGGGTTACTTGGCAGCTTCCAGGAAGAGATTTAAATGACGTGCAAATTACCCATGTCCAGCGGTGGACTGATGCTGATTCTGATTGATACTTTATTTTTAATGTTCGTGACTACTAATTGTCTTATGTCTAGGTTCTTATGATCAAACAGCTGAATCTGATTCGTCATAATACCTATAGATAGATACATTAATGCACCTCAGATAGATTGAACCTGCTTCTTGTCTATGGATTAGGTATCTTAATTGGCTTCGGTATGATTAACTAAGCTGACATCCTCCTTTGCCTGTCACATCCCGATATTACCTGTTAAAACGACAATTATACTGTCATTATGGATGCCCGATTAATCATTCTAGTTGCAATAAATTATAATAAAGCAAGTATTTGTTTAACTATTGTGCTAAGTAAGTAGCACTTTGGAAACTTTCGTTTAGAATAGGATACGTAAAGTTACTTTTTCATGCATTGGCTTTGATTTCAGCAAACATGAATGAACTACAACCATTCTTAGACACGTAAAGCATCCCATAAAACTATGATTATGTTAAAAGCCTCTGTGGTTTGTTTTCTACTGTTACAGCCAGGGAGCTACTTTGAAAATTCTAAAAATAAAAGAAACAAAAGCCAAGCCTAATAATCTTACTAATAATATAAACATGAAAGTTTGTTTGAATGGATGGATGTTTGTTACTCTTTCGCGCAAAAACTATTGAACGGATTTGAATTGTATTATTTCCCGATTTTATGTTCCCGTGGGATACTTTTCGAGTAGTAGGTGGGTTAAACCGCAGGCAACAGCTAGTATTCAATAATAGGGGGTTTCACTGCGAGTTTTAGCTGTCAGTGACGCTGCCAGCGCATAACGTAAACAACGTTAAAGTGTAGATTTGATTGTGTAGTTATATTATCTGTGGTGTAGTGTATGTGTTGTAAAAAACCAAGTATAAAAAAAAACTAGGTTAATCATACAGTAAATGACGGATCATTCTCATGTCGACAGAAACGCAACTCGTCATCTCTCAAGATGGACTCGCAACTTGTCAGAAACGTAACTCGACAGACACGCACTTTGTCAGAAACGCAACTCGTCAGATATTTTTATCTGACGAGTTGCGAATCTGACGAGTTGCGTTTCTGACCAGTTGCGTGTGATTTAGAAGTAGGGATTCAAATAATGTAGTAGTCATGCGCTGGTATCACCATCTGAGCCGAGCTTTGCGTGAAAACTCCCAATTATGGTAAAGCGGAAGGTGGAGACAAAAACAAGTTCTGTCTCCACCCTCGCCAACCTTCTGACTGGCCAGTGTATTTTCAATAACACTACTCTGTCACACGACAGTTGACACTTCAATTCGCTTCAATCTAAAATGTTGCCGTCAATGTGTAAGCCGTGCGGTAGGCAGGCAATGAAGTCCTCGCTACATTTTTTATTTTTTTCAATATTGCCAGCAGTAACTTGTGAAATATTTTAAAATATGTAAAAGGTTTTTTTTGGAGTTGTAATAATTAATGGGTGTTTTATATGCGGCTGGGTGATTGGTTATTTATGGGGAAATTAAATGAGGGTAGTTTGAGACTTTAATAATTGATGAAAGCCGTTTGGTTTGACAATCAGACAACCATGTCTGCTACTCCTGTCTAAAGGTAAAAATAAAGGTGATATTTAACTTTATTGCAATCAAATCTTTTCAAATAACATAACATAAGATAATTATTTTTTGATGATGTTAGATTTGTAAACCTCAATCAAATTACGGCATTTAGATAAGCAGATTTGATTAGGCAGTTCGTTAAAAGCCGATCTGAATGAGATTACCGGTCTTCTTTCATCCATTGTTCTCACTGAATTTTGTTAGGGTCGGTTCAACACTCTTTAAAATTCAAAACATCCCGTCGTCGCTTTACTACAAAAAGCGATATTCATAAATCAAATTGTGCAATAGCACCGTCAATTACAACGCAAGCGACTATATATCGCACGCAAGCGCATTAGGGACACCTGCGCGGGCCCAAGCTGCCTGATTTATGTCGAGTGCGCCTCTGCTAATAAGTCTATCGGGCTAGACGAAGATTATGAGAATAGGGCCCTGGATTCGTTGATCGCGGGTTTTGTCTTGTTGTTGATTTGAATTTTGAAGGTATTGTGGGAGATGGAAACTCGCTCACAAGTCAAACTTGGACTTATTGAGGTTGTTTTGTAGATTGGTGGCAATCTATTTTAACCGACTTCAAAAACAAAGTATCAAGAGACACCCGGTACAATATGGCTTTTAGAAATGGAACGTTAATTTAGTTTGAGATAAATAGATAACTTGATTACGCGACATTTTGAGTATTTTCGAGAATTTTCTCTAAGATCCACCGGTGGATTATAAGGACTTTTGAGGGGTACTCATTAGGGGTACTCATTAGTTTACTAGTAATGACGTTTATTTTGTAAGTAAATTTTGCAAACATTTTTAAAGCGTCAGCAATGAAAAATGCAACAATTAAATGAAAATTATTTGTTATGTATGGTACCTAAGATTTGACTACTACCGATCAACTTGCCCCGAAATTCAAATTAACAATTGCATGATACATTTGGCACCTGCAAACCAAACCTTCCAATTTCCTACTTGTAAGTAAAACTAAAGAATGGAGTTGCCAATAACAACCAGCTCGTGTCGTGATCGAGCCAGCGTGTCTCCGCCGCCCACAAATTAATTCTGTTACACTTGGCTAACGGCCGCGTCACCTGGACCTCCAAGCGTCCGCCCTACATTTCTCATGACCTTCGTATAGATGAACTGGATGTGACAGTTTTTTTCATTAATTTCTAAGGTGTTACTTAATAGACTATAAATAACTTTTGACTCATCAAAAAACTGTGATGAAACAAATCAATTATGAAACTAAAAGTTGTCTTACTGACAATTTATGTCTAAAATAATAAAAAATAAAAATATTCCATAACTATCACACAACGCCATCTAGTCCCAAGCTAAGCAGAGCTTGTGTTATGGGTACTAGACAACTGATAAACATTCTTATATTTTTCTAAATACATACTTATTATATAAATTACACCCAGACACAGAACAAATGATCGTGCTCATCACACAAACATTTGTCCTGGATGGGAATCGAACCCACGACCTCCGGCATAGCAGTCAGGGTCACTAACCACTAGACCAACAGGCCAGTCAAAAATGTGTTGCTACTCGTAAATCTCGAGAAGGACTGGACCAATTTGTATGGTTAATACAATTTTAAGTTATCTGTTGTTCTGTGGATTAAAATTTGAAAAATTATAACAGTACTCAATATTTTCTTAAGATTGCACTAGTTTGTGCAAAAGGGGCAAGTTGCTCTTTTATCAAAAGAAATACTTTTTAAGGCACTTCCAGTACTATCTACGTCGAGTTTGACTCATCAATAAATGCTGACAGCGGCAGCATGTGAACACAGACGCTTATTAAGACGACGAGAAACTTTGTCTTGATCTGTAAGAATCTGTGGTTTTAATATGTATTTCAAGACATACGTTGTATGAAAGACATTCTAGTATGTATGGAACATTTCGTGGAGAAAATAGAAATTGCTGAGCGATTATAATTATTTCAGTATAGTTTTTGATCCTTGCACTAAAAATTTCTCATATTTCGTGGGTGTGTTTACAAACATTAAAACACACATACACAAACACCGACTCACGGTACACTACTTGTCGACCTATAGGTAATCTCAAACAAAATATAATTATCTTCCGTGTAAGCACAGAACCCGCGTCAAGCAGTGCCGTCAATTCATCAAGGTGCTGTTGTCAAAACTGTCATATAGACGATTATAACTAGCTGGTTTTTGACTTGTGAATGTATTACACATTATTATAATTTAAAAAACATTATTTAATTAATTAATGACACAATAATATCGAACTGCACCGATCCATTTACATACCCGCTGTCGCTGAATCTATTGCAAATAGTGATGTGCTGAGTAAGGTAGCATGTTGTTATAGCCCCATTTGGTAGTTATTAAATGTAGGTATAGTTCTTGAACTAAAATTCACACACATTAAAATGTTAGTTTTTAGTAAGCTATTTACAAGTAAACGATAAATTTTATCATTTTAGATTTGCTTTAACCATGTAAGTTACAAAAATACAGTTAATTAAAACGAAGATAGAACTGTGTTGGGGTGATATCTACTTATAGGCTTATGCCTAACCTTTTGAAAGTCATTGAAGAATAGGAAAACGTAATGAGGTATTAGTTAGATCTTCAGGTGTTTTAATATTGATAGGGTTGGTTTCAAGTTTTCAGCCGAACAAATACAATTTCAATTACTTAATACCATGTTCTAATAACGGCCATTTTCCACATTCCCCATCACTAAAACTCGAACGCAACACTAAATATCTAGCGGTTTTAATTTATTATCAAACTTGAGCAGTTTGTCGCTTGCACATGCAAGGGGCCAAGTTTCGATACACTGGGACCATAAATTGATAAGATTATGTGCATTCGGACTTTGATTTACGTCCCCACGATAGATAATTGGGACGAGTTTTGAATTTACTGCATAATAGGGTTAGGTTTAGAAGTTTGGGGGTGCAACTTATATGCATGCGTCATCATAACGGTTATGACCAGGGGACAATTTTAATGGTCTTCTCTCCTGTTATGAAGTTTTGCTTATGTTACTAAAATGATAATCAGAATCAACAAAGTCTTTATGCAGCATGTACTTTGCGGTCAAATTAAGCAATTGATTTAGTACCTATTTCCTAAAAACTTTGGATTCATTTGCAATAATCGAAATAGTTAAAAATGTATAGAAATTACGGTACAAAAAATAAGTACTATGAAACATCATGGGCTGGAAACTAGTTATACTTTCTATAATTATAACAGGAAAGCATGGCACGAAAGAAGGGGGTGAATAGATAAATTTACATTTCTTGGTAAAGGTACTAGATAAATCTTTAAATCATTGATCACAACACTTCACAATGACCATTACTGGTATTATTACATCACTGCACCTTCTTTTGGGTTGTTAACGTCATCAAATCCATCCTCCCAGTTGGACCAAAACGGACTCCCAACACTGCTGCCTCAGATCAAAGAAATAGGATATTTCTTTTCCTATTTCTTTGATCTGAGACTGCTGCACTGTTTTAATCAGAGGCAATATTTTACTGAACCGTAAACTGAACAAAAGCATTACCCACCACTCAAAAAGTCCAACGACCCTACGAGGTAAAATTTCAGCACCTCCCCGTATATTACCGCCATATTATCGCGCTTATTACCGGCGGGGTATCGCCGCACAGCCACGTGGGACAGAGTTAGCTTGGCTTGTTTATGGTACGACATAATTATACCTCAACTGTATGCTGCTCTCCAGTTCCTTGATTTATGTCGCTTGTTCGATTATGTGGGAGGGTAGATCATCATCAGGCTGGACTTTATAATATGTTTTGGGTGCTGGTGTATTTTAGGCCATCGTGAAGCAGCCCTGTTCACGACTTTTGGCGGACTTGCGGCTGGTGCCACGGTAATCGCCACTTTCGTCCTTGACAAAATTATACCTGAAGGCACATAGACATTTTAATATCTTTGCGTCGTAGTAGGTTATTGTTTAGTTTAAGTAAATTCTTGTTTGTTTTTCCCACAGAAAACAAACAGGCGTGTAATTCAAATTAGCACTATCAATCGATGGTGTGGACATCGTGATCGTTACCAAGCTACAAGTTTGAACTTGTTACAAGGAATTTTAATTCCTGTAAAATATAACGTATAACTTTGACAGCATGATTGGCGCAGTGGCAGTGACTGTGAGCAATTGGGCATTGGACAAAAAAAAACTGCAATTTCGTTGTAAAGATCATCTATCTATATCTATAAATAAGTATAATAAAATAGTAGGAAAGTCAAAACTGTACTTTGAATATTTTTTTTAAAGAATACTAGGAATGTGATCTACAATCGATACCGAAGCCAAAAATATAGTTTTTAGAATTTTTGTCTGTCTGTTTATCTGTTTGTCTGTATGTATGTTCGGGATAAACTCAAAAAGTACTGGACGGATTTGAATGATTTTTTTTTGTTGTGTAGGTATTAAGTCTGGCCAACACATAGGCTATAATTTATCTTTGAAACTTGAACACCTGGTGCTGAACCGCAACGGACCAGCTAAACTATAAGAGATACAAAAATAGTGCGATAGGAAAAATTGTTCCACGTCATGAGTATTTTCTGCTGAGAGAATAAATTTGAAGATCTGGAACAGCTCATGTGGAACTCCAAGAGCCCAGCTACACTATAACATATACAGGAATGACGCCTCAGCAAAGTTGTTCACCCAGATAAGCACTTTCTGTTGACATATAAAAATTGAAGATCTGGAACACCTGATGTGGAACACCAAGAGCCCAGCTACACTATAACATATACAGGAATGACGTCTTTGCAAAGTTGTTCAGCTTGACGAGCACTCTCTGGTGACTTCTAAAATTTGAATATCTGGAACACCTGATGTGGAACACCAAAAGCCCAGCTAAACTATTACTAACATACCTATATAGGAATGAAGTCTTAGCAAGAGATGCTCAGCCTGATGAGCACTCTCTGTTGACGTACTAAAATTGAAGATCTGGAACATCTGTTGTGGAACTAGGAGAGCCCACCTACACTATAACATATATAGAAATGAAGTCTTAGCAAAGTTGTTCAGCCTGATGAGCAGCCTCTGTTGACGTATGAAAATGAAAATTGAAGATCTTAAACACCTGATGTAGAACTCCAAGAGCCCAGCTACACTATAACATAATTGTATACAGGAATGATGTCTTAGCACGAGTTGTTCAGCCTCTGTCTCAGCCAACTCTCTGTTTACGTATGAAAATTGAGATCTGGAACACCTGATGTGGAACTCCAAGATCCTAGCTACACTATAACATATAAAGGAATCACGTCTTGGCAAGAGCTGTTTAGTCTGATGAGCATTTCCTGTTGACTTACAAAAATGAAAGATCTGGAACGTCTGGAATCGTCACGCGCATCCCGTTGTTTTCCCGTCCCCAAGCTCTAAGAATTTTTACATCAGACGTTTTAGATCTTCGATTTGTCGACCCCGTTGTCGCTGGCATAAGCAACAGGATCCGCGTACGAAGTCGCGGGCAGAAGCTAGTTTTATATAACCCTAACACCTTACTCAAACCGGCAGGGCCCACCAATAGACGGCATGTCACTTAACTTTTCTACTATAAGTATCCTAATGAAGGCTTTATCAATTACCCATAACAATTAATTGCAACACTCAAGAAGGGTGACCATACTACCCACAGTTTCAAGTGGACATACATGTTTTAACCTCAGCACTAACCGTGGCTACTGTTTTTAAAGCCACCCTGTGCGTGAGCGATAGTGTTCCAAGCATGGACGCAGTAAGTATTAATGTGACTGTAATTACGAGTGTCGTGGGTCAGTCGCCACTATTAGTCAAAGTGACACACCCTGGTGTCAATCTGTCACTTTGTGTGGGTTTTTGTTTCTTTAGCGGGCACTGGGTAGCTTTTGAAGTGGTTCTGTGGTTTCTTTGATATCAATTAGCTTAGTTAGTGAAGTTACGATGGCATAAAGTAGTAAAGGGGGGAAAAAATCATAAGTTGACAATGTATGAAACACCCATTTTATTAATGACAACGTTTGTGTATTTGGATGGATCGCAGGATTGATTTTTGTTACTCAATCAGGTAAGAACAATTAACAGAAGAGATCTTTATGAACTTTTGTTCAGTCGTAAGAAGGTCCCGTAGAATTTTTTTTAAATAAGGTACGCGGGTGCCGCTAGTAAAAAGTTTTTAGTTCTTTTGTTTACATAGCTATATATGTCCATTAGGAATGATGCATTCATACATACATAAACTCACAACCTTTTCCCATAGAGATACACAGAAATCACAGAACATCAACGTTCAACGAACGTCTTTCACCGATTCATACTCCACCTGGTCAGGAAACCGAGTACTACACACCTTACCTTCCTGAAAATATTCTTAGGATTGCCACTCATATCTGCCTTATAAAACCCCTTTATTAGTCACCCAACAGGCTTACACCTTCTTTAACTTTCGAATAAGAGGTACCTTTTTAGTGAAGATCAATCCTAAATATAGATTTCAGTGACTTCTAAAAGTTATTTTAGTACCTCAGATAAAAATATTCTGACCTCTCATATTTCCTAATATAAAAATAAATTATTTTTGATCGCACACAAGCAAATGAAACGAAAATTCGGTCGCACCACAAACACACACATGTACTAAAAATAGACACGCTTTTAGTGAGAGATAAGGGTGTCCATCTCGCTTGTCAGTCCCGGACAGGGGCCGGCCGCGACGTCACTAGTAATCCTGACGCGACTTTTGACGTCGTAAAACGTCGCTGATATGTCCTGACGGGATAAGTCGCTGTGACTTTTGGAAATCACGCAAAGAAAATGTTTTGGTGTGTTTTCGTTGTTATTTTAGAACGAGTAACCTTATATTTTGTTTGGCATTTAACAAATATGTATGTTTGGTATAAAATACTTTTTATTGTATATTTCAGGCACATATAGACACAAAGAGGTCCTAATGCCCTAGAAATATCCTGCTAGTGAACCTTTCGGAGATTCAGACACAAACGGTGTTATCATAAAACTATTTTTAACATTCATGTTTTATTTTTTTCAACACCGAGTTGAATTTCTATGAAATCCGATTTTCACATACATACAGATTAGATTTAATATTCTGGAAAGAAAGTTTGATTTCCAATGAGATCAAAAGTGTAAAGTATCTCTTACAAAGTGATTTTGGAACACACTATTGATATAAATCTATTAATTTGCTTACTTATTTAGTATTGGTTTATCCTCATCAACATCCTCTTATAAGGATCTTAATATCTGGTTGACCGAGCTTCGCGCGGTTATTAAAATGTCTATATCTTGGGAACCGAGCTTTTCTCGAACCTGGGACACAATTCCTTGAGCCGAAAAACCCCTAATCTGTAACTTTCATGAAAATCCTTGGAGCCATTTCCGAGATCCTGATTATATATAAATATACAAGAATTGCTCGTTTAAAGATATTAGATAGATAGATAGTTCATAATGAAATATTGTACTTTATTAAAGTACACAAACTTTTGAAACTAGGTACCTATTTGCAATCATATCGAATTATACCTATAGATTAATTTATATATTACAAATTAATACACCAAAACACTCCCCGCCTCAATCCTCAAACAATTAGGCCAACGATTTATCACTAAACGTTAATTTTTGTTACATCCAATGAGCACTAGCCACGATATTAATCTAACGACTAACACACTAACACGACACGGGGTAAGGGTGACCATTCTTCATTAGCACAAAGGAGCTGGCCTTTTGTCTCCACTCCATTCATTCGCGATTGTTCACTACTCTGAGTGAGGAGCTCGGCGACTTATTCTGGAAGAGGGCAGTTTGATTTTGTTTATTTATATTGTTTTTTTTTTTATTTCAATGATATATTGAAATGTATAAAAGAGGGAAAAAGTTTTAATTTTACTTCGTGTAAAATGAACTAGAGCGGAAAGTTCATAGATTAATTAAAATAAGAAAGATATAAATGTTATTTTACTTTTTCTCAAAAGTGTTACCATAACAACAAGTATTATAAAATGAATAACATAGATATCTTTTGCTGAAGACTTAGAAACCGCTTTCATTTCAGTATTTATTTACACTTAAATAAATAAATTAACTCAAATTGCTCATCAATCTTAAAAATAAAAGTGACTTTAAAACACAAGCAATAAAGATATTTTTACACCAAACTACCTAGGTAGCTACCTCACAATAGTTTTAAATTTAAGGCAATTAGTTATCAGTAACGCACAAACAAACAATCCACACAAAACACAAGCATATCACCAAAATCAGCCTCCACAACAGAGCATTCGAAAGAAACACGAACCCACATCAAGCGGCCAGAATACGGCCGTTGACGTCCAGACGTGATCCCTGTCAACAAATCCACAATACAAGCTGACTCGTTGTCACCCCAGTTCAACAATGCAGTGATTAATGATCACTTCTTGTATTTCACTATTGGACGGCGCTTCGATTCAAATTCAGTTCACTTGTGGATTTTTGGACGTAGACAGATGTTTGTGCGGGATAGGAAGAAATGGAGTAATGATAGACTAACAGGTCCTGCTGTGTCACTAACGCTAACAATCGCTTTTTAGTCGGAAAACGATTGACTTTTATTCGAAGCTATTTTCTCTTTTTAATCACTTTTGTGATGGTTTTCGAGTAAGTTTCTGAAATAAACTTGGTCTCATAGGATTCAAGAATAGTAGTTTCTAAAACAGTTATTTCTAGATTTTTCTTTTTCAAACTTAGCTTGCTTTGCGTAACAAAACTTCAACTCATTCACGTTGATGATAAAAGGATAATTAAAAGAAACAATAAGAATAATACTAGGTACCTACTATTCATCTAAGGTGTTCCATACTCCTCCATCTTACAGGTATTCTCTCTCAAATCCAGATAATCAATTCAATTAGACTGTGTACTTTGAGTGTGAGCCCAACTTGCTATTAAACGGAGCAAGTGACAAAACAAACTTAGCGCCTTGAGTTGGCTCACACCGCCTTAAACTGGTTTATGTTGGTTTGAACCGGGTTATACTGGTTAGGCGCGATTTAAACTTACTGCGAAGTTACTTGATGTGAAGATTGTTTCCGTCTATGAAACGCGTTTCTAGAGTAAGAAAAAAGTAATAGTAGTTATCTTTCAATTCAAAAAAGCATTTTTTCTTTAAAGTTTCTATTGTATGTTTCATCTAGGTATAAAAAACGGCATATTATTAAGCGGTTTCTTTAGTAATTTAGCCCAATCCACATATAAAAAACTATACTAAAGGACCTAACAAAGTGCAACAAGCTCAGTTAACGCAGCTGCGCAGTTCCTAAGGCTACTTTATGCCCTCGAATGTCTGTCTATCTCCTCCTACATCGGCTACATCCAACTTTGCAAAGCAACAAAGATATCGGCGATGCAATGGGCCGCGGCCAACACGGAGCATTAAGCCCGCGGCAACAATCTTTACGGGACATTCGAGTACATTTGGGGACATTCACTGACATTTGGGAGTACTCAGGGACATTTGGGACGTTTCGTGTGGACTGGCATTTAGCTAAAAGGGTGTAGTGATGGGTTATGTTTTGTTTGATGGTTCTTAAGAGATTAAGAAGGGGATTATTATCTTTATCAATTACTAGCAAATGTTAGCAGTAAGTGATTGCTTGAAATTGCTGATGAACGGGATTACAAAGCCTAAAATGGGTGCGCTATCTTGGCAACTTACTAAAATGAAAAACTTGATCTAATTCTACGGACTCCGAATAAAATATCACAATTTCCGAAATCGCGAATACACTCATCACTTCAGCCAATTACCTACAAAAGGGCAACACAATAACCGGAATCCATTAACAAATCGTTTACAGACAACACGACAAGTGGCACGGCGCGTGTACCGCAAAGCAAGCATGACAGAACAAAGTTTGTGAACCGGATTGCGCCGGTTCCGGGCGGATTAAACCGGTCCGTGCCGGCGCGCGGCGGTTAGAGGTGGTTAGAGGCAGTTAGTCAGGTGAGATCTGAGGCGCGGCGCGGGCTTACTATCGAATTATTGTCTTTGTGCAACTAGGCGTTTTGTATGCCAAGGGATTTCGTTTTTAGGGATGAGTTTTGGTTTCTGTTCTGTAGTTGGTTTTCGGGGATTGCATTTCTGAGATTGCATCTGTTCGTGAAACAGCTTTAAAGTTTATCTAGAGTTTGTGTCTTGAAATGAAACCCCGATGTTGTTGCTATTATTTTTATGACAAAACCATGTGAAGTCGTGCATGTATTTGACTCATTTGAATTAAAATAGGACACTAACGAAATTCACACAGATGAAAAAGTTCAAGAAATAATGCTACTTTGACAAGTGGGGTTTGAGTTTCTATTGCTATGATCTCTCAATCTTGCCTGACACTACCTCGTGCTGTCCAGATTCCGTCCATTCAAAACCCCAGCTCAATTGTCACTGGTCAATGGTCCACCGTCTAAGAGATTAGTCCATTCGAACGCCTAAGATGCACAGATCTCCCGATGACATCAATCTATGTAAACAGCCTCTACACAGCTCTTAAATCAATAGGTCTTTGTCCAGGTACTTGGTAGACCATCGAGAGCTGTTTGATTTAATATAATGGCTATGTGGGAACATTAGACGATCAATTGGCCATCAATTGTGCGGTTAATTTGCAGTAAATACGCAGTAATCCGCCGCCTGTCCCGGGCTGGATTTGACAATGTTATTGCATGATTGGTGCTGTGTTTTGGATTATATGGTTCGGTTAAATAACCAATATTTGTGAAAAATTGTGTTGGTTTTTTTTGTAAATAGAATTCGTGGTAATTGACAATAACGATAAATTAAAGTGTTAATGTATTTTTTATATGTCTCAAAATGATTAAATAGAAACAAAATTAATCTGGTCCAAGGTATGGTTACAATTCTACGAAGCACCATCGGATACAACTAACTATAATTTTCGTGAATTAAAAAAATCTGTGGCAGCAGTTATATCAGTGAGAAAAATAAGTAAAGATTGCGATATTATAATGACTCACACTAATAAAATCTACTTACTCCTCTTGATAACACGTTTTAATTTTACACGATATCTGTATAGATTTTAAATACGCCACACTGAAAAACGTCTAGACAGTCAAGGACAACGCTACTTTAAATAATTAATTGATTAACCCAGTTCGGTCTTATAGGGTGCCTTGTAGTCAGATAATAATATTATTAGAAGCCCTTTTAAAGCAAACACAAAAGAAGATGCTACAATACCAAACTAATTTAATTAGAAATTCAAAATTTCAAAATAACATTTCTTTTTGAATTTATAATTTAGAGCATCAACCAGGGGCCTAAACACAAGATTTCTGTGTTTTACCTAGGGCGTACTAATTATTTACAGCGTTTATTGTATGGAAAATAAAAAAGCGCCTCTAGTGGACGTTAAAAATTAACGTGAAAGTGCCCGTTTACTTTTCGAGACTGAAAGCTATGTACTTCATCAACCTCTTAACACAACTATTTGAACAGGGAATATCAGAAGATTGCTTCTGAAAATGTTACCATCGACACGATAAGAAGAGAAATACAATTACCTTACAAAACCAATTAAACGAGCTACCCCATCAACAAAAAATTCCCATAAAACGGTTCAATTAATTGATTACCGCTAATTCTACCCGGCAAGCGTCTACAAATTGCCGTGCAATATCTCAAGGCGACAACGGCCTATCAATAAAGGCCTCCAGTGGCCTCGCCAGGCCTCCGTCTTGCCAATACGCAGGCCGGTAAATTGAGACGGCCGATTTACGAGGCCTGGCCTGTACGACGTATTAATTTACAATAGTCAGTGAGATGTGTGCGAATGGGGGGTAGGATGCAGTTGGTTCTTCGATTTTGAAATGAAATGGTATCCTTATTTTAGAAATTCTATTTTGCCAAGCGACATTGACAACAGACAATGAGAAAGTGTGAGAAATCATGTGGGCTATGAGAATCCATGATAGTTTTTTTTAATGATGTCTATAGGTGGTTATTTTTTTTTTAAAAGTACATGCTTTATCCACGTTATCCATGCTAAAACATTATCCATATTACGTTGTCAGACTCGTACTGAATAAAACTCATAGTGTTCCTTTGGATTTGCGTTTCGTGACCGCGGTATCCTGTTAAGACAGTCCCATGATCCACCGAAATGTACCTGAGATAGGAACGCAGAGATTGCCAAAGTACCTAAGAACTTAATTATATTTTTTCCTTCACAATAGTTGAGTTATTCTTACCCGCAGATATAAATAGTCCATCAAAAATGTAACTAATTGAGACGACAGCCGTCAATCTGATGACCCCGCACCGCCGCATCGGAGTCAATACTCATCAATATTCACGCTTCAGATTATGACGAGCTGGTATTTTTAGAACATGGTAATATTTTTGTTTATCATCGAGCTGATTGATCGTTGATCTACTGGTCACGAGCACGAATACTGAGCTTGAGATTCTGGGCAGGTTTTTCTATCAGGTATTCCTTACCCTTTGAGTTCTGTTTAATAACTGGTTGATGGTTTTTTTTCTCTTGGTGCTCCACTTCCCTTCACATGGTATTAAAACATGTCTGATGAAAGTTAGGTGTACTGTTAAATATACCTCTGTCTAATCCTTCGCGGATAACAAGTGTAATGTTGTGGCATGAAATTTTTAAGTAATTGTTTAACTAGTGCAGTGAAGTCGACGATTGTGGTAAAACTATATTTCGATCAAAAAAACTACGTGACCAAAACATCAATAATCATGACAGAAAAAAATAATAATCACTTTTGCATAAAAAAACATACCGTTGAATTGATAACCTCCTTCTTTGTGAAGTAGGTTAAAAATAGGACATGCGTGTTTCGTAATAAAGATTTGCCGTCCAAAATAGTCTAAGTCTAGTCAGCAAAACGTGATACATTCAAAACCGAGTTCTTTTGTAACCTATGCTTGTTACTCATATTCAGTTATTATGAAAAATAATTATGAATTACGAGTAGCTAACCACTAGCGGACGCATCTCATTTCTTTCATATACAATATCTAAACACTTTCAAAACATAAATCCTGCTCCAAATATAACAAACTCTAATGACCCACCAACCCTACTTCAATCAAGCTCCCCAGAAAATAAAAAACAAAAACAAATGACGTTCCAGTAAACAAACCAGAGCCTTCTACCTGACCAGCCACATAAACAGTGAAGAAGAAAAGCAAAATGTATGTGCCGTATCGGCGGCAAAGCCCCGTACAAATCTGAACAGTGGATAGCCGGCCTGATCGACAAATCCGGCAGATTACGCGCTGATACAGGGGGCATGTTTATGAGACAGTAGCCGGACTGCCGGACTGTGGCCGGCGAGGTAGGGTTGCTAGCATTTCGAGAGAATTTGATGAAATAAAGGTTTAGATTGAAGTAGGATAAGTTAGTGGAAAGTTGGATAAGGAGCAGTGGTGGCCCAATGGTATCAGTCCCGACTTACGAGTTGTAGGTCGTGGGTTCGAACCCCGCCAGGCGCATTACTTTGCGTAATTTACTTCATCACCACTGCTCTCAAAACGGTGATGGAAAACATCGTGAGGAAACCGGCATGTCCTAGAACCAAAAGTTCGAAGACATGTGACATTCACCAATCCGCACTGGGCCCGCGTGGTGGATTATGGCCCACTCCCTCTCACTGAGAGGATGCTTGTGTCCCAGCAGTGGGAACATTATAGGCTGATGATAATGATGATGATGAGGATAAGTTATATGTCAGATAAAGAAGAATGTATTAAGCCAAATAAATATAAAGAAAATTAATTGTGATGGCAAAATCACTGGACAGCCGTAGTCGTTTTACCCGATTTTCGTAATTTGTGTCCTAGAAGAAGGACATAGATGGCCGAAAAATGCTAAAGACAACAAAATCAAGTAGTATTAAAGAGTACAGGAGAATTTACTGAAACTAAAAATGAAAACAGTAACCATACCTTGATAAATGTATAAAACCTTCGAAAGTATGCAAAATGGAACATTAGTATATGTATATTCCGATGGTCAAACAAAGATGGAGGTTAGCCAAATATGAAACATAAATTCGAATTTCGGCAAATAAACAGTTACCCTTATGGCAACAGAAAATAAGATGACTACGAAATAATGCAGGTATTCTCGTAATAAAAAAAACAAGTCAAAACACAATGCTTGTTGAATTGATCTAACACTTGTCAGACAAGAAGGGCAAATTAGCAGGCAAAGACAAAATGTTTATAACCGACGAAAAAAAAAGGATGAGGTTCTCAATTCGACATGTATATATATTTTTTTTAAACGTGGCCCACACTAGGAATTTCATCTGTATCATGGATACGTTTACAACCATTTTAATGCACATTCCATGTACACAACACCGCAACCAGGAAGAAATATTTGTTCCGCTCGGGAATTGAACCCACAACATGCATCTCAGCAGTTGATCGCTAGGCCACTGTGCCAACACTGTGGAATAAGCTGACAATCTTCCTTTGACCGGTAACACAATGGTAAAACTTAAAATAAAAATTAAACTAAAAACTACAACAAAACTTAATTCCGACAACTAAACCCAATTTTCCAAACCAAACCTTTACACAATAGCCATAAACTGTCAAGAAACCATCTTTATTCCACCAGATAACATTTCACAAACATATCTCCTAGAGTTTGAAATAAAAATGTAAATACTTTGGCAGCCCTAACGCATCGAGATAGAAGGAAGGTAGTCCGTATAATATTTTGGCTTACAAAACGAGTCCAAGTTTTAATAGTGTACCCCATGTTTATGTTATAGCCTTTCGTATCGGAAGTATGAACCTGTCCTTAGGGAGGAACTGATGTACAGCATATGGGATTTTTGGATGGATTTGTTTTTTTTTCGGTTGATATTTTTTTTTGTTTTGAGTTGATTTATGACTGTGTGTGTGCGAAGAGAGCAATTCTTAAAAAAATATGAGGATACATGAAAATGTTTGTAAGTTCAGCTAAACCGGTACTAATCGAGGGCTGACTGGTCATGGGCAACAAATAGATACTAATAAATACTTCTGTATATTTTACAACATCTACAAGTTGACTCTAATAGTTTAACTGAACCCAGACCAAATGCTTCCAAAATAAAGGACACACAGCATTTGACTCTACCTGAAAATTCGTTTTACATAAAAAATAAGTTATATTTTCAGGAAATATAGGTCAAACTTTGATAGAAATAGTACACTAACAAAGTAAGCTACCTAATACACTAGGAATAATACCACGATCCCGATCGTAGCACCGGTCTGCTACGGCTACGAGAGTGTGCTACGGCGTAGCAACTCGCGTAGACAAAACATTGTTACGTTGTACCCACTTTTAGCAAACTTTTAGTAAACATTGTTACGTTGTACCCACCACATTTTGTCTTTATTTAATATCTGTAATACCTTTTTTATTATAATACCTTTTTTATTAGGCAAAATATCAAAGTAATTTTCAGTCTAATATTTTACCTGAAATTTTGAAAAATGTTTATTACACTGTCATACATCATTTTCAGTTAAAGACCGTAAATAAAAGGAATCGCTTACTAATCTTAGGTAATCATTGTCCTATTGATGTTTTTATTTATCATTTTCTGCTCACATTTTATCTAAACTCATCTTCAAAACTTTACAACACACATTTTACTAACACCAAAAACAAACCAACCCAATTACCTTACCTTCACATTATTTAAATGAACTAAACAAACACAAAACCGATTACAATTTACAAAACACAGAATACATAGTCCGAACAAAATAGAACAACGTAAATAAAAGCCGGTAACTATCTCAAAATGTAACCAGGCCCGGTCATTACGCATAATCGCCGGGCAAAAACTACAAAAGCCCATAATTATTTACAACTACCGGTGTTTGCACACGTTTTAAAACTACCCGCCGACCGTCCCATCAAAGTCAGATAACGCGGGGAACTATGAGAAGCCTTGTTTATTGAGAGGATGTCACTGGGGTCCTGGTGTTCAGATTGGGAGGCTGGGGATATTGTGTATTGGTAGGTATTTTATAGGCATTTACGTTGAGTTTAATTTATTTACTGAGCTTTAAAACAGATAAGACAAAAGTTCACAGATGTTATTGTAAATGATAGAAATAAAGGCACTGAAAAAACAATCTATCTAAAACCTATTTTAAAATTATTATTTTTTAAATCTCTGCTCCACTCTAAAATTTCCTCGTGTCTCATCTCAAGGCTGCGTTTACAAACATAGAAACTCATATACACAAACGCCCAGAAACGGAACAACTACTCGTAGATCATAGAAATGTTGTACCGTGCGGGAATCGAACCCCCGACATGTAGAGAAGCAGTCCAATCGGATCATTCTCATGAGGACAGAAACGCAACTCGTCAGATTCGCAACTCGTCATCTCTCAGGATGGACTCGCAACTTGTCAGAAACGTAAGATATTGTAACGGGCCATCAAAATGATGAACTGAATGAAATGTATCTAATGAATATCCTGATTACAACAACTACTAGGTGAGCACAATGGTAGCGACCAGGCAAAAAGAAGAAGACAAAAAAATATAGTTTGAAAAGGCATATTTTAATTTTTGACGTCCATCTACTCGCTCTGAGTTACAGGATCTTACAGGAGATGAACGTCTTTGAAGATGGAAAACAGGCTACAGAATATTGAATACTCAAATAAATAGATATTTTTTCTCTTTCCACATAAATTTCCCAAAAACCTAATAATCATCAATAATAAAGTACCCGAATATGAACACACTGTTAAGCTATATATCCGCCGATAAGGCCTTTTGTATCTCAAAATAAATAAAATAGCTTAAATATGTCCGGTCGGGGACTCAAACATGGCGCCCGTGCCTGTACGAGACCGACAGTCGAGCATACTACACATATGTATGGAAATTACTACCAACGTACTAGTTTTGTGAGTAATACTGGGTTAGTGAATATGTTTCGTATCTTTTATGTGAGTTATCCTAAACTATAGAGGTATTTTCTTCTGTCTGCAGATTCTATCGTCAGACTTTTGGAAAAATGAATTCGCATGGTTAGAACGCAACGCGCCGTCAACCCAAGCAAGTTCCATGTTCGGACAGCGAGACGTCCTGGTCTTAAAGTAAGTATAACTAAGTAGTAAGTATAAATAATTAGTACTTTCAGCCTATGAAAGGTTGTTTAATGTTTTACAATAACTCTGTATAAATACTTACATCGAAAATAGGAAAGTTTAATCTTAATCTTTTAATCTTTTTTTTTCTGTAACGATAAACTATATCTATTTTCGAATTTTATCCTTTATTTGTAATTGTTGCAATTTCACACTTCCATTATTCTAAGCCAATGCTGCAATGGCAAGAATGAAGAGATAGCGAAAAACAATAAAGGAAGATAGGCACAATTTTGAATTGTATTATTTTAAAGCCTAGTAATAATACATTTGTGTTATACTGCCACTAGTTACCCCGTTTTATCATTTAACAACAGCTGTATCAGGTGGAAAAAATATTAATGGTCCAAATTAATAATTAGGTAAAGAAATCATTAATTACTGGTAAAACACACAGCAGCTGTCACCTCCCTATTCAACATCTAAACTTTCCAAATACCATCAAGCCTATACCAATTAAAGGCACCAGCAGTAGCAATAACAATAAAAATAAAAAACTTTAATAAACAATGAAACACGAGGCTGCTGCGAATTCGCCAAAAACACGGCCCCGACGCGATTACTGCCCCTTAACTCGGTATAATTACGGTCATTTGGTGTCATCTTACCCTTAACGAGATCATCAACACAGCACCAGTGTTGAGCTACGAAGATTTGTGTGCACAACCCAGGAGACAAGATTTGGAGTAATGTGGACACGGTAACAATGTGATTTTGGGAATTTTATACAGAAAAAATATTTAGGAGGAAAATTCTAACACAAACGCTTGTTTGCTTGAATAAAGCTCTTGCTTGTGTCTTCGCTTGCAATTATTTAGAATCATAGAAACAATACTTAAGGCGGCATCTTTTAACATTATGAACGTTAATTGTTGACTTTCTGGGAACAGTATTTTATTCACGATCAAATAAAAAGAATACCTTATGCTCGTCTCTTTACATCTGACAACATAAATGCAAAATTTGAGGATTATTAATTCAGTGATTTGAGCGTGAAAAGTTAACAAACAAACTTATTTCCGCATTCAAATTTATAATATTAGTAAGCATACCTATGTTTATTTTCACGATGTTTTTCTTCACCGATGTGGGAGTGAAGTAGTAACATTCTGCCCGATGATAAAAACACGATGTCTACGAATAATGAGCGATTACATCCCGCACAGAATATGTTTCGGCTGATTAAATAATGATGCTGGTCATAATAATGTAAAAAAAATAGTAGAATTATACATTTTTTGTCACCTCCATCTTTTCTGTCTTCGGCTGTCCCCATCAGTATAAAGCTTCAAACTATAAATAATATTTTAAATTAATGCTAATGCTTTTGGTTCGCCTAAATGTCGGGTAGACGTTATAACTCAACGTAAGGCGACGTTGGCTGGTTAATGTACGAATTTGCCGGTTATTTGCCGTTATTTATTATGATTACCCGGGCTAAGCCTTGATCGATAAGTAGTCAAGGTGCGTGGATTTATAATGCGGTTAAAGTGCTGAATTCGGTAGTTTTGCAGAAGGTTATATGTCATAGTTTAATTGTGGGCTGTTAGAGGTTAAGGAGGTGCCTAAATGGGCTATCTTTTACGGTTTAACTATGCGTAGAAATTCTGTAGGCTAGTTACAGCATTTAGATGTTAAAAGACAGTGATTAAAATGTAATTTATTTCCAAATCATTCTTAAGGGAAAAAAGCAATGAAAGAAAGAGCACAAAGTAACCGTCTTATGACACACGTAAAAATATTCTTATTTACAATAATAACTTACGAAAAGTTGGCTAAAATAGTTGACAAAGTAACAAGGTTCTTTTAATAAAATCTTTGCACGTGGAACATGTTGCAGGCACAGTTCCAAATAAATGTTTAACTCAGTTCGAACCTACGACCTAGAAATCCTAAGCCAAAGACATACAACCATCACGACGAATCTCATAACATAATTTGGATAAAAACAAAATGGCTATATACAATTACACCATTCAGCATTAGGATAACTATCCCAGTATAACATAAAGTATGAAGTAACAATAAAAATAACAAATGTGCGCACAGCACGGATAAGATTAATAACGGAAGAATTTATGTGAAAATAAATTTATTTGACGGAGTTAAGTGGCTATACTTCATTGATGTGTCATCTACAATGGGTTGAAAGGGTCATATCGTCACTGTGTTATTGTTTCTTGTAATATCAAAGATTCTGAGTCATAAGAACTTGGATTAAATAACTTTTGAGGTCATATTTGGCGTCCAGAGCTTATAGTCTAAATTATGTCCAATAATACTCTCTGAAATTAAGATTCTTACAACTGTAGAGTCTTGATTGGTTTATCAGAGAAATAAAAGATAATAATTACTACAAACATAGCAGTAGCAAGGCCAGATCGTCAGTTACCTTGTCTCAACATAAATTATGGTATTTTTCTTTAAATCCTTTTGAAAAATAAAATTCACGGAATGAAACTACAATTCTGTAAACGTCGTGTATATAACTAATAATTACGTACTTATAGAATAGTACCAAAGAAAAAATGATGATGATAATCCATTGCAAACTACTCATATTTTATACTTCAATTACGACATGACATTTCATGATGAATTTCTTTTTTTTTAGCCCGTGCTGTTTTCTTCAACCGACTACTTATAAGACCCCGGTGGTCAAAATCGGCACAAATTATACAGCCTTCTTTTTTATTTCATAAAAGGCCTGTCTTGACGCCTTTGTGCAATGCCTGTTAAGACACATACGTTGAAAGATTGTAATGGTCTTCTCTGAGCTTCGATACGCAATAAAAAATGAACACTATCCAACAAAGCTACCGTACATAAATACCAAAAATCATTACCGAACCGCTAGAAATCAAACAAACGAAACTCAACCCTCAAAATCTAATAGCAAATCAAACAGTAGAACACCGCGGGTACTTTCGACCCATCCACCCTAACTTGAGTTATTTGCCCAAGTTATCGGCCCACCGTTTATCACTAAAATGTCACATTTAATAATAATTAATGATAATTGCCTTCTAGCTTACGACAAAGGCGATCGGCCGATTCTCATAAGTTATTTCAGTTTAAGTTAGAGAACACTTGGAATTTGAGTAGAGAACTGTATCTTGTGTAGTTCGGTGTAAGTGGGGATTGGGAATGGGGTGGAGTCGATGTGATAATAAGAGAGCTTTTGTATGTTTGACATCTAGTTCGTGATTTTGGGAGAATAAATTGACTAATTCAGTGGTTTTAAACATAATAGGGATTTGATTTTTACAGTTTATAATGTGTTTTTAAAAACATGGTTCGTTGATACATTTCTTTTGAATTAAATCTAAAGAAACGTTGATTTAAAATTATCGGTTTTATTAATATAACGTAATTTGTTGCAAGCTATACAAAAGTATAAATAAAGTAAAGTCTGCTGCTAGCTATTCCCAGTTACTGGTACATATCATGCTGGCACAGTCTTGCAACACATTAGAATTACTAACACTGTACTTACAGTCATCTTACTCACTCATTACAACAAAAATAACACCGACGACTCCACAGCACCCCTGTCCTCAACGAGTATTCTTAATCACTTAGCATTGGTAAATGTTCGCACGACAAGGTAAACAATATGAAGACTACAAGTTGAACTATAACTCTTGTGTTACGTATAAAGTTGTGCTCCTACGCAAACGGCTGCATTGTTCTATGTTTGACTAGCAGACCGAGTTCCGCTGTGACACTGGTGTTGGGATGTGACTGTAAGCGGATTGGGCCTAAGTGTGTAGTGTTTCGAGTTAATGGTATCGGTGTCTTGGAAACCAATCTTTGAGTGTCTATTGACAACTTTCAAATTTTATATGACCTGCAAGATCAGGATAGATCTGTCTATTGGCTCGTAAGGTATGATAGACACGAATTTAGGCGAAGAATTTTCAGAGTTTTTTTTTTTTATGTTACATTATCAAATGAGTCTTTCCACACTAAGTGGGACGGGAGGGACTGCCAAACTTGTACTGACTAAAATCACGGCGATCCTTCAAGAGCCCTTTACGGTCCAGGGTCAGGTTTCCTGCTGATATAGTCTCGCGACCCCGGCTTCTGTGAGAATGTGTTGGTTCTCACAGTTTGGAAAAAAAACGGTTGATATCTTAATGTTTGTGGTTCTGTGCAGGATAAGTTCAAAATAAATTATTAACATGTAAAAAAAATGTAATGAGCTTTTCAAGCTCACTAGTCAAATTAGACATGTTGACAGCATCAATTAATTGCAAATTAGCCCATCAGTTAGAGTTTAGAAATATAGTCGACACTAACTTATTCTTTCAGTCAAATACCCTGTTCATCTTTTCTTTATATACGTACTTTGTTTTCTTCCGTTTTATATAATTACTTACTTATCAACTTGGTGTACATTTTCACCTGATAATAAACAACTCTATAAGTATTTCTGTCTTTTTCAACAACTGTATTGACGTACCTTCTCAAGGCAGTTTTCTTAAGCCTATAACGAAACAAAATCACCATTTTTAATTCCCTTCGAGAGCAACTAAAGGGTTAATCGATCGAACTCGATCAAGAATACAGAGGGGATAGTCCCCCCTTGGATATTAGCAAGGTGTTTCTCATTGTCCCGGTAAGTTTCAGTTCTATTGGAATTTGTTCCAAAACTCAATGTAAACGGCACTGAAGGATAAAGATCTTCGTTTGACAAAGCTAGGTTTAGAGAAGGCAAGGTAAGGCTTAGATTAAAATAAGGTTAGAAAATTAACAACCAAAGTGATTTTATTGTATTGTGACTTTTATACTCATGACTAAACGCACAATCGTCCAACAGGCAATTTGGTCAAATCAAGTTTTTTTTTATATGTTTTATTATTTTAGAATAAGATTTTAGAAGTAAATCACAATAGCATAACCAGCAGCAAATACTATAATAGACATTAACACAAAAAAAAACTATAATATTTATTTTGTAGTTGATGATGAACACTGGGAAGAAAGGAACTGGAAAATCTAGAAATTAGTTTGTTTTACAAACTAAATTCATAAAGATTTCTCTCATCATTATCATTTGCATAATTTTCAGGTCAAAAGCAAGCCTAATATTTCTATAAAAAAATATTGTGGTTTTATTAGACTAAAGTCTCTTTTACATTTCTAAACGTTCTCTGTTCTACTCTTGTCAGTCGCGGATTATATCGGCGATCTCTTTGTTGGTCGCTCATATCGCGTTGGATTAACTGGGACTTTTCGATACCTGCTGAAATAAGGACCTTGAGGATCTTGGGAGAACTGGAAGTGGCAAAAGGCTGGTGACCTGTTTTTTGGTAACTTTTTTTTGGACTCGGCAATCAGGGAACGGTAGCAGGCTAATATCATTCACTTTCAAAGCGTTCTGTTCTTTTCTACATCGATTCTGAAACTTACTACTACAAATACGTCTATTTTTCCAACACATTTTTCACTTTTTCATCATTGTTATTAGTTACTGTACGAATGCCACTGTGTCTACTTCTATGGCCACGACTTATTTATTATAGGTATCCAAGAAGGTTTCCGTATTTTTTGACATTTATTTTCTTTCATACAATTTTAAATGGCCATGTTTTTTACTGGCCACTATTAAAAAAATACATCTCTTTGGAACTGTTTTTATTTTGAATTTTTAAAATCATTTCTGGTGGATAGCAAATGAGTCAGAACTCTGGAAGCAGCATAACGTGGGCGTGTTTTAGGATATTCAGCAAATAAAGCAAGGATTAACAGTATTCACATTGTAAAGTCTCGACACAAAAAGAACAATCATCATTTTAAAATACTCCGACGTATGACAGATGCTAGAGCAAAGGCACCGTTTTTTGCAACGGTTCATTGGCAATTTAGATTGCCTTGTAAGTTTTGAGGTACCCCCAATTAGCACCTTTAACGGAACCAGGAAGCTTAACCTCATTCAGTCCCAACCACGAACCCTTTCCAAACTCTATACCTCCTTCACTTATCGACATTTGGGCCCTTTTAATATGAGATCGTCGAAGTTATTTAGATTTTATCTCCAACACGTTGTATTGAGGTGGATAAATGAGTTCTGTTGCTTTAACGAAGTTGTATCACTATCGGATCTTTTCGCTTTGTGTTGCTAAAATTTGTTCAGATTAAGATAACACTGATGTTGGCTCTCGTTTTGATTAAGTTTAAGAATTTCGGGTACTATTGTCTATTGTTGGTGTTGTGTCAAGTATCTTGTGTTCCTATGGGAGGTATTGAGATTGGTATTGTTAATGTCAGTAGTAGAGTGTAGTTCAATTTTTTCATGCTGTTCATCAGCTTATTTAGGTTTTTCATAGTTTGTATTTTTGGGTCCTTGTGTAACTCGTATGATGATTACTTGTTTCATAATAATTTGTATTTAATCTTTTATAATTGTTTAAAACTCAAAAATAAAAATTTGTTGGTAGGAATTAGAAATTTTCTTCAAAATCCTTAAAGTTGTTTTTTTATAAAGCCTTCAGCTTAAAACTCAATTGACGTACTGTGTTTAAGACAAAATCGTATCTTTAATCATAGTCATTTTAATTCCTGGGAAATTAAGCTAATATACAAAAGTTATTCTTTCGAAAAATTTTATTTCTGATCGTTAAATAGTTTACGTCAAGAAACACACATTTTCTTTCTCTTTTCAACAATAAATTTTTTCCGTACCATCACGAAAAGTCAAATATCTATTCAAATTCCGTTAGCTAATAATGTAGCGATCTATAAAGTTCACAGTGATCGTGTTAAAACGAGGGTAGTCTTACAAACGGACTGCGTTAACGTTTCGTTCTTTAATTAAACAGTAATTAGTTACCGATTAACAAGAGTGCTCGTGTACCAAATAATGCTGGGTTGTAAGCTTTTTGAGGTCCCTTTGTTTTGGGTGTTTTTTTAGTTTTAGTTGGGTAGTTCGTGTCATTGACAAAAACACTGTTTTATTTTTGTCAAATCATGGACCACTTTTTTACTTTACGAAAACTCATCAACATCATCAGTATTCACTGCTGAATCCAGGCGTCTCCAATCGCACGCCTTCAATTTTATTTAAGGCTTTTACTTAAGACTGAGACGAATCTCCGCTAACTCACCCAGAAGAATCTATAACTCCTGCGCACCAGTGGAATACAGTCGAAACATTTTGGACTCGTCCTTCTACACTATGGTGGTCGCGAGCCGGTCGGCCTTGCTGAGACCTCAGCATCGGAAAAATATTGTCAATGGGATAAGGTAAAGTTATCTAGCAGAATATCAGATGAACTTCTACTTAACAACTTTTTTTTTTTAGCGTGGTAATATCATCAAATGAGTCCTCCGGCCCCGGGCAGGGCGGGAGGGATTGTCAGACTTTTACTGACTAAAATCCACGGTGTCCTTCAATAGCATGTTATGTTCCGTGGTCACGGTAAGGAAATAATCCCGCGACCCTACTTAACAGCTACTTAAAATTATTAAAGAACAAACAATTTCGTAAGTTACCCCAAGACATGGTCTCAGTTCTGGCAACACCGAAGCTACTTGTTTTGCGTAGCCCGCCCGCGCCGCTCTCGACAAATGAGGCGATCGCGCCCTCCTACAAATTGGCCACATTAATATAGACAGGGTTATACGATGTTCGCGGAGAGAAAGTGCGCGGTTTGAAAGAGAATAAAAAAAGTTTAGAAATCGTTTTGTTAGCAACAAGTGTGTTTTGGTAATGAAAAAAAAAACAGTCATACTAAAATCGTTTTATTTGGGTTATCACTATCGTGATGAGGCAAACAGGGGCGTATTCCACATAATGGAAAGACCAGATCTATACTACCTGCTTCATTGGCTTCACTTGAGATGAAAACTCATGTGTATAAATAATGAAAAGACGAATCCGAATATAACTAACAATCAATAATCTCGGAAGTAACGCAGAATATTGCATTATTATAGAGGGGGAGGCCTATGTTCAGCAGTGCACGTCTTTCGGCTGATGATGATGATGATAATATTGCATTGAGCTTATTGTGTTTTCATTAATTAACCTTTATCATTATTCTGCCTCAAACCCCAATTCATTAGGGGTCTTTCCTGTTACTTATCATCAATCAGTGTGACCTCCTCTTTCGCTATTACATAGTCCATTCATCGTTTCTTTAGTGTTCCACACTTTTATCCATCCAAATTCATACTCTAGAAACTTTTTTCACCAATTCTTTGTTCGTATTGCTCATACAATGACAACTGATTAGCAGAACCTTCAATTTAGCAACTATTTTTACTTACTTTCCTTCTAGTTAAAACCTCTCCCATGGTAGAGTCGCATGGGGTGTAATGTGTAGGATGCCTGTGTCGATTCGGTAACGGAGCCTGTCGAACGCTCGTCTCGCGAACGCGCCAAGCATAGCCTCGGAGTGTAGTACTGGAGCACATAAGACATTTTTATCAAATTATTATTTCCCTAAAGAGAAAATAAAGAAATAATAAATAAAAACTAAAAAAGAAACTCATCATCATCATGATTTTTAATTTAACACCGAATTTTCCACAATTCTGGGCCCAAAGACCGACACTATCTAGTACTTTCAAACGAGTGATTCAAGAACGACCATGTTTTAAAATTAATGCGGTATTCATTTCGTTGGATTGCACTAATATAATGAATTTTCTTTTTAAGTGATATGAGTGGTAATGAAAACTAATTTACTGGATGTTACTAAATGTTGCCAAAGATTACAATTTTTAAAAATATGGTAGAAAATAAAACGTTTTTGAAAATGACTGTCTCTTATTAAACCGCTAACTATTAATAGTATCACGTAAAAATCGTACGTACCCCAGAAGATTTTCTAGGTATTATCAAAAAATAACTTACTAAGCCCATAAAATAAGCCACCAGCTCCCGAACTCCACGGCGAGCCTCCCGTCAATAAGTGCCGAAGTGATATCGGTTTAATTCGCGCGTCTTGACGCCAAGCCGAGGTCGAGGTGAGCCGGAATGTTAATTACATAGACTGATCGCCTTTCCTACTGTATACGCCATTTCTCTGCGGGAAGACATCGGGGTGAAAGAATGATTGGTGAAGGAATTCGGCTGTCGTACGCCCATTTGACTTGGGAAGGTGATGTGTTGTCTTCGATGTAAGGTGTGACGCGGGTATTTAATTGCGTAAAAGGCTTAAATGACTTCTTGGTAAAAAGGAGCAGTTTAGAGCAATAAAACATGCAACACATTTTCCCATTCACATGAGAGGATAGATGGTTGTGTCACGTAAAAACTACTGAATACATTCAAATGAATGAAAATCACACACATAGATCGTTCTTGCGAGTGAAGCTGCGGGCGACAAAGAAAGATAGTATTTTAATATTTCGAAGGTGGTAAAATTAAAAAATAGTCCTAGTTCTTGTTGGACCATGCCAGGGACTGTCACACTCCTATCGTCTTACTACAAAAAAGTTAAACATCTTTTGAACACTTGTATATAAAAATTGTCAACGTCAAAACGACATTTGACATAGGGTCTTTTTGCAATAACACTTTTTTTAGACAAGTGTTTATCAGATGTTTAACTTTTTGTATTAAGACAGTTACTGTCTAATATCTACAGTGTTCCTTGTATAGTCCATTACGTTCTAGAGTCACAGTTTCCCGTTGAGATAGTTCCACGACGCTAGCAAGAAAGATCGGCTACAAGTAGTGGGTAGTCAATCACAAGACATAATAATCTCTCAACATAAATTTGACTTTTAATGTGTTGCTAAACCTACAGAGATCAAGCTTGACTTGTAATCAACTTTCTAGACTAAATGCATTCTCAAAATCACCACCATAGCATCGTTCTCTTCAAAAACAACACCATCAAAAAAGTCAAGTCAATTATACTCAGTCCCAATTACGTACGGCAATACTAAAACGAACAAAGAACAAAGCAATAGCAATGGCGATACACAACAGTCTCTATCGGGGATGAGACAATGCAAAAAGGCGCTAATTTCCCGAAACGAAAAAGTGGTAACGATTATGCGTTGCGGAGCCAGCACGTTTGTCTCGCGATAACGCGCGCTTACAATTAGCATGGATGCTGTTATGTTAGAGTGCTGTTTTTGTATGCAGAGGTAGGAAAAATATATGCAATTTTTGAGAGAAAATTGAGCTTTCTCACAAAAATTTTAAGGCAGGTTGCAGGTTACCAATTTGCAATCTGACTGCCGAAGAAAACATGTAGCCTCTACGACTACTTGCTTTAAATTAGAATCGTATTTTTTTTTCTTGCAGTTGTTTTTATTAATCTGCAGATATTATGTATCTAAGGTTAAGTCAATACAATTTTTTCCAATTCATCATCTGTATGCCACTGTATTTACTTCTATACAACTTATTTACTTTCCCCAAGGAGATTTCTGTTTTTTTTATTTATAATTTGATAATTATGGTCATCAATTTGCTGGCAACTATATAAAAATATATTTTTAAAAACTTCTCTGGCACATAGCAAGTGAGTCAGCAGGACTCTGGAAGAACCATTGATGGCACAATAACGTGGTCGTGTTTTAGGATGTTCAGCAAATGAAGTAAGGATTCACAGTATTCACGTTGTAAAGTCCCGACATAATAATCACAATCATCATTACATATACTTAGATGCTAGTGTAAAGGTATCGTTCTCTGCAACGGTTTATTGGCAATCTACATTGGCTATGTAATTTTTGAGGTACACCCAATTAGCACCTCTAACGGAACCAGGAAGCTTAACCTCATTCAGACCCAACCACGAACCCTTTCCAAACTCTATACCTCTTTCACTTATCGACATTTGGGCCCTTTTAATATGAAATCGTCGAAGTTATTTAGATTTTATCTCCAACACGTTGTATTGAGGTGGATAAATGAGTTCTGTTGCTTTAACGAAGTTCTATCACTATCGGATCGCGCTTTGTGTTGCTAAAATTTGTTCAGATTAAGATAACACTGATGTTGGCTCTCGTTTTGATTAAGTTTGAGAATTTCGGGTACTGTTGTCTATTGTTGGTGTTGTGTCAGGTATCTTGTGTTGCTATGGGAGGTATTGAGATTGGTATTGAAAGAAAAACATTTATTGGCACACGCCACAAGTGCACACAGTAAACAAGAAACAAAGAAAAAGAACTTAAAACTAAACAATTTAGAAAATAAATTTATGTTTTAACTAAGCCGAACTTGAATGAATATACCTACTGTGTGACTCACGGCTGCGCCAAATAGGCCCATTTCAGCAAAATGTCGGACAAACTATTAACTATTAACTTATTAATTATTAACTATTGCTAATGTCAGTAGAGTGTAGTTCAATATTTTCATGTTGTTCGTCACCCTTTTTTAGGTATTTTCATAGTTTGTTATTTTTTTGTCCAGAAATGTTTAACTGTTTATGTAACTCGAATGGTGATTATTTGTTTCATAATAATTTGTATTTAATCTTTTATAATTGTTGAAAACTCAAAAATAAAAAATTGTAGGTATTAGAAATTATATGAAGCCTTCAGCTTAAAACTCAATTGAAGTGCTGTTTTAAAGACAAAATCGTATCATTAATCATACTCATTTAAAATTCCGGGGAAATTAAGCTTCTTTACAAAAGTTATTATTTCGAAAATATTATTTCTGATCGTTTAATAGTTTACGTTAAGAAACACGCATTTTCTTTCTCTTTTCAATAATAAAATTTTTCCGTACCATCACGAAAAGTCAAATATCCATTCAAATTCCGTTAGCTAATAATGTAGCGATCTATAAAGTTCACAGTGATCGTGTTAAAACGAGGGTAGTCTTACAAACGGACTGCGTTAACGTTTCGTTCTTTAATTAAACAGTAATTAGTTACCGATTAACAAGAGTGCTCGTGTACCAAATAATGCTGGGTTGTAAGCTTTTTGAGGTCCCTTTGTTTTGGGTGTTTTTTTAGTTTTAGTTGGGTAGTTCGTGTCTTTGACAAAACCACTGTTTTATTTTTCGTAGAATGATTCCCGTTGGATCCCACTTTTGAATCCCACTTGAATATTTTTCCCGTTGGAAGTCGTCCCACAAAAAATCATGGGCCACTTTTTTATTTTACAAAGTCATCAACATCATTTTCACTGCTGAACACTGGCGTCTCCAATCGCATGCCATCAAATTTATATAGAAACGCTAACTAGGCTTTTACTTAAGACTGAGATGAATCTCTGCTAACTCACCCAGAAGTATCTAGAACTCCTGCGCACCAATGGAATACAGTCGAAACAGTTTGGACTCGCCTTTAGCACTATGGTGGTATCGAGCCAGTCGGCCGTGGTGAGACCTCAGCATCGGCTCAATTGGATAGGGTAAAGTTGTCTAGCAGAATATCAGATGAACTTCTACTAAACAGCTACTTAAAATTATTAAAGAACAAACAATTTTGTAAGTTACCCCAAGACATGGTCTCAGTTCTGGCAACACCGAAGCTACTTGTTTTGCGTAGCCCGCCCGCGCCGCTCTCGACAAATGAGGCGATCGCGCCCTCCTACAAATTGGCCACATTAATATAGACAGGGTTACACGATGTTCGCGGAGAGAAAGTGCGCGGTTTGAAAGAGAATAAAAAAAGTTTAGAAATCGTTTTGTTAGCAACAAGTGTCTTTTGGTAATGAAAAAAAAACAGTCATACTAAAAAAATATTATTTGGGTTATCACTGTCGTGATGATGCAAGCAGAGGCGTATTCCACATAACAGGAAAGACAGGACCTATACTACCTGCCTCACCGGCTTTACATAATGAGATGAAAACTCATTTGTATAATGTAAAGACGAATCCGAACATACATAACTATTAATAATCTCGGAATTTACGACCGCAGAATATTGCATTATTATAGAGGGAGAGGCCTATGTTCAGCAGTGCACGTCTTTCGGCTGATGATGATGACGATAATATTGCATTGAGCTTATTGTGTTTTCATTAATTTACCTTTATCATTATTCTACCTCTAACCCCAATTAATAAGGGCTCTTTCCTGTTACTTTTCATTAGTCAGTGTGACCTCCTTTTTTGCTATTACTTCCATCTATCGTTTCTTTAGTGTTCCACACTTATAACCATCTAAATTCACACTCTTAAAAACTTTCTTCACCAAGTATATGTTCGTATTCCTTTTTATCATTTGCTTCTACCATGACAACTGATTACCACACAATTTTCAAACACCTGCACAACCTTCAATCTAGCAACTATTTTTATTTACTTTCCTTTTAGTTAAAAGCTCCCCCATAGTACAGTCGCATGGGGTGTAATGTGTAGGATGCCTGTGTCGATTCGGTAACGGAGCCTGTCGAACGCTCGTCTCGCGCCAAGCATAGCCTCGGAGTGTAGTAATGGAGCGCATAAGACAATTTTCTCAAATTATTACAAACTAGCGACCCGTCTCGGCTCCACATGGGTACAATATCTACTATATTATGCAAGTTATTTACATATAAACTTTATTTTTGAATCAGTCTATCTATTAAAAAAACCGCATCATAATTCGATACGTGTTTTTAAAGATCTAAGCACAAGGACAGACAGATAGTGGGAAGTGACTTTTGTTTTATACTATGTTTTGAAAAGAAAATAAGTCTTGTAGAAAATAGAAACTCAACTAGGTACGAGTATATTGTTTGGGTATTTCACTTCGTTACAGTTGGGTTGCACTTAAATATAATATCAATGAATATTTAAAGTGATATGAGGGGTAAAGAAAACTCAATTTACTGGATTATACCGACTAACTGATATTTATAATAAATATGTTAGAAATACAAACGCCTTTTGAAAATGATTATCTCTTGTTAAATTGCGAGGTATTCGTATAACGAAATATAACGTACCCCACGAGATTTAATAATTAGATACTTTGTTCAAAAAAACCGAAGCCCATGAAATAAGCCACTAGCTCCCGAACTCCACGGCGAGCCTCCCGTCAATAAGTGCCGAAGTGATATCGGTTTAATTCGCGCGTCTTGACGCCAAGCCGAGGTCGAGGTGAGCCGGAATGTTAATTACATAGACTGATCGCCTTTCCTACTGTATACGCCATTTCTCTGCGGGAAGACATCGGGGTGAAAGAATGATTGGTGAAGGAATTCGGCTGTCGTACGCCCATTTGACTTGGGAAGGTGATGTGTTGACTTCGATGTAAGGTGTGACACGGGTATTTAATTGCGTAAAAGGCTTTAATGACTTCTTGGTGAAAAGTAGCAGTTTAGAGCAAAAAAACATGCAACACATTTTCCCATTCACATGAGAGGATAGATGGTTGTATCACGTAAAAACTACTGAATACATTCAAATGAATGAAAATCACACACATAGATAGTTCTTGCGAGTGAAGCTGCCGGCGACAAAGAAAGATAGCATTTTTTTATTTCGAAGGTGGTAAAATTAAAAATGAGTCCTAGTCCTTGTTGGAGCACGCCAGGGACTGTCATACAACTATCGTGTTATTACAAATAAGTTAAACATCTGTTGAAAACTTGTCTATAAAAATTGTCAACGTCAAAACGACATTTGACATAGAGTCATTTTTGCAATAATACATTTTTAGTGTTCAACAGATGTTTAACTGTTTGTAGTAAGACAGTTACTGTCTAATATCTACAGTGTTCCTTCTATAGCCCTTTACGTTCCAGAGTAACAATTTCCCGTAAAAACAGTTCTACGACCCTAGCAAGAAAGATCGGCTACAAGAAGTGGGTAGTCAATCACAAGACATACAATCTCTCAACATGAATTTGACTTTTAATAAATGTGTTGCTAAACCTACAGAGAACAAGCTTGACTTGTAATCAACTTTCTAGACAAAATGCATTCTCAAAATCACCACCATAGCATCGTTCTCTTCAAAAATAACACCATCAAAAAAGTCAAGTCAATTATACTCAGTCCCAATTACGTACGGCAATACTAAAACGAACAAAGAACAAAGCAATAGCAATGGCGATACACAACAGTCTCTATCGAGGATGAGACAATGCAAAAAGGCGCTAATTTCCCGAAACGAAAAAGTGGTAACGATTATGCGTTGCGGAGCCAGCACGTTTGTCTCGCGATAACGCGCGCTTACAATCAGCATGGATGCTGTTATGTTAGAGTGCTGTTTTTGTATGCAGAGGTAGGAAAAATATGCAATTTTTGAGAGAAAATTGAGCTTTCTCACATTTTTTTTAAGTTATGCTCTTGAATAATACCAAACAAAGAAGTACAGTCAGTTTGCAGGTTACCATTTTGCAATCTAGCATATTTTTTAAGGTTGAAAGTGCTTTTTTTTATTATTTGATGTGTGCAGGTTGATTATGTGGGTTCAGTAATTTTGTTTTGTCTTGGAAACAGCATACCAAACACACCAAAAACATCACAATACAGAAACATACCAAACACATCAAAAACATCACAATATCTATGAAGGGTAAAAATATCACCCTGTAAATTAAAAATCTTAGCAATCTAGAACTTTCTGTACACTTCAACATAATCCCATCCACTTTCGCAATTAGACGTGACTTGGCGACTATAATCGTTAATGTTTAGCACCGGTCACATATTTCTGTACCTTTGTGCAAATGCACCCTCCGTCTACCTCCTCGCCGACCAATCAGAGCAAGCCTTTACTGCTAACCGTTACTAGCTTTGATAGAACGTTCCTTTTTTAAAAGATTTCAAGCTTCGAATAGAAGCTTTTTCTGTAAGTACTAGCCAGTTAGAGTTTCATTGGCTTCTATGGTGCCAGCTGCAATTTTAAATGCAGTGATCTGTCTTTTGACAGCGATAGAATTTCTTGGCTTGAGATTATGGTCAAAAGGCCTAATCAAATTCTATTTTATCGAAACCAGATTTGTTACCCTTTCATGTGTTCACTATGATTGTTCGGGAACACCATATCTGTGTTGCTGTTTTCATGGCTGAATGTATAATCATGAAATTTTGTAAATACTACTATTACTACCTAAAAGCCAAAGTCGAAGAGTAAAACCAATCATAAATAGAAATAGGTGCCATTTGTCAAAAGCTTTACCAATTTTCAAACTACGAGATCAAATCTGATCAAGTCACAATTTAATCGAAATCAAAACACAAGGAAGCAGCGAAGACGTTTTTCCCCAATATTTTAATTATTCGCGGCAATATAAGCAATATTTACGAAGCCAGCCTAATTAGCAGCGGCACATATGGACTCCGCTGATTTCTCTGGGGCTCGCCTACCGTTTGATGGAGACTCCCAAGCCCTTTTATTTGTGAGGCCACGAAGAAAGAGATTGCTAATTTTGGAGTCAACGGGCTTACACATTTACATTCATATGATTATTGGCCTTGTGGACTACACAATATTATATTATTTATTGCATTATTTACGTCACGCAAAGATATTTTTGGGTGGGAACAGATGGGAGCGTCAGACTTTTGTGCTTTTACTGAGTAAAAATCCATCCTTTTACTTCGTTTGCCACAGTATCCTGCTTACTGCTTAGGCAATCCTTTGACTCTTCTATTTCGTTTATTAAATTTAATGTAGGTACTAATTTTATGTGCTTAAGTAGCACAATACATTATTAGAATAAGCATCACCATCTTTGCTTTCGTGGCCCACCGACTTCGTGAACTAACTTTCTCACTGACTAAAATATACAAAACTTAGTATTTTGCGGGTAGAATAAACAAAATATCCGGCTAATATCTATGTTAGCCAGGAATTGAAACAAAAATACTAAAAGGCTCCTCTTACTGCCACATTCTTTCACATCCAACATTTGTTTGAGAAATTAGAGCTGACTAAGACAACTAGACTAAGACGTATCTAAATATCTGCTGATTTATCATATATCTAAATCCTCAATTTTTCTTTCATTAATAACGCCCTCAAACAAAAAAGAAAATGAAGACATCAATTTACACTGTCTCCTAGCAGTAGAAACATTACAGAATTATGATTTTGTTTAAGTTTTAAATCTTTCAAACTAAATTAGTAAGTAAATAGCTAATCAAACAGAAAAAAAAATTGTAACTTTCGTAAATATAACTTTTCTTCTGACAAATTTTTAGAGAACACCGTTCTCCTTTTTAAAACCGCAAAATAAATGTACACCTACCCTCTTTCCCTTATAAGCTCAATTTTAAACCTCATCGTGGTTCAATTAATCCACCGTCTTCAGATATGTTCAATTAGGTTCTCATATCGTTGCGGCGTGATTTCTCTGAGGGGCAACCGGGCGTCAAACTTATGTGAGTGGTAGGAAAAATTACGACTCTCGTGTAATTCGGATGTTTCTTTACTTATTGAATTTCGGGATATAGGTGAAAGAAAATTCTTTTTTGTACTCTTTAGATGTGATGGTGATAATTATATTTGAATCAGAAAACTTATTTAAGAGCTAAAACTGTTTTTGCTTTTGAAAGAGAAAAAATATCAAAAAGTAGCAGTAAAATCTTATTTAAATGAAAACTGTGAAAATTCATAAAAAAAAGAGTTATTACAAAAATGAAAAAGCAAACAGAATTCAGAAGAATAATCTGTTCATATTAACCAAAGAAATTATAAGTTAGTCCCAAGGTGGGCGCCAATACCGGAAGCCCTTAAATATTCATACTCCGTGAAAAGTTGCGAAAAGATCCGCAGAACCTCATCAGATTATAAGTTGTGCGAGTCATCGCCTTAAAAATTAAGACTCTGGACGTAATGTGGGATTTTATGCCGCATTTAGTAAAATAATAGTTGGGAAAAGGCAAGGCAGATGATGATGACGTCGATGATGATTTGGTAAAAAAATAATTGATAAATTATCCATTTGAGTATAATAAGTACGTCACCTGATTATATTTGATTCAAAAGTGACAGGCACAAAAAAGATTTTATATTATAGAAAACACTGAAACATGATTGACAACTTAATTAATAATGTGGGTTGTTAATCAAAGTTTTGCTTTTAAATTTTTGCATAGAAATACGAAATAGAAATAAACGCAGTTGAAAAATAAAAGCCATCTAGATTCCCTGACATTCTAGTAATCAAACTATTGGCAGAACGACCGGCGCCGTCGACCGCTCGAGGCCAACTGACAAACTTTTAATTTCTTCACCACAGACATTGACGTTCGATTGCGATTGGCGGGAAAGTTACATTGCACAGATAACGCCAACTTTTGAATATAGAAGGTAGAAATGTAAAATGGATGCGTTCGTATTGGAGTTTTGAAGTGTATTAAATAAATCGATTCAGTTTTTACGAGGTCAAAGTTTTCCGATTGGAGCAGTTGTAATGGATTGTGATCGGTGTTCGTTATTTTAAAATAGTACATTTTATGGATAGATAACTGCAATAGCAGAGAAAACTTGACGTATCTCCACCTGCAAACTTTGTACCAACTATAGAAGATGTTACTTTTGATTCCCATCGAATGGAATGCAGCTGAATGCAAGTATTTTACATGAAACAATTTCCATACTCTTCAAATTATAGCACAGAAACAATACAAAGCACGAAACGAATATAATATCCTAAGTAACATTTTTTCTATTACCTGATAACCAGATCCTGGTGACGTAATCAAGTAAAAAACACAGTGTCAGTTATTAGCCGGGTCAGCGGATCTCACTAATGACGCATGTCGGATTGCTAAACAATGTTTTAATGTGAAACACCCTTACGCAGATGGCACGGGTTATTTGCTTAGGACAACCAAACTGCCGACCGTTTAGCGACCGACCCGTCAGCGGGAGTCGCCACAAGGGATGGGCGGCAGCGGGTGGGATTTCATTGTACCATATCTGCATTGAAGTTCATCATTCCACTGAATCCAAGGTGCTTAGTCCATCTTTAAAGAATAAGACAATTCGGGTCTTATAGACTACTAACTACACTATTTCTGAATCTACATATTCAATAAACTAAATATTCACAAAAGAAACCAAATTAAAATTATTTTTAAATATTTCTTTTATTCATTTTTAACCTGTCTTGTCCTAAGTATAAATAATTAAAAAACACAAAGACATTTACGCGTCAATCCTCCGCATTAGTGTAATCCGGGAAAGTGCCCAAAAAGAGGCAGCATTGCTACATTGAATGGCAATGCTAGTTTCGCCAGCCACGAGACCATATTTAATTATTTTCCAACCTATTACAAGAAGAGAGATTATATAATTCCGAGATAGATATATGCTCACTTAAGTAAGTCTGTGTAGCTTCGATGCTTACCTAAATGAACACACATACCAAGGTATTTTCCGTCTCTTCTTTTCTGGAATATTTTTCTTAGCCTCAGTTGAATCAATTTTCTGCTTTGTTTATTATAATTATTATAAGGATTAAACTGGGAAAATACCCATTTCCAGCCATAGATTGCGATACATCGAGTTAATTGGACATGGCAAAAAAAACGATCCTAACACTAGAAGAAACTAAAAATCGCTTGTCTGCCATAACTCACACCACCATTATACAGGCTGATACAGGTGCGAGATTAAATGGCCGCCGTGTATACAGGGTGTTCATTACGATATTGCTGTGAGTACAACGAATATTGCGAGCGGTTTTTATTAGGAATGTCATAACGCTTTACTCTTTTGATGAGAATTGAAAATGTGTTTGATTTGCTGTTGTAAAGGGACATGGTGTCATTGTTTATTGTTGGAATATTCGCTTTTCGATGTGCGATGATTTTAATGGATACGTTAATTTGTTTAGATTTGTTTTTTATCTGGACGAAGGGTTAATTTTCATTGTGATTGTCATGACGATGACGGGTCGACAATTTTTTTTTTTTGGTGGCATCATGTCCAATTTTATTGACGAATTCGCTGTTGTGTATTTCTACAAAACTCCCTACATTAGAAACTTGGAACTCGTATTCTTGACAACATGTTTATGTAATTGATTCAGTGAATAATTTACTTCTCAAGATGCAAACGTCGTGAGAGTCACGGGTAACCCGTGGATGCATATATGTATATAGCAATAGCCTTTGTTCAGCAGTGAACGTCTTCGGGCTGATAATGATAATATAGAATTTAAACTGAAAAATATACTAGGTATCACAAATGTAAGCGTTCATTTACACTTCTGCCCAAACCTTCCAAAGAACACAGGCGTCATGATTTCTTTTCCTGAATAAATAATACCTTGGTAACACCGAAGCCTACTTAAACAAATCCAATTGACCTCCAAAAAGAATACCTTCACAATACCTACCTAATCACATAGGTAATATTAATTTAGTGTACTGGGGTAGCACAATATCTACCCTAACGACACGACATCCGGACACTAGCCGGACAGCCGGTAAACAACCGGATGGGAACCGTTACGAACGAGTATTGTACGCACTATTTGTGTATGGTCTTTCTTACGTACGGTAGGTACCTACCTGAATTCTGAAGGTCGTTCTTCTTAAAAATAATAGAGCTAATGCTATGGCGTTTTTGGGTTACATTGATAACAAACATGAACTTTGAATGAGTGTCATTTCATTAAAGCTGTTTTATAATGGAAGGATGTACTTTAAAATGGTTCGCTAGTTGATCTTCTTCTTCTTCTACTCTTCTGATCCCATGATGAGCTTGGGTCTATAGGTTTTCAAGTTGGGGGTATCATCAGGGACATACATAAAGTCCTCAAAGATGCACTTAACTTGTTAAGACATTGTTTGAAGGCATTTTATGAAATTGGAAAACCGTATTGAATTCTTCCAATTCTAGCCTACAAAGATTTTTTGGTCTGCTTTGAGGTTAATCCCCGCCAAGAAGGACTCTACACCGGGAAACTAGACCACAGGCTACCTGTAGCCTTCGGCGATGTCTGAGCGATCTCTCTCACGGTACTAGGCCTCTAAAATGTCGCCTTAATGTCGTCCAACAGTGTTTTTCAGCTTGAGCTCGAGCTCTTTTCAGCTTATGCCTTATCATTACTTGATTAAATTGAGGTCAAAAGCAACTTAAAGCAAAAAAAAACCGTTTTTATTTACAATGAGACGTTTAGGGGGGTCACTGCATATTTCGGTAATGCCCAAATGAAGCAATAAGGCCCTCAATAATTACTATATCTTCCCTCACATTCAAATATCCCATATAGTCCATTGGAAGTGTTGTGTCCATGATGACCGTTCGCTGCACATCTATTAACTGTAACAGGTGGAGCGAACGGCCCCGATGAGTTACTGTTATATTTATGTTCGTGTGTACGTCCCGCAGTAACTCAAGAACCTAGTGCATCGATTTTACGATGGCCGCTTGTTTCGGGAGCATCGGTGCAATTTATTGGCAATACGTGGCCTATTATTGATAGGGAAGACATGTTTTGAATTTTCGTTTGTGAATATTATTTTGGAGACGGTGAAATTTTTGGTTGATAAATTGTTAAATTGAAAAATTATGATAGCTTTTCACCTATGTTTCAGCAAAAGGAATAAAAAAGGTCAATGTATGTTATGTTAAGCCTTCGCTTATGCTTACGGTGGGACTCAGTATAGACAAATTGAAAATGCAACCCTTGTGTACAAGTGAAAAGCTTACTTACATGTTTATTTCAGCGGTCATCGTAATTTTTAATTACTTTCCATCATAAAAACAAGTTAAACAGTTTAAAAACAATAGGAAGAATAAAATAAAACACAAGTAACATAAAAACCAAAATACAAAACCGACATTAAAAACATAAAAAAACCGCACCTAATATTAATTCAACAAACTCTGCAATAATCCAAAAACAAAGCGACTTTAACAAAAATGACAAATAAAAACGACCTTAATGCCAGTTTAAAAACGCATTAAAACAATAAAATTAACAAAAATTACAAAGAAACAGTAATTTCTAATGGTTTCCACTAAAATTTTAATTAAATATTATATCGAAACAAAATCATAAATACGGCGGGACGTAAATTCGTACCTTTATTAAAGCCATTAGGAGGGTAGAACAGTATTTCTACATCAGTATGTTGTACGGAACAATAAGGGCGTATGTCAGATACAGAAAACTAAGGAACTGATTTTTTTTATGGGTGACTATGTCACCTTGAGACGTTAGATAGGGAATGAAGAATTCGCCACGGCAGGTAAGATCCTTGGTGGCTCGGTTGGAACTGAGCGTTGTTTGTACTGAATCCGAAGGTCACAAGTTCGAATCCTGCCCGTGGTTCGAACTTTTCTTTCCAAAGAACTAACTATGTTTCTCATAATAATGTTTTTCTAAACTCCTGTACCTGTTTGTATAATCCAGAGCCTTCTTCCAAGTTGACCAGCTATGATGTCAAAATGAGAAGAGTATTAATAGTATTACTACGATTGGCTCTTTCACGATTATCAGTAGATTTTCCATCGATCTTCTACGTCATAGCATTTTATAACAGACAGAAAAGTGTTGCTGGGCAATTTAATCTAAGACTTCGATTACTTCCCATCTTAAATATTATGAATGTTATATTGTGAAATAAAGAAAAACATTATTTGTTCTTAATGTAATTAACACAAACGGCGATTGATAATGACTGTACATAAAAAAAAAATTCGTCATAATCTGCCGAAATCACAACCATTATATTCCTTTCATTTCCATTTACTTACATGGTGTTTCTAAAATAGACATACTTACGCCATTATCGTTCCACCGACATCATATTATTGTTTCCTCACACGAACGGAGTGGACTACCCTTTCTGCCCTCAGTAATTCGTGAGAGGGACTTTTGGTCAATACAATTAAGGGCGGGCAAGATTTCACACGTACAATTTGAATTTTAAACAATAGTTTGTCATATAAATTTAATTTTATGCCCCTCATGTTTATGTATACAGGGTGATGTGGGGATGTGATGGAGGAGATAGAGCTTTGTTTCAGCTACAGGGCATTGTACATGTGATTGATAAGAATATTGTAATTTGTATAGCACTTATATGAAGGAGTAGCACTAGCTACTGACTACTAGCTGAGCAAGCTAGGGACCTCCTATTAAAATCTGAGGGCAAATTCCTATATTTTTAAGAACTGACGTATTTTGATATCAGTCTCAATCTGTCAAAAATACCCGTAAAATTCGACTACTTTCTTCTGAAATTTCTTTTCAAAATGCAGTGCCTTTGTAATCTTAATTTTACTTATGTCTATTTCATATATTATAATGTGTCCATAATTTATTAAAAAAATAAAAACATACCTATGAAGTTTTTGACATCAAATATTGCAGAAATGAAATTGTTATTTTTTTTTTGGAAAAAAAAAGTAACAAACAGTAGCCGAAGACACATGTACGTAGCCCATCATAGCCAACATCCTGTACAATAACCTCGACTATAACCAAAATAAATTGTCGTTTAAAACTAGGGATGGACGAGGGTTTAAGCAATTAACTCGTGTAGCCGTTAAGAATAAAACATTCGGATTTGGTCCGACACCGTCACCATAGTGTTGCTTTTCAAACTATGGACGTAACTTTTCACTGTTTAGGCTTTTAAATCCTATGGCACTGGTTTAATTTAACCGTCATTTGTGGTTTTGTACTCTTAGATTTTATATTTAGCGATGACCTTTTTCAGGAATAAATGAAATGTTTTTGATGAAGGTAGTGATTTATTGAGAATGATAATTTTCAAAAGGTTAAAATTTTTAGTAATATCGATGATGAATTAGATATACTTACAGAGACAAAATCAGTATTTCTTAAGCTTGTAGGTAGGTTATAACTTCCATAATATCATTATATTAAATTAATGATCACCTGTACGCTACTCACTGAAATACTGAGCTTTAATATTATAAAACCTTTCCAGCTAAAACACAGAGCATGTCACTTTTTAATTTTCCTAACTAAAAGTTAAACACAACGGTGTAACCCACCTCAAAGCGGTTGTTACTCCGGTTAACGGCTTTTATAGCTTGTACAAAACGAGTCAAGCCACAAAATACTAATTCTCCTTTCTCAAAATGTATCAAACTTTTCTAATTACTGTAAATGTGATGTCCCCGCGAGTTTTTGCGATTGCAATATCGTTAAAGTATGGGTGTCTGGTTAGTTCGTTACGGTACAAGGTAAACCTGAGGTACTAATGTTGTAATAAAACACATGATATTAAGGTATTTTGTTTCAGGTGAATAAGGTTGAGATTTTCTAAATTGAAGTGTAGCTAGCTGAAGATAGAATAATTCTAGGTTCCGGTCTACATGATACAGACGCCAACACGTTAACCTTTCCCAAATTTTTCATGAACCATTGATTATTTTTGGCTGCGCTCTGACGTCTGTACTTACATATGTCTGCTTTAAAAAAATGTTTTTTATGATAATGACTTTTATGTCTTAATGATCCCTACGAGCACAATTAAAGCGTTTGAAAAGTTTAAAAAGCTACACTATTCATCTTACAAGCAATATTATTAAATTCAATTCATACCAATTTAGGAAAGCAGAAAAGCAATTAAAAAACAAATAAAAGCACAACCAAGATGCTACCTAACTCCCAAAATCAAGAAAAATACATAATAGCATCTCTGAACCAGGAAAATCGTTGCGAAAATCAGAATGACCAAAATTAATTCAATAAACAACATCACATATGCAACGTTGGACAATAATTCGCACGCGTGTATCCGAACGGACCACGTGACCAAGATGGCTGCCCAACGACCTTTTGGCGGGAATCTGTGCTGCCATGTCAATGATTTTCCCGGGTTTTTTGTTACGCTTTTGTGGCTTTTCTGAAGAAATAAAGGGTTGAGTGTAGTCAGCGTTTTTAAATAGAAATGTGATGGAAACATACGCCTTAAAAATTGCATTTCTTATATTTTAATATGCCTTAAAAGTTGAGCTCACGATTTCATGATTTTTTCGCGTAACGAAAAAGAAATGAAAATAAATATTTTCTTAGTTTCGTTACAAGTAATACTTATTACATTAATAAAATACGCTTTCGAAATGCATTCATTTGATATTTCGCTACCAAAAGCTAGCAACCCCAACAGAAAATCGGAAAGCGTCTACTAATGGCGTCTTTTTACGCTACCTGCTTGCTAATTGGAAATTAGGGGCCTAATGTGTAGGAGTTTAGTTACAGCAGCTATTGTTATAGCCGATTTCTATTCGCCAATTGTTTTTGTCTTTTTCTATTTACTTGATTATTTCGGTGACTAACGTTAATGGTCTTTTGGGGTCATTTTTCGTTACACAATTAAGGGCCCGTGAAGTTGAATAAAGATTAGGTTAAAGGTGATTAGATAGACTTGCCTATTTTATTGCTTTCTTTAAGTTTTTTTTTTTTTTTTGTAAAAAAGACTGCCTGCTTTACTTGTTTCAAACTAATAAAAGTAACTTTTATTATTTTTCTATCAACTTCAATGACAGTTAACTGCAGTCGTAATTGACTTAATTTACATAATTTAATTTGTTTCACCTCCTACCTACCCCTTAAAGCACCCCATAACTAAGCACTCTAACTACCCGCATTTATTACGAAAACAGCCCTTTAAACACAACGCAGCTAAACGTTAATATCAAACAAAAATAAACAATACAAAACAGTGCCCTAATTAGATCACCTATGAATATGGCAAGATGGCGGGAGCGTTATCCGCGCCATCTGTCGGTTGTTAAACGAATTTATTTATACATCTAATTGCTCCGTACTGCGAATATGCTACGCGTATGCACTTAATACCTTTAATATTACGTTTAAACGCGATATTCTGCTTAAAACAAGGGTTATTGTGAATGCTGTCATCAAGTTTTAGTGGCGCGTGGTGATTGCAGTGTTTGTCTTTAATAGGGTTTTTTTTTTTTTTTTTTTTTTTTTTTTTTTTTTTTTAGCGTGGTAAAATCATCAAATGAGTCCTCCAACCCCGGGCAGGGCGGGAGGGACTGTCAGACTTCTACTGACTAAAATCCACGGTGTCCTTCATAGCCTGTTACGTTCCGGGGTTACGGTTAGGGAATAATCCCGCGACCCCGGCAGGCTTTGGCCCTCTGAGAGGGGGGCCCCGTCATTATGCTGACGCTCTTTGAGGCGCGCGTGGGACACAACGCGCCGTCGACCCGGGCATGGTCCTTGGTCGGGCAGCGAGTTGCCCTTTACTCGCTGCCCGCATGCCCGCGCCTACGGTGGCCGGAGATCATCTTGCGATGTCCGTCGCCGTGGGCGCCTACCACTGCGGCTGGGGCGGAGGGAGGACGCTGTCCTCTCTCGCTCGCGGCCTGCCTCCTCCTTGGCGAGCATTACTGCCTCGCAGAAGGAGCTGACCGCTTCCCACTCCGTCTCGCCCCGCAGCATGGCCGCAACCAATGCCGGGCGCGAGAGGTCTCCGCCTATCGCAGCCGTGAGGACACGTCGGTGCTCCGCCCAAGCTGGGCAGTCTTGCACCGTATGCTCCACCGTGTCCTCCGGGCGATCTTCGCAGTGGTGGCACCCAGGCGTCTCCTCCTTTCGCATCAGACACAGGTACCTCCCGAAACTTCCGTGTCCGGTGAGGACCTGCGTCAAGCGGTAGGTCAGGACGCCATGACTTCTCTCCAGCCACTCCTCAAAGAGGGGTCTTACCGCCGCAATTGCGGCGTGCCCGGTCTTTAATAGGGTTAGAGATTTATTTTGACAAAATGTATGCCTTACTTAAATTACTGCAGCGGCAAACATTATAACGTTCTCGTCATTCTCTCGCTACCTAATAATAATTTTAAAAATCTAGCAAAGTTGTTTTAGATAAAGTTACACAACTTCGACACTTCTTATGTAATTTCGGTAAGAGTTCGTAAGTAGTAAAAGGTTTTTCATAAGTAACCGTGATTATAAGTAGTGAGCTAAATTATGTAATTCTTATTAATTAAAGAACCCTTTGTTCACTCAAAAACACACTCAACAGATTTTAAAATACACATACTGCTCATTACCCAGTTACTGGGTTGCGGAGGTCCGACAGGCAGTCGCTCCATATAAAATATTGATATCCAGCTGAATCTGGTTCGACTGGAAGCCGACCCCAATATAGTTGGGAAAAGGATAGACAGATGATGACTGTTAATCACGACTTCTTCCCATGTTGGTAGGTAGACACTATATAGAGCGCCACCCGCTTTGATCCTTACATACTCCTTTCGCCTCATCCACATTCATACATCTGGTCACACAAGCACGCCAATTGTTAGTTAATATTCAAATTATATATTAAATATTGGTCAGCCGCTGTTTTAGCAGTAAGAACTGTATATTATCATAAACGTGTCAAATCATTACAGTGCTTACCAAGCTTAAAATATCCTGCTTTTAAACCACAGAAAATTGACCCAAAAAATTATAGCCCTAAAAAATTACGCAAGACCGTCACAATAAAGTTTAGCTCAGGCACCTCATCTGCCATCACTAAGTCGTCTAATGTCTTCGTAATCTATCCTGCCACACCTCCCACCGCTGGGGTGTGGGACTATGAGCCGTGGGCATAACAACCCGACGCTAATTATGTTCCACGCGGCATCCCCCGGATTTGCATGCCACTAAATCTGGGTTCCTGAGATTTAGCCAAGGACATACGGACATATTTCTTGGAAAAGAATTGCGATTTAAAGCAGCACGGTTTTGGTGTGATGTGAAGTGAGAGCTTGAATAATGCGAGTTTAGTTTGATGAGATGGATTAAGTTGGATTAACTTAGTTTTCCGGAGAACTTGTTCCTTACCTACATTTTCAACATTTCAAATGTTTTCCCCTGAATGAAACATGGTCAGACAGTTGTCATGAAAACACCGTACCGTTTTATTAAAAAAAAAACTGAAAGGTAAAGAATTAATATAAGTAGTAAAAGTAAATAATACGGATCAAATGCAAATAGTAACCACATTATACTTATGGTTTTAGATAAAGTTCAGAGATAGAACTAACCAACTTATTTGCAAGAATTTTCATAAAAATTTGAGACGACTACCAACAAAAACGCGAATTTCGATCGTCAAGATGAGACGTTGGCAAACCAAAGGGGGAAGCAGGGGTAACTCGCGCAAAACTATAAATTCCAGTTTAATTACCCCCGGGCAGCGTCACATCATGGATTCAGACAGTTTTATGACGATTTACGGCACATTTCGACGCCGGGACTGGCCCGCTTAGGGATTTCCACCGGCCGATCAAGCAAGACCTACCAGACCCCCTTCTGGTCGTAGAAATAGTTGGGGAGGAGAGGGGAAGTTGGGGAAAACGAGGGCTCTTGTTGAAGTGGTCGGTATTCGTCACCTTTTACACAGCCGGGGGGTTTTAAGGCTTCCAGTTCTTTATGGTAATGAAATCTGAGCAGGGTGACGTGGCGAGGTGATGGCTGCGAGAGTTTTTGTTGTGCCTCCCCCCTCTTTATTTATTGTGCGTTTGGGGTGCGGAAGTTTTGGTCGAAGTTTGTCGAATAGAATGTGTTCCGTGCGGTGTTGATGATATCGGGAGTACGAATTGTTTTTGTTCATTTCTATTTGGGAAAAAGGTACAATAGCTTGAGTATCAGCGTCAATAAACAGATGGGTCGGTTCGGTGATTTGTGAAATCGAGTTAGACTTCCTCTTGGCGTGTTTTTGTTTGAAGATTGTGACGTAATGAAGATGTTTCTCAAAATTTGTTCGCGTCGTCGCTTTTTCACAACATTTCACCAATTTCCCTCTATAATTTGTTAACATTTTTAGTTTTTTCTTTGGTTTAGTATTTTCCATAAATGTCACGATATCACACAACGATGGCTCTGATCTTTAGACGTAACTTCTCAAAACAACATGTTTTCTTCAGTTCAAGTCAGCAAATCGTTCCCAAAAAAAATAACAAACAGAATCTTTATAAAACGTCAAGCAGACACAATCACTCCCCACGAAGACAGTACAGAAAAACCAATACAAAAGAGATCCACTTAAAAAGAAAAAAATAATTGTCATTCCCAACACAATCCAGTCGGGATCATAACAGTTTAACACGCAATTTTATTTGTCGATACACAACGTAAGCTAACGAGACTTTATAAGCAATAAACGTACAGACAGACGTTTTGGTGTGACATAAAATCAAATCAACAGTTATCCTGCGAGCCTACATCACAATCGGGCTTAATCGCGTATGTGACAAGTTAGCTTGTACGAGCAAGCGACCAGTTAACAAAGAACTCCGATAACTCGGCAGTTATATCCTCCAAGTTCTGTTTCACTGAATAAATCGGGGGGAGCGGGGGTCAGGGGTAAATTTGTCGGTTTGTAACACGCTCAGCGCTCGCTCCGGCCCGATATCGCCTTGAGTGACGGACAAGTATGCATTCAAATGGGTTACTTTAGCCCCCTTCTCCCCTTTATAAACATCGTGGCTAGATCCTCCACCAATTTGGTACAGAATTTGTTGTGGAATGTCGAATGCTTTTTGAGGGTTAAATTGCATTTAATTTGCAATAAACAACGGGACTGTTTTGATGTACGTTTAAATGTTTGTTAAACGATTTTTATTCTGTTTGAAAGTTTAATTTTATCGTACTTGCTGAATGTTTTTTTTCATTATTTGGGAGTTAATTTTTCTGTTAAAACGTGGGAGTAAAACTGAAACGATTTTCATCCTAAATGTTGAATAATTTCAGCCCTGCTTATTGTGTAACCAAGTTTAATTTTCAATTATTGGTGTCATGGTGTCCCTTATGGGATATCAAAGCAATTGCTCCTTACACAGTGAGTATTTTGAATTAGCGATTTATATATATTAGTCACAATCGTTAAATAAGGTTAGCTGCACCTGCATTTTCGTATAAGTCTCCCCTAAATTTTCGTTTGCAAATCCGCTCCATCAAAATTACGACCATTATCATCCGAAACAATATCCATCTCCCTTCAATCCATAAAATGATATTACGAGATAAATCACTGGGAAATGCATCTCACGCCCTGAGATAATGTACAGACAGACGCACAACAGACAATATATATGACGCGTACCCTCACGCTAGCCCCCAACGTGGTAGGCAGAGCAATAAAAACTGAAACTCGTCAGCAGAGTAGATGCTTGAACGATTTATGGTGAGGAGAGAGATGTGTTGGGGAGTTAACCAACTGTGTACAAGAGAGGTGTTGTGTTCGTTTTAGGCTCTTTTGTCATCTAATGATATCGCAGAACACATTTTCATCCCAATTTTTTTAATTCTACAGATTTGCTGACAAAATTCTTCGTCATGTCTAATAAAAGTTCGATATTATTTATCGACAAACATTTTAAAACATAATCATTATCCATTTTCAATCAGGTCATCCTCTGCCTAAATTCTTTTGCAGCTGAAAATTAGGTACTTAGTATTTTAGATGAAGCGACTGCCTATCGGACCTCCACAATCCAGGAACTGGGTATGATGAAACTGGCTTTCATAAATGGTCATCACCTTGGCAAGATGTATGACTGTTTTAATTTATCCAAAATCCTAGAATTTTCGAATCGGTTAGTTTTGTATATTAATTTGTTCTTACTTGTCATCAATTGCACCATAACGATATTATATCGTTGAAAAATAATATAATTTAGTAGTTACTAAAATTCGCGCGAAACATAACTCCTCTTGCAGTCGGGTAAACCACCCTCTTACTAAAAAATAAATATCCCACCACCAATTCTACCGGATGCCTATCACACGCTACCCGGGTTGTCTGATTGTCACCGGGCCAAATCATCGTATCATTCGTGACGGACATACGGACGTGACCGGGAACCGAACCGGCGACTGGCGATAAATCGCTGGCCGTAGCGCCGATCTAAGTTGAGCTGTTGGGCAGATGATGTTGATTTCAGGAAATTTTGTGATCTGGTTTTTTTTTAATTAAAAATAAATTTTACTTTTTGTGTCTTTATTCATTTTTTACATCTGTTTCTTGACATTAATAAAATAATGGTATGGTAATAGTCCCGGGCACGCCGCAATTGCGGCGGTAAGACCCCTCTTTGAGGAGTGGTTGGAGAGAAGTCATGGCGTCCTTACCTTCCGCCTGACGCAGGTCCTCACCGGGCACGGGTGCTTCGGGAGGTACCTGTGTCTAATGCGGAAGGAGAAAACGTCTGGGTGTCATCACTGCGAAGATCGCCCGGAGGACACGGTGGAGCATACGGTGCAGGACTGCCCAGCTTGGGCAGTGCACGGACGTGTCCTCACGGCTGCGATAGGCGGAGACCTCTCGCGCCCGGCATTGGTTTCGGCCATGCTGCGGGGCGAGACGGAGTGGGAAGCGGTCGCCTCCTTCTGCGAAGCAGTAATGCTCGCTAAGGAGGAGGCGCGCCGCGAGCGAGAGAGGACAGAGTCCTCCCTCCGCCCCAACCGCGGTGTAGGACGCCCACGGCGACGGACGTCGCGAGACGATCTCCGGCCACCGTAGGCGCGGGCATGCGGGCAGCGAGTAAAGGGCAACTCGCTGTCCGACCAAGGACCATGCCCGGGTCGACGGCGCGTCGTGTCCCACGCGCGCCTCAAAGAGCGTCAGCATAATGACGGGGCCCCCCTCTCAGAGGGCCAAAGCCTGCCGGGGTCGCGGGATTATTCCCTTACCGTAACCCCGGAACGTAACAGGCTATGAAGGACACCGTGGATTTTAGTCAGTAGAAGTCTGACAGTCCCTCCTGCCCTGCCCGGGGTTGGAGGACTCATTTGATGATTTTACCACGCTAAAAAAAAAAAAAAAATGGTAATAGTCCACGATTCACGAATTTCAGGAACAGGGTCTGTTTTACTTTAATTATTAATTAAGCAATAATATTGGTTTGGATACTAAATTAGGAGGATGCAAGTAATAACATTTTAGATAAACTCATATATGACAAATAAATTATTAGGTATTATTCTTGTTCCAATCTTTCCCAGAATTTGAAACACTTTTATGCCCGAACTAAATGATCAATAATAAATAAAAAACTGGGAATTTTATTTTTGATCGACTTCAAAAATGTGGAGGTTCTCAAGTCTGTTGGCTTTATTAAAAACATCTCAACAGCAACTTACTACCACACCAACCACACGGAGCTCCACTAACACTGGCTAGGACTCGACTCAGTCATTATTGAACATGTTATTGCTATTATAAATAAGGATCTCATGATATTGTGCTCATATTAAAATGTTTTGTTTTTCCTTTTCCTTTGGAAGGTGGCGAATCGATAGGCGTAAGGATGGCTAGTTGTTGGCGGGACAGTCTGTAAAGGACACCGTTACTCTGGAACGCAAAGGGCAACTGAAGAAACAGGGTCAATTTTTAGTCAGTCTGTCGCTTCCGGTCCACCGAAGGCAAACCGAACCCAAAACCGAACCCAAAATTAAGGATGAAGAGTAACGTAAAAATTGTTAGTTTTCAAGATTACCTATTAAGAAGTTTTACGACATCTGCACAACCTATAGCCAATAATAAACTATTCGTCTATGGGAGTACTTAGCTTGCATTTTAGCACTATTGACAAGCTTCTTCTGACAAGCTCTTCTCAGAATTTCAGCTTCAGCACACGAGGGTCATATTTTTTGCATGAATGCATTTAAAAATTGTAAATGCAGTATCTATACTTTAATGCATCAGCATCTTTGCAAGAAATAAAAGTATTTTCTTTAAAAAAAAACATAATTGGAATGCTACATTTCACACTAAAACCACATTCACCCATCTGCCATACACAATCCCTCACTTACCACCCTTGAAAGAAACGGAATAAAAACCATTAATTCCCCATGGGCTTATAAAGGAGCTTGGCATTCTCCCATAGAAACACCATGATATCCGTCGAAGTAGTATTCTAATGTTTTTAATGTGTATTTATGGCTTTTATGGGTGTTTATGGGACGTTTGATAGGTAATGGTGTCTCGACGAAGTGCTGAGACTATGGGGGGTGGGGTAATTTTGTTATGGGCTTTGAGAGTGGTATAACAATTTTTTATTTGATTATTGTTTTAAAAGTTTAGTTTAAAAGACAGTTAAAAAGTTGAAATAAAAAACATTTTCAAAAAAATGTAACCGCCTTCAAAAACAACCACAAAACAAGAGTAAAATAACCTTACTTGGCTTTTTTTTTTAATTATCCTTTTTGCCACCAACTTCCGAAAGAAAAGTTATTTTGTAGCTTATTATAAACCTTAATTATTTCATAAGATTTGGGAAAAACGATGTGTGGGCCCAAAAAATTTGAGGGTTGCTCTCGATTTCTCCAGGATCCAATCATCACATCCTGACTTGATAACTATGGGACCACCTCAAAAGTATCTCCTTTCGAACAAAAAATTATTTTGAAATTCGGTCACATTATTATTTATCACATTATGTTAATTAATTTCTCAATGCTTCGTTTTTAATCATATTTAATTGTATTAAATGTTTTGTTTTATCAAATTTTTATTCAAAAATACTGCACGAAACACAAACATTCAGTGTTTCTAAAGTCAAGTGACTTTTACTCGTAAAGCTCTGATATTCGTTTCCAAGAAATACATAGGTAAGAAAGAAAGTAAGAAATGGATGCACTATAAAATAGCACAGATGATTTTGACTACGCCGTAGACCCTATGCCGTAGCGTAGCACTTCTTGCTACGAGCTACGGCAACAGCTACGCGCTTTGAATTTAAGTCAATGGACGCTTAGAAAGTTCAACAAACTAAGTTAGTCGGCCAACTTGTGATTAAATTTTAACAAAATGCTAAATGATAAATCTGCTAAAGTAGTCTCAGGTGATAATGACGCTTTAAATAGGATAATGCTATATGAAATCATCGGATATCTTCAAAATAAATATATTTTTTTGTAATAATCATCATTTTACTTGCTCAATAAAAATACACCAGAACATTAAAAACAAACCTTCAAACTTGTTCCGAAAGACAATAAACTGACTTCATTACATTAATAACACAATTATATAAGTAAGTTACAAAAACTTGTGCCATTAGCCCCACTCCGCTGCATACGCCATCGCCATGAGTTCCGTAACGCCTCATATCACGGGCCGACCAACCTTCACGGCATTACTCATCGGGGGATAAGTTGAACGGTTTAATTTTTGACAGTTAGTATTAAAGGGTTTGTGGAGCGAAGATTTTAGAGTTTGGTTTAGTGATCTTCGGTTGATTCGGCACAAATGCTAAGTATATAGTGTAAGTTACATTATCTTCGGTACGAAATTAGTTTTAGAAGAACTGCTAATGTCTTCTTCGTAAAATCTCAGAAAATAAGATGATAGAGAAACTGTATAATGTATACTGAAACGCTAGGTATTAAATCTGTTACTTTTCTCAGAGTATTCGAAATAGGAAAACTATCCAAAAATTAACTGGTTTGTGGAGGTCAGATGCACAGTTGCAAGTTAATTACTGCACTGCGGTGATTCGTTAAAATAAAGAAGTTTGCTTTTGTAAAAATGTTATTCAGTTAGCAAAGTGATGACGAAAGATAGGAGAGAAACTGAAGTGAGTGAAAGATTGTGAGGTTTCTACTCGACCCGTCCGCGTCATAATTATGATTTTTCTTAGAACAGTTGCATATGAAAAACCTTATTTTGTTGACGTGAATGAAAGTGTGTGTGAAAAGCTCATTCACAACATTAATATTTTTTTTATTTTATTGACGTACTATTTCAGGCCACTCTAATATAATTATGTTAGATGAACATGTACACACTCCTTATTGCTTTAAAATAATTCAGACAATATTTTGATTCTTGCAATTAAAGTTTAAAATAGATAGACAATCAGTTCTAGGTTCTTATAAAAAATTAACGTAATCATGATAAATACGTAAAGACAATGTAACTGTTATCGACGGAATTAAAGCCCTAGACATATAACTGCAAAAATAACTGCATAATATAAAAATTACCTATCGCTTCTTTGAAAAGAACAGTGTTCTACCAGAACACTGTTCTTTTCAAGGAAGCAAGTTGTCTTTTCAAGCAAGAAGTGTTCAATTCAACACAAACTAAGAAATTTTCTTTTTGCAGTCTCCAGGATCCTTTTTAAGAAAATGTATGAATCATCCAAATCGGCTTTTCCGTAACGTTATTCAGATGTTAGTTTTAAGTTATAACTTATTATCTGTGCGCTAATTGCCCCCTCTGGCTTAATGTTGGAAGATTTCGGCGCAGCTTGATAACTTGGGGCCGGTTCCATCTTGTGGAGGTGAGGTGCTAAACGTTGGGCAGCATTTTGTTGAAAACCAACTTTTTAATATTAATTTTATAACTTTTTATTTGAAACAAATAGGGATCGGATTAGAAGAAAATTAAATTAGGTATCACAGAACAATAAAATCTTTTTCAGTGTGCTTTATGCTATTATTCGACAGGAAACAGTGGAAAGAGTTGGAGGAGACCGATACCCGAGATGGGGCCATAACTATTGTTAATGTACTCAAACTGTAAAATGTATTAATTTGTTCTAAAATTGCATACTGTAAGTTTTGGATCAAATAAAGGCTTTATTTTATTATTATTATGCTGTTATCTTGTCTTAATTCAATGACATTGTACTTAAATAAATTGGACAACTTTTAGACTTCGTATAATATGGTGAACGTTAGTCACGCCAGTCGCTTGCGAGATCACAGCACTTAATAATATAATTCTGGCATTAGTACAAGGTACTAACGTAGTACTCGTAGTTATATAAGCTTCTAAAAAACACATTTCTCAAGTGGTTAAATGTTTCTGTTACTTCTATAGCAGATATGATTTCCTTAATAAAATGAAAAGCGACAGCCAATATTTCCATCCTAATTATTTTCTTTAAAAAAATATCCAAAACTTACATACAAAATCCTCTCATATACAAACACAATCTCAAACAGAACAGAAACTAAAATGAAACAAAATCCGCGCAGTTGCAAACCGATGCAGGGGCCGTAAACATTTTTATTAAAAACAAAAACATAGAAATCCGCTGCGAAAACTTTTGCCGCCGCAAGAATGAGATAAGTGAACTAAGTTGTTCTCAACTGGCAGAGGCTAAGTGTAATTATAATAATTCACTTAATAACTGACTGTGAAACTGTGGTGTTATGTAACTTGTAAGTATAAGTTATCTTTAAGTGGTTAATGAGACGCTGGGGAAGGTGGGACTTTTTTGGGGAGAAAGTTGTTCAATTTTGTGTGATTTTCTATTTCTACGAATATAATGGATATCTTTTTTCATTTAGTTTTAGGTATCATTAAAAATATAATTTACGTGTAAAAGAAATTGTAGTTCCAAATAGATAGTGTATTTGCCTAGGTATATTATTACTATTATTTCTTCTTAGCACGCTTACTCTTGACATTTAGATTTTTAGATGTGAAAAGTTCATGCAATACTTACCCCGCTGCAACCAGCTTACCTGAAAAAATAAAAAAATCTAAGTAACGAAGTTGAATCTATCACATGGAGCTGAAATAGTTATTTGTGCAACAAGAGAGCAAAGTCGTTTTTTGCTGCGAGTGCTGATTTTGAATCTTGAGCAAGCGAAGGATTCAAGGATTGAATCACGAGCGTAGCGAGTGATTCTAAAGTTGAATCCTGAGTGTAGCGAGAGATTCAAAGGCACGAGATGCAAAAAACTTTGCTCTCGTGTAACACACATAACTTTTCACTTCAGCAGCGAGAACACTAGAGATAAAATAATAAATAGGAATAGATTAAAATAACTTTTTTTTAAAGTAGCTTTCAACAATAAGTAAATACTCCGCACTGTAGATAATCGTCTCGTCTGTGATAAATCTAAAAAATAAGATAGCAACACCGTCTCCGAAAAACTGCTTGCGCCCTTTGTTATGTCTCCATTCATTGAAGACATGGTATGGTTTCAGATATTTAGTTAGAGTTAGGAAATTTAATTCTGCATTAATAATTTGTTGTTTTAAATGGTTATGTTAAAATAAGTACTATTCTCGTCGCTAGTTTTACGCATTTTTTTTTTTTTAACTTATTCAACTCTTTACGCCAGCCATGAAATTTTATTCCCGCTCTTTTATTTTTAAATTAAGGCGTGTTCGGAAATAGCATCCATAATATTTTATTATTCAAAATATTTATTAACATAAATTGAAACTAGAAATAAATATTTACTGTAAATGCTTATTTACAGCAATAAGTTAAAAATTCAATAAAATACATTCGAAGACATTATTATCTTTTTGCATTTCTTTGGTTAGTACAAATTTCCGAACGTGTTTGTCTTTAAGACCAATTTCAAAATCGGAACTTCGAAAGGGCTGGTGTTTGTCTCTCTCTCTTTCTATTGGCGGGAAAGAGATAGAGTGTTAATGTTTCGAATTGTATGATTAACTCAAGGCTGAATATGATATTCGCGGCTTTTTCTAAAACAAAAATTAAAAAGCTACTTTGTCTCACTAGTGAGCAAAATCGCATTTTGCTCACTGATTTCAGGCAGCAAAACCTACATGTTTGAGCTACTGAAGTGAAAAATAGTTTTTCACTTCAGTAGCTCAAACATGTTGGTTAAATATTATGGGTGCTATTTCCGAACACGCCTTAATTTAAAAATAAAAGAGCGGGAATAAAATTTCATAGCTGGCGTAAAGAGTTGAATAAGTTAAAAAAAAAAAAAAACATGCGTGAAACTAGCGACGAGAACAGTACTTATTTTAACATAACCATTTATTTTAAAACAACAAATTATTAATGCAGAATTAAATTTCCTAACTCTAACTATATATCTGAAACCATACCATGTCTTCAATGAATGGAGACTTAACAAAGGGCGCAAGCAGTTTTTCGGAGACGGTGTTGCTTTGCTATCTTATTTTTTAGATTTATCACAAACGAGACGATTATCTACAATGCGGAGTATTTACTTATTGTTGAATGCTACTTTTAAAAAAAAGTTATTTTAATCTATTCCTATTTATTATTTTATCTCCTAAAGTGTTCTCGCTGCTGAAGTGAAAAGTTACGTGTGTTACACGAGAGCAAAGTTTTTTGCATCTCGTGCCTTTGAATCTCTCGCTACACTCAGGATTCAACTTTAGAATCACTCGCTACGCTCGTGATTCAATCCTTGAATCCTTCGCTTGCTCAAGATTCAAAATCAGCACTCGCAGCAAAAAACGACTTTGCTCTCTTGTTGCACAAATAACTATTAATTAATTTATAATGAAGTGTGATAGAATTCATGGAAGCACCTTAGATCGAGCTAGAAAATGGCAATAAAGTTAATCAGCTAGAAAATATGGAAATTCTAATTGAATACAGCATCGGTTATCTTTCAAAGTTTATCAGCTAATTTTAAGTAAAAGAACTTCATCTAAAGAGAACGAATTTTCAAAACACCCAAGTGCTTCTCCACTCATAATGACTTTTGAGTCTTCGGAAAACAAAATCCTAAAAAATAACCTTTTCAGCATACGTTGTGCGAGTTGATGAAAGTCAAAATAAATATTTCAAAGTTACTTCTGAAACACATTCACTAGCCTGAGTGACAGGCAGCGCCATCTATGTTGGGGAGCACGTGACTGGCATACTGATCGCTGCCACTAGATGGCAGTACATCGCTAGGTGTCACGCGCGACATATTTATGGCCAAAAAAACGGCGCCTCGCTTGAAACAGAATCGCTTTTAAATGACTGGGCGAATTTGCGCGCGATCTCACGAATTTGTATGCAGATTTAAGAAGAAAGATGTCTGAGTGTGTTTTCCATTCGTGCAGACGGATTTCGTTATTTATTTTCTTTAGAAATGCTGTTATTCTAGATCTGTATATTGAAGTTTATGTTTTGTGAAGATTAAGCTGCTTAATTCTGTTTTTGTTACCCAAAAATCTATTATCATTGAAGTAATCCTTATTATGAATTAGGTAATTGTCAACAAAACTACCAAATCAAATCTTGTTGAATCTGATAGTTGTGCTGACGAGAACAAACTTTGTAAAACCTACTTTAAGTACCTACATACATAACTGGTATTTGGATTCGCTGGACCTAGCTATTATCAAAGACATAGGGTACTTACCTAATTTATCAATCACTTGTAATAATTGATATATTACTTTGTGTTTTATAACCAATATGTAGGTACTACGGTTATCTATCTACCTAAAACCAGTAAGAACCCTTCAGTCTGTCTGTACTCGAAAGTATATTAACATTATTAACACATACCTTTGCATCTTCGTTCCAAGTATGTTCCAAGTCTAGAAAAGCAGCAACTGATGCATTATTCATTAGTTTCTTTCTCTGAAACGAACTTTAAATGTAAATATCGTCTCATGTTGATAGGAGTGTGGGTCTTGAGAGGTCATGAATGTGCTGTGGTCTCGCCTTGTTTATACTTACGATGTTGTTCAAGATTCTAGACTGTTGTGTAATCTATTGTGATCGGGTGATGTTGGATTAGAAAACGGTGCCATTTTTTTGGTATGTTTCTTTCGTTCTCACTGAAAAGGCGAAGGGCTCAAGCGCATACAGGCTGGTGTTGATGGTGTTAGTCAATGACAAATCGGTAAAGCTGAAATGGTCTATGGTACCGAATCATGGTGCACTAAATAACTATTATCGCGATAATTAACGGGAAATGCCATAAGTTTGACCCCAAAACAAATAATCATAGGTATCTATCCGCGCACTGAACCGGCGTGGTGGAATACAGCCCTCTCAGAGAAAGGCGACATGGTGTCTTGCGGTAACAGTTGTATTTATTAGATAATTATGAAGATGATGCTATTCGGTATTCCTTTAACCCTGGAGTGGTCGCGTGGACTACATATGTAATCCACCTATACAAAATCGATAATTTCCAACAATCGATTTGCTTTAATTTGTTGAGCCTCCAGGTACTTTCAAATGAATGATTGAGCGACACACTCCGTGCATTATAAGCGTAGGACTCACTCGGTTGTGTCACAGGAGCTCAGTAAAGTGCGTGGACTACAATTGTAATCCGCGCGACCAATTGTGTAAGTATTTTTTTTACATTGTATTGTCATTTTTTCGTTTGTTGTAGACAAATAATACCTTATTTTGTTTTGTTATTGTTATTTATGATGTTTGATTTTAGAAAAAAAATGGACAATGCACGTGATACACTAATTTAGTCGTGGCTAGCTGAAGTTGATATGGGAAATGATGTTCATGAAGCTGAATCAAGCTCCGACGAAGAAATTGATAATTTACTAGAGAAAGACCATCAATCAGAATCCCAGCAAGAGCAAGAGATACCAGGTGATGGATCTGACGAAAGTTCTGAAGAAGATATCCATCTCAGCAACGTCACCAACGCACTGGCTTTTACAAAGAAGTGAATGACATTTATTGTCGAAAATAATTATCGTAAACAGAGGGATAATACAAAGCCATACATAACATAGTATTTATACCCAAAAGGAACAGCTCGTCAAAAGACAACCCTAGAAGACTGAATTATCTAATATTATACTAAGAAGAAAATACGAGATGCTACACAGACCAATAAAACTGAAATTTGAGGCTTTACAGGAATATTACTAATGGGTGAAGTAGTTGGAAAAAGAAAAGTACTTGTACTTTGTATTATACATGCAGAAACTCAACCCTCACACCTCGGAAGGAGCATCGAGCAATGTTGTGCGCCGTTGACGCGAGTGTGGATGAGCGCGCATTATAAGCACCTGGAAGATGTGCACCAAGTGTAGTAAGTTTGTATGTGAGGATCATTTCAAGATTATGTGCCTATCCTGTGCTAAAAATAACATTTAGATAAAAGTTTTTACTATTATTTATAAATTTTGATCTCAATAAGAACAGTCCAAGTGATTTTCATGCCATGTTGGAGAAGATTTGATTTTTTTTTGATTATTTGTAACACAGGGGTTGTGATGAAATTGTTATATTTATATTTTATTAAGAAAACTGTACTGATTATATTTTCATTGAAGTAATAAAGAGTTTATGAATAAATCTTTTGTTTTTTCAATTTGTATTATGGATTACGTATGTAGTCCACGCGACCACTCATGTAACTTTTATGGACGCGACCACTGCAGGGTTAAATTAATATAATTATCCAACTAGCTTTTGCCCGCAGCTTTGCTAACGTTCATTTAGATTTTTTTAATCAACTTTGTGCTTGTAGCGCCATCTGTTATCGTTAGATCGTTTTATGGATTTCCTCGGGAAAGTAGAATGAAAATAAATGCACTTGACATAGCTTGCTAGGTTCAATTGTTTTAGCTAAGTTAACTGGTTTCGACATGGTCACTGAAAATCTAGTCTTATTTTTTTATTCTATATGCATAGAAGTAATTAACAGTTTTTAATGGGGTTATCCCAAATCATACTAAAACAGGTGACCTTTTACCTACGAAGTAGCTACCTAGCAGGGTAGGCAGGCCATTAGTTTGTATAACTGAGTGATACAGTTGGTCACACGATTCCGTCATAACAATCAGTTACCATTTTTATTATGGAAAACTGTAATAAATTGTATCAACATAACTTTACACCCCAAATTTTGAAGTAGCGTGGACACAGTTCCCATAAATCGTCCTTCATTAACACGCATCGCATAGTTCAAATTACAAAACTCGAATACTTTATTTTGAAATAGGACCGTCAATTCAGTTCCGAAGTCACATAAAACGTTAGTCTATGACAGACATGGGGGTGGCAAAAGTCCGGGCTCCGCCAACGAGGCCTCCCATAAATATCAACCGTCTGAGACATTGTCAACCGGCCACCCTAATTTACGGCTAGTAATTAGGAGTTTGCACTTTGCCAAAACGATTTGCATCGATCGCTACGCCTTTAATTTATTGTTATTCTAGAATGTTTGAGTTTTAGCTGGATCTGAGCTAATTTATAATAATGTTGAGATGATAGTAATTTAGTTGGGAGTTTTGAATTCAATTTCGTTAAAGTTTCCAAAGTGTAATTGAAACGCTACGAGTAGCGACATCTAGCAAATTTCGCAACAAACTATTTTCCACATAGGTACTGAGGAGTTCTTGAGTTGGGCGTGTAGGTGTCGCTTCCATTCAGTTTAAGAATATTATGTGAAAAAAACGTGCTCAGTTTTTATTCATTAAAATATTCAGCATTAAATATTTCATGCAAGATTTATTATAAAACGTTTGTGTCTTCATTTGTTGTTATGTTGACTCTCATGTAAAATTTTTAGTCTGTGGCTTAACCACAATAACCACTTTCCCGCACATTTGCACCTCAAAAAAATTGTCAAAACAAAGGCCAAAAAAGTTCTTGTTTTGCTACTTGTTTTGCCTGAAAAAGTGATACAATAAAGTTTTTTTGAAATTATTATTTAGACATTATCTAAAATGGACCCCTACGAAGTGGAATTCATTGGCGAAAACAGAATTATTAGTATAATACCAAACTTTACTTACGACAAAATCTATCTAATTTGCGGTGAATTTGGACCATTTCGTGCCGGATTGCCAATGAATGTCCCGTTGTGGCTTGCTATGATGTTGAAACAGAAGCAAAAGTGTCGTATAGTACCGCCGGACTGGATGGAGCTGGACACTTTGGAAAATATCAAAGAAGAGGAAAAAAGATCTAGGTTACTTTCGTTAAAAGTTTGTTTTGATTTAATTTTGCACTCTATTTTTTAAGACATTTCGATGTGATATTGGTTTTTACTGAGCATATAATAAGTAAGCTCGTCTTAAGTTATATTCATTTGTTGAGGCTACTGTTTTTTTCTTCTGTCACTTTTTCTATTGAATACCTTGGACTAACCTGATAGATTAGTTGATTGATTGTTGTGCCAGTATTGGATCATTGATGAAGTAACAATTATTGGGAGTCCCTGAATGCATTAACTTAAGTTTAAATAAAATGGTTTTCTTACACACCAAGATAAACCAGGTCTTCCTCAGAGTTCACATTCACAAGTTAACAATCTTACTTTTCCAAACTCAAAATTTCAGGTTCTTCACTAAAATGCCGAATGAACACTACATGGTTGAAGCAAAACTAATCCTTGGTGCAGCATCAGAGGACGTCCCTAATGCCTCAGAAATAAAGACTATAATCAAAGATATTTGGGACATCCGCATGTCTAAGCTTAGGACTTCCATGGATGCGTTGATGAAGTCTGGAGGTGGTTACGGTAGGCTGGACCATTTGACCATGATGGAGATCAACTCTGCAAAGCCCCTTCTGCCAGCAGCAATGGATTATTTGCTGCAGATACAAATGGTAACTTGTTACTACAAATCTAATTTATTGTAATTCAAATGGATAAAACTTTTATTAGGTACTTTTATAACCTGTCAGTCACGGGACTAGTGAATTACCATAATCCCAGAATGTAAAGAACTATTGAAGGACACCGTGGATTTTAGTCAGTACAAGGCTGATAGTCCCTGCTGCCCTGCACTGGGTGGGGGGACTCATCTGATGCAAAGCAATCATCAGCAAATTGTAAAAAATAATTGTTTGAATGCAAGTTGATGAAACTGATTTATCACTAGCACTTCGCCCGCGATTTCGTCCGCCGCGTTTATAAATATAGCCTATGTTACTCGCAGATAATGTAGCTTTATAACGGTGAAGGAATGTTATAAATTGGTCCAGATAGTTTGTTTATCCATTACAAACAAACAAATTTTTCCTCTTTACAATATTAGTGTGGTTATCCACACTAATATTATAAAGAGGAAAAATGCATTGAAATTCACAATCTTGCCAGTTATCAAGATAGAGAGTATTAGAAACCAATCTTTTTACTGAATATAGGAATTTATAAAACTCTAAATAAATCCCTTTCTTTTATTTCCTTCTCAAAGCAAATTGTATACTTTTACAGTTACAATAATGATCAATATTCTTTGTTCTCAATTTACAGAAAGCTCAGAAGAAAGTGCAGCAGCCGTCAGTCCTCAACACTTCAACGTTCAGCCAATCGGGAAGCTCACAAAATACGTAGCTCTATGTGCAATGTCTACTCGTTAAGATAGCATGTAAGTTTTGTCTCATTAAGTTTTTAAGTAGTTTGTTATTTTTGTAAGCACTTTATACTGATTAAGTAAAAAAAACCAAATTACATTTGCGTTCACTGTTACACCTACACTTGACACACCTACTCCTACAAACCTAAATCCAATTTCCTTTAAAATGATTTCAGTTGCATTAAAAAGAACAAAATTTAATGTTTAAAAAGTGCACAGTAGATTTACAATGCTCGGTTCAGATGATTTAAACTGGCCAAATGGCTAGTGCAATGCTAAAATTAGCAGCATTGCAATATCACTGATCTTTACTATTCTTTTCACACATATAAAGTGAAAATTCAGTGTGATACAAACTACGAGTATACTTAGGTAAGTATATTTGATTTTTCATTCTAAAAGATGACTTGCTCAGGAATCACAGTGTGTTTGGCTTTTGTTAGTATGGGTGGCGCAGTGGTTGAATTAGTTACTGCTGCCCCGCCCGCCGCGTTTCGCTTATTTGATAAAATATAGAAATAATATAGATATAAATAGGAAAAAATATTTTTGTGACCAATTATTGGCTGTTTAGGCTAGTTTCAATTTTAATCTTTCATCAAAAGTACCTACTGCTTGTATTGGTTCCGACTTACAAGTTCTTGGTCACGAGTTTGAACCCAGACCGGCGCGGCGCCTTATTTTTATGTAATTTATTTAAGATTTTAATTAAGATACAACATCTACCAACCACTGGGTGTATGTGATGGATTACACCCCACTCCTTACAGAGAGAAGGCCTGTGTCCCAACAGTGGGAACATTATAGGCTAATCAACCTATTATGCATCAGAAGTAGGATTATACGAATACAAAATAGTTATATCAATTTTTAATCATGATTGAAAACTAAACAACAAATGAAATCACCCAGCAAGTATTCCCCGAAATACTCTAACTCCTACAATCTCAATCACTCTAGAGATTTACGATAATTACTAAAATGAGTGACAGTTGCGGCAATTTGCTACAATCTTATATTTATTATGCCGATAGCCGGACATTCAATTATAAACACTATGATTTGTGAAGCTAGAAACTGTTATCTAAATAGGTTTTTGGGTGCAGTTGACTTCTTGATAGATACGGCAAAAGTTTGAGTAGTAAAAGTTAGTTTAGCTAGTTTATTTTAAACTTTACCGGGGTAATTTTTATGTTTTTACTACACCATAGATCCTGCACACATATTACATACTATTTAACTGAGCTGCTGTGCAGTTGCTGTGCAGTATTGGCGTATACTTGTATGACCAGGGGGGGTATTACAACGTCTTAAAACCAGGCTTGTTCCAGTGAGTGAACGAGATGGCGCTAAACGACTTGTATAGCTCTGTCACTTTCACTCGCCAGAATAAGCCTGGTTATTTAGACGTTGTAATACCCACCCAGATGTATGAATGTGGAAAAGGCGAAAGCATCGTGGTAGGTAGCGCTCTACATTTTCTGCCTTTCTTTGAAAATTCATGGCACAGTTGGCGCAGTGGCTAAGTGATCAACTGCTGCGCTGCATGTCGCGGGTTCGATTTCCGATTGATACAACAAATCTAGAAAAAGTATAGCCTGCAGGTAGTTGTTCCAGGTCTAGCTGGTTGTGTATGTGAGTTTAAATGTTTGTAAACGCACCACATCTCAAGAGATGTTCCTAGACTCAGAGCTTTTCAGAAAATAAATATCTGAAATTACATTGAAGATGACTGTTTAGTCTGTAGAAGATTGACCAAACTTATTTTTAGTAACCATCGTGTGGTTACTCAGTTTATTTTTATTTGGATTGATGTGGTACATAAACTATATGCAGGGTTGATAAAGGAGGATCAGTAAAAATCATATTTATATCGGAAAAAATAGTATATTTCCTCTTAACATCTAAGATGGGCCATTTTCTTAAAAATCTAATGTGGCCATTTTTTTCAAATTATTTCTTTTTTCTTACATCTAGTGTGTCCGTTTTGCGAAATGCTTATAATTAGCTTAGAACCTATGCTTAATACAATCTGTCCCTAGCTTTAATTTTAATTAGTCTTATGTTAGGTACTAAGGTTATAATAGCAAATAGCCTAGCCATATACTACGGATTACAAGAAGATAAAAAAATCTAGAGTATATTGAGAGAATATCTTACAAAACTTATTCTTAAAATTTAAATGGCAGTGTAGTTCATAACGAAAATGAAGGTAGGTACAACTACTGGTTTTTACAGAACTAAGAGCCAGAGACAAAATAATAGTAGTTAGGTAGAGTTAGCAAAAAAAAAAAACTCATAAAAGTTTTTTGCATCATTCCCTCAATAAAACCCATAGCATAATTGTAATAGAATAATTAATTACAGAATGGCTTCCAGACTTATAATAATGTTTTTTACTGGAATGTAATATTACAGTTGAGATTAAATTATTTTATAAAAAAGCGTTTTTAGAAGAGATCCAAATAATCAAGAAAACTTTAGATTAAAAAACTAGGCTGTTTAGTCAAATAATTAAAACATTTACAATCATTTAAAATTGTTAGGTACTGGATTTCGCTTATAAAAAAGGAAAACAGAAGGGTTCCAAGACAATACCTAAAACTGTATTTGTTGACTTATCTCAGAAATTGCTAAATTGTTCAATAAAAATAATTTGAGAAATCTTTTAGATCAAGCTAAAAATAATTTGCGTTACATTGACAGCTTATACAAGAAGCACACAAAAGTCCAAAAAACAAAACTTAAATGTATATCTATAGAGATAAATATATATTACTTACATACAGCTTTAGCCGTGTTTTAAGTTGATTTACTTTGCAAAATGGAAATGTACAATACACCATATTTTTTAAAACGCAAAGCAATCACAACACTTTGGTTTAACTCCAGCTTAACGAATACATAAGAATTTTAGGTTAAATATTAATAATTTTAATAAAACATTGTTTTTATGTACAAAGTTAGGTACTATGTACAGAAATATAGTCAACAAAAAATCATAAATTATTTTTTTCGTAAAAACAGAAATATATACAAAGATCTGCCGATATAACGAAGCTAGACATGGCTCAAAGGTTTCTATCGATTCCTTAGGAATAAAGTTTGAAGATGTGAGTCCAAAGCATTTTTCAAAGAGCCTTCGATAAAATTCGCTCAAGGCTAACAAAAATGCATTCTGAACAATTGGAGGTAGTTACACACTATTTTTGCAGTCTACTATAAAAATGTGTGTATTTATTACTGGTTCGATTTTAATAGAATGGCCTGAAACAATATCTGGAAATTAATTAAGGTACCAGAAACCAGCACACCCATCTATCCCAAAGTTCTAAAATTTTCTAAAATAATTAAACATGAACCTTCCGCTTTTGTAATAAAGTTCAAAATCTTTTATGGATATTTGGCAGATACATAACAGTGCATGAACAGAAAAGGTGGTTTAGTAGTTACAAGTCACTGTTATATTTCGGGACATGGTGGGGTGGATAAGGGGGCTGTTCGATGAAAGAGATACCTAACGTTAGTTTACAAGTTAGTAAACATCCTAGAAAATCTAACCATTAGTAGTGTTAGTTAAATTGAATTCGAACAACCCCTAAGCAGGATTATGGCTTTTTTGTTTTTGCAAAAAATGTCTTCTGCACTTATATAAAAATCTACATGTTGAAGTTTCAGAGAATCTTAGTTTTTAGGCCAAACTATATTTAGTAGGCCATCCTACGAAAAACATCTGCAAATGGTGCTAATAGGTAAACATACCTACTAAATATGGCACAGAAAAGCAAGTCTCGTTAAAGTTAAAGAAATATGTACACTAAAACTAAAGAAATAAGGTATAAAATACTTTGAAACCATGCTGAGCTTGTTACGTTCTTCTGCCGGCAATGAAACTCAAGAGATCTTTAGTGAAAGGATAACAATTGCGTACGCGCATATTACAACTAATATTTACAAATATGTACAAAATACTGAGCTAAGTCTAAAAATAATATTTACAATTAAATCTATGACTTCAAGTTACTTAATACTAAATAATGACTATAAAATACACATAATGTGTTAGAACTTAAGTTTAACTTGGATTCAGCCTGAAGTTAGGACTAAGTTTACTCTAAGGCTAACATTCAACTAACCCCAACTTAACTCTTTAGTACTCCTAACAGTGAAAGATCACTGTTATGTTATTCTACTCAAAATTTGAACATTAGAGACATGGTTTAAGACTTCTATAAATAGATAAAATCCGTAATTGCAAATTACCCCATTATAAAGACCAAAAACTTTATAAAATTTTACTTTAGCCTGTGTATGTATATCCAACAGAATCTATACTGGCCTAATTTCTAAACTGTTTTGTTCTACTTCTCAAAAAACTGTGCAACAACCACTATGGGGTTTATTACCGTACAAAAATAACCCTAAACTTTAAAACTAAACCGCTACAATCTTACTAGGGTCTACCTTAACCCTTAAGAACATGACATCATCCTTGATGAAGTTCCTCTTCTTGAGCATTTCATGAGAGACAAACCTTGGGAACCCAAAGCCTAGCGCATCTGGTTCCTTCGATGGTCTTTGGAAGTTCTTCCATGTGGGGTCTGGAACGAAGCTCTCGACGATGTTGCAGGCTCTGTCTGGACTCGAGCTCTGGTCGAACAGGGTGAAGGAGACCGTGTGGGCGAAGGGCCAACGCAGTAGGGCATCGTATTCACCAGGCAAGATCTTGATGTAGACCGACATGTGGGTAGCTTCGCCGGCTCCGTTGCCGTTCAGGAATAGTGACGCCTGGAAAGAACGAAGATGGGGTTTTAATTTCATGTAGAAATGGTGACCACCAGGCACTTTAGGTTCTCAATTTAAAATTAGAAATGAGGACCCCAAACAATTGAAAAACAAAAAAAAAATATGTTGAAGAAACTCTAAAAGGATCCTGCCATGTTGGAGATCTAATTTTGCAAATTGTCTTAACAAAAATAACTCGACTAACAAACTAGTCATTCAAAAGTTTAAATCCCAAGAAAAAGAAGAGAAATTAAAATAATTAACAAATGTCACAGTCAACCAAAACGAACAACTATGATTTATTACACTCAAAATAATATTACATTACACACTGAATGAGCAAGTATCTAATTTAGTCTCCGTGGGGACGCGAGTTTAGTCATCATACTCGAGTTGACTCATACAAATATAGCGGCGTGGCTTTGTTTACCAACAAATGTGATACATGTGGCGTTACGACCAGAATATTTGCTTGGTAACGAGACTTTTTGGTGTTATGAGGTCAACATCCAACAATTGAAAATAAACATGTACTGCTTACTATATTAGCAGTATGTATCACGGCGTATTCACGGCAATAAATGCGATTTTATTATCAACCAAGGAGCTTTTTACCACGTGGCATCGAACCAGAATTTTGGCAAGCATGCCAAAGTGGGTAGTTTAGATATTAGCGAAGCGTGAAAGTGGAACAAACGTATATTTTTTCGAAGCCCGAGCTGCTATTAGCAATTTTTGGAAAGCATGACTAATACTCCTTGGGAGTCTGAGAATGGGAACACATAAAGGAAAATCGGAGACTTCAGACCATAGAATAATATATGGTCTCCCATAGATTGGAGATTTAAACAAAGATAACGAAGGACGGAAGTAAATGACTTGGTTTCAAATCTTACCTGCAACTTATATCCATACTGGCTGGTATAAAACGCAGGTGACACAAGTTCAACTCCATCTTTACACTTCGCTTCCGCCATCTTTGCAGCCCAGTCGCTGATGCGCCACACAAGTGCGCCGGAACAGTTGACTGACAGTCGCGCAACTGCTGCTCGCAACGAGTCTAGTTGTCGCGCTTGGCGGCTAGCGAGAGCGGAGACGAGGGCTAAGTGTTGCTGGCAACTTTCTTCTGTATGTTTTTCTAGAGCTTGTCTTGTTCCCTGTAAATTTAAAATATTTGGTTAGTTTTATTCAAGATTTCATTAGAAGTGAACAACTTTTAGAAGAGGTTAATTTTAATAATACGTTGAGACTTGCTTGGGATTACAAACATACCTTTAACTTATGGTATTCAAAATGTCCTTCACAAAAGTAAGAGTTTAATGCTTTATCGCTAGCTTGATTATCTACTGATATCCTCTTATCCATACCTTACATGTAGCTTTGCAAGCTTTTATTTATAAACTTTGCTATAGTAACTGCTATTTAAACATACCTTAAATCTACAGCCAGCGTCTCTAAAGGAGCAAGGTAAAGCAGCAGCCGCGGCCGCTGCGGCGTGATCCCGCAGATGAGCTGCGAGGTCTGCGCGCGGCACGCCACTGGCGCCACAACGTTGGGGACACGCCACCGGTGCGCGGGCGCATGATGCTCCATGGGCTGATACTGTGTCCTGGAGAATGAGAGAGGTAAAACGTAAAAACCCATTTACTTTTTTAGACATGAAAAGTGTAAAAATGTTGTTTGTGAATGAACGGGAATGAACGGGAACTCCCCTCTTGTAAACGTCATAGTAAACCCTATCGTCGCTATCAAATTCGTGTTTGCACACTTTTAGGTGTATAAACACGAATTTGGTAAGGGAGGTTTTAAATTAAGCTATGTCGTGTTTTTAGGGAGTGCTTTATTCTCCCTTTTAACATATTTTCAAACTAACCAACGCTTTAGTAAACTTTTTTCTTCAAAGACAAGTTCCTATTTATAAACATTATCGGAAAAAACTTTGCAGATGCCAACTCCTCAATATTTTCTTCCAGTTAGTGAATGCTTACCTGAGTATAACTCTGTCCACAATGCTTGCATGGCACCAGACGTTTACTGCAGTGCTGCTGGATGTGCTGCTGTGTATGTCTTCGCTGCACCTTAGCTCCGCACTTGTTCTCGCAGTAAACAGGCTCGTGGCCACAGTTGCCTTGGTGCTCCTGAAAATTGAGATTGAAGTGTTAAATAGGTAAAATTTGAAGACGGTCTTGGAAAAAGTAGTTTCGTTAGATTGTTGATTAAATTGGCTATCTCTGCTACTAAGCAGATTTTTAGGATTCAATGCAACAGTGAAGCTTTTTCATAAACCAAAAAAAAAATGGTCTTCAGTATAATTATCTCAAAAATTTAAGTAACAGACAAATGACAAAAATATAAGGTTCTCTTTGAAGTTCTACGTTCACAAAACTAACGATAAATCTTATACTTGTTTATGTATTCTTCCAACAATATAAACAAAGTCAAAAAATATCAAAAGAATTTTCACCCTTACCTCTAAGGCGCTTCCAGAGAACTCCTTATGGCAATGCTCGCAGTTAGCGCGACGGCGGGGACAGGTGTAACGCAAGTGATCTTGCATCAACACGCGAGGGATCATCGCACCGCACTGCGCCGCGCAGAGCACTGCATCGTGCTTGCACGTGTTTAGATGCGCCTGCGCATGAGAAAGTGATCTTAGGATAGTTGTTTGGGATGTAAAGATAAAATAGGTCGGTGCTGATCGTTAAAATTTTACGGGAGTGTCAGAGATCTTAGTTTTTGTAGGTATCAAAAATGTACTTGAATTTTAAATGCAGTGCAAAAAAAACATGCAACAACATTATTAATTTATTTACGACTACATTTTGTGCATTAAGTGTATAGCTAACTCCTATAAAATCTGTATAATACACAGTCATGTCATTTGAATACTTGTAATTTATTTTTAATTCAAACAAATATTAGACAAATTACCGTGTTCACGTTGAATAAACTCACTGGCAATTAATTTTGAAAGCTGACTCGCACTTGCCCTCTCATAAATTAAAGAGTATTGTCAGCCAGATAAATAAATGTGTCGTGACATGACAGGCGCACACAATATGATAGATCGATCGATCTATTTACCTACTTAACTTTATCTTAGCAAATATTTGGCTTTCTCACTCACCTTCAATTTTCGTAGCTCGTCCGACCATTGGCATCCTTCTTTGTGGTGGATACAGTACACCACCGATCCCATAATAGCCTTCTCCGACTCGGGATCCGGATAAATCTGAAACAAAGAGAACACTATTTAAAATCATATCTCAAAAAACCAAGTAAATGTTCCTAAAAATATATAGACCTTTTTTATCTTTGAAACAATGTATTTAAGCATTTTGCTGAATTATTTTCAATTTTAACAGAAAACACGACGTCAAAAGCAACGGCTACCGTTGAGACTGATTGAGGCGCTTGCCACGCTCGCATAACGGATTAAATAGGACAACGCGATTAAAAATAAACCACATTTCAAAGAGAATATCAAACGAGCGCTGTATACACACCGTACTCTCGAATATGGAACACATCGTACGGAAATATGCAAAATGGCCGACTGTTTTTCGCGCGTAATTTATTCAAAGTAAAGGCGCGGGTGCGTTCACCGCAAACGACTGATACGTAGTGAATGCGTTCCCGTTTGTACATTTTCGTTATCTTTATGGGTGCAACGAACAGATGGCTCGAGCCACGGACCACCGTTCCCTATGTTTGTGCCGCGATAAGCGTGATTTTTCACTTCCCAAACCAGCTGGGTAATGGAATGAGCAAATACACGCGTTAGATGCCTTTGAACGGGTTACTTTCACATATTGAAGCTAATTTTTCTTTGAAATCGACTTAACAAAGACTGAAAACTCTGTTTGTTGACCCACGCTCTTATAAAAATAGGGAATGCGCCTCGAATGCTAAATGTTGTTAGTAAACAAAGCCAAGTTGGAATATTTGCTCAGGAGATGTCACTAGTAGTCGCACAGATCTTAAAATACGCTACCCGATTCGTAAACACGGGCTTATGCTAAACTTCGAAATACATCGAGAGTTCTGTATTCATTCGAATTTTCTTCAGAAAAAAACGAACGATGGACTGTTCCCATTTCCAAACTGAAAGATCAAAGTCGTTTCATAGTACGCTGCGTTTCTATTTACAAACATTGATGCATGTGGTCATCGGCATGGATGCTGCGTAACCGTACCACCTTAGCATATTCTATTCAAGTAAAACGAAGTACCTTATCCTATCCATTACCGCCACTTAACTGTGAGTTTTATCGCCAACGAATAAGGGTGAGAATCCTTTTACTTTTCGTGAAGTCCTAGGTGCTCTCAAAGCTGGTGGTGTATAAATTTACAAATATAGAATGTTATTTGTGTCGTATTCTAAAAAGATGGACCGCGATGTGTTGAGCTCTCCCGCATCGCTCAATTATAGAACTCGTTGTATCGTAAATATAGTAGGAACGAAACGTAACAGGTTGCTGAAGTGACGCGGCGGTTATGACGTTATGGCGCGCAACCCTCGCAGAGCAAAAGGATAGACAGAAAATGAGGATGTTATGCTGCCATTTGTAAAATATCACGGGCCGAGGTGACATTAGACAGCTAAATAATATATGTAACATAAATTGTATAGCATTACTTTAAATATTTCTTTCATTCAACTAATATTTATGTTGCTACTTTAAATCTTACTGTCAAACAGTGTTTTGTTTTTGTTGCAGACTACCAAAAGCTTAGCTAGTATTTCCTTATTCGGGCTATTTTAACGTTTGCACATTATTTACATTGAATATCATTAGGAATGTGATTAATCAGTTATTTGACTTAACACATGCAAATGATTGCCGACAAAAAGGTTACGAAATAACCAGAGATAACAAGAACCATATTGGGCGGCAAGACCTTATATCCTCCTACGTGCAATGTTTGAAATAAAAATATTTAATTAATTAAATTTAAAGTGACAGTCAAGGGCATCATCATAAAATAATAGCAATTTGGTAAATAATATCTCAGTATCTCTAAGATTCATCTTTGTACGCGGCAGACCAACTTGTCGCAAATGCTATGTAAATATGCTCCCAGCGATTCTATTTCAAGAAAAACTAAACAAGTCTTTCTTACAACATTACTTAACAAAATCGTCACGTCCCACAATTCTCACGAAGACACTCAACTTTAAGGAAGGTAAAAAACAAGGTTCCTAATCTTATATGGCATAAAAACGTTATCTAATTACAAGGTAAAGCGTCATACGCCCACTGTATACAGGGTTGCATCACATCTCCCACGCGGGTAAGCTTGCCTTCTATCGATACAGAAAACCTTGGAGAAATATACTTAGAATTGAACTAGGTATTAGATTTATATCAGCTAGGATAAAATATTTCTAGCAAAATGAAACGGCTTATTGGATTAACGTTTTTCAAACTATTCACGAACTGAACATGTCCGACAAAAAGTAGACAAAAAAACTACCAGCCAAAGCTCCTGTTTAAGCAAAAGTTATTTTAGTCAAAACAATTGTAAAGTACGTCACAATCCACTTGACGACCGTGTCCGGCCGCGGGCGACGAGTTGACGTCTCTAATTTGTTACGAGCACCATTCGGGGTGATTGTTAACATAGTTCCTTGCGTTTTATTTGATATTTCCAGGTTTATAAAATGTGCAAAAGGAGGGGCCGGAGCGGAGTATGGACTCGGAACTTATTTTTACTTTTTGCAAGATGCTGTAGCTAGAAAAGTCGTTATTAAGAGCCAATAAATTCTGTGTGTATCAAGAGAGCAAAAAATCTTGATGGATGTATCGTCTGTTTGCTTACGGTAAAATTTGGTGTTTTTCTAAATAATATAGCTCTATTTTTACCCAGTTTGAAATAGAAGCAATTGACAATGACAAACACCTCAATTCCTAAAATGTAAACTCTTCTGCATAAAATATGTCTTTCCAAAAATATAATGTTGAATGTTTAAAAGAAAAAGTTCACAACCGAACGCACCCATCATCGTTTAAAGCGGAACGCACCATATAAATTATGGCGCGAACTTACCTGTCAGTTTGTGTTCTAATTTGGAAAATGGCAGTTGAAGTGGTTCGGAAACCGTTATTTTTTTCTTACTTCAATGTTATTTCTGGGGACACTTCTTTGTACAACTTCTTTGACGTTTTCTACAGTTCTGCTTTCATCAAGTCACACTGTCAGTTGATTGACATCTGACGGTGAGGTGCGTACAAACTTAGCCGCACCTTCCAGAACCTCCCTTTTTACCTTTACCACCTCACAAATAAAGTTGATTTTTGTTTGTACTTGTTTATCTATTTTGTTGATACAATTTTGTATTCGTTAAGCTATCGACACGCGCTGACGTGGGAATGTAAACATAACTCCAAAAATATATACAGGGATTATTTTGAAGTGTATCCGTAGTAAACCGAACTTCTAATAAGGTTGAAGGGTCTTTTATCTGCAGATATCTACTTGGCTTCAAAAACGGAGATACATTTTTTCCATACCCATCACATGCTTTACCTACAGATGTTTGTGGTATGCAAATCTTTGTGTAAATGATGATATTCTTTTCTCCGATAAAATTACGTTATCTTTCATCACATTACCTTTCAAAAGCTAAAATAGAGACTCCCACACAAACCACTCACTCTGAAAAATGCCTCCAATAACTTATGCTTGTAAAGTAAACGCAATATTTTTGTAGCCTTGCGTGTCTAGCCATAGTTATTAACTTTTCAGTGATCTAAGTTAAATTACTTAGTTTATTTGATATAAATAATGATAGAGTTGTTGTGGGGCTTCCAAAAAAACGTAGGTATAGGATTCTAACCTAAATACACTTTAAGTTGCGGTCAACATTTTAGGTTAGATGTGGCAACATAATGCAAACTAAGAAAAAACAGTTTGTACTATAGACGATTCATCTATCCTCTTCGAACAACGTGTAAATGAGACCGGAACAACTAAAATTACAGCAATATCTTCCACAAAACAAGCACCGCGTAACAACAACTCAATATTCATAAGAGCATGGCATTACAAAATTTAAATAATAAGTCTCGATGGTTATCACCGGTGCGCGCGCGCAACGGAAGCGGGTTCGACGCCCGCCAGCTGGACGTTACCGTGGAATATGTAATGATGTTTAATTAAATGTTATGTAATGGACAATGTGTGATTTCTGTCATTATTTCGCTCTTAGGGCCTGTTTGATTATGGACAACGGGAAATAAAATCCAGATATAAATATCATAAGCACTGAAGGACTAACAAGTGGGTGTTCTACTAGAAGCCACGTTTATGTCCAACTTTTCAGAAATACATGTATGTTTTTTGATTAAGTAAAATTTGATAAGGCCATGTCTATGTTATTTTGAACGATTTCATGGGAATTTGACTGCAAAGAAACAGTGGAAAAGAGTATGAAGAATTTTTAAAATGTAAAAGATCTGAAAGCTGTAGATAGAAAAGCATAGCATAGCATAGACGGCGTTGTAATCATTGACTACCACAAACTCCACAGAATTGCACAAAAATAATTAACTAGCATAATTTTCATGCTTATCTATAAATCAATGCGTGTCTTTATTATACGTCGGAACAAGAATGAAGAGGTAACGGATATTTCTATTAAAAACAATGCCTTGTAATTGTATTGCATTGTTACTGGATACTACTTTCCTACTCAGAAGATTGTTATCTGAAAAATGCGTGCGTTCACATGAACACGAATAACGTAGTAACATTATAACGTCCCGCTATAAAGAAAGCATTTTAATGGAAACCTCTTAGAGGGTATTTAAATTATATCATCTAACATTTTCATCGTAAATCTTTAAACAATTAACATGCGTTATCGGCGCATTTTACTCTCTATCTTTCTGCTGAGTTGGTAGTAGACTCTTCTTCAAAAACATCTTATCACCATTTAATCATTTCTATAGAGTTATTAATAATAATAATGGTTTCGTTTTTATTGGCTGATATAAAAATAACATTGTGTGTCAGTCTCTCTTGACTTCGACGATATAATTTGGTATCTTTGAACTTTTTAGAAAGTCTATTATGTCCAGTGCTTCTGATAACATAACAATGATGGACTCTCTTTTGCATCATTTTTCAACTACCCACCTTTAAATCTTACAGACTTTCCACCCGACTATGGCCATTCTCTACAATCTCATTCGTAAATCAGTTTGTACCAGTGTGGGAGTAATATTAAACTTCATTGATAAACAAACGGATTTCTTCAATGGACTGACATCACATCGATCCATCATACAACGCTAATGCATTGATTGTTATTGTTTACGCAACGTCACAGCTTCGGGTGTTAGATTCTAATCCGTCTTACATTGATTAAAAATGTTTGATATCATTAGCAAGAAATCCATAGTAGTTGATGCATTTTTAGAAAGCAGAATATTGAATCCTTTTAATTTTGTCTGGTGTTCCTAGACAATCTTTTTACTTCCTTTCTGGAAGCTTTGACCCAAATCTTAAACTACTAGACTGAAAAGGAGCAAGTCTACAATCTGACAAGACAAAATTCTCCCTTGGCGAAGCTGTGTTAAATCTCTTTAAACCGATTGGCCTCAGTAGCAACTAACAGCGTATTACAATGTTACTCCTCTAAGTAGTTGTGTTTTTCAAAATAGACCACTTCGTTAGAAGGAACGCGATATCAATTAGGTTGTCTGTCATCACCCGAACGTCTCGGGTTGCCGACGAATTCAATTCTAAAACGTACCCCGCCATTTGGGATACATTAATTCATAGTTTGTTTTGTTTAGATGTTAAAATTAATTTGAAATAGGAGTTCTGAGGAACACAGAATTAGAATGTAAAAATGTACCGCTGAGTTTTCTTTTTAATTGAAAGAAAGAAAAATATACAGTATTAGTTTCTTGTCATCCTGAGTTATAATAAGATGCTGAAAGAACTGTGTTGTGTCATCTTGTTGAAACTGCAACGGATAAAGACACCAAAATGAAATCCTACTGTATCACCGTCAACTAAGCAAGACATGCCAATAAAATATCCAAAACCACATCCTAAAATATAAACTAAAGATAAATTCTAGGCAATTTAGACAAATCGCATTTCCGAAATGCCTTCGGTCACCACTGTCATTCTGTCACGCCACAAATTCCAGAAGAAACCGCAGGTATGCGCACACGCTTCCAAACCGTCATTTTGACACGTACTGCTTCGTGAGAGTCACCGTTAGAAATATATAAATTGAGGGGAAACAGAGAAAAGACACATCTGACTAACGGACTGACTATGTTTGATAATGTTAAAAGATTGAAAACCTAGATAAGTAATGGACTTCATCTATGATTACTAGGTGAAAACGTTATCGCTAGAGATGATAAATAGAAAAAGTTGGGATTATTATCAGCAGATAATGATATCGAATGGTTTTCAAAACCAGTTTAGACAGACTTAACATTTTTGGTATATCTTTTTGCTAAGTTTCTGAAAGACACCATCAAATGATGCAATATTATTTTTAACATTAAAATTAAAGTCAAAATCACGTCATTCAGTCTTTATCAGTAGCAGTACCATTCCACTAATAAATGCCAATAAATCAGTGAAGCAGACGCACCGGAAGCGGCAGAGGTCGCTGGTGTCAGCCATCAGCGCGCGCGCATCAAACGATAGCTTTCGTAACAATCGTTAACTGAACTCAATTGTTGTTGTGTAATTATCAACTTTGTATTTGTAGACAATGTGGGGTCCCTTAAGTAAGTCGTACATAATTTAAACCCGAAATAAAGTACTAAGTTAAAGATACGATGGAGGATTAACTTGACAAACTATTTTGCAGCAGTTTTTTAATCATGTTGTGCTTTTAATGGTGGTGGTGCTGTTTAATGGAATCGCACCCAATCCAAATCAACCCCAGACAACATCTGATTAAGGCTTAAAGCCTATTGCAGATAAAAAGGAAAAAAACAAAATGTTGTGCTTTTAGTTAATGATTTTGAAAATCGTTGCATCTCTTTTTATTAACAGATAGGTCAGATACCACAATCCACTCCTACCTTGCAGCCTTGGTTTAATTTACAACCTATTGCCAACAAGAAGTTCCCAAGACGCGATTGCTATATCCATTTTATAGACCCATTCGCTTCATCTATTGTTATGGCGAAACAATTTGAAAGATCCCAATCTGCTGCAATGCAATCTGTGTTACACCCGACCTAGCTGCGAAAACAATCACTCCACATAACTTCACCCTAACAAGTACAGCTCCAATTGAAGTCACTAACCGCTTAGCTCAATTGGATAATGCTCTGAGTAAAAGGGTAATGCGTTCGCAAGCGCAGATTGATCGATTACCGGAAACAGCCATTTTGGATCGGCCACGACATTGCGATTTCAATCCTTTTATTGGTTGCTAGCTGCTAGTTCAGGCCATTGATCTTACGAATGTGTATGTAGAACACGATAAAAATGTCTGTAGATTTGGCCATCATGTGAATGACGAGAATTTGCCTTGACCTAATTGGGGCCGCGTTAGGATTAGTTAGGACTATTATCTAGTCCGTCACGTTGGTGATAAAGTTGATTTTAATCGAGTTTTTAATAAAGAAACGTTTTTTCATTGATCGTGTATATTCGTGGTTGGTAGTAAAAAGTTACATAAAACTATGTTTTTAAATTGATAGAATAATATAATATACATATGTTACGTTATATTTTTATCAATACTTTAAATTTTCTAGCAATCTCTTCGTAATTTCAAGAACATTCCACCTACTGAAAACAAGCTTTAATTACCGTACACGGAACGTAGTAGGAACACGTAAATAGACATATAGCTCATTCTTACACTCCTCGCACCTCTTTCTAATTTAATATGTTAGAAAGTGAGGAAAATACAAAGATGGCGGCGATGACGTATTGCGGTATAACAATCTAGTAATAGAACGCGTTAAAAGACTTAATGCTTCAGTTACGGTACGGATAACTCATTTGAAATAGTTAACGGGTTTTTTGATGTTAGACTTAGAAATAAATAAGAGGCGAAGCATAAGGTGTGAATGATCCGTGTTTTTAATTCATTAAGACTGAAGAGTATTTGGTCATAAAAAGTCACAAATGGGCAATCTTGTTATGGCACGAATTCGGATCTCTAATGTAAAGTCGGCTTTATGTAAAGAATTTTATGCATGATCCGTGCCAAATATTTGTTGAGCACTGATTGATTTATCTACGGTTCTAGGATTGCTAGAACTTTATGATGCCCATAAATTGATTAAGCAACGCTCTACAGGTTCAGGCGTTGGTAATCTAGAAGTTTAAGAAACATTGATTTTCCATCTAATTCCCCATCAATCAAGTTTGAAATTTCGCGTCTACATAAAACTCCATTGAAAAAACACAGGTCCTTTAATGTTCACATTTTTCATACTTTACGATCTGCGCCAGCGCATAACTCTTGCGCTTTCGACTTATCAATGAACCATTTAGTAGTAAAGTGAATAATGGCGTGACTCAGACAGAATGGCAGATATTTGCCATACTGTTGCCATGATGCGGGTTTCTAGGTCTTGTAATTTTATGGGCATTTTGCTCATTGATGGGATTTCAGGCGTGGCATGGGAAAAATTGTTTATGGTGTGTGTAAGTGCGTGCCAGCTTTGGTCAATTGGTTATTTAAGCTTTCTTTAGTTCTAATTTGATCTTTATACTTATATTCAATAGTCCTTATCACAGTAGATATGGAGTTGGACTTCGCTCTTTTTAAGTTGCAATTGGTACGTATCTATCGAAGTGCCATTTTGTTCTCTATTTTTTTTTGGTATTGTTTTCTAATGATTCATGTTTTTTTCAAGTTCACTTTGAGTCACTCTTTGCAAACTGCCATGACGTAGGAATAGACGTTATATAGACATGTCATCTAGACAATTATTCATTAATTGATGTGGATAAATTTCAATAAGCTAAAAAAAGCAAAAAAAAATACAACACTTTATAAATATCACAATCAACGGTAATTAAATAAAAATCACGAGTTTATTGACCGGATATCGCAGCCTCCAGCAGGCGGAAGTGACGTTGCGTTATCGTGGGATGCGCGCGCGCAAGTTCGGTACCGCAAAAGATTATTATGTCGGCGCCTTCACTTTATTCATTTATGTGGAATTTATTGGTTTTATTAACCATTCACTTCAACAATAAAACGTGTTGTACTGTTTTATTACTTTGTTATTGGTAAGTTAATTTAAGTAGATATTTCTCAATTTAAGTCACTGGTGGAATTTAGCCCCTGGATAAAAGGATAATAACAATAAAACTTGAGATGACCTAGTACCTACTAAGTCTTTTTGACTAACACCTTTGTATAAATCAATCAAATCTCACTTTTGATGAAGTTCTGGTAAATTCAGCCAAAAGGCGTCGCGGAAGACCTCGCAGAAAATGGCTGGACGAGCTAGACAAAACTAACGACTAGAAACCCTAGAATCCTAGATCGAAATATGTAGTTGAAAGTCATGGGGAGAGAGATGCCATTGCTCACCAGTGGTATGACACAAGCTGTCAGTAACAGTATTAATTTCAGTCTTAAAAAGGCCATTATCATACCATTGAAAAAACGGTAATGTGTAGTAAATGACTGCTATGTTTTCTACAGGTTCATAGTTCGGAATTCTGCCTTGTAATCAAAACGTTAAAGCCCACGTGTGAACATTCTGTAAACAGTTTACAAGTATGTGAGGCATGTTGACATACAGACACCTAATGGTGGGCTTATTATATTAAGTGTGTTGAGAAACTTTATTAATACACGAACCATCATCATTGTATTATTGAGCAAATTGAGTACTAGTAATATTGGCTCTTTACTATCAAAATAATAAACACTTCTTATAAACTTTGTGGGTGTGATTTGCAATGAACATTCCCAAATGTAAGTTTGGATATTACGATTTACACTTTGCTTTCTGAACTGTTGAAATGTGCTGGCGGATCAACAAACAATTCGTCTGTAACCGTTATATTTTTTTTTTATTCTGAAAAGTGTTATAAGGAATCACGGTCTTAAACTATGTATAAACTAGCAAAAGATGCACTATGAAAGCAAACTTTAAAGTTTAATATTGCATACAAAAGTTGTTAGTCATTTGGGAAAAATACATCATTTTCTTAGTGTTATCTGTGGAATCGGAATGTCGCATTATGTAATGTTATTGTTGACTTGAGTCGTTATGGCCCACGATTAGATAAAGAACTTTAGTCTTTACAAAACGTTTTAGTAGCCTATTTAGTCATGCTAGTTTTCACTAACGCTAAGTTACAACTAAAAAGATAAATAATAAAGGTATTAGATTCACCAGAAAAAAATAGGTCTCGTTTTGTCATTAAATGACATTTATTCTTGATTACTTAGTTACAAGAAAAAAAGTGCTACTCTCATGCAGCCTGAAAAGTTCAATATATTTTTGTTTGATAAAAGATAACTTTAAAACCAAGTCTGAAATAACAAATTCAACTAATTGATTTATCACCAAAACGTGGTAAAGTAATGCGAATTCTTTCATCAGTCGTTAAGATCTATTTACCTAGGTACTTTATGTTAATACCAGCAAAACAATAACATTGCATAAAACGGAGGAATTACTAAGATGCTGTGAGAAAAGATCTGTATCTCAACGCAGAGATGAATATGTAAATACTGTTACCAAGCATCTGACTTGTGGAATGAATAAAAGTGGCAACTTAATAAATAGTATCTACGTATAAATTGCCAATCTAAAGCGCTATGACTTCAATCTAAGTTATTGAATAAAAATTAAATTGTTCCAAAAAAATAAAGCAAAAAGGTGTGATGATATAAAGTGTGAGAAAGTTTTCAGGTTTTTTGATGGCGGTAAAAGTTTAAAAATCTTTAAAAGAAATTAACCTTAAACGATCCCACTTTTTGTGCCTATAGGCTTCATCTATCTATCTGAGAATAAAGTAGTCGTAATTTACAACATAATAGCAGTGAGACAATAATTAATATGAATGAACAGGTACAACTACTGACGCCGTGATATTGGCAAAGCTATGATCAACGACCAACATCTCCGTTCCATCTCCACAGTTTACCAGCTTTCAGGATCTCGAGAAACGCGTCCTATTTCTCATCAAAACAAATTCATATTACGCAAACACAAGTCGTAGTCGACCCCGTAGCCCAACTGCCTAACTACATTCCTAAACTGATTTCTAGATTACCTAGAAGGCAAGTTATTCCGTTTAATTCGGTTGCGCAAGCACGTTGCATTTCATCGCAAGGAACGTCTGACTTATCTGAGCATCTATGGTAATGTTTAAAAAGTTGTAACTGTTCGGAAGACTCGGGTTTTTTTGCACTGGCAATACTGGGAGTTATGACGGCAGTAGACATTAGTGCTTGAAGGAAGAAGTGCAGTTATGTAGAGCTTAGGGTGCGGTTTTTAGGATTTATAGAGCTTCTTTTTATTTTTATCAAAGCTAAATATTATTATGTTGAATCTAGGTAAAGCAGTTTTTTTGGTATTTCCCGGATTAGTAACATGTATGATTTAAAACTCCATGACAGGTATTTCAATTTCTAATGCGGAATTAGGAGATCCCGTTAATTACCACCTTATAGGACCGTCACCTATGTCATTGAAAATTTAGAAACTATAAAATATTATAACCAAATCTGAACTTTATAACCCGAAGAAGAAAAGATGAATTAAATTAAAGTCTTCTTTAGGAAGTATCAAGCCATTAACCATTCTGGTCTGGCAACCCGTTATGAACATGTTTCAACAAGTCTGGGGACTACTGAGAAACCAGGGCAAGGACTAGGAATTCATGACCATAAAGAGATCCTTAATGACTGTTGTTTACACAATGGGCTATGATGGAAGTTGTAAAGTTCATTCAAAATTTTCTAATTAGCTAACAAGGATTTGAGTATCAGCTAATGGGCAAGAATTTAAATGAATGATCATTAGTTAAGCATTATTTTAGTAACTGCACCCCTTTTTCTGTTGAATTCGATTTGCGAGTAATGATATAACCCATTTTAAACCCTGAATACTTCACAAGTAATATAATATGTATAGGAAAGATCTTCACATGAAAAGAAACAATGAAAGTGTGCATAAAACAAACAGCTATCTCGGAGACAACGCATACGCATACACAGCATTTCCCTAAAAGAAATCCCTTCAATTTGCTCTCATTAACCACAGTCCACGTTGTGACATATTAATTCAATAATTATGATATATTATAAGCGCATTTCACTTCGAGCGCAAGTAGTTACGACAGCGAGCATAATGTTTCTTAGAAGAGCATGTCTTGAGCAGAAGATGTAATTGGAAGTCCAATGAACACCTGTTTAGCTCTTGTGATGTGCTATGGTGTTATTAATGGACCAACGTTGCTCTTAATACAACCAACATTGGTTGTAAGAGAGAAAAACGTTGGGATATTGGTAAAGAAGAATTTCTACAAAGCAATTCAAGACTTTAAATGTTTTTTTACAAAGCTATGGTTGTCTCATCGAATTTTATTGCAAAATAGTCATAATTTCATAAAACCAACTGCCACGATTATTTTTGACAACATTCCGTTCTTACATAATTGAGAAAACTTGAAATTTAAATGAAAATACTTTATAAATCTTACCTCCAATAAATCATAGAGGAACTCCACGTAACTCATTATCACAATGACAAATTAAAGAAATAAAAACTTCACTAATAAATAGACCTCACTGCACAAAGTCTGTTGTCGGAGTGGCAACTGCAAATATAATTTGTTTATGGTAGGTTACCACACCTATGCGCCTACGCCTTTTTTTTAAACACCTGCCTATCTATATATGGGTACTAATCAACAGATTTAATATTAACATTGCCGTTTTTTTCTGTCTGGCATCTGTGTGTCATTGACACGGAGAAAAATATGCAGATTTTTTTCACAAAAACCTTTTGACTTCAGTTATGTATCTTTTTTAGAATGTAAATCCTTGATTTGTCAACGAACTCTCTCTGTCTCTGGCGTCTGTCATAAAGCCAGTAGATGTTGTCATTCTAGTGTTTGGTAAATAATAAATGAAAATAACGTATAAATCGGCACCAGCAAGTCGCGAATCATCGTCAATACCGGTTTGAAAAGTAGGCTTGCAAAATACAGCAACGGTGTTAGTAATCAAGCAGTACTGTGATTTCTCGGCGACAAAAAACTAAGTTGACTGTAGATTATAACGTGCAGGTGCAATAAAAACTGACAACGTCACGACAGCTTTAAAACGAATAAGTAAGGCGGGAAAAAGTTCCAAATAGATCATACTTAAGTCCTCAATTTCAAGATGCACACAAAAGGTGGTTATATAATAATAAATCACACTACTTACACACGTCAAAATGCGCTTACGCACCAAAACCACAGTTAATATACACTAATGATAGTGTACTGCTGCCTCAGCAACCAACAATCAAACGAGATTCAAATGAAAGCAGTTTGGCTCCTTCAGAATCAAGCCCGAGGCACGGATGCGTTCAAAAAAATAAAAGAACTATGGTCGCGTTCGCGTGCACCGTCCGTGGGAACGTTGGAACAATAAAAAGTATTTAATCGACACGATTATCCGGGGTTGCCATTTGCGAAAAATTCGGACGATCTTAAATATGTACAGTATAATTTAATTTTAATATTACGCCGTGGTATTCAACTTGAACACAATAGTGTTGCGGTGCGAATACGACAGCTTTTTGTTGCAAAAAAAATATGGCGGATGTAATTACAGCAGTTGACGCAAAATCGGATTGTTATTTTATGGCAACAGTCTTTTCGATACGGCTCTATAATCGAGAGGAGGTAGCGATTTTTCACAGATAATATTTGTGCTGAATCCAAACAAATGTTCTTAAATTGTGTAACAAAAATGTATTTCTGTTGTCGAGAAACTTCTAACTTTCAAGAATGATATTTGACAAGTGAGTTAAGGCGCAATCCTTTCGAGGTCAGCAGTAAATAATACCAACCGTTGAAAATTTAAACAGCTAAAACATGAGTTTTAACTTTTAAGCTAGACTGTCAAGCCCAAATATTCTTTCCACAAGGTTCAATAACACAGCTGATTTGCATTCGCCAAGACATTGAAACCGCTCCTCGTCCTGAGAATCGATAAAGACGATCGGATTCGCGCCGAGAATTTCGGATTCAAGTCCGAACAACCATATAGGTCTAATAAATTAAGAGTCGCGGTGCGTGCGCGCATTACAAAACGATGACTAAACATCGCATCGCCCGTGCAATCTCGTACAACCTGATTTTTGTCGTGACTAATGCGAAATATTCAGATTTTTACTAAACCGTGTTCTTTTATAATTTTTGGTTACTTTTTATTTAAAATTTATTGAAATATAAAGGAAACAAATGTTGTCGAACTTTGGTCTAGACGGAACTTATAATATCTCAATTCTCTCAAAAATATCTCTTTAAAGTCATCGACTCGCAACAGTTAAAAGTAAATAGTTACTAATAAAAGAACTCAAAACAAACAACTGTTTCTCCAAAGCATTCTTAAAAGACAATTTAAGTTCAAAGTACCATGAGACATTAATAACACATTCTTGCTCAGTTAACCGTATAATCATATAAGAAAATTGCTTCTTACAGCCCAATTACCATAACATTAACTAACTAAATTAGGACATACGATCTTTAAAGATTCCATAGAATTTGTCAAGTATTCAATTCAGACTTGTAACTTGTTAAGTTCGTTCCGAAAAGTTACGGTTCAAAAACTCTCCCACGAATAAATACCTACATACAATTTGTCTGTCAACTTCTTCAAAAAGCACATTCAACTTTAAACTCTATAAATAGGAAGTAAGTCTTATAGTAGGTTGCGCAAAAACTTGAAGGCCACCGGAAATCAAATGCGGTTGGATTATTGGGATCGCGATCTGAGTTTAAATATGGCCGCGCATCCGGTCAATTGAGTGTCGATTTTACTAATTAAGAAGCGTCGATTCTTCTTTCAATAGGCGCAAACGTCAGAATAGTTAAAAAAATAAATAAAGAAAAAGTAGCTCACGCTTTCCTTTAGTTACTGTTCTCTAATTTCACAGCACAATATTCCATTCACATAAAACAAGCTCCCTTTATAGAAACAACAACCATCAAACTAATCATAATTTACTGCGTTCATCAAACACAATTTCTGTAAAAGCTCACTGGGCGTTCACATTTAGTTAAAAAAACACGTCGATAAGTATTCTCAACATGCAACACTAACAGGATTGTCCATCAGATAGTGGTGAGAATGAAAGCTTCCGTGATGTCAAAATAATTTAGATTGTAGATAACGTTTGATAGGCTAATTTGTTTTAATTAGTTAAAGGGATCGGTTTAGTGGGCTTGGTCGGTAATGGTATGAGTAACACAAGTGAGGAAAAGACATATGGTGTTGCTAGTCGCTAGCTAGTCTCGAAATACAGAAAAACCTCTAATTCGGTATGTTATTAAAATAAAAAAGTAACAGTAATCTAAATAAAAGTAATTTGTTCAATCATAAAAAGAAACAATATATTGAAGCATCCCAAGGAACTTATAATTTACATGATAAAAGCTCCCATTGTATTTTTTGGGATTGCAATAGCGTCCTATACATTAGAAATTTAAGCAACTATTAACATTATAACTGCTCAAAAAAGAAGAAAATTATCTTAAGATTCCTCAAAGATCAATTTAATCCAAAACCCCTTTATCAAAAAAGGTTCTTTTCAAATCCATCCATCAGATATGTATAATTATTACAATCGTATAATATGGCAACTCTGACAGCCAGTAATTGATGCGTTCAGTTTTGAAAACGTTCCAGAATCGATGGTAATCATATATTTTTGATTTAATTGTCGTGAGGTTGGTAATGTTCGATTCAAAATTCGAGTGATTGGCCGTTACATTTTGAATAATTGAATGATTGGCACTTTCAAGCGTAAGCTAAGCTGATTAATGTTAAGTGATGGTTTTAATAAGGCTTGTTCTCATGAGAGTATTCTAATAAGAGTACAATAGCCAGTTTGTTTGAATAGGAGATATAAGATAACTTAAAAGCTACCTCGATGTATGTCTAATCTATTCTTCAGAAAAGACACACAAGTGTATGGAAAAATGATTAATTTGTACAAATGTCATTCTCAATTCAAAAAGTTTTACAATTCTATTCAATTACTTCTCATTATGCTCAATTACGTCTGTTACCAGTTAAGCAACAAGACAGTTCTAATTTCAGCCATATAATAAATTATTTCCCAGTCATATAATTTATCTAAAAAACACAGAACACGACACTGTCGTGTACAATCACTATAATTTAGTCCAACAACATTCAGCCTTATTTCTTTAACATCCAAACTAATCGACTTGAAATAGTGAGGGGACTTAACTAAATAAAACAGTCTATCCCTACACTATCAAAAGCCAATGGCTCAAAGAGTGTGTGGGGAAGCAAAACTACTCCCAATGGACATGTAGCAATAAACAGTAGGGCTCTAGACAGAAAACAGACGTCCTCGCACGAAGGGCCCTTTGTTTAGATCATTTATAAATAAACCTTCAAGTAGTGACCTCCTTTGTGTTAATATTGGACTGTTTATAAAAAGTTTCTGGACGATATTCAAAGAGTATACCGAAAAAAAGTTTAAATTAGGAACGTTTTTGTGATGAGCCTACTGGAATCAAAAGAAAAACAAAAGCGATTAAGTCCAAAATTAACGATTGTCGTGTGTCAGCTATAAATAAGCCGAACTGTCCATACATAATACGGATATTTAAAAAAAATCCTGCCATATGTCGGTATCAGCTGATCGTAGTCCATTATACTCAGTAAGTCCTCTTAGCACAGGTAAAAGTTTTTTTGGTGGCAACTTTCAACAGCTGTTCGAGTGCGTGCACGCATTCAAAATCCCGAAATTTTCATACAATTTGATGTTTCGTTAATGTATCCGAACATCTGCGCCAGCAGGTGCTGTCCCGGAATTTTTGAATTCCGAACACTCCCCGTATATCGAATTGTTAGTTTTTGCCTGGTTATTGAAGAAGGTGGACGCATTTTAATATCGTAAACGAATGGATTTTATTGCTAATTTTTATTTTTATCGTCGAGCTTTAATGTCAATTAGTATGACATTTATCTAAATGGAAATATAAGTTACTTTAGCATATTGTTTTTTAATCATATGTACAAGAGAGAAAAATATTTGATTATGTAGTATGATATTACAAAGGATTAAAAAATTTATAAACCACGTGTAAGCTACATCAATCCTTCCACCAATAATTTCACAATCAATTTCCGAAAAAAAAATTCTTTCCCCTCACATCCTTTCAATCAATTTGCTTTCCATAACCGGAAACGTAATTTTGTCAGTCCACTTTTTTTTGCATCCGCATCCCGTACTCGATTCATATCGGTGTTTTGTGTACCGATACCGATTACTGGCTATATCCCAGATATCGGATGTCGTATCCGTTTATATGCTGACATCCGACACTGACTCGCGAAGATTCCGCTGACTCTGTGCTTATCGTTGAGATAAGGGCAGTCTTGTGTATCAATTATTGTGAATGAAATTGAGATTGAATGGCGAGCAACAGTTTTTGCGAATAAGAAAGTTTCGGGGAAATTGTGTTGGAATAAAAACACGCAAGTACACTCGGTTCCAAAAATAACGGGTCAGTCACATAAACCCGAATATCTCCCGAACTACGTATGCCATCCTAATGAAATGAAGACTGTTCAATTGAGAATTTAATAATACAGATAAAAAATAAAATAAAACTTAGTTGCACCCACAGTATCAATCTCTAAATTAAAAAAAAACTAAAGTAGTCATATTTTTCTTAAGATTACATTTTTTTATGATTGTTTTTTTGCTTTTTTTCATCACTTTCTTCATTTAATACTTTGCATTGCCTCCACGAGCTCTTTTGACAGCTTCCAGGCGATTAGGCATACTGTAGGGAAGACAGACAACTGGTGGCTACAATGCTCCGAAATCGTTTTCAAACTGCTGTTGGTCTAAAAACTCACTTTATTCGCTTTGGAGGTGGCAATTTAAGCGCTGAAACAGTAAGAAGACGTCTTGCTGAAGCAAAATTGAAACCATTGAGACCCGCAAATGGCCCAAACTGGAACGGGGACATCGAATTGCAAGACAGAGATACGTGCGCGAGCACCTAAACTGGACACTAGACGATTGGTCTAGGGTAATGTTCACGGACGAGTCTAAATTCATGCTTTATAAGCATGATGGTAAGCAGTTGGTGTACAGAAGACCAGGGGAGCGCTTCCATCAAGCGTGTGTGGAGTAAAAAGTGGCGTACGGTGGGGGCTCCGTACAAGTTTGGGCTGGGATTTCTGCTGAGGCCCGCACCGAGCTGGTACTCATTCAAAATGGAACTCTAAATGCAGAGAGGTACGTGGAAGAGATCCTCAATGAACATGTAGGTCCTTTCATGGCCAGGATGGACCGGCATGGCATATTAATGCATGATAATGCGTGTCCCCATACCGCCAGAATTGTACATGACTACCTTGAAGAGGTCGGTATCGAACTCATGCAGTGGCCAGCGCGAAGCTCGGACTTAAACCCCATCGAGCACGCCTGGGACGAGCTTCAGAGATGCGTAAAAGGTCGAAACCCCCCACCAATCACGCTTCCCGAGCTCAAACAAGCACTGGTGGAGGAATGGGAAGGTATTCCTCAGCACCGGCTCCGAAATTTGGTGTACAGCATGCCTAATCGCCTGGAAGCTGTCAGAAGAGTTCGTGGAGGCAATACAAAGTATTAAAATATGAACAAAGTGATGAAAAACACCAAAAAAACAATCATAAAAAAATGTAATCTTAAGAAAAATATGACTACTTTCGTTTTTTTTAAATTTAGAGATTGATATTGTGGGTGCAACTAAGTTTTATTTTATTTTTTATCTGTATAATTAAATTCTCAATTGAACAGTCTTCGTTTCATTAGGATGGCATACGTAGTTCGGGAGATATTCGGGTTTATGTGACTGACCCGTTATTTTTGGAACCGAGTGTAGTTAACTACAGTTGTTGTTTGTTCAAAATAAATTGCAATGTCTCTCGATTTATTTCAAAACATGTAATTTTAGTAACTCGTTATACAAATTGGCATAATTATGCAAATTCGTTCATAGGTCAAATTACACCATTAAAAAGTAAAATTACTATCCTACTATAATTGACGTCCCCCTTTTTAACCTCAAAATACAATTATCCACAACATTGAACTAAAAAACACCTTTATAATTCATAGGTTAAAATAAAATCGATGGAAAAAGTAGAGATCCGTTGAAATCTCTATTATGTGCGTCCTTTGTACGGAACACCCCGGGTATCGAATTCAGTAACAGCTGACGCTACAAAAACTACCCTCTTCCTTTATCTACGGTTGCTATTCAATGTTGAGCACCACTTTTGTGCGTAGGTATATTGGAAATATTATTACCTATTAGTTCCATGATGTTTTGGAATTTGAAGTAAAAAAAAAGATCATCTAATAAATAGCAACTTAGGTACTTACCTCGTGTATCACAAAGAATACCTAAGTAATTTGTATTGTCTTCATTGTATCTTTTGATTGCAGTCCTTTTGCAAAATCTAATGAAAACACACAAAATATAAAAAGCAAAATTTTAAGGAAATATTGATAATTATTTTATTATCCATAAAATGCTATTTAACATTTATGTTCAAACAAAACAAATGTTCAGTTATTTCTTAATTAGTTCGTTCTTATGAATTAATTTTTTTAACCAGAGCTATATATCTACTACTTCATAAATCTTTACTTAGATTCAAATTCAATTTCTAATATAATACAATTTTCTAACCAGCCAGGAACATAGGCCAAGCAACAGCGTTTTTTTCCCCGCCTCATGTGCACGGTTCGTTTCCCAAGCCACTGCACATGGCTCTGAGGAATTTGACACGCAGATGTTCGTTCCGCCACAGACACAATAAAATACCTAATAAAAATGGCCGACTTGCACTTAATATTATTTTCATTTTTATCACGCAATTATTACGTCGGTGTTATTTTGCTACTGCTAATTATTAGAAAGAAAGTTGGCTATTAAACGATTTATTGTTTTGATGATAGTAATCGTGATATAGACTTTATCGAGTATTAGGTATATTCGTTTTTGTAATACCAATGAATTACGAATTAATTAATCTGTTACATGATTATTTCCTAATGATAATGATTGCAAAAAAGTGAATCTGCTTTCCAATTAAACTGCATCATGCTAATCCCATCATAAAAAAATCAAACATGAGAAAGCTGTGACATCCATTAGCACATGCGCGTGTGAATTACTACGCGCTCGGAAATATCATCATTCCATTACGAAATGTCAAGCCCTATATGAGACGTTTTGTACCTACTGGGTTTCGCCGTATCGGTTGAACTACAACGTATTTGGTTAGGTATGTAATTAACGAAGTTAATAAGCCTCTCACTGTAAGATCTAACTTAGATTGCTTTTCTAAACAGTGACAAGGATCAACAAAGACAAAGAGAATTAAAATACCTACGAGAAAATATTACCTAAATGCTCACAACTAGTTAGTAATACAATATCGTGCGCAACCTATCGAACTATGGTAGGTAATTCAGTAAACACTCTTCGGCTTCACCACAAAAGTTCAATAGGGTCGATTTAACCTGTGACCTGTTGATCAACAGTCAACTAGCTCTTAGCTATCCTACTTAGAGTCTCCAAAAATGCTTCCTAATTTAAGTTATTTTTTATACAGTAGTGATATTAAAAAGAGTGATGCAGGTAACTAGAGAGAGTTAGTTTTAGGGAATCTGAAAAAAAGTGGGAACAAATGATGACAAACTAGAAAAAGATATATTTATAGTTAAATATTCTGTTTCAAAATTCAAAAGGTGCGTGTAAATAATAATAATTATTATTAAAAATAAAACGTAACTTAATCGTTTTATAACTTGCCAAAGGTGTTAAAAACTTAACAACCGAGCAAGGAATGTGCAAAATCCTACCTCGTCAAACGAGGGCCCACATTGCACGTAATCATACGCAATCCACACGCCGAAATAGCACTAAATGAATTCTTACGTTATTTACCAGTATTATAATAGGTAACTTCATGCTGTTTAAATAGCGAATAACTTAAGCGCTACATTTTTCTTGAGTTGTAGAAGTTTTTGCTAGCTCCTTGCCCAATATTTTACAAAATCAGAAAATAAATACAGTCGTTAAAGTTCTTTTAATAAAAAGTTTATATTCAAATGTCAAATTGACTTTTTAATTTTGGAACACGTCAGAATGCGCGCTATAAATCGAAAAAGGGCGCCAAAAGAAAGCCATCAATTTATTTTACGATGATTTTTTAACTGCGAGTACATTTGAAGGCGTGGGTCATCGCTGTTTGACATTTTGTAGCTGGAAACACTAAGCATGACCGAATATGTTTTTATTGCGGATTGTCGTCTGCAGATCATGTTTAATGACACGGCAATTCGTTTTGGCTCTTGGTAAAAAGTCATAGAGATATTATGGGATTTTGAGGATGTAACAATAAGCCATATATTTTTCATATAAAAATATGTGAGTCACAATCAGCGTATTAGTAGGACACAATAACTAAGAAAAAGGAACCTTACTGAGCTTTGAACATTACTAATAGCTCTAACTAAACTAGACTAACTTTACCATTTAGTTTTCTACTTTTCTTGTATTACGAAGAAAAGGTGACAAAACAAAAACATGTAGGTTAACAACATTATTTTATAAAAACATAAAAATCACGTTTTTCAAACGTCACGTTAAAATAGTGATGTTGCTACAACAAAATCGTCAAAAATCACTAAAAACTCTAAAAACTTTTACGTTGCCCTAACATGGTATGAGATTTACAACGAGTATTACGTTTGGCAATGAATTGTAAATCAGTTTTATTGTCTATGATTAAATGAACATAGTGCCTATTTATCATTTTTATTAGACTCGAGTAGAAGTACTCTATTTAATAAGATTGTGTGCAGTCCTTCTACAATATTAGTTTTCAGAAAAGTTTCATGGATATTTTTAGTTCCTAAATTTATTATTTACCAATTTTGACATTGTTTTGGAATATTTACACATTTTTATTAATATAAAAGCCTGTTTTGTAGAAGAGCTGTTTATATCTTAAACATTCGAATATTATTATGAAATACATAACATAGTGCACTGCTTTATACATTGATCCTCCAAAAGGAATTCTCAACACGACCCCACAGTAAATATTGCAACATCTGCAAAGCAAATTAAGTAAAATTGAACGCTCTTTGCATACAGTTAAAATACGTGTATTTCTGCATATATTTGCCGCTGGTTTTGCATAATATTTGATAAAGTCATGATAACTTATCTGTGATAAGTAGGTTACGCATTTGTTCACCGAAAAATTGGATAAAGAATCTTATTTTACGTCACAAAAAGTTTGACACGATCCTAACGTTTTTTAGGCATTATAAAGAAGTTTTTTAGTTTTTCACTGTACTGTACAGAAGATATAGATACAATCAATGATTGTATACGAATCTTATTGGTAACTGGATAGTTGGATACCTAGGCATTCACTAGGTTCTAGGTCATCGACGTACTTTAGGTAATTGGATAGCCACTACTGATAAGTATTGTAATCTGCCTTGCCATCTTATTTTGGACTAGTAACCTACATTAATAGAAAATTATTATCGGTATCGTGGTTTTAGACAAAACTGATAAGTATGACTGACATGCAACATTGCACGACACGTACTACTACATCATGAAAATTGCCTACCTATTGGAAATATGACTAATTGGACAATAAGTTATGAATGTTTGGCCGTAATCTTCGGGTCAACTACTGAACGGTACCAACGATACTTCAAAGAATCTATTCAAAGCTCCAGCAAGTTGGATACTACTATACCCAAACACAACACTAGCATGTAAGTACTTAAAACCTAAGACCTGAATCAAAAACAGACTTCAGCATTTAGAAAGGCGTCTTAAAAGGTGAAAGTCATGCTTTCATGCCTCGCAAAAAACTCGCATCTCGTCGCGGCCTTGCCAAGGTGAGTGCAAGGGGGACATAACGGTGCGCTGCGCGGGCGCACCGGCCCCCGCGCACCAACAAACATTAATTTTCATACACCATCGCCAACTTTGGCATCCAACGAACGTTCCCACACTATCTCCCGTACGTGCCATACAACATAAACAGCAATGTACACGATTGAACCACGTGTCTCGACGGATATGGATATGGTTTTTGATACACTTCCTTTCAATACTGTTGTTCTTAATGACCGTCTAATAAGGTGTTCTGTCCCATAAAGTAAGGTTCATATTTCGTACACGTAGACTGTCGGTTATGGGAAAGCTAGGTAACGGTAGCTAACCTTATTGAGGTAAAGGACTGTTAGGCATTCGCGCTGGTATTTGTAAACAAAGGTGTAACTGGTGTAAGAGTAATTTTTCCCCAAGTAATGTGGTATTTCATAAGTATTGTTACGTCGTTGTGTCATCAGATTAACCATATTGTCATCACGTAATAAAATCTGGGTTGTAATCTTATTGTTTCAAAGTAGGGTAACTACGTTGGCGGATTTTTCAAGGACGTTCTCTCGTTTTGACAGCCCAATCAAATAAGCGAAGCGTGCATGATGGCCAAATTGATAGAGCTTTCAAGGACGGTCCTATATATATTACAAAATTAATACACCATGAAAAAAGAAATTTAGTAATTTCGGGCATTAAATTCTACATACCATCTCTTATCATATTATCATAATCAACTTATGCAGGTATTCTTAAAGAAGACGTAGAGCCTTCTGTGAAATAGCTAACCGTAAGTTTTCGTACATAATGAACTACTTAGCATTCAAAACGCATACTTGAGTTGCAGCTGCAACTACACAAATGTGCCCCTCTCCAAGAAGAAATAATTCAGCGGAAGGACCTGTTCAAATGCTTAATCAAAAAGGAGACTTACGATTTGGCTGATCTCCGTTATAGGAATTGGTGTGATAGTTTTATCTGAGCTCTGGGGGAGCGATGAGGCGCTGGGAGTCGGCGACACTCCTGGAGAGGACGGCCCATTCCCGACGCTCTCCTTAGAAGTACGGTTGGGAGACAGCCTCGCTGGAAAGCTGAGGGTCTTCGTCCACTGCGATAAGCTACGCACCATCTTGACTGTTCATAAGCACAACACTCGTTCACTGAACTCTTTATGACGAGCGACACGCGCGCTCGCTATCACGGTCCGCGGACGAATGAGGAATCGAAGAGGGCAACAAAACGTACAGCCTGTGCAAGTTGCGACTTGACCGGGTGGAGGGGCGCGCGTGTAGGGTGGCGATGTATGCGTCGATGCAGTTCGGACTCTGGCCACCTATGGGTTTTGGGTCGGATTTTCTTTTGTTTATCGCATCGCGTCGGCTACCTCGTGAAGCAAAAAAGTTTCGAACGGTCAGCTTTGAGTTGTTATGAATTGGCAGTTAATTTACAGTTTCTTGTGTTGATTTAGTTCGTTATATTCTGATTAGTCACCAACTAGTTTTATGGGAGAGTCGCGAAGTGGGTTTTTTTGTTGAATGGAACATCGACTTTATAGGTATCCTTTCACTTTGAAATTCAAAAATCCTTTTCTGATGGTAAGTAAAATATGTTTTGTCAAAAATCCCATTAGTTCTCCTACTCAAAAGCGCATAACAACGCTGACTTCAAACCCATATACCTACCTCGCACATTCATTTGAATTAGCAACGCCCTATAAACGCAGAAAATAACTGCACGTAGTAACGAGGGTGGCACCCTCCTCTCATTTCAAAAACTCCAAGATATGTGCGCAAATATAGACTGGTTTTAAATGCGACTTATACGTATTGTTCGAAGAATGCAATCAATTTTTTACGTGTTGATGAATAGAAAGAGAGAAATAAAGCTTTTAATGCCAAAGTACTCTAAGCAATCTTGCCCTTTACTTCAGCAAAAACTGTCTACATTAACTTTGTAAGCAGGCAGGTCAAGCATTTCTTCACAATTAAATTAATTAATCATTCCGCAATCTACGTCTACCAAGTTTTTTTTAATAAACTTCGTCTCAGATGGCTGGCTTAAAAGTAAACAACAAAAAACTTGGAGCTTATGGTTCGTGATAAACAGAGGGGTGCATACAGGGCCGCGTCAACCCCTTGCAGCGCCTGTGCGCAAAGCCTATGAAGCGCCTGTGTGCAAAACCTATGAAGCGCCTTTTACGTGTCGTCTTTCGAATTTCTATCATAAATTCATTTTTTTTGCCGAAATATTTTCATTAGTTTTACCAAAATATATACAGTGGGTCAATTGAAATAGTTTAGATTAGTATCGTCTTGGCAGACTTGTATCTACTTACTTATCCATACTCAAGTATTACATATGTAAATATGTTGTAATGTGACAAAAATAATTTAAACAATTGTCACTAGTCATCCGGCGCCCCTAGTACCCTGGCGCCTGTGTGCGCCGCACACATCGCACATAGGGGCGGCGCGGCCCTGGGTGCATAAGACGCGAATCGTTACAATGGGTGCGCAGGATTGCGTGTCGCAACTTCCTGAAGCCACGTGCGCGCGCAGCTGACGCCCGCAGCGCATGCGCGCTGAGTGCATAAAGTTTGAGGGGTTCGAAGGAAACTGTGAGTGGAATACTAAGGAAGCTTTTGTTTTTACATCCTTTGGAGTTGACACTTGGGAGAAAGATGGCTTTGGAAGTTTTGCGACCCTTCTTTTTGTATTCCCTTTGGGTTTTTAACCCACCGTAATTCTTTTAAGGTTTTTCGAGTTCGCATAAATACCTACTTGTAGTAAGTAAGTTCTTTTTGAAGTTTCAGAACAATCAAATTGTTTCATTCTTCATTTTTGTTATTTCATACTTACCGAATCCGAATTTAATCACAATAACGATGTCATAATCCTATCTTTGAATATCCAATCAGTTCACCCCAAAAGCTCCCTGTTTATTTTTCAAAGCTCAGCACTAAAGATTGTCTTGAGTAGCAAAAAAGGGGTCATTACTGCCCCTCGTTACAAGTACGGGGGTTCAATCAGCCCCTGGACCACCCCAATCTCACTGGTCTATTGTTCCCAGATAGGGTTGTTAGTTCTTAGCTCGAGGGTACTTAGATACTTGATGCTGATGGTTCAATAAGTGTAGGAGTAGTTTGGGGATTCAAGTTGGGGCCTGTTTTGTTTGAGATAAAACTGTAAGCATCATTACTGTAGTTTTTGGAGTGTTTTGTCCATTAAGGGTTTCCAAATAAAACGCAGCACGGGTCAAACAGTTTTATAAATAATTATGATTATGCGAAAATATTGTATCAACAGTTATCGCAATTTTTTTTTCTTTTTTGGTGATTTTAGCAGTGGTAAAAAATCTCATAATACAAACCTACTTTTCGATGGTAGAGAGTGGAGAAACTTAACATTTTGATTTCAACGATCAAATTCACACAATCAAAATATAAAAGATGATTTCAATAGATCATCGAAATTTGATATTAAAGATACGAATTCAAATTTCAATGACTGCATGTTTGAAGTATCACATTAACAATTGATTCCCAAGGTGACAACAACAAATGCTTTAGAATTTAAAAAAGCATACCATACAATTGTGACCAAAATGAGTCATAGAATGTGTATAATAGGCATTGACGATAGGTAATAGCCAATAGGCAAAAGAGTTTGCGATAAAGACAATAGTTCTGAAGTACCGGATACGGCGCTACGTGTCTTGAAATACAAGTAATAAATTGCGCAAATCAAAACAAAATCAAATGGCATTTATTTCCTTTTTACCATTTTAAAGACGTTTGTAGGCTTTTAAATTGATTGTTTATTGCTCTTCCTCATTCTGGCTTGGGAACCTATGAAAGCATGGGAGACAAGGAATTATTAATTTAAAAGTCATCGTGCGTGCCATCATCATCTACATAACTAAAAGTTGGCAAACTTCAATAGTCTGTAGCTAGTTAAGTATTATAAAACAGTTTTGACAAAATTACGGATAAAATATAAATTGGACTAAAGATACGACACGAATCCGAAACCGAAACCGAAACCGAACTTTCGGCCTAGCTCTCAGTTTCGGCCGAAACCGAAACCGAAACTTTTTAAAACATTAAAATTTTCGATTATTTTCTAAAATTTTGTTTGTTTTTTACATTTTTTAGCATTTAAGAAAAAGTGTATTATTATACAGGAATTACAGGATGACTGAAGACCGATTTTTTCGAAAACGAAATATGCATCATTGAATTTTAGAAAAATCAATAGTGCTGGTCAGGAATCGAAACCGCAGCTTTTGAAAAAAAAAACCACACATTATTACACCATTCGATAGTGTTGCTAATAGGGATCAAATTCTGAAAATAAATGTTATACGGCAAACTTACGGAACAAATAGGTTTCTAAGAAATTGCTATTTTTCTATGATAATTAACTTCTACTGAGCCATAATCTATATTTTCTGCCTTGACGATTGATAAGTTCAAATATATTTTATTATTACATGAATATACAAGACTTACTGTTGGCAGTAAACTCGAAAACATAACCTCAACTCACGATTAAATGAATGGTGGCGAACAGCGCCGGGCCCCGCCGTAAAGCAAGCACGTGTTGGCTGCGAATGTTACCGAACGACACACGAAAATGCACGAACACTTGAGTTTCGTCAGGTTTCGGTTTCGGCAAAGTTTCGGCTATATTTTGGCCGAAACCGAAACTTGGGCCGAAACTAGATTTTTTGGCCGAAACCGGCCGAAACCGAAACCGAAACCGAAATTTCGGTCGGTCACTAATTAAAAGCAAAGCCAAAGCCATTATTAAAGCCAATAATTAATATGCACATTACACACACATATGTTTTGTTGTTGCCACAGACGTTTATTGACTATTTAAGTCATTTTGCTCAGTAAAAAAGTAACTATAAATAAAAACTTTAATCTGAAGTTTAAACAAAGACGTGTAAAATGTCAAAGTGATTTATCCGCGCTTTCGTCAAAAGTATGGTGACTATCATTGCCAAACTTTTTCAAATACACACTTGCTTGTACCGTGTAATTTTTTTTAACTTAATATGTTAGAAGCTTCTTCTTTTGAATAAAGTCAATCATTTAATTGCATAAGTACCTATGCAACAATACGGATAATATTTATAATAAAATATTTATCATCTTTCTAAAAATAAAATGGTGCCATAAATAAAATCTTGTTTTTGTCTCTTAAAGAGATTACATATTATTATAATTTAGAGATTACTACGGCAATTACTGCGAATATTGATTTTACCCGTAGATAGGGTAGGTAAAACCAATGGCTCCTGTAAAAGCTTGTTTTAAGTAACCATATGCATCCGCATTGACGTATAACTTCATTATAGCGTTGATTGCGAATCAAATTATAAACACAAACTATAAAAATTGATGAAATTCTAAATTATATAAACATTTTGTGGCGAGATGGGCTGAGTCATTGTTGTGTATGCAGGATGATGAGGCTGGCACAGAAACGTGGAGCTTCAAACTCCCGAAGAGAGGCACATACCCAACAGTAGTAGGTATACCTACAGCAGTAGAAAATACAGCAATTTTTTTTTGTTACACAACCTTTTTTATTAAATTAGTTATGTTATTTTTATGGATTGGCTTTTTGGATTGAATTTGGTTCAAAAGAAAAGATAAAACATTAATAATTCAGTAAAAACACTTTAGCTCTTGACGCCGGCGCCATCAGCAGGAACATATCAGAATATTACACACGTCTATTGATGCAAAGCCACACCAACTAGGAAATATCCCGCTTACCCCAAACGCGTACTCACCCCACACATTGTTATCCGAGGGGTTCCTATATTATTAAAAACTAGTAAACGCTTGTACAAAATTAGTTCACTGTCAATCTGCCTAGCTATTCCTGTACCTCGTAAATTACGTGCTTACACCGTAAAATACTTTAGCGAAGGCGTATCAAACTAATTAGTTTACTTTAAACTTAGTTGGGAATATTTTGAAGTGATTTAGCCAATAGATGGCTGATTGATTTGTGTCTCGTTTTGGACAAACTTCAGTAACTTGGTTGTAAATTATGATTATGGACACTGAAAGGTAATTGAAACATGTGCATTTGTCAACTTCACCATGTCAGCCGTAGGGTGTCAACTGCCACCAATTATACTCGTATATTTCCAATAGGACCGGTTGGAAACGACTTGCACGTAGCGCGATCCCGTAGTCTTCACGAGATCGTCTGTCTACTTTGTGCTTTCATGAATTAAACTAATAATTTCAAGGAAAGCTAATGCTTTTTTTTATCTTGGTAAAATCATCAAATGAGTCCTCCCATCCCGGGCAGGGAGGGAGGGACTGTCGTCTGACAGTCCCTCCCTCCCTAACACACCGAAGTACACCGTGGATTTTAGTCAGCACGAGTCTTCTTGCTGACTGTGACGGTGTACTTCAATAGCCCTTTGTTCCGGGGTCACGGTAATGAGATAAGTTCCGCGACCCTGGCAGGCTTGGGCCCCTGAGAGGGCCCCCTTAATTTTGCTGACGCTCTTTGAGGCAAGGAAAGCTAATGCTTTGGTTGAATGTGAAATATTTATTTATAAAAGACATGTTCTATAATTGCAATCAGTCTAGAAGAAAGTTCTCCAAGCATCGTAAGTAATCGTTATCGATTACTGTGGTGTATGATTTGCTGGTCACACTCTGCATGTTCAGCATTGCTGAGCAATGCGTGGTAGGGAATTAACTTTAAACGCTCTACTTGTTTGCAAGAGTCCAATCGATGATGTTGTTAGTGTTTAATCAGCTGAGAAGTAGAGCAAGAACTTGGAAATGTTACCAATGTAGGGAGGTATTTTTTATGGGATAATTCTCCCATGCTATTTCGAGACATCTGCAACGCCTAAATACCACAATCGGCCACCACAAGAAGCACCAGAACGCAAGGAAATGATTTTTTTTACCAACAGTTTTGCATCTATTTCATGAAACACCGATATATTTTTAGTCATCTGATCGTACCCCCTTCGCAGCAAGCCATTTTGTTTAAAATCTGTAATGTTCCTAATAAATAACCAGTAAGTAACTCAAATCCATGCAAAACTCACTGTCTAAACATCAACACGTATTACTAAATGAATACTTCTATCAGCTTTGAGTAGACACCTCTTTATTAAATTGAAGCTTATAACCACATGCGTGACGAAAAGCATTATAGTAACATCACTCCAACAATAATACCCAAAAACCGATTATGGCCATAATACCCTTATCTACTAACCTCATTCCATAGAATAAGGGTGTGCACTCATTTCCGGTTAGAACGGCCAGTTTTCAATTAAGGACAATAGACCGTAATCGATTTGGCCCGCAGAATAATTACTCATTAAGGATGCTACAAAAAATATCAATTAGGATACTGGTTGTGGGTATGTCACGTGGGTTTAATGGGGCAAGGGCGTGTATCCGTGGGAATTTTATCCCGGTAAAAGCATGGGTTATCCCGGTATAAATGTGGGTGCCGAAGGAAAAACAACAGAACATAGCATCATACAGTCGCATAACGCCTGCAATCTCCGCTTACAAGGCTTCGCCAGGTATGTAATATGAGGAGAACCTATTGAAATCATATGGCCATAAACTTGTCTCAGTGCTGACTGCTACTAAGAAATTCCTAACTGAAAAACCCAATATGTATATGAACCAGAAGTAGCAATCAGCAGTCGCTCTTGTAACTACTTGACCAACGAGGCAGCAAGGCAGTGAAACAAAAATAACAGAAGCATGTATTAAAATACCAGTTGCTTTAATTGAATTCATTATTTCTTACTCATCATATCTAGTCTTTCCCGAAGTATGTGCTAGCTAATAGTCCTTATACCGTCTTCAATTTTTCCAGTAACTTTCATCTTTCAAAGAGGCTTGTAAACTTTCACAGCTCGCGGATCATGGTCATAATAAAAGCGCAAGTGCTCTATCAAGTTTACATTTAGGTATTTATTTGAGGCATAATAAAACTTTACCCTTTACAAGCATTGCTATATTTAAATCACCGTATAGCAAGCTTAACTCTAATGGTTAACTAATTGCAACTTACAAGAAATCTATAAGGAAACACGCTAATTATGGTATTCCAGGCTAAGGAGGAGTTTATTGTTTTAATACTAATGCTCCTTTTACTGTATCATTCACAAGAAATTCCTTATCCTTTAAAACTTCCCTACTATGGCAGTAATTGTTGGCCAATCTTGTAATTTCATACTAAATGCTGCTGAATTCCTGTGTTAAAATACATTGTTTCTATAACTTTCCCAAACATCCCATTTTACAACAAATAAATGACATTTTTTCTTTGTACAGACGCCAGCAGGTCAACCTACCCGAATCTGTCAGTTTTTACCATTCAAACCTTAACCTTCTACTCTTGTGATAAGGTTGAAATTTTATTAAAGAAATCTGACAGATTGTGGTAGCTTGATGTGCTGGCGTCTGTACATACCTAAAGAGAAAGACCATTGCACATCCGACACATAAGTATTTTCTTATCCTAAATTACCTTCCAGCAACAAATAATTAACAACACTCACCTACTAGCCATCATAACCGTGACAGCAAGCATGAATGAAAGGAATTTCAATTAATTCCATGCATTTGTATGGCCTTTGTTTTCCAAGCCCCACGTGCATCTGCACCCCTCATAGACGTTGACGGTGTTATTCTATAGGGAATGTTTTATGGAATAGGCAATAAATTTTTGGAAGCACCTAATAAAATAATATTTCTATGGGAAAAGCAAATAGGGAAGAATTTACACGATAATTTTAATTGGGAAGTTGCCGTGAGAGCTGCAGTGTCATCAAAAGCATTTGCAAAACACAATTAAGTTTTAAAAATAATACCAACCTCCTGGATCAAAATAAAGACATCATTTAAGAGCGCAAGCCAGCAAGTGTACCTATCAGTTAAATTAATAGCTTCAACTACAAACAGTGTGACGGCACCAACTGCCAACCTAAACCACATTGCCAAAAATCAATTAGGCCCACACAAAAACCCGCCACACGTCCCTGCAAGCGGTCCCTTTAAACTTTAAACCCATTGTAACATCTAACTGCCCTTCAGTCAAAGCCCATATGTGGCACGAACCGAGACACTAATAAAAACAGTTCAGCAAAATGACCGGTCCCATATGGCGTTGTAGAAATCCGGGATATCTAAGACATGTGGACAAATAGACGTTTTTTGGCCTATTGTGTTCTACATTTTTTTAGTGACTGCACACGTGTCGGTGTTTTGTGACCCAAATTGTACAGCTTTTGGAGAAGTGTGTTTTTAATTTGTTAGGTCTTATGGTACGCCAAAAAGAGAGAACGAAGATTACGTAACGAGTAGACGAAGTTAAAACGCTTATTGACTTTTCTTTCTGGTTCTCGATTTGCTTTTAGAGCTGTCTGCGTTTCATGAATACAACTTGATGGAATATTTTGTCACCTTTTGTGTAAACCTGATAGTATTTCCCGCAGAAGATAACTTTCAACCAAAAATGGAGACAATCCGAAGTGAACAATCAACAGTTTTGAATTGTCAAACCTGTTCTATTGTTTTGCTTGTCGTGCCATACTTGGAGTACCGATTCAGGCTATCAACGTTTACCAATTCATCAATGCGCCGGAGTGCCCTTTGAGCATATGAATGCAGCGTAAAGTCATGAATGCTAAACTCCAAGGGCTTCAATCAACCTGTGGGTCCCTTCATATCGCGCATCCGTTCATAACACCTGAACAAGTGAACATATTCAATAAAATATGACATAATAGGAAAAGTCGTGTGCCCACCACACGAGCGTACCGAGAACTGATTATTAACAATCACAATATGACCTCATTGGCGCCATTTTATTTTTGATTGTCTCGTCTAACTATCGGACGTGCTCACGCGACAAATGCAGATACGTGACTGACTTGATTAAGAACTTTTTACTTTGAATTTGTTTGATTCTTTAATCGAACACACTTCATAAAAACCACAATGTATTTATTAGTTGTACAGCGTGAACAATACATATCAAATGATTTACTCGTCTTAATTTTTGCCATGTTCAATTAATATTATCATGTCTTGGATTTGTGCCTTCAAAACCATCCACCCCTATACCTGTCAGTTTCAAAATATTTCAATCAATTACAACATCCTTGCTCATGGATAGGACATTTTGCAATGTTAAACAAATTGTGCAATTCCAAATCCCAAATATATTATAGACCTCCCGATCACTCCGTCACCCTATATGATTGACCTTCATAACTATCCTAGTTAATAAGCTAAACTCATTCTCACAGAGACGGCTCTTAAATTAACTACACTTCAAAACATGGCAGCCTCTAGCCAGTTAGCCGCTGTTTTCGTCACCTGACCGAGCCTAGTCCTTTTAAGTACAATTCTAGAACAGGTTTGCATCCGGCACAACTTTAGTCTTGTGCAAGACGCTAACAATATTGAATTGATATTTGACTGTTACTCCTACGCTATTGATGGGCAAGACTTTTACGGGACAAATGATGTTGAAGATTTTTAGCCGATTATTATATTATGCATAAAATTAAAATCAGAAAGATCCGGGAACAGCATTTAAAGCTGAAATTATAAATAATCACAAATTAATGGAGTATGATTAAAGATATTTTAAACAAAGCTGATTAGTTGCTATTAGTAGTTAGAAAAAAATCCAGGAGAATAGTAATAAAAAAGTGCAGTAGAAATTGAGTTCGCAACGAAAGATAAAGTTGATGAAATTGCCAAGAAAGTGACAATAATAGTAGAAGATTGCTTGCTTGACTGTTATGAAAAGTGCAATGTAATAAATAAGTCACACTTTCTCTCAGCTGACGAAGCAGGTTAAGCTTCTGATAAATGTATGCTATAGTATTTATAGGGACATGAAATAATTTGACTTTTGATGTCAAAGGGAGACAATGAATCATGGTATGACGAAGTGTGCTAACTATAGAACACCCTGTTAAAGAGTTGGAATTTTTCTATTTAGTTTATCATTCATCCCCCAAATGCCATAAATAAACAATAACAATTAAATATCTCGTCCACAATCGCTTCATCAATCATTACAACTAAAATTACTAACGGTCTAACCGCTTCATCCCATTACGCACTAATTCGAAATTCAAACAAAGAAAGGGCATGGAACTTTTAAATCATGGTATAGTGAGGCGACATTGACGTAAGAAAAAAAAATAAAGGCAGTGACACATTTATTAGACCTGTCATTCGATGGTGCTTACGTCTGACAGCTCATAAGTTTTGAGCCTTAATTTGTGATAAGCTAAATGCGTGTATGTACAGATGGATGCGCTACCGGATTTTAGCTTTCACATTTCTAAAAGTATTGTTGGGTTATCGGTTATTTAAATTGGGTCTTTTAGCGTCTTTGTGTCGATGGGTTTTATGGTTACAACACCGTCATGATCCGATATGTTATTTCATCATCATAACGATAAGTCCTTGTCTGACTTAAGGCAAGAAGCTTAATAGATACTTAAGTTTAAGGTTTTTTGTTGTAAAGCTATAAAACTGAACTTAAACTAAATTATCTGATAGGAACGATTGAGTCACAAACACAAATGTCAATCAAATTTACGATTGGCATAAAATCTAATAGTGCACTGTGTAGCTTAAGAATCTAGTTTCATTGCGAACGTAACTAGGCGATGTTAGTACATTCGTAGCAGATGTTCTGACTATTTAGGTATGAGAGCTTGTATAGAGTGTTCATAAACTACATTTGTATACTAACGAGCAAATAAATTCAAAACTCAACTACTCGGCTTCACCAACAAAGAAAATAACAGATCCGCTTTTATATTTAGTCACATTTATTGGCTTAACTGAACTAATTACATGCGGTGACAGTGTATTTCGGAACATAAGTCGACTAATTCGTCAGACAAGCGAGACATAGTCGTAATCGAGGTAATGCGCGTCACTCACTATGCCATCGACAAGTTATGGCGCCAACATTTACTTTTTATTTTATTTTTAAATGGTTGACACTGGCTGAGTTTTTAATGCATTAAAAATGTCTATGTTTTGTATGGGTAATCCAATTTTGTAATTCACATTCGAGTTTATGAAGAGCATTAATCTTTATTCAATATTTAGTGTATTACAATGTTATTCCAGATTTCAAAAAGTTCCTGAAAAATTACAAATCATTAGAGTTGTGATTCTTGCCCTTTCCTCAAAATTAACATAGGGTCACGATATTTTATCTTAAGATTCCAATGGCAATCTCCTCAACGTAACAAAAAATTAGTAGATTCCTAAAGAGGGTATATAAAATTACGAATTATTTTAGTCCCAAACCTTTTGGGTAACCTAACCGTAACAAGCTTTTGGGTAACCTTTCAAAGATTAGTTGCTAAGCTAAATGTTAATGAAGGTCAATTTGAGCGAGAAACATAGCCTCGGGCAACCCGATGAGCAACCTAAAAGTATGTACTACATGCATACATATACAATAACAGGAAATGCCTTAAATTGCGAGACCGCACCACTGAGCTAATTTAAGAACTTATTTACCATAAATATTGTACGATGTATACCGAGATTTTATCCTACAAATTATAATTATAAAGCATAACATCACGTCTATATTGTCGAAGGGTTAGGCGTAGGGTGAACCACATTTTGCCAGTTTTTTGCCTACCTATCAAGACAATTATACTTAGCAGTTCACGCTTTAGCATAAAAAGAAGGCATCAACTTCCAGCATCAAATTGTGCTTTCAATTTCGAATTATACATAAGTGAAAAAATTTACAGCCAACAGTTCCAAATTATTGTGTCATTTATCTGCCATTGGCCAAAAAGAAGAACTCGACGTCGTGGCAGGCCAGATGGCCAGATGAGTTGGACCGCTTTATGAAGGACTGGACCACAGTCGCTAGTAGCTGCGAGAAGTGGAAAGAGTCAAGGGAGGCATTTGTCATAATGATAAAAGGGTGAGATGCCAATCACCACGCAGCTTCAAATGAAATGGTCAATGTTGGAGGAGCTTTCAGAAAGTAGATAATCATACTTCTCCGCCGCCTGAATCTTACTTAGTTAACTCAGGTGCACGAAATCGCCAGTAAATTCAATCTTACCCATGCAAACGCCGCATCCTCTATGTAAGAGGATGTTTGGCAATGCGGGTTTGTAATACGACAGTTCTTGTCCCTAATTAGTACTCCATTTAATGACTTTACGTAATCTTAAATCCCAAAACGGATACAAATACATAATCAATCAGTCCAGAAGATTTGTCGTCAACTTTCTTTCCCCACGATTCATAATCGTAATTAAATTAATTTTTAATGTTACAATTACAACCGGCAAACGACTAATTAAATAACAGTTAAAGTAACCGGAAGAAGCGGTTAGACCCAGAGCCAATATCCGGTCAATATATGAATGGACGGCCGTTAATAATACCAGTTAATGTGGAAGTGGCATAAGAATACATATTATGTGGTTATGTAGTTCAATCTGTTAGTATATGAAATAACTGTACGAGTTCAATAAACTGAGGGTAGGAATTAATTTCGTCATTGATTTTTACTACTTAAAAGTATTAGATTCTCGGGTTACAGATTCTGTTAAAATTGGTGTAGAACAAGACTTTGTCGATAAAAAAGTAACTGATAGATAAAGGTAAAAGATAGAAGAGGATAAAGTCAATAAACTTGCAAAGGAATATTGTCTCACCTCAAATATAAATTTGCTTTGGTTGAAGACATTTCTAATGATTAACACGAAAAACTAGTCCTTCTCCTTCTGATCAAGCAAACATCAAAAACGTAGGAAATTATCTATACACTGATGACAATATTAAGGGTTTTCGTCGTCATACTGTCTGAAGGGAGTTTAGCTGTAAAACTTGGTCCAATCTCCAACACCCAAGTGTGGAAGGCTCATAAAACGGATATTTTTGTCGCGGACCATTCTGGATTGTTTCGTTAACGACGTCAAGTTTTATGATATTTTTTGGGTTAGGGCTGTAAAATTGTTAGCGTAAAAGAGCTTGATTGTCCGACATTTTTGAAACGAACATTATTTGTCTTATTTAATTGGTGGATACATGAACTGTTTTTGGCACCAGCTCATTGTAATAAACTTGTCCTTGTCAAGAGACAAGGAGAAGTAAGAACCTCTTAACATGTCAAGAAGATCTACAAAAGATATATCTGTCACGCAGAAACACCACAAAAGCTCCGAAAATTTTAATTCAAAACTTAATACTGCCAACAATTTGTATATAGCGTGGCATAGCTCGAAATATCGCCAGAACTTCAACAAAGGGACTCCCGCGCAGGCTGCAACAATGGCGGCGACAGATGCGCGTGCACCACAATGCAAACTGTCAACTATCAGCTGTGCACCGCCATCTTTGATTTGCTGGTTATTTTATTGAAAGTGGACACCTATGTGTGGGTTTGGAATTTTATTGTCAATAGAAAGTAGGAATAATGGAATAAAAGGGTATCGGAGTAATTTAGCTAGCGAACACAAATGGGACGTGAAACGCTAACGTTTGCAAAGAGGTCATAATTATAACCATACGAGTACATATGCGTTTTCCAGATCGGGTATGGATTACAACAGAATTTTCTGTAATAGGTAAATGAAATATTCAATGTTATGAAATAGCCTGATTAGGTTGAAGATAGCAAACGTAATCTAGATTTTTCTAAGGAATACTACCTCAACAATGAACGACCATAACAAATCGTGAAACCAAGCCTTTCAAAACACACCTAGAAATTTTAAAAAAATAAAACTAAAACTTCATCTATTGTCAACAACTAAATCATACATATTAAATACGGCATTTTATCTCAGACTAATCTCTGGCCCAATTAAGTTCTATTTGTGTAACCCGGGGTGGTCCAAAAAGGGAATAAGTCGGGAATATTTTGTTGTTCCGTGGCACCATACGACCTCCGTCAATTAGAATATGTCAGTTACTGTATTATGTCACGGAGGACCGTCCTCCCGATAGTAACACTGAGTTAGACCCTTTTCAAGAAGATTCAATATGAATTATTAAATTTAGGGATAGCCTGGATAATTGAAAAGATATGGCTAGGAACTCTGTACTTTTTCTGGAAATCGCCAATGGTGCAGAAAACTCAATTGACTGAATTTCCGTCGTAGCACTTAAATTAAATCAGTTCAAACATTTCTTCTACACGCCTTCTTTTGCCAATTTTGCCATCAACACTACACTCTAAGAGGTATTTGACGATGTGACTGTCTATTAAAAAACTAATTAGATTAGACAACTGCGGGAATCATCGACACTACAAAGAAAAAGTAACTACGATCATGAAGTTTGCAATACAACGAATTTATTCAACATGCTAAAGGGGCATCGAAATCAAAATCTTTACCGCGAACTTGCGCATACGTCTGTGTCATATGACGTACGGCACTGCGCGGGCGCATTCCTCACATAAAACAGCCTCGCGCCTCGATGCCTCTATTGTCCAATAAACACTCTTCTTTTTACTAATAGCTACAGATCGGAACGGTCATAGTATTGTGGTCAAAGATAAAATTGATGTCATGGCATACCTTAAACATTTTAATGTCTTATCATGAAGTTAAATAATTATTACTTTTGAGTCAATCTTTGATCTGGAGTTCGAAAAAGAATAATAATTTAGAAGTTCCAGTTTCACACAATAATATGTTTGACAAATTGATACTTCTAAATTAGTACGTCTATTTTGTTCTCTTGGTGGGTCCATTCCATTAGTAACATTATCAGCGATGTGCTCTAAAAGGTCCATAATCAATATACAGCAAAACCTTCCAATATTTTTTAGTTCTCACCGCACAAAAAAAAATCATTCACATAAACAGTTACCGACCTTTAACCAATAAGAGGATCACAATCAAATACCGGATCAGAATATCGTTATATTTTTTTCCATGCCACGCCACCGACCTTGTTTACATTAGAAATATTTGTAACGTCTGTCTCAACATCCCAAAACTTATTGGAATTAATGGAATCTGTCGGCTCCTTTTAGATACGTATCAGTGGATAAAAGGTGAAGTATACCGAAAAGGAGTGATGTTCAAAGGTTGTTGATGTGGATTTGAGAATAATATAAATGATGCTGCAATGATTATTATTGATATTGGTAGTCTAGAAAACGATGAAAGAATGCGAAGAAAATAAGCTAAGATCCTGATTGTTGCTACCATATTGCAATAGAGTACCTATTACTAATTAGCTCATACAGTGAATTTTCCTCAAAGCATGAACACAAATATCTGGCCTTAATAATGTGTGCATAATCCTGCAGGTTACAAGAATTTCATAAATGCAACGCATTCTTTAGAACATCAGGGATCTCTTCATACATCTTCTCATCTTCACAGAAACGAGTTTTGTCAACGGAAGAATCGACTAAATGACAGAATTTAGAAAGAATTTTATCGTGTTAATCATGGCGATGTTAAGCATATCGACATTTATAGAAATAACTTTGTCTATTCTTGGTAGAATATAAATAGAATTGGTCTTGCTACGCGCGCTGAAGTTAAACCTATCTAGTACTTCAGTGTCAATTGTTAGATTTTCTTTCACTTTATTGTTATCAGCATGTATTTCAACAAATGCAATTAAACTGACTATTATTTTAATATTTTTCCTGTATTATATTTTTGTTCTGATAAGCGGTTATATAAAGGAAAAGTAAACATTGTACGTTTATATTTACACAAAAGATAACAAATCGTACGATCATTATTGTGTAAAACACATTGTCAAAACCTTTTATCAGAAGTTAACCGACAGCTTTATTTTTTGTTTACTTACTGATATTTTTACCTATTCATCGATGACTCATTAACGGACAGATAAAAATAAAAATTGCTTAATGTTTAGACTATTAACTGCTGATAATGATACTTTAAAAATAAACAAAACACCGATTGCAAGAATTCGTAATCTATTTGACACTAACAATGTTAGTTCAAAAGATATTGAGATACAGAAAGCTAATGAGAAGAAGCTTTAGTAAGAATAATCCATCAGAAACATAAATGTTAAACTGAAAGCCAAGATCATTAAGAAGATGTATGGTTATTGACTTCACCGATAAAAGAAATGATATCCAAATGGGTTGCATATTCTGTAGAATTTTTGCCTATCACGAATTTGCCCAGTGCTTGTCGTAATATTCGGCATCGAGCCACTTTGGATAAAAAAAGAAATGCTGTTACAGAAAACCATCACAGACAATTTCGATCCAGTTAAATAAAAACTCTTCACAAAGTCACACTGCTGACTTGATCAAATGCTAAATCATATCTTATAACAGATCATGAATACCCAGTAATTTTGAATTTAAGACATCAGCTGTTCTTGCATTCCTTCGTTCACATTAATATATCACCCATCTACATTTTCATCAGTTATAATTATCAATGAACATCTTATCAAAATCAGACCAATCAATCGTGTCACTCTTTGTTTTAAAGTCCCCAATACCATTTCCCCCATCACCATAACCCCATAACGTATTTTAAAGGTCAATGAATACCGGTTCAATAACAAAATGATACCGTCTGTCCGTTACCGCGAACTGGTCTTAAAATCAGCTGTTCTGTTCGCCGCTCCCATAGACTCGTCTCACCGGTTCTGCTAATATTGTTGGACTAGCAAGATTGAAGACGTTGAAGTAGATCGTAACGTATTTTTGTTAAGAATGGGTACAGTTCATTAAGAGCATGGTGTCAACTGGGACTAAGGAAATACAAATGATTATGGAAATAATTATGTAGGTAGGTATTCTGGATATGTATTTTAATAAGAAAATTTTGAAGGCCTTGCAGTGAACAAAATATGTCCATGAGAACTTAAAAGTGCATATTTAGTCTCTCATGTGATTCGCTAGAATAAATAATCTTAAATCGAACAGTCATAATCTTCTTGGCTTGTCCCAGTTACTTGAGATCGGTGCAATAGGTTTTCTTCTGCCATTCTCCCCTGTCAGACGTCACAGCATCATTTACTCAAATAAATTGTCAAGCAGTATAAATATTGTAAGATACAGTCTTTTTCAACGTTTTATTTTTTCTAATTCGTTTCGTCTATTCTTTAGTAGGTAACTAGTCTTTAAAAGATGAAGTTTACTCTTCTGCTTCTTACATTTGCATTATAGCCATTTCATTAATCATAAAGACTTTTGACTGATCGCACTGTCACATCACCCATTCCAGTAATATTGTTCTGTTCTGCAACCAAATCTCGGATATATTCAAAATCAAACCGACTTTTTTATTATTTAGCCGTTAATCATGAGTTCACAACACTCCTACGCACTTTCAAATTTCAACGTAGACAACACCGGCCCCTTTGTAAGAGAAATGCGACAATAACCGGCCCTATATTTTAACGCGGCATCTTTATGACTCATTACGGGAACATCCAAATGTATGTGCAAACATCGACGTTTAACGTCGTAAATACTATGTTTTTATTGGTGCCTATAAAAATGTTGATCGATGAACAAATGGGTCGGTTTTATTTCATACATATGTATGGATGTACTTGTTGCATGTGTCGATGGAATGTGATGATGGTTTTTTAGTCGATGGTATTGATAACGGTTGTATTTAAAAGTGTAGAATCTAAAGGAAGTGGTTTTAGTAATGGACTTATAGTAATATTTCGCCAGTTATAGCAGGAGTTTATTGTCACAAATAATCCAGTAGCCAGTAATTGTTCTTTTTATTTTGTGATAAACTGGTAACAAAGTAAACATACTTGGCTTATCATCAGTGAGCATCATACGACTCTACGCTTTCAATTGTATAACCATATCATAACGCTGTCTTAACAGATTTCAATATATAAAAACGTGATTCAGTTTTGACCAATTTATTTGGCTTATTTAGACTCATTTAGACAACCAAATGCAAATGTACAAAAAAAACGTCCTAGCATTATTGCAAAAATACAACCATAATATTCACACTCTGTGTCATACCTACAGTTCTCAGTAATGCCAAAGCCATGTGTGGCCATTTCGTTTTAAAAGCAAAAATATTGCCGCTAAAATCAAAAATTACCGACAAACACCATAATTTACGTGTTGTCAACATTCGATTGATTCTTTACTCACATTACCGATGCCGACTGGCCGATAAAACCGGTGCAGTCACCTTCTTATTTTCTCACCCTTATATCTTAAGTCGTAAAGTCCATATTAAATGTATTACTTATTTTGTAATTCTCAACTATGGTGTTCTACCATTAACCTGTAAATCGTTGCTTGACACCTTATTACCACACCTTATTGCAACCCGATTGAAACTCAACCTTCTCGTAAAGACTACTAAGTCCAAATTCTCTAAACAGGCTGTAATAAACCACCCAACTTATTTTAAACTCTCATTAACAGGTAAATAAGGTTCATAATTCTTCACCAACAATTTTCCCATCATCATCAAGGGTGGTATTATGTCGTGTTCTTAAGACCGCCGTATCAGCAGGGAAGCAGGCGGCTCGATTGAGATATTTCCACTAAATCCAATAGATGGTATATGTTTGTTTGTTTGCGACGATATAATGGGAGGTCCTAAGGTTCTTAGTAATGAATTGTCGGCAGAAAGGTGTTCTCTGATAATAAAGGGATGCGACAGCTTTGGATGGTGACTAATTTTGATAAAACATACAGCATTCCCATAAGACCATTTTTGTAGGATTCACTTCTTTTTCGTTGTTTCAAAGGTAGCAAAAAGGTGTTCTAAGCACGCAGTAGATAGAGGTATTCCACGGCATAGGCCGAGACTCCACCAAAGCTGTGCGAGTCGAGATGTGTTTTGAACAACCAATAGAATTGCGTTGCCGGAGTGGAGCTGTGTCAATAACGCAATTCTATTGGTTGTTCAAAACACGTCTCGACTCGCACAGCTTTGGGGGAGTCTTGGCCATAGACACCCACTGAAATGACACCTGAGCTAACGGCACCTAAGCTATTCCACTCCAATCTTGATTCTAAAATATTTCTGAGTATTTTCTGAGATACCTTTACAATTTTAATAATAAACGCTTGTTATAACTGGTGTAGGAGTGCGCCTTCAATGAGTTTTTGAAGGAATCAACTAGGCATACGAGTACAGTAACACATTCTGGCAGCAAAGCTAGATTTTTAATGTAAACTTATTTAATCCAATAAAACCTGTATTGTATGAAGTTCTCGTATAGACACACACCCTGACAAAGAAAAATTTTAATTACTCAACGAAGCAAGAACTGTACCTGCATGCCCCAATCTACCTTAAAACAATTCTCCACTAAATCAACTATTTCCCGACAATACCACATCACGGTCATCAACTACAAAATACATCCATTTATCAGCTCCTATCTCCAAAACTGCGGAACGAAAGGCATTCGAGCATAATCCTTCGAGTTCGTCACACCTTTCTTGTATTGTAAGACAAGACAACAGATAGTTTTTATTTCCTATTGTATTTGCTACGCAATTTTTGGGTAACCGTTGAGGTAGAGTAAGAAAAAGAATGATTGGCAGAAGAAAAAGTTTCTTGCGTCTTCGAGATTTTATTGCTGTGAAAATGTGTAATTGTAGGTGCCAATTTTGAATACCAGAAAGTTATTCTAGTTAAATTGTTCTCATTTCCCTAGGATTCTCTAAAACAAAATATATGTGAGAGAAAATTATTGACCGGTTGTTCATATTAAAATGATTGTCATTCATCAATTGGTTTACTTCAAAAGTCCTCTTTTACGTATTCCTTGGCAAAACAACATATCCATCTACCTACGCCAACAATGCGGCTACTTACAAGCCAATACTTGTACCAACCACAGAATAAATCAGCTAAACAAAACTTGAATAATCCAGTTTCGAGCATTACCATGAACCGTTGGACTACCATTTCGTACCTACACAACATCATTCAACTCAACAACTTTCGACTCCCGTTTGTTTTCACTAAGCTCTTTATTGCCCTCAACAGTTTCTGCCCACCATTCTTCAAGAGGGTCTGAACAAACAAAACAGTATGGCAACTTTACGGCTTAATTGCCTACCTGTAAATGTCATTATGTTCAATAAAGAAATGTATCGGTTTACATTTGGGGATGCTGCTGGTAAAAAGGCAGCTAATTTTAAAGAAGAGAATAGGATAATAGAATCTGTGACAAACAGTGACGTAACTAATTAAGAATTATTTGCTTTAACTGTTGTCGATTGTAATGGAAATGACGACAGTATTTGTGGAACAGTGGTTTTTGAAACAAGAATTTATTGGTATCATTCTTTGTTTGCTTGAATTCCTCGGTAGGATGATATCAATCAACATTAATTAAATTATAAGTAAAACTGCTGGCACTTGCAATAGTGCCGAAATATGTGAAACTTAATTCCATTTAATTAACGTGGTTGATAAATATCCCCTTTTCAATTCTAATGATAGTGTAGAGGACCATGTCAATTTAAAAAACATATAAATATTGATGGAATGTTAAATCCGCTGCCTAAGTAGAAATGCCTAAGCTTGAACTACAGATAGTGTAAAGAACTCATACTAATCTCTTCTCTACTATTTCAATTCAAAATCGAGAAACATTCAAGAGTATGCAGGCTATGGTCTGCATAATATTAGGTTCCACACATGGTTCATGGATCTAATTTAGAACAATCATGTTTTTTTTTTTATATCAATGAACCTTCTCTAAATGCTGCAAGACGATCCATACGTTATCTTACTTCCCATCAAAATCAGGGAACCGAAAGATAAAGCAGGAGATAAACTTACTGTTGTCTTTAACTGCTTCAGTGAGCAACTAATAGGAACAGGTTACAACAAGTCTAGTGCTGGTCAAGTAACCCTTGTTGTAACATGTCAATACTCGTATGCTTTCGAACTTGTAGACGACCACGCCTCACCGGAAGCTCAGATAAGAAAAACAGGTAAGAGCCACCAATAGGGTTATCGGTAAAAAAAGTGCTTACAATCTCGTTTTGGGCAAAAGGTACCTAAATTAGATTAGGGAAAAGATCTATGGTGCTGAACCTTTCCATTTTAAAATTATATCAGTTGGGTTTTTTTTTACCTTTTGGCAGCAGCCGATGTCGGCTATACCTATACTGATAGTGTTAAGATAGTACGATGCAAAATTGTATCGACCAGGTTTACATTATTCGGTTAGTTTCTGACCTCACTGCTTTGACTCTGAAATCTAGCTGACTGTAACTGCCTTACCATACCATATCGCGTCATTAACGCAAAAAAATAATATGTATTACTCTGGAACTATCATTACTTAACTTTTTCCCATCCATACAAGAAGTCCACACCTAAAAGGCTAAAATTACAGTCATTCTATCTCAGCAGTAGATATACCAAGTTTTTGCTCGCCAAGATCACTGGTAGCATACTATTTATTATAGTAACACGATCCTTCAATCGAGTCAGTTTTTGCGCGAACTGAGAACCGCTGCACATAGCGAGTTTTGCGATTGCACGGACCAGCCAAAGATGGTCTTCTCTCCCTCTCTTTATTCCAATAATCAGCATCAAGAAGAGGTGACGTATGAATGGTCAGAGGTCTTGGTGACTGGCTACCAAAGGCGAATGTACGACCTTGCTGATTGTGTGTGGAACTTGGGACTGAATCGGTTAGTACAATTTGATGATGAATGATTTTTTGGTTTGATGTAATCTTGGGTTAAAGAGTTGAATGAATGATCGGATGACAACGAGATTCAGAGATGATATTTGATCTCATAGGATGAGTTGCAAGAATTTTGGAAATTTTATTGACACTTTCTCTTTTTGGCAGTTAACAAAAAGATGTAGGAGTAACTCATGAGTTGTTGAATACGCCATCATTGAAATATTTAAAAATTCGGTATAAAGTCCCGAAACTTTAACTTCGGGAAGTAATCAAACAACAAAGTTATAAATAAAGACAAGGCTCCTACTTATTTCTATAAAAAGAATCAAAAGCTTAAACAATCGCAAATAGTTATTAATGGAGCATTGAGAAGAGAAACGATTACCTCTTCATGAATATAAAATACCCTTTGTACAATATAATACGACGCAATATTGTCGATACCGGTCGCCGAGGCCATCGGATGGCTCCAAATATACCTTGAACATGTCATGACATGTCGGGGTCCGGATTAAAAGGCTTTATAACTTGCTTAACGGTCTCATTGGTTCAATAACATTAACAGAAAGGTTATTTTAATCAGAAATAAGACACCAATCCTGCAAAAATTGATACATTAAGTTAATGAAAATAAAGACTTGCTTTACTCAAAAGTTTTTTTCTTTTTCAATAAAACTGTACGGATAGAAAGAAAGCATAAGATTGTGCTATGTTACTTGTTTTTCTCCATTACAATAATGAAAATATTATGTAGAGTGCTTTGACATCAGAAATTCATACACAAAAAATAAGAGAGTAAAAACACCAACTTTATTCGTCTATTCCTAAATTTAATGTAAATATCTGATAAATCGTCCTTGTTCAAAATTTTAAGCATCTCTTTTAATACAATCATAACCCTCTCAGCTAATGACTCTTTCGATATCTTCTAATTAAAATATCCGCTCCACATCCAAATCAAATTAGGATCAATCGATAAACACACCCAACATCCTTGGACAGGTAGTGACGTGTCCACTGTCCAATACCTGTTAGGCACGACCTTGCCTCGACCTAGACTGAACAGGATTGAACGGGTCAACGCACCGCATCTGTCTGGCACAAGATTAGTGTCGTTGTGTTGCTAGATGCTGTGGACCGCTCACTTTTATGGCGAAGGATTTTAATTTGTTCGATTTTGTTGTATCTTGACTGCAGATTATGACTTTTAAAAGGAAGGTTGGCATAGTTACCAGTTGCTGGGTAGTGGACGTCAGATAGGCAGTTGCTCCATATAAAATTCAACTGCATCAGGTTAGACTAGAAACCCACCTCAATATAACTGAGAAAGACTAAGTAGATGATGATGATGATGAGGTTGAACTCCAAAAAGAAGAATTTGAGGATGTTATTATTCAAGTTAAAGTTATTAAATTAGCTTACTAATGCATCTTAAAGGATAATGCCGTTGTTTGAATTACAGATATTAATTTGTGTGGTTACCTTGATGATGAAAAATAACTTTATTGAAAAATAGGTATAAGCTGAAGTAAGGTAGGGTGTAAGCGGTAAAGATCAATGGTAAATGATTGCATATATTATAGTTTATAATAGATAATTATAAAGAAAGTGTCTAGAGTATCTTAGATTCCATTATATCACTTGTCATCATATATGGTATTTACATAAAAATGTGAGTGTGTATTGTAAATAACAGTCTTAATTTAATAAAAACTGCGTTTTCTTTTAAAAGGTCTAGGCTACAAGACAATAACGATTGTGACTAAACAATAACTTGTTGTTACTTAGTACTTGAAACTTATTTACAGCACCTGTGCCTTTCTATATTTTTCTAGTTGCCAGGATAGATTTGCTTACCTCTTTTAACCGATGGCGATGACGAGAAAAATAGGTTGTCAGACTATCTTGTATATTCTTTATCAATTAAGTCTGCTTTTTGAAATAACTAACCAAAATTTTAAATCTTTTAATTTACACGTGTCTCTTGATCATTTAGAGATCAGAAAACCGTTGCATAAACGGTACGTTAGCAGATAAACTGCATAACTGTTGCTTCCTCATGAAATAAAATACCTAAGAAAAAAGAACTCGCTACCTAATAATTTTTAAGTATTTTTGGTTTGAGTCTAATCCTGTCATCATTTTTAACTTTTCTATAAAAACTGAAACATTGTCACTTTGTTTAGGCCCTGACCCTTCAGTTTTTATAACAAGGTTCTGTAGTTCCGGGGCCCTGGAACGTAAAGGGCTATTGAAGGACACCGTGGATTTTATTCAGTACGAGTTTGACAGTCCCTCCCGCACTGCTTTGGGTTAGGACTCATTTGATGATTTTCCACGATAAAAAAGGTCCTGTATTTCGTCAATTATGAATAATGATGATGTAAGTCTAGGTCTATGAATTGATGTGAAAGTTATAGATACTCGTATAACAGCAGATTTTTTTTCACGAAAACTCAGCAGTTCTCTGATCTATACTTGCTACCAGTAGTATACAAGAGTTGAGTTAAAAAACCAAGAAAAGGCAACAATACGAAGGAAATATACGACACAATTTCACACCATCATCCCCACAATAATTCTATCCTTTAAAATCATGGGTGCACCAATCTTGGGACAAGCTCTAAGGGCAAAAATAAAACAAAGTATCGGATCGATCCACACGTGCGGTCACATCTGCGCAAGGTGCGCCTGCGCAGCTGTCTCACCAACCAGCACGCTTGCGCACAACGACCATAAACATTCGAATATCGAACTTTTTGAAATCTCACCAGAACGCCTTACACCGTTGCTTTTAAGCAAATCTTATACATTATGGTAGCTTTAATGACACTTTTTGTTAAAAACCCGATAATTGGCGTATTTGAGAGTAATAATGAGAAGAAAATTACGTTGTTACATTTTTAAAAGGCTTCATTTTATATGGATGATAACGTAATGAGAGATAGTTTGCAATGTAACGCTGCATCTAATTATTTTAAGTGATTTTGTATCAGCTTTCGACTTTATAATGAAGACTAAAAGGACACCTGATTACGTGTAATGAGACTCAAAGATTGAAACAGGTGGTTGTCATCTGCAGAAGCTTGAAGTTAAAGAGAGATAGCTAAAGCAGGTAGTAATAATGGATTTTTTGAAACTCCTAATCTTATGAGTACACAGAATGAGTGCCCTTCTTTATCGAGATCATCTACATGAAATACGCCACTTTAGCAAGATAATCGTTCGCATCTGTAAACATCGGCCTCATTGCCACCCTTTCTAACCAATTTCTCTTCAATGACCTTTTTCCCGTCATCATTAAGTCGAAATCTAAATCATAACAAAGTCATACAAAAGCGGACCTCTGTTTTGGGAGTTTTTGATCTTCATGATCTATTAAAGTGAAGTCATTCTTTCTCATTACATCATAAATGACATTGATATACCTTCCCAATCTACATGGAACCTCTCACCTCCAACTCTCAATCTAGATCCATAGATACACATGACCGTATTTGACCTCTATCGTTTTTCATTGGTTACTTAGCTGACGTCTGCTGCATTCTATACGGCAGCCACCGTAATGAATAATGCAGTTGAATTTTGAGTTCGCCTCTCATTTGTTAATGTTTTTGTGTTTTGTTATGTAGGTAAGTATGGATCGTTTGTGGGGTGGGGTCCTGGTGTTATGGTGTTGGGAGTTGAAGATATTGTTTGTGATGATTATTTTGGTTTGATATTAGATTTTTTAGCGATACATACCTACATAACATCATGCCTGTAATCCTCGAAGGGTTGGGCGGAGGTGTATCTAAATAGTAGGTACGGTGGGCTTCATAAATTAGGTACCCCAGTAACGAATGCAGGTGCTTTCAAGAGAGGTGCCCGTATCATGAAACTGACTGTTCATCCAACGCCATCTATGTTTAAGTCCTATTTGTTATCTACTGCGCACAAAGACTTTTCCCGAAACGAGAACCCGATAAGTAACTCATACTTCGCAGTTGCGCTTGGAACACTAGACCAACGAAGCAGCTTTTAACGATAAATTTTGAAATTTCTATAAAACCAGCAAAGTCATAACAAAAGTAAGGAAATAAATAAATTGGAAAATGTATGTGCATTTCCAATGAATTGCACAATGTGTCCATTTTCGTTAAGAATCATGCTTTTAAACACCTTTTGAAGACATGTATAGTCAAATATAGTATGTATATAGATAGGTATATATGCAGCACCAGTTGCCTTGCTATCCAAAAAGTAGAATCAATCTCCAGGTGCAGGAAAATTTCAACAATATCCGTGTCTCGTCAGTCAACTTCTTGATTTTATTGGAACCATCTGGTGGATCCAATCCTGTTGATATGAAAATAAAACGACATACGAATACATCACCTGCCCCGTGGCCGTCATCTTATGCAAGCTGGGAGATTATACTTTTACCTACCTACATATAAATGTAGGATGTAGGCCGGGCCGATGAGCTTGCAATATGTTAGTGGTTTACATGTGGGTGAGTAGGTGAGAGTTCCTCATTAAAAATAATATTTTTTGGAGACCAGAACGATAGCATTTTTAATAATTGGCGCATTCGTATTGTTGTGAATTATTTGCTGCGTTGCTTATTGTGGGTTCGTTCAGCACGGAACAAATATTTGCATTTTCTACAGTAGATTTTCTTAGTCTAACAGTTTCTGTATTTGAGTTTAAATGTATAAAAAACAAGGTAAAAGACAAATTCCTGGTTTGGGAGAACGTTTTGTAATTGCGTGATAAAGAGCAGCTAGAGTCTGATGTTATCTTCAGCAGTGGTGTTATCTGAGAGCCAGAAATTACAAAAATCTATTAAAAACAAACTGCAATTTCGTCGACAATGATTTAGAGAATAGGTAGCATAACTGGACTCTATAGCAAAAGCACTTAAATCAATACAATTTTTCACGAACCTCGGGCATGCGGGCAGCGAGTAAAGGGCAACTCGCTGCCCGACCAAGGACCATGCCCGGTGCGTTGTGACGGTGCTTTGTGTCCCACGCGCGCCTCAAAGAGCGTCAGCATAATGAAAGAAAGAAAGAAAGAAAAAATATTTTATTTGACACAGGCATGCATACATTCAACAAGAACAAAAATAAAAATAAAAAACAGAAAAATAATAATAATACAAAAACGGATAGTTATGCAGCTGTATGTCATGACTGTGACAAGAAAGGCTTCCCACTCAGCATAAAGCTGTGCTATGGGGGACCCACAGCACAGCGCTGGTTTTCAGTGGTCACCCGAAAAAGAAGAAGATAGAAAAGTGTACGGAAATCAAGCTAGGGTCATATCTTACATAAATAAATAGAAACACAGATAAAAGTACAAAATACGAATAAAATGTGATAAAATAAATAGGTAAATAAATAAACATAAAACAAATATGATAAATATAAAACAAATATGATAAATATAAAACAAATATGATAAATATAATGACGGGGCCCCCCTCTCAGAGGGCCAAAGCCTGCCGGGGTCGCGGGATTATTCCCTTACCGTAACCCCGGAACATAACAGGCTATGAAGGACACCGTGGATTTTAGTCAGTAGAAGTCTGACAGTCCCTCCCGCCCTGCCCGGGGTTGGAGGACTCATTTGATGATATTACCACGCTAAAAAAAAAAAAAGCCAACGAACCTCCATGAAACTACTCATTCGATCCGTTGCTTTAAACAAGCCGTCCAAAACGATGTATATCAATCAAAATAATGAAACAGTGCTATAAAATATAATGTATTTAAAGGGATACATCACATTGTCACGTGTGAAGGTGACCGGTACGTTTATCGTCAGTAATCATAATCCATCATGCGTTATAGACGTGGGGCCGTTAAAAATGAGTGCAGTGTCAAATGTATAGGGATTAGGGCCATTCTCAAGCATGAATCTCGAGATATAAGTAGTTTGTTCTTCTCGATTTAATGTTTGCCAGAGATGGCTAATTGAATTTAGTTCAGCTGTTGACGTCTTCGGGCTAACGGTGAGAGCAGAATTCAGCTTCATCGAAAGCGTTATTGTATGGCTAGAGGCCAATATGACCAGGAAATAAGGACTGTTTGAGAAAAATGTAGTTTTTTCCTTTATTTTTGTATCATTTTTTTTATAAAAATACACGTATTAAAATTTTCAACAACAAAACTTGCCAAATTATTCATATGGCTAAAAATAAAACAGAATTATGATAGACTTGCTATTTCTTTGCAACCAACGCAAAGAACCTTATTTTACAGACACCCTGTTAATAGACAAACTTTAAAAACATTTTTCTATCGATCGACGTTGCAGCCACACTTTTTCAGAATCACCCATCACATCTTCTGTATCCCAAAGACACGGGACGGTCATAGACGTGTGACCTATGACTGCCATGATTTACAGTCAATACGTCGCTCTGTGAGTCTATGGTGTATGCTGTCTATGGAATGCACTGTTCATACACTGTTGGTACAATGTGGATACATTTTTATGTCAATTAAAATGACGTAAAAGGAAGTTAAGTTTTTTCGATGCTTTCAAATAAGTACCTTTGAAATCTTAAATCAACTAAATTATTTTTAGACAATAATCCAATAATAAACCCAGTGCAAAAATCTAAAAATATTAATGGAAACAGATTCGCCAGTCGCGAAAAGTCGTATGTCTGTCAGCATGACGATGATGACAATATGTTAAAAAATGAGAAAATTACGTAATGCTCTACGTATAAATACTCGTACAATTAAAAGTTGTAAAAATACGAAATGCTTTCAAACCAATTGACGCTAGTCCACGTCCTGTACAATTCAAGCATTTCCTCTTATAACCTCAAAACAAAAAAATCTAATCATGAATTTAATCAAAAAACATAAATTAAAATGTATAAACACCAGCTCCACAATACGAAATCGGAGCACATCTCTCATACATAAGCTCCTAAACCAAATCTAATCTACGCGTCGGTCAGTACAATGGCTTTCACCCCATGCGTACTCCGTAGTGCATACGCGCATGACAAATAAAATTCCTAACGTGAGAAAGTCGAGATAACGTCCAAATGACCGTTAATGCTGTATTTAGATAAACTTTATTGTTAACTTCTGTGAAGTGAGGTTACTGTTGCATCACAGTGATACCGACATTTAACTGGTGTTGGTTAACCGTGTTGGTTCTTAGTAACATTATATGTTCCTGCTTTCTAATTTTGTCAATGGGAAGATCTTTGGTCTGGTTAACGTGGTTTAGGACCTGATCTTAATTAAGCACTTTACACGAAAAATAAATTCCAGCCATGAAATAAAACTACCGTAATCTAAGCGGTGTTTATCATTATCCTTAGTGAAATTATAAATGCAAAAGTAACTTTGTTAGTTTATTTAATTTTGACAAATGCTGGAATACTAGAGGCTGCAAAAGGCTATTTCGCTTTGCGTACAACTTGAACGAGAAAAAGGCTGAAAGAATATAGCTAGAAAATTTCAAATAGCCAGAAATAGTACGTCTCACTTCGACTCACTTGTCTGACTAATCATTTTACTACCACCTAAGCTTGTCATGTTTTGCTCAAGCTGCTTAGTCTTCATACCTTATCTATTTATATAAGTGTAAATATGAGTGTGACTCATCGCTACTAGACAGAGAAACAATCCTCTCTCCCCTCCATCCTAATGGGGTGACCACACGTTCCCTCACGTACAAGACACATCTTATCTCCATTGTTAGCACCTACTTTACATCATAATGTCCTGGGAACCGTTTTATATCGTTTAACCTCTAGTTTATGAAAAGGAAGCTAAAGGTTGTGTTACATTGGGGTGTAACGTAGGGTAATTTTGATAGAAAAGATTTTGTTGAATAGGTAATTGGATCGGTGTTAGAAGATGGTGAATAAAATGTAATAGGGTTGTTTGAATAATTTATTTGAAGATTCTTTTAAGTTGTTGAATTGTAAACTAAAAAAACATAAATTAAATGGTACGCAGATACTGCTTCAATAATTACATCTTATTCCCCTTCAAAGACTGTCCTTTCAGTTTCCGGGTTTCATGATCAAACAATGTCGCAGTATGATCGTATATTTTTAATACATTAAAAGTAATCATTACAAGATTGACGCTGAAGACATTAAACATATCATATTCCATTGACATTCGATCATAGGTCATTGACAATGAGGAAATCTTGACAATATTAAGAAATACTTTTGCAATACACAAGTATAACATATCCTTTTCGTCCATAGCATATAAAGTTCATAAACCTATTACCCAATTAAAAGCCTTTATTACAATGATGATGCAACCCGAATCACCCCAATGCAATGTTAACCAACCTTTATCCCCTATTCTGAATATGTCCAAATTGGGTCTTTTGAAAAACGAGGTCAGTGATCCTGCGAGCATTATTTTCTTCTACAGATTAATCTTTAATTTAAATGCTGCTATACAAAGCGCTGTAGAATGCATATTATATTATGTGATCGCTTGAGAATGCATGTCTCTATGACTTATGAGATATGCATCGTATGCATCCGAGGATCGATCTTGTGTTGAATACAGATAATAGATACGAGTATGTTTTAATAGACAAATCATAGTAATAAAACTTGTCTGTATGTAGTCTTGGAATGGAATTGTCTGATTTTTTAACAATGTCTACAATATTTAAAAAAAAATTCGGTAGCTTGTTTTAAGTCGCTTTATTCATTAGTTACTTTTTCACCATCTTTATCAATGATAGAATATCAAGTTACGTCGGCCCTTTGAACTTTTTTATCTCGCCGGACCTCGACTCGTCTTTGCTAAGATTCCAGTATCTGAATTTTATTGCCAGTCTCGACACAACTAGTTCAAACACATAAAGTCTCGAATTGCTAATCTCGGCTCAACATTGCAATCCCTATTCCCACTGCTGAGCAAGTGCCTTGTCACTATGTCCTTCCAACTCTGCTTTTGCTTTTTCGGGCCAATCAGTCAGGGCCCAAAACATGACGCATTTCTGGAACCAAACTTTTTCTTTCAGTGGTACAACAATTATTTTTTTAATTCACCCCTTTTCAACCACCATACGTAATTCAAAGGTATCATTTACCTCATCTATACAATGGAAGGACACAACAAAAAAAAAACTCTTTTTCACGCATCGCTGATAGATTAGAAATCAAGTTTACATCCACTACATCATTACGCCTCTTCAAGCTCAAAAGGGGTGAATAGAGAACTATTTGGTCCTATTGTACGCAGTGGCCATCCCTTTGTGGGTCAAATTTCTTTTGTAAAGTTTATCTATTATTTTGATTTTAATTTTAATAACCGTGTGATCTGATCTGATAGGGTTTTTTCTGATGTCCATGGGAATTAGAATATTCGGTTTCATTCTGTGACGGGGGAAACGTCATTTTGGGCCTATTCAACAATTCAACATCTTTTATTCTTTTTAAAAAAATAGGGACGCGCGATACTACTCAAAAAATCTGAGGAATTCCAAATGACCTCAATGAACGGTCATTGAATTATTGACATTGATAGTAGGAATGTCGTCGCTGATTCACGAATTCCGCGAATCTATCGACCTATGTTCGTCAGCCCGCAGACAGGTTCCCTACAGGGGCAACCCAAGGATTATGTTTTCTTTCAATAACCATGGGTCGAGAATGCGAGAGTTTTTCACGCATGCACCTCATGTGTAATGGTATAATTCCGTCATATTTAGGAGGGAGGGGAGCATCAGTATAAGAAGACAAATTCTTCACAATCAAAATTTCTTCTCTCTTTTCTTGAAGAGAACAATGACATAACAAATGTCTCTTTCTTTTGTTACTCTAACGTCTCTATTACAGTCCTACCGTTTGATGTACCTCGAAACAGTACCCTTATCAAGAGTTTTCACTAGTTCACAGCGTCTTTCCAGTATTTACAGCGTTTCTTGTATGGAAAATGGAACAGCGCCACTGGTGTGCGAAGAAGGAACTTATTTTTCAATTTGAAAATGTCAAAGTTCCAGCTTACTTTACGTCAGAATAACTGAAAACTCATGATAAGGCCTCATTTAGCGCGAGCTCTGTTATTTCACTGACGAATAATCGTCCTACAGCCACTTAAGGCGTGGAGCCCAGATTAACACTGAGATATAGATCGATGCAAATACATTTCACATCCTAAATAATAAACTTTATTTATAGTGAATGCGCTTTTCTCTTACTAGCGCCTGGTGGGCGTATCATTCGATTAAAAAAGTTAACTTTTAATAAATAACGTTTATTTTCTTATCGCTTTAAAGCGGTTGACAGCAAAGTAGTATCTACTTCAATCTTTCTAAATCATGAATCAATAGCTACAGTATGTTCTCATTCATTCCGTGACAAATTCCACAGTGTTACAACCACGCCCAGCGTGACACGTCTCATATCTGTGACTCTGAGACTGTGACATTTATTGGTCTTTGTTAAGTCATAAAACAATAATTACAACTATGGTTGACAATGACAAACTCATACTATGGTTATTGTCTATTGATGAGCATTTTGGTCACATGTGTTCGCCGTACCCTTTAGAAAAGATCTGGGAAGAATAATGTCTTTGGTTTCATCTAAAAAATGAATCATGGGCACACTTCATAATGTTATATTTTATGCAGCATCCATTTTACAAAATATGTAGCACTAACGATTCTTATTTCCAGATTCAGAAGCTGCTAATTCAACTTTAAATACAAACTTAAAAAAACTAAAAACAATAATGCAAACACTTGAGACGGAAGAATTCTATAAGGGTCAGCAAAAAGACGAAGTTCGTAATTTCTTCCAAACCTTAAAGTACCCGGACATCACCGTACAGCCTGTCAGTAACTGCATAGGCACGAGAAACCTGATCAAAAAAAATATCACCCACTATATCAGTAAAATACTTCTGATTCCTATCTGCTCGTGCAATTTCAGAAGCAAGTCAGCAATGTTATTATCCAATGGATCATAGATCGCGGCGTTGTTCCGCACTCACTCGCGCCGGTTCTCACGCCCTGCGCCCGCGCACCCGTAAGATTGCCCGGCCTGACACACGGTGGCGAGGCGGACATTTTGATGTCGCTCATTGGAGTTGCTAGGAATCAGGCAGCAGATTTGATTGTTAGAATATTTTTTTTGGCTAGTAATGATTTGGAAATCTTAACTTAGCCCAAAAAAATCAAGGTAATTAGTTGATACTATCAGCATCTGTTCTGCTTTCATGTCAACATCTGATTATAATCAATCATAATTCCCACTCTGTTAGAAGTTTCTAAGGGTCCAGTTACCAGACCAGACACCGTTCATTAGCTCCATTTCATTTTTCGATTATGCAATAGGTGAGAGAAAGATGGTGATACAAGAACTACAAAAAAAATAGATTTGTGTAATTTTGCCCACATATTTATTTAGTCATGACTAGTTACTTTTTCTTCATTCGGTCTACCTATACTAATTTATAATGGGCCGACTGTGGCTTTAGCCGATGGGCCAGTCATTCTCATCGGTCGATTTCAGCGGCAAATATTAGTGGCGTCTCATAGTGAGTACATTGTAAAATAAACTGGATCACAAAAAAACACTTGAAACTACGTTTATCTTGAATTGAGTTAAATTTTGAAAAGAAAGAAAAAGAAAAAAAACTAATTAAAAGTCACAACGTAATTAAATAAAATGTTTCGTACTAAATATCGCATCAATAAAGTCTTTTGCCGCTGCAATTTGTAACCAACAATTCAATTTACAAAAAAGTATATGCAGCGCCATCTACTTTCAAAGGCACGCACTAATCACAAGACGTCCGCAACGCTCCTTAGCTCAAAACGCATAGTGAAACAACCGTACGGCTTTGCACTGTTAAAAGGAGACAGCAACACTACATAACGACCGGACATAATCCGGTAGAGGGAGACAAAAACATTGTCGCGTGACTGGTTAGCATTGCAAGGTCGTCGCCAGAGGTGAGTGACACCAATCCGTGACGGCAGATCCTTAGGTATTTTAGTCTCTATGTTTAAAAAGGTACGGTTGAAATTCGTGTGGGAAATGGTGATAGATAGTGCGTCCGCGCATTTTGCGTGCCAAATCATCTTGTTTTGATTTTGTAGGCACAATTGGTGTTTAATCGATGTTTAAATGATCAATTACGGTTGATTCGCGATATTTCCGCGATATGTGCGGTGCTTGTAATTTCAATGCTGTGCCGAATTTGATAATTCCTTAGCTACAAGACATTATTTTGTATTGTGTAATTTTTTGCTGTGTTTTACCCTGTGTGAATCTATTTAATTGACACGTGTATTCTTGTTAAAATGTATATATTAAACAAATAACTCGTATATTGTGTCTTAAATGAGTAGGTATGTATTTAAGTACATGTTAAAAAAGTAAAATCTTGTGTCAACAATGCCTACCTCATATTTAGCAGTTGTTAAACTACAGTAAAGTCACTTTATTTCCTAAAAATCAACGCAGTAATGTCACTTACTCTGTTCAAAAGCTTGTTTTTATAGGTTTATCGACATTAACGCAAGTATCCCCCCAGGATCGCTTGTAATGGCAGGCTGCGGGAGAGACACGTGTTCAATGTTTACGATAATCTATTCATGTTCCTTAACAAAATTACTATTATTCATAAAGGAAACACAAATATTTTGATTGAACCATTTTATCATCGGCTATAACTCCGCTGTACGCACAAGTTAATTCACTCATAAGCTTACTACTAGAGATTCATCCATCGTCGTCGAAACTGGCATTACAATACAGCTTTTCTTTAATGACCTCGAACATTCCATTCCATTTTTTTATTTTATTAAAACGTCTTCATTAAAAAATCTAAAACATCAACCACGACATTCGAAGCATCTAAAGCTATTCAAGTAATTGAATTTGAAATTGACCGCGTGTGAGCTTGCGCGCGCACAGCTCGGATCTATTTGAGATAACTGCAATTTTATTGCTCATTTTCTTTCTTGTGAACATTGAATATCCTCACTGCGATAAAATGGGGCTGGTAATGATGAGGAACTCAGTAATAAATTCTTTGAAATCGATGCCGGGGAATGTTTTCACGTGAATTTATCTTTATGGTTGTGCGCTTGTCTTCAAACAATTGAGGATCTTTTTTTTGAGCAACTATTGCTAGCATGACATCTTCCCATAAAAGCTTGATAAATGAATTTAAGCAAGGTAAATGTTTCTTTTAACCACAACGTTGCTAAGACGGTTAAGACAAACCTATGCTTGCTCAAGCTACATAACCACTTTATGTAACAATTAAAATTGTTTATAAAGCACATTCTAAGAAAGCCCACAGTTTTACGAGTCAATAAAATTAGTTTTAAAGTTTCGTTTGTAACAAGCGATGTTTGACCACAAGTTGTAAACAACGCCATCTATCCACAGCTGGTTGAACCGCGAAGGGATTACGACCACCCGCGTACTGTGTCGGCGCGTGCGCACCCGATAGCGATTAATGGCGATTGATGGAGACACTGCGCATTAGACAGTGAGTAGGGTTGTGAATATTTACTTATTTTAAACATAAGAAAGTTCTATATTGATACGTTAATTCATTTGAAAGAGCTAATGGAGAACACACAGTTGTTTACATCGAGAAGTTATGCAGTTGTTTGCTCCTCATTATTAAATATTTATTTAGGAAGTATTTTGGACTTACCTTTGCGTAATCAACAGGAGACGCATTCACCGGACAAGTAAACAGACCCTCGCTGAAACAAAGAAAAATAACATTAAACTTATTGACAAATTCCTGTAACAAACGCCATAAAAAATGATTTTCTACTTTGAGAGGCTTACGTTCAGCAGAGGACGGTAGCTCACAATAACGAGAGGTTTTTTCCATAAGTTTTGTATGTTGCAAAGCTTGTTACACAGTTTTAATTCGGTATTAAACTAAAATAACATTAAGCCTAAGACGTCATAGTAGGCCACCAGTATTTTACAAAACTTTACTTGCCCAATGTCAATTGCTCACTCATAGAGGCAATTCTGTCAAAAATTTTGAAATAATCATACAAAAGTAACCAAAGACAAGTCTACAAAGTGTTCATGGCCATATTATTCGCTGCTTCAAACACACATTTAGAAATCTCATAACGTCTTCCCAAGTAACATTTTTGCCATTAACTGCAGCAGTTACCGGTTAACACCTCATAAAATATGTAGTTAAATAAACGATTAAGTGTTAAAAATATAGTGTAATATAAACACTTATTATGTCACGCAATCGTATGAGATTGCCGTCGGCATAGCAATTATTTTAACTAACTGGTACAGTTAGCGTCAAAAGTGCTTTAGTTTGAGAGATCTTGCTGACAAAGTCAAATAAAATGATAAAGAAAACCGAATTCACAACATGTCAACTGGCAATACAAAGGGCCAAACAACGTTTTTCGTTTTAATGCAGTCTATTTTTTAAACTCATTCAAAATCGATACCAGAGAACCACAGACTTCATCGTTCCACAACTAAACTTCTTAATCTACGGCAAATCTTACAGCTGCAGAAAATCAATTAAAATTAATTTTCACCTTTTTACCACAAAAATTCACTTAAAAGCGATCTTTAACTTCCTAATATATTTATTAATTAATCTAACACTTTTGTTTACAACCATACTACTTGCTAATAGTGCCGGCCACTGAGCATAATCACCGGAACACCAGACGGACACTGTCTGGCGATAAAATACGTTTGCATTGTGATTCGACGATGGATTGCATTGTATACTATTTTACTACAATTATAGTGTCACATTCATTATTTATCTGGATGCAGGCGGACTTTGGGTCAGTTTTACTGATAAGGATATCAATTTTGCAAGATTTTGCGAGTATTTAAACAATCACCTATTATAATGCTACTATTGAGGATGCTCTAATATCCCGTAGTATCCCAATAAAACGTGTCTGGGATACACGATTACACATGCCACTATAGAGCCCCCTTTCAGGTTATTCCCAACCTTTCCTGCCCATTTTGTACAATATACCTGCACCTTTCATGATTGAAACGTAGCCATTAGTAGAACTGAGCTACTAGTAGTCGGTCAAAAGAATAAGAACAACAAATGAAATTCTGAAGAATCCTGCCTTTAATAGAAATAAGTTCAGAGACTTCAAACTCATAACATTATTATCTGCCTAGCCTTTTCCCAACTATATTGGGGTCGGCTTCTATTCAAACCGGATGCAGCTGAATATCTGTATTTTACATGGAGCGACTGCCTATTGGACCTCCACAGACTTCAAACTCATAATATTAGTTAAAATTGTTTCATCATGTTACGAACTCCCACTGCTATTTACCAACTCCAAAATAGGGCCCTGAAGGGACGCAGAAATGGGTAGACCAGGGCCACAATTGGCCAAACCTAACCTAAGTAAAGAAGCATGCACTGAGCGCATAAAAGCCTAGTTATAGCGCTGCTATTCACGGATGTGCTAACCCGTATTTTGGAGAGTATCTTTCTGTGATCTTATTTACGAACAATTCTAGACTAAGTACATTTATATGGACGAGGCGAAAGGAAAGAATTACAGCAAGTGACGTTGTGTGGTTTCTGCCTGCCCCATAGATAAAAGAACGCGAGTATAATGAATGAATGTACGTCTAAGCTAGATGCATAGCTATTTACTAAAATTTCAACCTCTGTTACATAATGGAACATTTGCCGTAAGTTAAACGGATCCTGGCTTAAAGCCAGAGAAACGTGATCATCGGTGATAATGAAGCAAATAAGCAAAATGTAGGATCCTAACATCTAAAATTAGGCACTTAAGTTACTAGCTCAAAATCTATACATATGGCACATAATAATAATAATATCTGGTTGACCGAGCTTCGCTCGGTTTTTAAAATGACTATATCTTGGGAACCGAGCTTTTCTCGAACCTGGGACCGATTGATAAATCGGTTCCTTGAACCGAAAAACCCCTAATCTGTAACTTTAATGAAAATCCTTGGAGCCGTTTCCGAGTTCCTGATTATATATAAATATACAAGAATTGCTTGTTTAAAGATATTAGATAGATAGATAGATAGGTGCACTTGCACTAAATGTCGGACAAACAGGAGCTCATGTAACATTTAGGAGCTGACCAGAGTCTTCGATTGAACAATCTCAATTAAATTATGTACTCTCACACTAGATAAAATCATCAAATGAGTCCTCCCACCCCGGGCAGGGCGGGAGGGACTGTCAGACTTCTACTGACTAAAATCCACGGTGTCCTTCAATAGCCCTTTCTGTTCCGGGGTCACGGTAGCAGCGAGTTGCCCTTTACTCGCTGCCCGCATGCCCGCGCCTCTCGCACTAGATAACTGAATCAGTCAACACTAGCTATAGGATTCCAGGGAGTGTTCTAGGTGCGCTAACAGGTAGTAGTTGCATCTGGAGCAGCTAAATTTTTAACCGCTTTTAAACATCCGTTTGTAACATCATCAGACATGATATAGCGACATAAATCATCAACTCGAAGGTTTTATGGTTATATCGTGATCTTCTTTAATTCTTAAACAAACAGCTTACTATAGAAAGCCATAAATCATGTTACAATTAATAGGTTACCATAGTGTTATCACCTGATCGTGTCTAATTAGCTTAACGCTTAAGATGCTGAATCTACCAAGACTTGTTCGAAAAGGAACTCTATGAGGTGATGATAAAGTAGGTTTTAGCTTTCCTTGTTAATTTAACAGCGATGTACAGTAGTTCTTAACGATAAAAACGTTTATTTTTTCGTTTGACGTTTGTAATTAGTCGGTAATGCGAAGAAAATTATGTAGCGCGTCTCTTTATATGCGCACGCGCATGAGATATGGCAGTTTTTGTCGGGTGATGATCTCGATGTTTCCGTCCGAGTGTTTTGCTTAATAATCGGTATAATCGATGCAATGGCTCGTGTAGTTGCCTCGATTTATTGGTGGCGTGGTCGTTCAGCGAACATATTTGTTAAAGTATCAGAGGCGGAAATTGGAGTAAATTGTTGGTAGTTATCATGTACCGGATAAATCTTCTGTTTTAAAAGCAAGAGCTCTGTTATTAAGGCAAGCGTGTGTTTTTGTTGTTGAAACTATGTAGTATCTCATCACACGGACAGTATTCATCAATTAATTTCTAAAACAGCCATTGACTTTTTCGTCTTGAATTTTGTTTGCAATGGAACATTCAGGAACTTAGGCAGTTTTTTTTTTTCGGAAAGCTCCTGCTTTTCATCATATCTATCTAGGTTGTCACGAGGCTGTGGTTTTGAGTTTTAGAATAAGCACAGTTTTTGACCATTGATAAGAAAACCTTAACTAGAGTCATCTCGAGTATATCTGGTAATTAATGCTCGTGTGTTCTTTGTAAAAAAATCCAGCAATATCTCAATAATTCCTTCCTATTCCATTCAAATTTAAATATCGGCGTTCAAAAGTGCTTCTTTGATGGCGTAATTGGAATAAATGATTTGATTGATTTGATTTGAATAGTTTAGTTTTCAGTTTCACTATAATAATCCGTCTTATCGCTGAAAACTCATAACTTCATCCACAAACCAAGCCTTAATGAATAATTTTCTTCTCACTCACAAATCACAATCGAAGTTCCAAAGAGAAAACGATATAAATCATCAACTTTGCACAAGGAAAAACAAGTAAATAGCGTGCGTTTAGTTCGATGCACTATCACGCCTCTTATTATAACGTCACAGGCAGCGACAGAGGCGATCATTGTGCCACGTAATGATAATTTACATAATTAAACCATTGTACAAGCGTGTGAGTGAAATATTTGCCTTATTTAGCCTAATTGTTTGTTAATTAGTTTTGGATTTGCATGCGGATTGCCATGTTAGTTTTGCTTGCCTCTTCTTGAATTATTAGCTGTTTTTAATCGACTCATTAGTGTACTTTGAAGATCAGCTTTAATAAAAAGATAACTCTACTTTTAAAGCAGATCATTAAATAGTTTATCAATTGGATTTTCGCTCACTCAGATGTAACCATGTAGGTACATGAAATACTAGGTATGGCTGCAAAGCAAACCAATACACCAACATTTCGCCAGTAGGATCTGATGTAGGTAGTTGTCATAAACGAATTAGAATTCAAAGCATTTCTTTTTTTCTATTTCCAAAAAAAAATGAATATTAAACAACTAAGTAATCACATTATCAAAAGCCCGATCATTACTTTTCACGTATTTGTGACAGAAAACGCATACTTTGCCATTAATTTGATGGAAAAATTTACTTCCTTGTTGGTATACTAGACTCTCTTTCAATTTTTCATACAAAAAATGCAGTAATTTTTTAAAGTACGATGTAAACAAAATACAAAAGTCTTGTGATAAAACCTTGGGTTTTAGTGAAGTTTCACTGGTACAGGCTATCTCAACCTCCTTCTAACTTAACCTCATTTCACCTGCAACAAAGTAAGAACTTCAAAGCCTCCGCAACATTGTAAAAAGCATTACTAACGGGTTTCTAAGTTTGTACCCTATTCCTAAACAATATGTAAACACTAGGCATCAGTATTGAACGGTTACTAGGCGTTACGACTTCACAAGTTACCGACAGTCATTGTTAGTTCCGACCATTTCGACTTGCTGTAACATGCGTAATTATTACGTCACTAATAATGTAATGTTGAAGACAACCATAATACAATTTCTGGTTGCATGCAATAAATTACATAGAGTATGTAACACCAAGAGGTTTTACCATGCGTTGAAATGGAAATATATTATGTATGAAGTTTCTCGGAGACCTGTAATTTCATTGATATATATATATATATATATATATATATATATATTTATTTATATATATATATTTATATATATATATATTTCTTTGTATTTTACAAGAATTTGGGTTGAATATTTAATAAATAAACTAAAAAGGGTAAAATAAAAACTTAAAAAAAAGTACCGACTTCAAAATAAATACAAAAAAGTTTAAAATAACCTTTCTTTCGGAAGTCGGTGGCAATAGTCAATGAAATATTAAAAATCAAAGCCACCGACTTCCAAAAGAAAGGTTATATAACTTTTTTGTATTTATTTTGAAGTCGGTAATTTTTTTTTAAAGTTTTTTTTTTAATAATAAACAATGTTCAATTTGTTGTAAAACGCTGCAAATTCGATATACGTTACTAAACGGTAAAACAAACTAATTACAAATTTACAGCGAGTTACAATTTTTTTTCACCCGTGTGAATAAATAATTTCATTCTTTTTTTAATAGTAGACAATGTTCCGTTTGCTCCTTGAAGTTCCACGGGATGCCAAGGACGAGTTTCAGTCGAGTCTCGTTGATTGGGCGGGCGGTGAGGCAAACCCGTCTCACCGCTAACATACAAGTATCGTGTTCCAAAGCTATGAGGCTCTTTGAGAAAACAACAAATGTATGAATGAAACCAGCTCGTCGACTATCTTAGTATCTGGAACGCAAAGGGCGTCTAGGAGTCTGACAGACTCTAGAGATCAGCCCAGAGCGAGATAACTCATTTGATGATTTTATTTCCCCCTAAAAAGGGCTGATTCAAGCAGCAGTGCTGATCACGTTTCGTATTGTTAGGAGATTCCTCTCCCAAGACCCCTAACCACAGGCAACCCCGATACTGTTCCCGATGCTGGTCCTACCAGCAGATTTGTATATTTTAAAAGGTTTTTGTTACTTTTCATAAAAAGAAACAGATTATTATTCATTTTTATTCGGTACTCCTCTGCCCAACCCCTCAGGGATTACAGGCGTTATGTTAAATTACTTGAGGTCGCTAGTTCTAGCAATTCTTATCATTATTTGGTGAATATCGGCACTTTCAAAAATTAAAAAATGTATGAAAATTACGAATCTTCGAACTAGTATAACTTGGCCGAGAGCAATCCTACAACTTTTGTGCCATAGTAACTATTGCTCCAAATGACTAGTACTACCTATACCAACCAATAATACAAAAGGTACCAATTTTTTTCGTTGGCACTTTCAGAAATGGCCCAAAAAAAATGATGTTCTTTGAAAAATGTTTCAAAAAGGTTTTGACAACATTTTCTCCAGATTGCAACTCTTCATTAACTTTTTCACTATTTTTACTAACTGAAATATTTGTTTTTATGGTAATGAATGAAAAAAGTTCAGTTTTTTGCAAAACGTTACAAACCGGTAAGAACAACCTAATTCTAAAATTGCAGCGTGTTCCTACTTTTTTACCCTTGTTACTAACAAATCGCACTGTTTTTTTAATAATAAACAATGTTCAATTTGTTGTGAAACGCTGCAAATTTGATATACGTTACGTAACGGTAAAAACAACTTAATTACAAATTTACAGCGAGTTACAAATTTCTTTCACCTGTGTGATTAAATAATTTCATTGTTTTTTTAATAATAGACAATGTTCCGTATGTTGCAAAACGCTGCAAACTTGATACACGTTACAAACCGGTAAGAACAACCTAATTCCAAATTTGCAGCGTGTTACTAATTTTCTTACCCCTGTTTTTACAATAAAAACAGTGCAATCACTGTTTTTTTTTAAAAAAACAATGTTCCGTATGTCGCAAAGCGCTGCAAATTTAATACACGTTAAAAAACGGTAAGAACAACTTAATTCCAAATTTGCAGCGTGTTACTAATTTTCTTGGCAATGTTATTAACGAAAAACCATTTTCACCCTTTTTCACCCCTTTTCAACCCTTTCCGTACACCCCAGAACGCTGCAAAATCACTCGGTATGTTATTTTACCTTCCTTAAGAACCCCTAAAAATTTCAGCGTGTTACTAATTATTTTCGGGTTTAGGCTTTAGTGACTGGACTATGACAGATATATTTGTAAAGTAAGTAGGTACCACTTTGCAATACTACGTTCCTGTTAAAACGGAAATTACTGTACAACGTTTTCCTTTCAGGAAAAGCTCTTCAAAAACAGCCCACCATCATTAATTTCAGTAAGATAGTACTGAGTTATTTAAGCGTATAGCTCATGACTGTCTTTAATCGCATACACCTGCTTAGAAAAGTATCCGAAAAGCTAGAGCGGCAAGGAAAGGGTCCCGTCTCTCTCTACTCTTATTTTCAGTCTTCTACACTAACAGTTTTAACTGGCCTGTTGGTCTAGTGGTTAGTAACCCTGACTGCTATGCCGGAGGTCGTGGGTTCGATTCCCACCCAGGATAAATGTTTGTGTGATGAGCACGATCATTTGTTCTGTGTCTGGGTGTAATTTATCTATAACATGTATGTATTTAGAAATATACACCGTGACTTTTTAGTCGTCTTACAAAAGCAGCCCAGTTCATGTATCCAATGACTAGAACACGTTTATAATAAAAAAATAGGTATTTATGAGATTTGAAAAATGTAATAATAAAATTTTAATTCGTTATTATGACGCAAGGCCTAGTTAGAAACACCCTTGTATCATAGAAAATTGGAATGGAATGATCTGCCCGACTATTGCGTTGGGTAGGTATACTCTACAGCGTCATACGTAAACATTTTAACAGGGTGTTTCAGATTTCTAATGTACCAATTTATTAAAAAAAAAAAAAAATAAGATAAAAAGAATAAAAAAAAACTCGCCTAGAGGTATTTTAGGTCGGATACATTAAGTGGACCTCTTTTGTAAGACGACTAAAAAGTCACGGTGTATATTATGTATGTTTATCAGTTGTCTAGTAACCATAACACAAGCTCTGCTTAGCTTGGGACTAGATGACGATGTGTGATAGTTGTGAAATATTATTATTATTATTATTCTCCTTTATTCATTGTTTGTCACATCCTATACATTTTTAAATATTATTACAAAAAAAATAAAAACATTTAAAAATATAAAAAATAGGTGCCCACCAGCATCGGGAACAGGGTCCAAGCTGCCGGTGGTTAGGGCTCCAGAGAGAGGAACCTCCTCACTATGCGTGCCGTGTCCAAGAGAACTGCTTTCTGCATCAAGCCCTTGAGCCAACTGCATAAGGAGAGCCTCTTAAGATGTTGGTCGAGGCTCTTCGCGATTAGTCCATTGACCGTAACGACTATCGGTACAATGACTGCTGAGTCCACGTCCCACATGTCAACAATCTCGTGAGCTAAATCAAGATACTTAATTTTTTTATCATTTTCAGCTTACACGAGATTCTCGTCATGAGGGACGGTGATGTCAACAATCATTGCACGGCGCTCTCGGCGATCTACCACCACTATATCAGGCTTATTGGCTACAATAGTCCTGTCAGTGATGATAGATTGATCCCAGTACAATATGGCATGACCGTTTTCAAGAACTGGGTCGGGCACATACCTATAGTATGGTACTTCAGAATTCACAAGGTTGTACTGCAGGGCAAGTTGCTGGTGGATAATCCTAGCTACTAGATTGTGTCTGTGCAAGTACTCGCTGTTAGCAAGACGAGAACAACCGGAAATAATGTGTCTGATGGACTCACCGGGACGGTGGCATGCCCGACAGATGTCAACCGTACCGTCCTTGACAATATATTTCCGGTAATTGTTCGTCATGATAACCTCATCCATAATCGCACAGACAAAACCTTCGGTTTCTCCGAAGAGGTCACCGAAACGTAGCCAGGCTACAGACGCCAAAAAGTCTACATCGGGTCCGTTAAGGGCCCGATAAAACCGTCCGTGTAGCTCCTTGCTCTGCCATACCTCCCTGCGGTCATTAGTATCCAATACCACAGGTTTGCGCCAGTTCTCGTTGGCCAAGGAGAGCGGGGTAAGGCCTTTGTCCACTGAGACTACATCATGATGCATCCCCACGTCGGCTTTAAGGAAGTATTCCCTGAGACTGCATACCTCGCGGTTGTGCAAGGTCTTAGCATTGAGTAAGCCACGGCCTCCACACTTCCGCGGGATATACAGTCTCATCACCGATGACCGTGGGTGATGCATCCGATTTGCAGTCAGCAGTGTACGGACCTTTCTATCTAGGGCGTCAAGTTCCGTTTGAGTCCATTTGAGTATGCCGAAAGAATACATCAGAACCGGCATGACCCAACTATTGAAGGCGCGCACCTTATTTCCGCCTGATAAAAGACTATTTAACACTTTGTTCAGGCGTCCAAAGAAGCGCTCCTTCAACGATTGCATCATGCCAGTAACATTGATGCCCAATGATTCCGACATACCCAAATACTTATAGGTTTCGGTTGCTGAAAGGGATCTAAGGTTTATGGAATCTGAGAGTTGGGTGCTCACAGATTCCACAATCTCCCCTCGCTTTACATGCATGACCGCACATTTCTCCAAACCAAATTCCATCATAATGGCGCTACTGAAGGTTTCAGTGATCTTCAGTAGCCCCATCAGCTGCGAATTGGTGGGGGCAAAAAGTTTCAGGTCATCCATATAAAGGAGGTGCGATATAACCCGACCGCCTCTCCTCAACCGATAACCTAGACCCGAATCCTCCAGCAGTGTGCTAAGAGGATTCAGGGCTAAGCAAAACCAAAGCGGACTCAAACTGTCACCCTGGAATATTCCTCGCTCAATCCTAATCGGTTCGTCGTTCCCAGGGGTCTGCCGACGTCCTGGATAGAGAAGGTACGTCCTCCATTGCCGCATACATGACAACAAGAAGGTGCGAAGTGTAGCGTTTATTTTATACAACTCCAGCACCCTCATAAGCCACGCATGCGGCACAGAGTCATAGGCCTTCTTATAATCTATCCAACACGTCGACAGATCCCTCCGGGATCGACGAACCTGTTGGCTTACGGCCATGTCAATAAGGAGCAGCTCTTTAGTACCGCGAGACCAATTCCTACATCCATTCTGAGAGGCAGACATAATTGAATTGCTATCAATATGATAAGCAATTTTTGCTCTCAGAATGGATGTTAGAACTTTATAGATAGTCGGTAGACACGTAATAGGTCTATAGTTTTTTGGTTCCGCGGTACTACCTGCTTTATAGAGCAGGTGGGTAACTCCTGTGGTAAAAAACATTGGTAGCGACCCTGTCTCTAAAGATGACTGGAATTGTGAAGCTAAGCAAGCGTGCGAACTTCGTAGCCATTTTATCCAAAAATTATGCAGCCCGTCCGGTCCTGGAGATTTACAATTAGGTAACGGACGGACTGCATGGGCCACGTCAAGTGAAGTTATGGATATTGCTTCCATTTCTGGGATTGAGTCACACGCTCGCTCAACCACACGCATCCAATCACCCTCAGTGTGACCAACGGGCACCGACCAAATACTTCGCCAAAAAGCACTCATGGCTTCATTATCTGGCAGATGCCCGTCAGTAACACCCCGATTGAGAATGGGTCGCTCCCACGTTCTGTATACCCACCTTTCATCACTTTGGAACATGCGATTCTGAGTGTATCGATCCACTCTTCTCCTATACCGGCGGATACGGTTCGCCCATGCATAAACTTTCTGCTTCAGGAAGTCAATGCGCTCTGTGAGACGGGACATATAATCTTGAGAACTGATTCCAGTTCCCGAGAACGCCCGCCTCACAAAGCGCATCACCCTTGGGCGTGTATTTCCCTCCCTGAAGCAGATGAGCTTTCCAATGAGCACCCTGGCCTCATTGATACGACGCTCAATCCTGCACTGCCAGGCTGGAACGGCAGGTTTCGGTCGTGTAGCTGTGTCTGTGTTTGGAAATTTGACATGAGCTACACGACACGCCGCGACAGACGTACAATACAAGATTGAGTGTGTATCGCAAAGGTTTGCGCTGCTCTCAATAAATTCTGGTAACAGCGCATCCAGGGCACACACTAGCGCTCTGTTTTTTTTATTCATGGGCAAACGTGGTAGCCTCGGTCTAAGATCAGGTGATGTGAACCGATACTCACGAATCGCATCCTCCAAAGCACTCCCTATTTCCACATTGCACTGGTGATCTGCAGATATAACCCTGTCGGCCTCCTCCTCAACATCCTGGTTTACTCGCGCAGTAACAGGTGAATGGGAGTTTACCTGTGTTGCGAGAGGGTTGTCGACAGGGCTACTCCGCACTTCCGAGCGCAGCCGATCAAGTGTAGCATCATCCAACCTATGACTACGTTGAATCACGCGCACCTGATCCGACAATCGTTGGGCCGAGACGTTGACAGCGGGCTCAACTAACTTCAAACTAGAACGACAAAGTCAACAAAGTGACCTGAAAGAGCCAAAAGAATAAAGATAAAACTTAAGGGTTAATCTTTGAACTCAGCCATACTGGTGCATTCTTTAGTGATGTGCAGGTGTCGATAAAATCTATTATCGAATTTTTTATCTTCGTTTTGAAACTTTTTCTTAAGTTCGAATGTTACTTGATTTGGCTTTAGGCTCAAGTTATATCTTGAGTCCGGTTTTTTCCAAAACCTCCCTTTGTCTCCTGTTCCTGGTTTGAACCGGAGTACTACTTGGTCGTTCAAGTTGTATCTTTGAACTTGAACGCTGATTTTTGGTATTCTCTAAGACTCACGTTCCTTTGTTCGAACTGAAGTTCATTTGTCTTATGTCCAAGCCTTATTTTTGACTTGAGATATTTTTGTTTTTTGTCTTTTCTTTTCTGAAGTCTCCTTTATAGACTCATTGTGGATTTGTCTGGTGTCGATTTTTAGGCCATGGTGTTCTTTGTCCGAAGCTGTTAGATTATTTTCAATCGATCGCGTTTGTCAACTAGGTGTTATTTTTACCTTAGGTTTTATCTTTATTCTTTTGGCTCTTTCAGGTCACTTTGTTGACTTTGTCGTTCTAGTTTGAAGTTAGTTGTATAATTAGGTAGCTGCTACTTGCACTACTGTTAAGTTAGCTTAGTTTTACTTAGACTTAATTTTTCCTTGTTATCTTCTTGACCGGACAATCTTAGGTTTAGTTTAGGTCAACTATTAGGCATAGTGTTTTAGACTAGTCTAGGTTAATTTCCTCTGGTTTTTTCCCTTTTATCCTCCTGGGCTAGTTGTTATTTTTTCTTATATTGCTTATTGCCGGATTTTTTTTTTCTTGGAAAGGGGGTACTGCAGCGTTTTTAAAAAAACGCTACATTTTTGAGTAGCACCTTTTTTAATAGAAATTGTTATGCAACCTGTTTTTGGAAGCCTTGACTCATTTTTTTTTTTAAGTTCTGAATCTTTTTAAATTTGAATTTGTTTCTGTTCTCGAAAAAAAGTGAAGATTTTTTTCTTTGTGTCAGTTGGATGTGGATTGTTGCCCGATCTGGAGCAACGCTCCGCCGCGACCCGGTGTGGTCGCGTACAGCCTTTTCCGGTTCCTGAATTTGCCAGGCTCTTAAGCCGGCAAATGTTATCCAGAGCCAGATTTTTTTGAAGACCTGTTTCTGTGTTGACCGAGGTTATCAGCACGGTGCTCCGCAGCAGGCCGGCAGCGCGTCTCGTCATCCTGACAGGATCCAGCTGAGCAGTTTTATTTATTTCTTTTAATGTTAAAATTGATATTTTTATGTAAGGCTTTTTTTTTTTTTTTTTTTTTTAGCGTGGTAAAATCATCAAATGAGTCCTCCAACCCCGGGCAGGGCGGGAGGGACTGTCAGACTTCTACTGACTAAAATCCACGGTGTCCTTCATAGCCTGTTAAGTTCCGGGGTTACGGTTAGGGAATAATCCCGCGACCCCGGCAGGCTTTGGCCCTCTGAGAGGGGGGCCCCGTCATTATGCTGACGCTCTTTGAGGCGCGCGTGGGACACAACGCGCCGTCGACCCGGGCATGGTCCTTGGTCGGGCAGCGAGTTGCCCTTTACTCGCTGCCCGCATGCCCGCGCCTACGGTGGCCGGAGATCGTCGCGCGACGTCCGTCGCCGTGGGCGCCTACCACTGCGGCTGGGGCGGAGGGAGGACGCTGTCCTCTCTCGCTCGCGGCCTGCCTCCTCCTTCGTAAAGGAGGAGGCAGGCCGCTATATATTAGCGGGATACTTAAAAAAAAAAACAGCGTTCCCCTATTTAAATACGTATAATTTTTAAATATTTTCAAAATGTAAAAAAAAACATAAAAAAATCAGTTGGGTTGCGATTGTGCCAGGTTATCGATAGTATCTAGTATTGAATTATAAAACAAATTGGTTGCACACAATTAAAACTGAGTTATTATGCGATTATGTCAGATTAACCAACGAAAGTATGAATTAATTGTTACTTAATTTATTAAGGGAAAACCAAAATCTTGAAATTTAGAGGTAAAATAATCAAGCGAACCTTGCGGTAATTAACTAATTGGCCAATGCTAATTAACGCGCCTCGGTAAGAATAGAAAGATTGTGTAAGATAGTGGTTTTTAAATGCCTAAATCCTCACACATACCCTGAGTAGGGGTTGTAATTGCTAAGCCTTACATAAAAATATCAATTTTAACATTAAAAGAAATAAATAAAACTGCTCAGCTGGATCCTGTCAGGATGACGAGACGCGCTGCCGGCCTGCTGCGGAGCACCGTGTTGATAACCTCGGTCAACACAGAAACAGGTCTTCAAAAAAATCTGGATCTGGATCACATTTGCCGGCTTAAGAGCCTGGCAAATTCAGGAACCGGAAAAGGCTGTACGCGACCACACCGGGTCGCGGCGGAGCGTTGCTCCAGACTGCTATCTTATAAACTTGTGGGTGATTATTATTATTATTATTATTAGTAAATGCCGTTAACTATCGCGAAAATTAACGGCACTACCCAACAGTGTGCCCCCACATAAAGGCTGCCTAGAAGGTGTTCTTCTTCGGTTAGCTCTTACATTACAATACAGTTCGTTTTCATCTCTATCTTTTTTCCCACATAATCCATCCATCTATTCTTTAAGAGCCCATACTACCTCAAATGGCTTAGCAGAATCCTGTGATAAGTCGAAAATACTGCAGCATTAATTTTGAAATAAATATATGGTAAAGTTGAGGATTAATTTTAGGTCTTATGTTTGGCGAAAACATAATTCTATCATCCTCTCCACCTGTCGTCTTTCTTTATCACTTGTATATTTAAGATTATCTTGCCCTTCAACAGTTACTTCCAGGAATCAATACTCGTATATCTACAGAAAGATAGAAGAACGACATCCATACAAATTGTCAGTCGCGTATTTGAAAATCAATTTCCTTCAAAACAGTATTCAATTTAAATCCGTTACCACCAATCGATTTTCTCAATTCAAGTTTACATTGAAACATTACGAATGTGTGTTTATGTCGCAACTGCGGTAGTCAGATACATAATTCAGATGCATACATTTGACATACTTACATCTTGAGGCGATGTGTGTGGGACTCAGATAGTACCTAATGTATAGTCACGAACATGTATTATGTATATTATTAAATACATAATCATTATTTAAAGTTTAACAACAGAGTGAATTCCGAACCCAAAAGTGATAGGAAAAATCTTTTTTTAGGAAACTTCAGCTCGATAGATTAGAGTAATAATTATTATGGGAAATTGAATTGATAACACTTTTTTGCTGCTGACGAAGGTGTAAATCCCACACACATATTCAATTTTAAAGGTTTACAGCTATCGAAAGGCCTGAAAAACCTTTTTCGAAATCAAAAAAATCGCATCTTAGATTCGTCTAGCCTAGATCAATTCCACTTTTCCTAAACCAGGCCAGCATTTCTGTGTTGAAAGATAGCTGAAATGCCTCCAGCACTTTCGCAAAAATGGAGGCTCCAGCTACGTCGCTAACTAAGATTTGTTTAATCGTGCGCGTGAGCATTGTCATGTGCAAACAAATACAAAGAGTCGGGACTCATTGTTCTTACCTTAGATACCGTTTTGTTTTACAAATATTTTGTTACAGAACGGAAACACATTGGTGACAGCTTTGTCTCTAACTCATGCGCATGACACCAGTGATTGCGGTGGCGCAGCTAGGCTGGGGAGAAGACCCTATGCCCCGCCCAACCTGACGAAGCCTCACAAGCGCAAAGTCCAAAAAAAAGGTAGGTGTCACCCGTGGCGTTTGATGAAATCCATCTCCTACGACGTTTGACGGAATCCGACGTCCCAGACGTGTGATAGATTCCGTCTCCCGTGGGGATCGACGAAATTCGTCTCCCGCAACTTTTAACGGAATCCGTCGTCCGTGACTTTTGACGGAATCCGCCGTTTGTGACGTTTGACGGAATCCGTCGTCCGAGAAGTATGACAGAATCCGTCTCCCGCAACGGTTGACGAAATCAGTCTCCCGCTACTTTTGAAGGAATCCGACGTTCTTGACGTATGACGGAATACGTCCGAGATGTGTGATGGAATCCGTCGTCAATGACCCTGGTTTTAAGACGCTTGTAATACCCCCCTTTTCCTTTAGTTGCCCTTAGCGTTTCAGAACCCCAGTAAAGTTTTAAGAAAGCCACGCGATCCAGGCATTTAGCCCTAGTGTAAGTAAGCTTAGTTTAATTTCTGTATTTTAGTCAGTTAGACAGGAATGCAAAATTGTGTCTCTTGATTCTCATCAGCAATTCTGTAGTTTTCTCTACTTAGTCAATTTACCGTAATATTTACTACAACCGTAGAATATAAACAATGTTTAAACTAAACAATCTTGCTCATTTCTAACAAAATCTGATATGAGCACAGCTTCAAAATCTGCGCTGTGTAATATTCAATAAGATTCAATGGTAATTTTAAAGGAGAAGGTAGTCGCTAGAGCCTTGCAATAATAATTGATAGTAGTGATCAAATCAATTTTTTATGGGGGTTTAAATTCCATATTAAACGGCATGTTGTCCAGACTTAAATCTTTATGTGACACCTCTTTCTTTTTACCCGACTGCGCGACGCAAAGGAGGGTAATGTGTTTATCAGTCTATGTATGTATGTAAGTATGTATGTATGTAAGTATGTTTGTTTCTATGTGGCGTTCTAGAGACCAAACGCGTGGGCCGATTTTGATAATTCTTACGTCAATCGATTCGTCTTAACCTTGCGAGTGTCACTAAAGACATGACAGTAATCAATATTCACCACAGCGACAACCAGACGCCATATTGTCAAAATGAAAAAAAAAAAAGTCGTGAACTATGTCATGTGGGGTATCGTTGAATAGGTATTTTAAAATCATCTTTAGGTTTCCTTAATCGTTTTTCATTTAAAATAATAGTTTAGGATATATGACGATTTAAAGTTTTAACAAAACAATAATTTTCGCTCATTTTCTTACTTATTGATTTAAGTTTTTATTTCTAGTACTCGTAAATAAACGGTTTTCCAACCAAAAAAGAAACAGTGAATAAGCATGACGAACAAATATTTTTGGTAACAATAATCTAAGAATACACAAGCACCAAGGAACTACTTTGGACCGAGCTGTGGTTGACTTAAGTTCACGCATTTTTGCTAAAGGTCTTTCATCAAGCATAATTATGTAGCTTTGAGCCGAGTTAGGTCTCTAGAGAGACTAATTCACACTAATATTATAAACTAAAAAGTATGAAATAAAAAAAATAATTTAACGAAAAACAAAAAACCCGACTGCGTTAAAAATACACTAAAAAGAAAGAAACAAGCCCAGTAGTTTAGAATTCACTCATTCACACTCACAGTCGGGGCCCATTCAAATTTATACCAATCAAATCTTCCCAAGGGGCCCCGACTGTGAGTGTGAATGAGTGAATTCTAAACTACTGGGCTTGTTTCTTTCTTTTTAGTGTATTTTTAACGCAGTCGGGTTTTTTGTTTTTCGTTAAATTATTTTTTCAGTGTTTGTATTATGCAGCCACAAACAATTCAATGCCACACATCATTAAATTTTAAATTTTTATGAGTGATCTATGAAAATTATGTTCCTCAAGAGGTTTTCTTGGGAACACGAGGCAAGAATTTTTGAAAACATATACACGAAATAGGCGATTAAAGTTTGAATAGAAGATCGTAATTTTCTAAATGTTATATCTTGCATACAATCGGTACAGATACAGGACCGCGCCATTGTTGGCATAATTAGCTTCGATGAGTAGAAGTAACCATTTTTCATAAATTGCATATCTGAAATTGAACTATAAACTAAACACGTCATGAAAAAAACTGTGGGCACCATATTATCACATCTGCAAAGGATTAGGCAGATATTGGTAATAGTACACCCACATTTCGCCAGTTATTTAAAAGAAGGCGAGACTATTACCATTTATGACATAAATCCAAGGTCCGTAACAGATACTAAGAAGTTTAACAATTCCCCCCGTCTTGTAAATTTTCCAGGACCTGTTGCTTAGAGGTCCTGACTGTCTAAGAAACCGATTTCCTCCATCAGCTGCAAATAATTCCTATGTCTTCTGCCTAGCCTTTTCCCAACTATATTGGGGTCGGCTTCCAGTCGAACCAGATGTAGCTGAATATCAGTATTTTACGTAAAGCGACTGCCTATCGGACCTCCACAACCCAGTAACCGGGTAATACGATACTCCATGGTAAGACTGGTCGTCAGACTTTAGAGCTTCTGACTAACAGTAACGACTGTCAAAGATCTACAAATGACAGCCGGGACCAACGGCTTTACGTGCTTTCCAAGGCACGGAGGAAACTCGCAAATAATTCCTATAAAACCCTATCCCACCAAAAACGTTTCATGTAAAATGTTGCCAATACGAGCACATAAGGTTTGCCCTGTAAAAAAGATATCAGATCTCATGTAGAACCAAGATGCTGAATCTACAAGGCCTAACTCTACCAACCCTATCTTCACAAATACTACACATCAGTAAAAATGTATGGCTTCACCGTTTCGGTACCGTCGCGGAGGTGATGCTAATATTTAATTTCTGAAATTAGTAACGAAACAGCCAAGCCAAGACGGAGATTAAATAAAACCACTGCATCTAACAAGCAAAGCAACAAATAAGCCTACAAGGCTGTAAGCACACAGGTCTGTTGTCATGGGAGTTGTAACTGATACAGATGGGAAACTTCGGTGCGGCTGTCTGTCGAGCTATCGAGCTGTCGAGCTATCGCGTTACCCACTGTGTATCACGGCTTTAGAGGTAAAGGCATAGACAGAAGGTAGTCTTGAACTAGTAGAGTTAATGATGAAGATGGATATTTTAAAAGACATGGCGTTATAATGGGGAAGGCCGGTCAAAGGTAATTGTAGATGGCGCGACCATAGCCTGTTCCTTATCCGACCAATGAGGTAGTACTATTTTGAAGTATCTATAAGATTTGAACCAATGACGACGCTTGGAACAAACTATACTAGCGCCATTTGTTTCCCAGTTGCCATCCACATTGTGCCTACGAATACCAGCTGAAAAGATGATTGTCTTCAGTCAACTTTTGCAACTGATACCTCGTTGCTAGGATGAGTATTCAGGGTTTCAGCTGTCATTTACAATAAACGATAAGTCAGCCAAAAACGCCAATAATGTCGATATCTTGGATTCTTTTCTAAGATATCGAATCTCAGAAAGAACATATCGACAGTTTAAAAGTAGTGTCCGACCGAAACTGATTTTTCAGCCGAAACCGAACTTTCGGCATAGCTCTCAGTTTCGGCCGAAACCTAAACCGAAACTTATTAAAACATTTAAATTTTCGATTATTTTCTAAAATTTTCTGTTTTTTTTTACATTTGTTAACACTTAAGAAAAAGTGTATAATTATACAGGAATTACAGGATGACTGAAGACCGATTTTGTCAAAAACGAAAACTGCATCATTGGATTTTAGAAAAATCAATAGTGCTGGTCAGGAATCGAAACCGCAGATTTTGGAATGAAAAACCACACATTATTACACCATTCGATAGTGTTGCTAATAAGGGTCAAATTCTGGAAATTAATGTTATACGGCAAACTTATGGAACAAATAGGTTTCTAAGAAATTCCTATTTTTCTATCTTATTTAACTTCTACTGAGCCATAATCTATTTATTTTCTGCCTTGAAGATTGATAAGTTTAAATTATTTCATTATTACATGAATATACAAGACTTACTCTTGGCAGTAAACTCGAAAACATAACCTGCCATGCCCCGCTGTCAAGCAAGCACGTGTTGGCTACGAATGTTACCGAACGACGCACGAAAATGCACGAACACTTGAGTTTCGGTTTCGGCAAAGTTTCGGCTATATTTTGGCCGAAACCGAAACTAGGGCCGAAACTAGATTTTTTGGCCGAAACCGGCCGAAACCGAAACCGAAATTTCGGTCGGTCACTATTTAAAAGTAATAGGGCAAATTGCTCGAATATGAGTTATGAAAGCTTTCCTTATTTTCCACGTTTTTTGATCGAATTGCCCGGCTTTGAACTCAAAATTTCGTGCATTAGAGTCGAGGTCCGGTCTCATCTAATATTAAAATTATTGTTTGAAGTATAATAATGTTTATAACAGTTTACACAGTATCTTCCACCAACCAAAAGAAAATAAAACTTATTGCTTGTCAATCACATAATATCAACATATCATCAACATACACCAATAAATCATTAAACAATGTTCACGGCCTATTAACTCAGTTAATGAGCGAATGTGTGAATATGTATTAGTGTTAAATAACTATTCGAAGGCATGCGGTTACGTACAAAATTGGTTTTTAACGAATGTATGTACTAAGTTATGATAAAATCAACTCACGCGCATGTTAACTTTTCATTCATTTTTGTTGTGGTGTGAAAAAAGTAATTGATAAACGACTTAAGAACACGTTTTCATGTTTTGTCCGGAAAATTAAGTGTTTTGCAAATTGGCTACCAACTTAAACTGTCCGTATGCAAATTATAACTGGGTTCTAAGACACTTTTCTAAACATGAATAATATTAGCGTTGTGTTGTGTGTCAATTTGATATTATTGACTCCATCAGATCTGTTGTATGAAAGATTTATCTATTAATTAACCTTAAAATTTACACACTTAAATTGAAAGAAAGTTCAACAATTTTCATATAGTTCAGATAAAAATGAAAAAACTGCCTTGTTGGATATTCCCCGCGGTTTGCCCTAATTCAACTCAACCGCAAACTATGCATTCAATTCTGTGTAGGTACTTGTATGTATATTTATTTGTATCAACTCTAAAATATCCCAGTTGCATGACAAACTCAATTCGTCGGCGCAATGCTAAAAAAATCCACATTGTTACCGGAATTGTACCAAGTAACGCAATGTCCCGACCGAACAAATTACTAGGCCCATGCAGGAACTGGGCCTTCCGCCAACCATACCTAATGATTATGGAGAGTTTCTATTTCTGCTTAGGATCAACAATAACTAAGGCCCCGTTTTCAATATTTTTTTGGAATTGACTGGGATTTTTTTTGGAACTGGCCAGTTAAGACAGCGGTTGCCAAAAAAGCTCCAACCTCTGCCTGCCCCGCCTGAGCCAGTAACCCAGGAGTTACTGGCTCTACAAGGGCTGATAGAGCCAGTTAGTTAGAGCGAGTAACTGTCCAACGGCAAGCTAGGTTGTAGGCTAGTCCAATTATTCATCTTTTTCAGAACCTTGTAAGAGAGTTTTAAAAGTCATGTTCGTCTTGTAATAAAACAGCGTGTGTAATTTATACCTACACTTAGATCTAACTATATATTCCTCGCATGATTGCGCTTCGGCCACGGTGGATCATCCGAGGCCTAAGTGATTTCATTTTAAGAATATTCCTTAATTGTATGTGCGCTAGAAAGTTTGAAAGTTATCATTATAATTTGAGTTGGATGTGCTCCCAAATGACCCATATTTTCACACCGGCTCCATTTACAGGGTTCTGCATCTCAATGAGAAGGGAATGAGTCATGACTGGGTTTGTGAGTGTAAGTAGATACCCATGTTACATTCATATGTCTAAAATTTGGTTTTAGAAATGAGTTTGCTCTTGACTCTAGTCCAGTCAAAGGTGACTGAGACAAAGCCTACGATGGAGCGAGCTTACCCAGAAGAAGCCTGTTCACTCAAATTGAGATTCGAGTTGTATGAGTTCGGGAACATCGATGCAGGAAATGAGTCTTCAGGACTCTTTTGCTGTGCGCTTTATTAAGGAAGATTGAAAACACTTAGTGCGAATTGGTGGAATGGCAACTAAGTATGGATGAAAATTAGCGGTACGGGCCTGTGGGATACCTCGTATCAATATTTTTGGTTTTTGGAAACTTTGGTGTCCACCCGGTTTTGCTAGTTGCTACAAATATGTCCATCTTTGTTCAAATAAATTTTTAATAATAACTTTTATTATCTTTATGATCTTGTTAATGTAAGGTATTTTCATATGATTATTGTTTATTTAAGAGCATGCAAGTGTTAGAAAATGGCACCATCACAGTTTTTTTCTTTACTTGGTCTCAATTCCTGCTGTAATCCTAACCCCAAAGGCAACTGTCTCAGTTCCACTTTATTACTGACAACTAGGAAATGAGGTTAAAAACTTCATTATAACACCGTTGAACGGATGCATGGCTTCATCGATCATAAAGGTAGGTAGGTACTTTTTTTTTTTCAGAAGTAACAGTTTTTCATCCGGTGTACGTACCGTGACTTCCTCTCCGATATTTTGCTTTCATTCAAAATGGTATCTATCGTCTGGAAATGGAGGATTTCTTTTAATCATCAAATGAGTCCTCCCGCCCACAGGGCAGGGCGGGGGGGACTGTCAGACTATGTATTCTGTGCTTGTACTTACTAAAATTCATGGCGTCCTTCAATAGCCCTTTACCCCATCTCGCTCCGCAGCAGCATGTTTTAGTAAAAAAAAACGTTGGCCTAATTTCTTAATTTTTATACAAATCAGTAGGTATTTTTAATTTCGTAAAAACAAACTGTCGATACGCCCCTACGCTACGTCAAGATGGCGCCTGAACCATGCAAGATATCAAGTTAAGTAACATCGAATAACCGTTACTTGACAAGTAATTAGATCTTCCTCTACGGGCCTTTGGAGGCATAAATATGTAGTCTAGCCTTACTTGTAGTAGGGCTGTCCAAAGCTATGTTTCTTTCATGACTTGTTATTTGGAAGCGCATTAAAGAATACCCCCAGGTGCATTTCTTTTGTCTCTTCGAACCAACCCTTAAAAGTAAGTTATTTTTCTTCTAATTAATATTATAAAAGCCAAAGTTTTGAATAGACGAAAATATGTTTTACTCAATAACGTAAGAACGTGATGTGTGGCTCAGCTATATGTATACTTGTATAGGTAGAGATAAGTTTATAGTCTGGTCTGAATGATTTGTGTTATGTTTCCGTAATTTTTGAATACTAGATAAATTATTTATTTTTCTTTCCAGATATGTACGCTTGGATCAGTGTCAGATTCTAACACTTCCAATACTTTCATCTATTTAGATTTTACTTTGTTATCCGTTTTGACAACCCTAATTAATTTACCCTCCAATCAAGTATACAAATACATGGAAATTGTAAAGAAGAAGTCAGTTTAAAATAACTACACGCTCATACATGAAGGAGCAAAAACCATGAAACTCGTATATATGCGTAGTCATGTGGTTATTTTTTGTGGGGTGAGCAGTATTCCACTATAGCGGTAATGCATCCCGTGAGGCCAAGACTTTTAATGAGGATGATATACAAACTTATTTCAAGAATTTAAAATTCTTCATGATGAAGAATGATGAGGGAAGTCAGGTCAAATGTGGGATTTATGATACAAGGTTTTCTCTAAAAATCAACGATTACTATTACGAAGGGGTACATATTTGAATATCGAAGATTAAAATATCTACGCTTAAAATATCGATGTTCAAAATATCGAAAATGAAAATATCGAATGACCATAAAATCGAAAATTAAAATATTGAAAGTTTAAAATATCGAATGATTAAATGATCTACGTCCAATATATCTAAAATCTAAATATCTACAAAAGTTACATCGAAAGCTCTAAATATCGAAATACAGATTATCGAATGTCCGAAATATCGAACCTAACAAGGTAAGTCGACGGAACCCCGCTTCGCGGGGCTCCTATTTCTGTTTGCAAGGTTTAAAGTAACCTAACACGAAGAGGATGGCGGGGTCTTTCAGACCCCGCCACCCTCTTCGAACCTAACCTGTCCGAGTCGGGGGTGCCCCAAGTCCCGAGCTCGCTTCGCTCGCTCCTGCGTCCTTAGTCAAATTACTGATTACTACCCAACAAGGTAGCTGGACGGACTTCGGATGCAAGAGCGAGCGAAGCGAGCTCGGGACTTGGGGCAGTCGACTTACTTTAGTAGGTGGATATTTCAACTAGTATTTTTAACGTAGATATTATGAAATTAGATATTATGAACTGCGATGTTATAAACGTTGATATTTTGAATTTCGACATAACATCTTTCGATATTTTGAATCATTCGACATTTAAATCAGTCGACATTTTAATCTTCGACGTTTTAAGCGTAGATGTAACATTTTTCGATATTTTGTTACAATCGATATTTTAATTTTCGATATTCTGAACATCGATATTTTAAGGGTAGATATTTTAATCTTCGATATTCAAATATGTACCCATTACGAAGTATTAACCCAAGCAAAAATTTAAATAGTGATTGTCCTTGCAGAAAAAAAAAACGTATCAAACGAATCAACTTATCTGGCAGATATTTTTAAAAGTGTTCAACCATTATTGGATTATTAGTGAAAACCATAACTGTGCGAAGGGCTTTTCCGGGTCTATGCAATCGTCTCCAAGATTCTTTTTTCTAAAGTAATAAATTGCAACGAAGGCAGGAATTCTACACCATTTAGTCAGTTTGACAGTCCCTTACTTCGCTCAGTGCGGGAGGAGCCATTTCATGATGTAACCACCCGGCCAAAAAAAATGTAAACCAATCGCGAGACTAACTGAAAAGGACACCGCGGCCTTGGCAACTGAAGGAAGAGGTTGGATTTTGTCAGTAAAAGCTGACAGTCCCTTCCACTCATTTGTTGATATTCCACCTCAAGGAAAAACTTATTCATAAATTCAAAAACGGATCCATATTTCAGCAACGTTCACAAACATACAAAAAGTTCAACACTTGAAGTAAATAAAAAAACAACTGGTTGGATAACAATTAAAGTCAGTGTTGCACGCACGAACATGACCATCATGACGAATTGCTCTCATCCATCATTGCTATTAACTAAATGCGATTGAGCAGAATATAACGTGGGAAACTAGGAATACTAGATCTTGAATTGTTTTAGACTTGGTTCTGATGGCCACAAGATAGTTTCCTATTTAAAAGTTGTAACGAGATCCAATGGATTTAAACATTTGCAAAATGGCAATAAGAACTTGGCGAAACGGAAAAGTTACCAGATTGGATATATGATGTACCCAGTATTCACTTTATATATTTGAATAGAATAAAAATAAAATTGTGTGTATCAATAACAGTTAGCAAGGTCGGAAATCGTAAAATCAACGTGGCTCTATTTGCTTGTACAGTTCTCAAATTTTAAAGAGCCCTAATTTCAATGTTGCTATTCCATGTTACGAATTTTGATAGCGATAAAATTCGTAATATGGAAAATTGTGATAGCGATAAAATTCGTAATATGGAAAATTTTGATAGCGATAAAATTCGTAATAATTGGAAAATTCTATAGATGCAATACTTCCTAGAGAATTATTGATAAAGTACAATTTTAGGAACTTTGCTATTAGCAACGGTGATAAAGTGTCGATTTTAGACCCCCAATAAGTAGGTACATACTACTACACTAATACCGGAAGCAGGTTTCAGCGTCAGCATGCTTTCCTCCTGACAGATTGCTCTAATTGACATTTATCTGGGGGTCAACCTAAACCCTGCAGTACCGCCTTTTGGCTATGTAAGGGCTCCATAAAGTTTTAATTCTAGCCCACAATTCATTCGGCATGCAGCAGACGTGGCCGGCCGAGACGCAACTACAATACTCTTGAATCATATGGCCAAGAGCATTATGTGTTGCATGTCGTAGCAAGTGTTGGACCACAATTCGTTCTTCGGCAACGTTTTAAAAGAAATAATAACACTATACTTTTCGCGAATCACTCATGGTGGAAATACCTGAGTATCAAAGTTTAATTCGTAATTTCAAGCTGCACTTGATACCTCTGACTGCGATATTAAAGTTTTCCCTTTGTACAGTCAGATGGCTGCATTATTTGACACCTCTGCACGGAACATCCTTAATAAACAGTGTGAATCTAGCATCGTCTTTATTACCTAGCGATAAGGGTTATTTTCGTAGTTCAACTTATAACCATCGCCATGTGGTTGACCGCACAGGAACGAAGACAGTTTTAATTTACTCATTCATTAAAATAAGTAACCAAAAGCAATTATAATGTAATGATACGTTAATTATAATGCTCTTCAAGTAAATATTTATGGAGTTTTTTTTTTTTTTAATATACATAATTATGAACCTATTATGAGGTGAGGTATTTGTATATTTTCTTAGACGCATACATACATGAATTTACTCGTAGATATAGCTTTATACAGACTTTGTAAGAAATCATAAAAGTAAGTAGTAAAAATCATAATCGCCTGGGACAAAATCAAGATCGCTCTAAAAAAAAGTGACTGTTAGCCTCTTGTCCAAGGACACACAAAACAAAAAAACAAATACTCAACATTATACACAAGACTTCTAAAAGAAAAATATTATGCATTCACGAAGTGAACTGATCAACAATATAATCTCAAACCAAAGATTCCAAGTCCCCAGCCTCGCTCGAAAGCATTACAATAGAAACATCAGTAGAATAACAATGTTGAAGAAATAACCACCTCGACACACATTAACACATCCCATGTTCAATATTTAACACTCTCCAACTTGGAACATGTAAACGAGACCTACCTGTTTACTTTGAACAGAAGCCCGACAGGGGTCATTGCGTAAAATGCACTTCACTTCAATATTTCCAAATCCGTCACAAAAAAAAACTGAATTCGGAAAAGAAATAAAAACAATTTCCAATTCCGAATGCACTAGATTTTAAAATTGTTCAAATATTTCGCGTTCTACTTTCAAATTTTCGAAATTGTATTTCACTTTATTTTTGTTTTTCCGTCTTTTTCGTGTTGCAAATTTTCTAATTCCGTATTATTTCGCGTTCTGATCGATTCGTTGGTTCTACTCTGTTCGTCAGAGTGGGTGATCGCACGCGTGCTGGTCCGTCGACGTTCGCGTCAGTTCTGGCCGAGTGACAAACAATAGATCGGTTTGAAGGCTAATTATACAGGTTCTCTTTATTAGTAGAGACAACAGGTGGGAACCCTCGTTACAACGACTCTGGGACGTTTAGTTGTGCTTAACTCAAGTTAAGTGTAGTTTTGGATAGGTAACTTGAACCTAGAGCCAAAACGCACTAGCTGTTCCTATCTCAAAAATAATATCATAGAAACGCAAAAACAAGGATTGAAGCTACGTTTTATACCAAACTAGGTACATCCTAACTACTATTTTCAACTAAAATTTATATCCGTTCAGCCGCTCTGACCTAATTGAGTAACAAACAACCAAAAATCTAAAGTAATGACTTAAACGATGGACATAAACTATAGAATGCTCTCCACTTGTTTTTCAGTCTTTAAATGATGACTTTGTAAGGCCAATTTGAATGGACTCCCATTCATCTGATAACTGTCAGTTTGCTATCGTCTGTGCCGTAAATATTGAGTCATACTATACCTCTCCTCATGGAGAGCAGGAGACCTATATGTACCATCAGTGGGAACATTATAGGCTGATGATGATGATGGTTAGGTTATTGGTTGATTGACAGCAGTCGATCGCTGGACCTCTGTACCAACCGTGCCGTCAGAATGAAAAATACATGAAAAACCCAAAACAATACAAATAAGTAGGTACTTAGGTACCGTTCCCGCCAATGACATAAGCGCAATAAATTACTATAACTTGCATTCACATAACCCACGTAATGTATTTTGAGGCTATCGACTCCTATGTATAGTATGGCTTTATTACTGCCTGCCTACACCGCATCCGCGCACGCGCAGGCCACAGGATATTCAACTTTACCACCTTTCGACACACCCGCTATAACCTTTATGTCTTTAAAGTTAAAGTCGATGTATATGTAATGGACAGCAACGTTAAGTTGGCCAAGAACCCCTCATGATGTCATGGTCAAATGTTTCCTTGATAATAATATTATAAATAAGTATTTTTCATTGTTAAACTTTAGAGTTCAAGGCTATGAAGGTATTCATAGGAACCGTTTCTAAAGTGTTCCCCAAAACACAAAGAATATTTTATTGTCTTTTCGTATTCATCGGACCCTCGTCAACCCGGAAAATATTATATTCGAACACAGGTGCAGTTTTTACTTTATCGCTTTAATTTCAAAAAAAAATATTAACAATGTATTGTAAAATCTCCAGCTCTAGTAGTACTTTCTCAAGGTACAGGCAGATAATTATTAAATTAGAAGATATTATAAACAGAAGCTGAAGATGACAAGGTTGTACGTGGTCTCAGTTGCCCGACCAGCTGCTGAGCTACGGGTCTTGAATCCAATATCGGGGACGATGGTTTACAGTTTTCTCATCAGGTATTAGATTAAATCTTATGCCACTAATCATGGACAAATTTTGTCCATGATTAGTGGCATTAGCAAAGGAGCAACTAGCGCATTGTTCAGTCGGCTGCTAAAATGATTAAGTTTACAATATTTGTCAGTATTAGCTTCAGAGGCTATCAGCAAAGTTAGTGTTGTTTAACGTATAACTGAGTCGAATTTTGATCATAATAAAATGCACGAGATCGCAATCGCACTCACTGTGCAGCAATTATTTACATTTCTCTTGAATCGAAGGCTTTACCAGCTCGTCAGCACATCTATAGTAACTCCTTAAATAACCAATCATAAACCTCTGATTAAATCCAATGCGCAGGAACCAGGAAGCTTGTTTGTTATCGTTCAGCCACCAGTTCTGTTCCTGTTAGCATTCCGCGGCAGGCTCGTAAACCCACAACAATGGCTTGTTTCATTCCGAACTTATTGACGGCTCGCGTTTACTACTCATTTACATTCTTTCTGTTTTGCTGTTCTTGATTGCGAGTATTAGGTACTGTTTTTTATTTGATGAGGTTTCGAACCTGATAACCAGCAACCTATACTTATTTTGATTTCATACTCAATAGCTGTTGCCAGCGGCCTCGCCTGTGTGTCTGGAATTATCCAACGGGATTGTAAAATACGGAAAGAAATTATCATAGAACACACACATAAGATAATGTAATTTGGCACAGAAATAGAAATAGATTATACCTACTCTGAAATAGGAGCAGCCGCTTACAAAACCTAGTCATCATCATCATCATCAGCCTATTAATGTTCCCACTGCTGGGACACAGGCCTCCTCTCTGTGAGAGGGGGTGGGCCATAATCCACCACGCGGGCCCAGGGCGGATTGGTGGATGTCACATGTCTTCGAACTTTTGGTTCTAGGACATGCCGGTTTCCTCACGATGTTTTCCTTCACCGTTTTGAGAGCAGTGGTGATGAAACAAATTACACAAAGTAATGCGCCTGCCTGGATTCGAACCCACGACCTACAACTCGTAAGTCGGGGCCGATACCACTGGGCCACCACTGCTCAAAAACTAGTAATTTCATGAATTGGTACAAAAATGCCTAATTTTTTACTAATTCTGAAACTTAGTAATTCCCCATTTTGTAGCAGGGGAATTAGGTAAATGATATTCATTCAAATTTTAGTAAAAAAACAATGATATGGACTTGCTAGTACTAAGTACAAAGATCTTTGACCGCAACAATTCACCTAAACGCCCATTGAATAGACGAGGTATTCACAAACAATTCCTTGCGTCCAAATTACCATGAAAACGACTAAGAATACAATGCTCAACTAGCATGGTAACCCGCATTCCTGAGACCTGACAGTACACTTGCATGACAATTGTGTTGCAATTCTTCAAGGTCATACGTCAGATGGAGTAATGGAGGAATCTTGAACTCTTACTAAGATTAGACCTCGTCACGTGTAAAATAATATACAGTAGTCGCTTAAAATGTGCAATATCTAACATTTCACCTTAATAAGCCACACGACATCAATACCATCGAATTCCTTTGGTCTACTAGGAGGTCCTTAAACGGTCTGCGGACTCAAATGGAAAGATATAAAATTAAATAATACTAGCTACTTGAATAGGGCCGTCGGTGCACGGCGAAGCAGTCGACTCCGATACGAACTTGCTGATGGGTAATTTGTTATTTAAGAATCTTGGCGGACTTTTTTCTTTGTTCACGGTGAACATTATTTTTAAAATGGAATATAGTGTTGCAATTTACTGTCTTTCATTCGTATAATATCGACCTGAAAATAACCATTAGGTACTGCCTTAATTTAAAAAATAAGATATTGAAGAAAGTTACATTGATAAAACTTGAAGTTCATTAACTCTTGAACCCGCATCGAGGGAACCGACTGAATCAATGAATGAACTAGAAAACAATGGTCGCGTTTTTGTATCACTTTTAACATTGACAATGACTTATTAACTGTAGCTGACAATAGGAGAGTCCCTTTTCCTCCAACGACTACGCCAACCGTGACTTCAAAAACTCCAAACTTCCTTTTTTATATCCTACATTGTGTCCCACTGGTGGTCCAAAACCTTCCTTTTCTCTTTCCCAGCCTATGAGATCATCTCTCAATCCTGTTCAATCTCGTGCATGGTAACATTTGGTCTATGAAGTATGAACATAACCAGATCTTAACACCGCCTTCTTCGCAGCTTCGTGATCAGTATCAATCCCTTTTTTGTCTAATCGTGATCTATATTGACACCTTTTTCTTGTGTGGAAATCCTCCTGTATTCCTCCGTCTTGAGTTGGACGAAGGGGTTTCCCAGACTTCTATTGAATGAAAACTATACGTTTTTCTTCGACTACCTTCGACGAGGTGCTTGCTCGGATAGAAAAGGCAGTAGCTGATTTTGCCCGCTCATATTCATGCGCAAAATATTTCATCTGCGATTGAAATGTTACCAGATTACAATTTTAAGGCTTCGAATCTATCTGCCGCCTCATATCAAATTTTCTCACCACAATTTTCTTGATCCTCTTGTCATCCACAATTATACGCAGTTATACCCGTATCAATTATCCCTTAATCAAGTCGCACAGATCTAAAGAATACCGCTACACGCCAGTCAGCTAAGTATCAAGTTAAAACAATGCCTAGTCTTGAGTTCCCATACGATGTATTGTTAGTACTACATGTGCCTGGTCTTACAGTAATGTGATAACAAACGTAACGGAGTCTTTTGTTGCATGGTAAGGTGTTATTGATGGAGAATTATGACAAAGTGGTACAGGTCTGTCCATGGAGTCATCTCCGGATGTACTTTTGTTATGCAAATACTGCTGGTTCTCAATATACTAGTTGAATCGCATCTTCACAATTAATCTCAAAACTTGCTGGCTCATTTAATTGTAGGTTTACCCATCTTCTGCTACCGAAGTAATTTTAAATTCATAAATCAATCAAATCGTAGAAAGTTGTAGGTATAATTGTTTTTCTGATGAATCTGATCAATGAATTCTGAGTGTTATAAAATGCTAGCTTTAATTCTATGTTAGCAACACCTCTAAGTGCAGAGAGAGTTCATACACTCATAGCTCACAAGTTGAATGGTTCAAATGGATTGTAATTTATCTGGGAACTGTCTTGTTTACGTATGTTTCTTGTTGACTTAGAAATTAATCTTTTCATTTCTTTCATTGATGTGGCGCCAATGTCTACTGAGAAAATTCCGGAACTTAGTTCTATTGTGTTTATCTTGTTAGTAATATCGTAATAAGATACAGTTCTTCGCTGTCTGACAGACCGACGCACAAAAGGGCTGGAATACTAAAGCAAAACAGATAATGGTGCTAATCAGATCCTAGTTTCAAAGCCGCCGAAGTGAGGCCGTCCCAAAAAATGGCATCGACCGGACTTGGGAGCGTACCGCAAGGGTTTGTTCGCGGAAGTGTAGGAGAAAAGCTCCTGAAAGATGGCTCTTTACTCAGCAGCATATGTATTTAATAAAATGTACAGAGAAAGTTTAAAACATTCAAATTCTAAGCAAACTTCTAGCGTAACGAACAGGAACTTTGTTTTTCCAGTAAGTACGTTTTACGTATGTGCGGTCTACTTCACAAATAAAGTCGCAAATTACTTCAAGTTCCATAACAATTATAATCTACACCGACAATTCCTTTATCAAAATTACAAGCAAAAAGATTACAACCAGATGAGCACCTGCAAAATAGAACCATTTATAGACAGTTGTTTGACTCCTAGGTACGCTTGCGACCTTGTCGGAATGATGTTCAATGTCGTTTGGTCTCTTTGCTTGTTTTGTGTACCAACTATCAATCAGAATGTAGCAGCTGTCATTCTGGGTAATAGCGCAAACTTGCATGGATAGTAGTCCTGTTTGATGAGTTTAGACTTGTACCTACATAATTCATAGGTAGGCAGATAGATTTCGAAATGAGTAGGAAGAAAAAATCGAAAGGTTGGAGAAGCAGCCGCACGATCGACTAGGTACTCCGCTGCGGGTTCATCCGTACGCATCAAATTTTGTATGATCTACGAGTAGTTTTTCCGGGTCTAGGTGTTTGTGTATGTGAGTTTAAATGTTTGTAAGAGTCTTGGCACTCTCCCGAAGGAAGGACGCGTTGGATTATTTATACAATCCAAAAAAAAGGTTTGTAGGGCAGTGATTGATCCGGGGTCGCGGGATTATTCCCTTACCGTAACCCCGGAACATAACAGGCTATGAAGGACACCGTGGATTTTAGTCAGTAGAAGTCTGACAGTCCCTCCCGCCCTGCCCGGGGTTGGAGGACTCATTTGATGATTTTACCACGCTAAAAAAAAAAACAAAAAAGGGCAGTGATTGATTGGGTAGTGATTAACAAATGGGGTTAGTTTTCTCTATAACTTACTGTCTAATGGGCATTGTTTATGCTATAGCTATATTTAAGCAGTGATGTTTATGTACCTACTTATATATATTAAATCTCCAACAACAGTTTAGGTATATGTCTTGGGTGACACTGCTGTTGTAGTAGTACTACTAAAGTACGATAAAAAAGAAACTTCTAACACATCGTTGCATAGACTCTCAACATAATTGCGCACAAACAAAAGACTTGCCGATAGCAATCCCATGGCTGTTAATAAACAATACAACATACTGCACCATTGTTTACGGAGAAATTCGCGACACCTAGTAGTAATTGTGACAAGTGATGTAGGTAGAGAAACTCGTGAGAATTGACTAGAAATCGATGCTATAAATTACAACTATAAGTACCAATGTCATGATGAGACCTACATAGATTCAGATAACAGTGGTTGAGTTACCGGCTGGTGCGCTGCGTGTCTCTGGTTCTATTCCTACAAGGAATTTACTATAGTTGGTGCCAGTTAAGATGGCAATAGCGGTCATTGACCTTTACCTAATAAGTCCTCGTATAATGATATAAGATCAGAATTAGCATATTAAAAAATCTCAAAATTTAGAATTGTTAAACCCCAAGCTCATTGAAAAGAAGAGCTAATGTTTATTTAATTATATATTGAAATTAAAATTAAAACTACACGTTTGGAAAATGAGCGTATGAAACAAATTACCATACAAATACACCGTAGAAAAAGTCACATTAGTAAGAAGATTCAGAAGGCACACTTTTTTTATGTACATAGCTGAGCGCTTGAGAGTACCAGCATCACGCGTTGTGCTCCCAAAGAAATAGTCAAAGTATGGGATTAATTGTATAAAGAAGCAGGCGAGTCTATTGCTGAGTACCTACTAATCCCAACTATGAGCAATTTAATGTTATTATTTTGTCTGGTGCCCTTACACCTGGATGCGTTTTTTTTTTATCCAAATATCTAGTAAGCAAGAACAGGTAGATTTACAAAATGTGAGCGGGATCTTCAGAACCTGCTACGCTATCGGGCTGGCTAAAAAACTTCGTGCAAAATATCCTTATCCGTGAAAATTGATTTGCTTTGATGCTCTGCACGTTTTCTGTTAGGTATATGTAAATACTTAACTTTAATTTCTCTAAATAAACATTGCAGATAGATTTTTATGTTAATTCAGAATTCAATTGTGTGATGTTCATTCGATAGTACAGAATTCGCACGGTTATATCTTTATGCAAACGTTTTGTTTTGAGTTCTACGTTCGTGCTGTATTATGTATGCGCCGAGCTATTATTATTTGTAAGGTGTATTTATCATACGTGGTAAATAAGGCTTTTTTTTTAAATCATCAAATGAGTCCTCCAACCCCGGGCAGGGCGGGAGGGACTGTCAGACTTCTACTGACTAAAATCCACGGTGTCCTTCAATAGCCCTTTCTGTTCCGGGGTCACGGTAAGGAAATAATCCCGCGACCCCGGCAGGATGGTAAATAAGGCTAGGTAAAGATTTCGCATGTCTAAGTAGGTACACCCCGGGGCTTGTACCGCAGGCTACTTTATAACCTACGATGACCACTGTTCCACGATATCACTGGTGGTGGTAAAGCTCACCAGGGCCACTTTGCTACTATTCTGTCGGATTCTGGCAACAGACAATTTTACTATCGTTTCGTTAAAGTATCTTCTGCAGGGTGAGCTCGCTCCATCTTTTCCCCTTCGTACACTAGGCGACGCAAATCTCCGACACCTTACGACTTTAGTATTCATTGACGCGTGCCTGTGTACGATACGAACGTCTATGGATTTGTATTGCGATGTTCACCCGGATACCAAAGTCGTAAGGTATCGGAGACTTCCGTCGCTTAGTGAACGATGGGGTTTTGGTCTCATCTTTGTTTTTGAGCTAGATTGAGAAAAAAATATCAAAGCGAAGTTTTTACACAAAGAAAGCAAAGTATTTATTATTTATTTTGTGTCTTCTTACTGTAAAACGACGTGTATGTAATAGGTAGTACACACTATTCAGCATATTCAGCAGCTGATTTCCTACAATTTTCTCAGCCATCATTCCACGTGAGCGGACGTTCCACCTGTCCATTATATCTCTGGGTACTGACCGCGGGTTCCTAGGGAACTATGCGGTAATACGCAGGTTGACGTCACGGTCAAGCGCGCTCAACATAGTCTTTTGAGTGCATTCAGCAAGCACAAGTGTATGGGAATTACTGGCAGGTAGAATAGGCATCACGATGCTTAATTATTGAATAATGTTCATAGCTCCATCTTAATGATCTGTTAAACCATACGTCTTGAGGCGCTCGTGGAACAGAACGCGTAGCCAATCTCCTTGATCAGATGACGGGCTACCCATTACTCGCCATCTGCAAGCTTTTACTTTCATCGTGTACGGTCCGCCATTACAATATTTTATAGAAATACTAAGCTGTGACATTCTGGGCGCTGATAATTTATGTTTTTATTTAACTCATTAGACGGTACCTAATTGAAACCAAAACTGCATAAACAGCAGAATAGTAACAGAAAAGCATCCGTATGATTGGCACAATAATTATAATATATCTTCACTTCACCACTCAATAAACAACATGTACTAAGTTCCTCCCACATCATAATTTACTACTGACACGTTCCTCAAACTTGGCAGACCATGAAATTACAGTTTGAAGATGGCCGCCAATCCGCCATGTCTTCCGTCCGGTATGACTTGACAGCTTTTGGCGGTATGCACCTGAGAAGCTTCAAGCTAGCTTAAATGACAGCCTACCAGGGTATAATAAAGACGGAAGTGCTAGACTAATTACTACTTTTACCCGCCGACTTCGCCCGCGTGGTACACAAAAGTAATCCCACTGGAATGTATTTATTCTTCTTTCTATGCCAAACATCTACACAATTTCAATTCTCACGTAATTATTAATCAAACTTTCGCATTTATAGGTACCAAATAATATTATTACCTAATGAACAATTAAATCGGATTTGGCAAAACAAAAATTGAGAACTACCGGATTATGCTTAAAGTTACTGGACTACTAAGTAAATTGACGCGACTTAAAAGCAACACGAAAGAACAGGGAAGCAAATTTTCTTTTTTACAATTTGATGATTGATTCTACAGGTGGCAGGACTATCCTAGAATGCAAAAGGTAACTGATGGAACAGGATACTTTAAAGTCAGTCAAGTCCGACAGTCTCTTCTGCTCAACCCAGCGCGGGGTGAACTCATTTGATAATTTTAAAACAGAAGAACAAGAGTTGACTTTACATTATTTCTTCATTATGTTAAGCAGAATGACTACCGGAGAGGTGTCTGCTAAAGAAATTACCAAGATTTTATGTTATAGAGTTTTTTATCACTATTAAGCCCCATTTAGACAATGCAAAATCAAAATCAAAAATGTCCATCATCAGGCCGCAATATAACGCAAATCAAATGCAATGTTTTGCATTAAATGAGACTTTAGTCAACTTTAAAGACAAAGGAATTAGCAACAGTACATACAGAACGTAAAAGTGATAGCAATATAATATTAATGAGTGCAAAAACCAGCAAACCATTTAAGGGCAGATCCTAATGCGTTTCGAGTCAATGCGTAGGCGCAGATTTTGGACGGTGGGAATTTGTTTCTTAGAATTCGAAAAGTATTCATTTGATTTTGGATGTGGCTATTTTGACAAAAATATAACTCAACACAACGTTTCTCATAGTGGCTGAATGACTTTGCAACTTCTCTTTCCTACAGAAAAACGCACCAAATTCATTAGTAGAATCGATCTATACCAACTTTCTTATTCAAGTCAATCACTTTCTACGAGACGCGTTTTAATCTCCGTATCCGCAATAAATAGCAAAGAAACAATACCGCTGTTATTTGTAATTAGCGGTGGAAATACGTCAATTATTGGACGTTAGCGGAATGCTGATTGTAACCTAGATGCTACAACTGAATGTTTAAGACCACACGCTATTTACGACACGACATCTTGGCGAAAATGTGCTTAATTTCATATTGACAGTTACGACTTTCTTATACGTATTGCAAGGATTTTGTACTGTCCTCTCATTTTTTATTGGCATTGTTACAAGGGCTACTTTATCACATATAACTTGCAATGTTGTAAAAAAATTAGAACACTAGCAAGTGTAATGTGATATGATCACCGCACTCCCATTGGGTTTTATCGAGGCCAAACTACAAATCCTCTTTACACATATAAAATTTTGTCTATTTGATACAAAATAAATGCTATTCATTCATACTCGTAAAACCATATCCAATATATTTTTCATCAAAGGCTAAAATTCGCCGACTTAACGGGAGATTTAGATTCCATTAATTTAAAAATTATCTGTCTTACGAGTAACTCGTGGGTAGAGGCTAAACGTCAAGTGCAATGACTTAAATATTTATTAACGTTTTATCTGAAGTCAAGACAGTTTTAATTACTGTTACTGTCAGCATGTGTCATCCCACTGCTGAGAAAGGGCCTCTCCCCATGAGTATTAACTATTACAATCCAGAGATAATGTGAGGCACTGGTTGTTAATTCTGTTCAGCTCGTTCCACCGTCTTTTACTCGTTTTATTGTAGGAAAATGACGGTTACCTGATGAGGCAGTCCCGCTACCTCAAACAGTCCCACGTACCCAGGCAATTCCGCGACCCAGACTGACCCCATTTAGTCACAGTTCAGGATAATTTTGCCCCACTGTTCATTGGCTCACCTTTACGTTCAGGGCGACCATGACGGTTACCTGATAAGAGGGTCCCGCGACCTCTAAAGCCGGAGGCCTCGTCATGTTGCTGACGGGTCTTTGAGGTGCACCAGCGACCCGGGGAGGATAATGCATCTACCAAACCCTTCGGGCTTTACAGGCGTAATGTTTCCATGAAGGTCCAATGTCCTATGTAAAGGACTTCGTAGACTTAACTGTATCACACACAGGGCTGTCAAACCAGTTGCAGCCGGAACTTGATAATGACAGCCGCAACCGGACGTGCGCCGGCGCAGGGCCTCAAGTCTGCTATTACAATAGTGTCACAATGGTCTATCATTGATTTCATAATTGTTGATTTTGACAAGTTTGGCAATCTACTATTATAATGGCGTCATTATGACTTTCCAATGGACAACCACTGACATTCCATTGAAAGAAATGGCTTAGAATGGTAATCTCGTACACAATGACAAATGAATGACTGACCTAAGGGGTAATCTGCTAAAATTTTGACAGTTCCTTTGATCATTGATCTACCATTGGATCGTCATTGTGCAGTCATTGCTTCTAATAGCTCGGTAGTCGAAAAGAGTTTGTTATCTATCGTGTTTGTATTGTATTTTGTGAAATATTGAGTGGAGAAATGTATTCACTACGAGCAAATATTCTCGAGCCAGTCAGCGCAGTGGATCCTAGAGAAAGAAGATGCACGGAATGCAAAAGTCCCGTCGCTATTGATATTTCCGAGGCGGAATTTGTAAAAACGTTTCGCCCTGGAAGAAAGGACTCAGTAAGGGGGTTAATTAAAGAACTCATTCCCTTTATGGCCAGACTGCGTCGAAACGATAGCATATCGAGAATACTGAATTTGATTTTCATTGATTTATTAAGGTGAACGCAGACCTAGCCGCACCGCAGTCTCCGCATTCCCCGCATTACAAATTCTTTGTATGAAGTTCTATGAAACCACGCACACTCACCCGCTTAGCAGTAGCCGCAGAAGCGGTAAGAAAACGATGACTGCGGGACTGCGGAGACTGCGGTGCGGCTAGGTCTGTGTTCACCTTTATTCTGTAGCTATAAACACGTAGTAGCCAAGAGCCAGATCTTGGTGGTTTTCCATTAAATCAATTAGAGCCGAAATTTGCTCTATTAGCACCATTTTGTATAAAATATTATATATAAATAAATGAAAATAAATAGCAAAACACCGGTGAACGCACACCTAGCCGCACCGCAGTCTGTTTTCTTACCGATTCTGCGGCTACTGCGATGCGGGTAAGTGTGCGAGGTTTCATAGAACTTCATACAAAGAATTCATAATGCGGGGACTGCGGTGCGGCTAGATGTGCGTTCACCATTAGAATTGTAAACAGTAAGCAGTAATGTCACATTTGACTTTGACAGCTACAGATAAAACATTATTGAGTTTCACATATTTCTATGTAGTCTGTGGTTTCACTGCTAAAAACGTTACACATTTTAATGTTTTTGCTATTTAGGAACTTCTTACTACTTCAGATTGCTTATAACATTATTAAATAATATGTAAACATGTATATAAATGAAATCTAAATGTTCAAATTTAGTAGTAGTTTTTCGAAAATCATTTCTACTACCGGGTTTTATAATAATGGCAATACGACAATGTCATTCTGCCACGATTCCATTACGAGACCACTGACCGACCAGTGATCGACCATTATGAATTAGCAGATTACAAACTTGTATCAAAATGACAATTGGATCGTGTTGGAATGACGAATTTATTAAAATTAGCAGACTAGGGGCCCAGGTTTAACTGTCTTATGCTAAACGTTTACCGTTCCTGATCATGTTTAATTATTGTAGTTGCGTTTGAGCACCTTGGCCTTGAGAATCTCCATTTAGATTCTTTTTTTCGTATACTTAGGACAAATTATCTAGCCAAAAAACAGTTAATAAAACAAAAACCAAAAACAAGAATTCAATTCATTATTAGTTAATTAGTGTGGATGGACAAATTAAGTGTTTTGTCTAATATTGTACTTGCAATATACATATTATTTCTAATAAAAATATAACTAACTTCGAAGAATAGTCAGGACATTACAAAATACGAGTATTTTACCCATCAAAAACACAAATGCGAAAATTGTAGCCAAGTTCAATATTTAAAAAATATATGCGGTTGCTGATTTCGGCCAGTTCTATAAATAATCCTAAGAAATCTAAATCCCAATATACCTAAACAGTTAGAGCGATTTTGATGAATTTAAGTACAGCGATAAATGGGACCCCATAGACGGTTATAGACTAGACTGTTTTTTGCATAAAACTTGAAATGGTGAAAGGAGAATAGAGGGCCAAGTAAAAACGCGAGCAAAAGTTAGTATCAATAAACGAATTATTACTTGCTGATATCTTTAAAGCACGTGCATTCACTAGGCATTTATAAAGCACACGTGACCCGGTTCTTCCGCGTCAGAACTTTATTTGGCTATCACTGTATATCTATATGGAAAAATAGTTACTTTATTGTGTTTTTAATATTGTTGTGTGTGTGTCCAATATCAAATACTTATTACTTTTTTTCTGTTCTTATCATTTATTTTTTTAAATACATAATCTCTTTCCATTCGGGTTAAAACACAGAGTACAGTATACACACAGAAAGTTTAGTTACCAATACCGAAACAATTAACTCGCAATTAACACGTGTACGACTGATTAGTGATAGCTATTAGTCAGGGAGCCATGTGCAGTGCGATGTGGCTACTGTCACGCGCGATCCCTGCCGACATCGACAGTGACACATGGCGAGGAGCAAGAACGCAGGAACTCGCGCTTCGACCGATAAAGTGTCAACGCTAAATCGGTCGCCATCTTTAGATACCATTGGCTATTTGAAAGTATCAATAAAATAAAAACATCGATAAGTACAAATCTAATTGGACTAATTAGTAGTTATTGAGAGTTTTGAAAATAACGGACACGTATTTTTTCTTTTGTAAAATCAATGAATGCTTACCTAGATGTCGAATGCTATACAATCGCTGGTCAAAACATTCATCCGATTGGGTGCCAAAAGGGAGAACTCGACGTCTTGGCAGGCCCAAGTGAAGATGGCGAGATGACTTGGACCGCTTCAAGAAGGACTGGACCACGGTTATAGAAAGCCGTGAGAAGTGGACAGAGTGGAGGGAGGCTTTTGACCAGCTGTGGGACACTATGGGCTGATATAATAATAAATAATAGATGTAACGCTTCAAAAATAGAGAGTGGGGGCTCGTGACGTCTGTCAGCTTTGAAAGCGTAATGATCTCCGTCAATATTAATTTACGTAGCAAAAGAAAAAATATGATAATGTAACTGGACTAATTTGATTTTTTTAGTCAAATAAATAGCCAATTTATCTGTAATAGACAGACGAATGGAAAACCACAAGTTACAAAACGACCATTCCTCAATTCCAAATTCGCAAAATGATATATAACTTCTGTGTAGGAAACACAGAAGTTATCATTTTGCGGTGCGCAAGAGTTCCGATTTCTTCTAGGTGAGGTCGCTCCATCACAGTCAAGCGGCTTCCCTGTTATTTGACAGTCGCCTATAAGTGTAACAAATAGTCTTTTTAAACCGTTCTAAGGTGCTCACGAGCTGGATTATGTCAATAAACAGAGGTTCCATATAAAATACTTGATGCTCAGCTGCATCCGGTAAGACTGGAAGCCGTCAAAGAGGTTATGACAGATGGTAACATGTAGGTACCGGGTACCGACATTTATGTCGACACAAATCGTAAGTATATGCAATTTGTATGTGGGAACTATTCGCCGGTACGAAATAATAATGATAATAAGGTTGCTGTACTGTTTTGAATTAATTTCAGTTGCAGTAGGGACGGCAAACATGGATTGGGCAAAATAAAAATGATTTTATATACCGAACTCGAAGGTAACAGTTTATTAAAAAACCGTAAAGAGATCATTCTCTTTTATATTTTAAAGAAGCAACTCATTGCTGGTACTCATAAACATGTACTGTTGGTACCAACTCTACCAACACGGCAAAATCGCCACCATTTTGATCAATGCGTGTATTTTTTAACTCTCCAACGAAATAAACAATAAGCGAAAAATTCTTATAGGTAGAATAAAAACTACTGAGCCAAACTAAATGATTTTCTTATGGGACCAAATGGCATGTAGATATACTACATCGAACAAAAAAAGAATCGCACGAATTGGACCGGAAACCATGGAGAAAACCGGTATACATTAAAAAATATACAGAATTGAGAACATCCTCCCTTTTGAAGTCGGTTAATATTGATAAAGTTTGGAGTGTACAAGGATGAGATTCTATTGTTGATACATGGTAGCCCTAGGTTTGGACACGTCTTGGTATTTACTTCCTAATATGGCACAGGAAGCGCGCTTTGGCAGCCGGAAGCCACGGACGGCAGCCGAAAGTTTACGCACCTACCACGCATTGTATTTACAAGTACATACAGTACGAAATCGCATTAGTAATGAGCAAACTTTTTGACGAGAAATTGACTTACTCGTACAATCTCCGATTGGTTACTTAGAGGCAGGCATACATACCCCAATAGCATATTTCGCCACTTACATTGAAGCCTATTACCAATATAATGCCCGATCAGGGAATGGATTATGGAACCCAGGACCTCAAGTACACTTGTGGCCACTAAACCAATGAAGACAACAGTTAATCGACCCTTATGGCTGAGGCAAACACTGCGAATTTACTTCTCGCGATCTTTTCTCCAGTTTCTGTGGTATATGGGATTGTATGAAGCAACAAGGAGTGCAAATTAAAAATTGTACTTAATAAATGGCGTGCGAAAAAAAATCGTAGTACGTGCATGACCTAACCGGTTCAAAAACGAAAGAGACGTAATTTACAAACACCTCACTTTATCTGAGTATGTTTTTCTAACCTATTTTGTCCCACTCCTGAGCAAAGGCCTCCCTCCCATTCCTTTCCCTCCTCTCAATGGCGTGCCTCTTCACCCCAATTCACAAGGAAGCCATCCAAAGCGTCCTGCCATCTTCTCCTAGGTCTGCCACGACCTCACCTAGCTGTCTATACACCGTGACTTTTTAGTCGTCTTACAAAAGTTGTCCACTTAATGTATCCGACCTAAAATACCTCTAGGCAAGTTTTTTTTCTTTTTTATCGTTAATAATAATTTCTATTTTTAATAAATGGGTGCATTAGAAATATGAAACAGCCTGTTAAAATGTTTACATAACAAGCTGTAGAGTATACCTTCCCAGTGCAATAGTGGGGCAGATCATTCCATTCCAATTTTTTATGAGACAAAGGTGTTTCTAAGTACGTTTTGCGTCATAATAACGAATTAAAAATTTATTTTTAAACTTTTCAAATGTCTTTAATACCTATTTTTTTATTATAAACGTGTTCTAGTCATTGGATACATGAACTGGGCTGCTTTTGTAAGACGACTAAAAAGTCACGGTGTATTTATCATCCCTATTTACTAATGAAAATATGTATTTAAAAGTTTGAAGCTGCTTCTCAAAGACCAAGACGTCGCGTCGTTAAGACAGTTAATGACTTGCTTACGTTGTAAAAGATATTTTGTAAAAAAATAACTTCCGTCATCTGTATTTTATACTTAAATGGCTTGCTATATGCTAGGGAGTCTGGAGTATTGCATATTACTGTACTCTGTGAGTATTGCGCAGTAAAATAAGTCATAAATTCAGTTTTTACCATTAAAAGCTCGTAAATAGTTTGTACCTACAATGCTTGACATAATCACACAATTATGAATTTGGGACCGATTCCCTGCCCTGAAGTACCTATGGTGTTAATTAATTTTTAACCAGCAGTTCCTTCGTTGGTTAAAAATTGTGATAGTGGGTGGAAGGACTCACTTGATGATTTAACCACCATAAAAAATCAGTTCCTCGTGGTTTCGCTGCTCGGCTTATATTGGTAACGAGATGAGATAATTATAATCACGTTATATTTTTTTTTCTCTTCAAATGTGGCAAACTCTTCAACTTTATAATATAGGTAGGTACCTACTGTAAAGATAAGTCTATGACAACTCAATGAAGTAACATTGAATAGGCATTAGGTTGAGGGTAGGAACTTTCAATAAATTAAGATTTATTTGTTGTTATTAACAACAGTGTTACTTATTAGTAGGTACTAATTAAAGAATAGATTGTAAGTCCCAAGAGTCAAACATTTACCTGCTTAGAGATACAAAAATAGGAAGCGTCGCCATTTTCTTAAATTAGGTACCTGAAATGAGACAATTTAGTCAAAAGATTATTTCTCCATTCTCCTGAGACTAACAAAAACGTTAATATTCGTAAACTTTAATGTCATACTATCACTTGTCACACAATCGTGAATATAAGCGAATTACAAAATACAACATGTTTGTCAAACCTGAGGACAGGGCCGCGCCAACCCCTTGCAGCGCCTGTGCGCAAAGCCTATGAAGCGCCTGTGTGCAAAACTTATGAAGCGCCTTTTACGTGTCGTCTTTCGAATTTCTTTCATAAATTAAATTTTTTTGCCGAAATATTTTCATTAGTTTTACTGATCAATTTATGTGTTTCCTGCCAGTACGCGCCGAACCCGCGACTCCACTATAATAAACCCAATTTAGATAAAATGTTTGTAATTGTGGGGAATCCCCGTTGGGTCGCATCGGATTACGTTTATAAAAATATAATTTAAACAATTGTCTCTAGTCATCCGGCGCCTCTATTACCCTGGCGCCTGTGTGCGCCGCACACTTCGCACATAGGGGCGGCGCGGCCCTGCCTGAGGATCGAACCCAGGAGTAGTTTTTACATGCTTGTCAGTTACAGTTGCCTTCCACACAGAAACTACACCAAAATCGGTTAAAATGAAATCGCGCAAAACTACCTGCAGTTCATCCAAAAATTACAAAAAACTTACTTTTGAATGGTCCCAAAAAGGTTACACTCACACTTCACCAAAAATAAAAACATAATAATTATGGTCGATAACACATCAAAAAGTAACATAAACACATTCTAAAGTCGCACACAGTCTAGACTTGATAGCAAACAGTCATTATTAGGTTAAAAACTGATTAAAAAAAAAACTAATGCGTGACACGAGCACGCATCATAGAGGTCTCGTCCCTACTCTATGGACAAAAAGCGCGGCAGTTTATTTCTATTGAAGTTCTTTGCATGGGGTTGCAGCCGCTATAATTTAGGGCAACAAGTGGATAGAATTATCGGATCCGCGCATGCGTGGTGGTCTCGGCGCGTAAGTACGCAAATAAGCGGGTGTATTATTAACTAGAAATAGCGATATCGTGGGGGATGCAAACTGTATGGCGATGTCACTTTATAATTGCGCGGTATCGTTTGAAGAGACGGCTAATGAAAGCACATTATGCTTTTTATGTCAACTGTTGTGTGTGAGTGTTCTTTTTCCATTTTTGCAAACATATTGTAATAAGGCATATCAAACATATAAACATTTTTAAATATGTATAATTAATTGATTCTGCAATACATTCACTTTGCTTTAGTTACCGTAAACAAGGTTTTAATTCAATAAACGTCGGAACGTCATAATTATAATGTCAAAAAACGAAAAATAAAAACATAGCATGTTGTCAATTATCTATTTGTAAACAATCATACATTTTTTATATAAAAGACAACAACTTAATAACTGTTTTATAAACCTCTACGCATATAATATAGTAAGTAAACTAATACTAAATCTCTTCTGCAAAGACGGTAAACTTGATACAGACCCATGACGTATTTGAAACAGCAATGGTACACGCCAGCCGAAGTGGCTATCCACAACCAGGCATCGGATTGCTGGGTATCAGTCAACGGGATCGTCTATGATTTGACAAACTGGCTCCAAGATCAGTTCAGGCTCTGTCGGTGTCTGAAGAGTTGTTCCTGTCCCGTCAAAAATTGGTATTGCGACAACTGTGTGGAATATTGCAATTGTTTTAAACAAGGATATTTCTTTTGCGACGCAAAACGGGTTAGTAACGTTTGGTAATCATCTGTCTTACTTACTCGGGATCTCCTCTGTCTTCAACCATTGTGTTACCAGTGATTACTTACGGTACCGAAACGTGGTCTTTCACTATCGGCTACATCTGAAAGCTCGAAGTTGCTCAACGAGCTATGGGTGTTTCTCTACGTGATCGAATCCGAAATGTGGTGATCCGTAGACGAACTAAGGTCACCGATATAGCCCACTGGATTAGCAAGCTCAAGTGGCAATGGGCAGGCTATGTTGCTCGCAGAGCAGATGGCCGATGGTGTCGAAAAGCACTAGAGTCGAGACCACGGACTAGCAAGCGCAGCGTAGAAAGTCCACCAAAATCGACAAGACGACCTTATAAAGGTCGCCGGAAGACGTTGGATGTAGGTCGCTTCCAACCGGTAGGTATATGTGGAAATCTAAAGGGGAGGTCTATGTTCAGCAGTGAACGTCCTATGGCTGAGATGATGATGATGATGACTTACTTGGGGTTGGAGCAATAAGTAGGTACGTTTCTATATGTGCATTGTACAGGAACTGCAACCACGACAAATCGCAACAGCAAAACGACGGTCAAGGAATGGCTTACGCGAAGTTTTACTGCAGTTTTTTGCAGTTGCGTTGGCCTGTATAATGTTCTCTAAGTATGTTGAGATGCAGGCCTCCTCTCTGCGAGAGGGAGTGGGCCACAATCCATAACTATTGAGAGCCCAGTGCGGATAAGTTGATGTAGAATGTCTTTTTATTTTATACGACATGTCATTTCCCTCACGATGTTTTAATTCACCGTTTTGAGGGCAGTGGTGATGAGATAAATGACACAAAGTAGTGAACCTAGCTGGGTTTAAAGCCGTTCTATAACTCGTAAGGCCCGATAGCACTAGGCCCATTTTCGTCGTTTGTATCGTACGGCAAGTAAACACAGATAGTGTGAAGTGGAAACAACGTGTTTTTTTCCTACAGGAAAATTCATTCTCCGCGACACGTTGAACTTCATGGCCCGGCGCTTTTCTGGTAGTTGCCACTGTTGATTGTGGTATTCAGAAGTTAAAATGGTTTGGGAATAGTGTGGTGGGTTTGTCCAACCTACCTCTATAAAGTGAACAAAAAGAGGAGGCCGCGGCTGCATGCAGTACAAATCTCCAAGAATAATTAATTGAAAAAGAAATTTAAAAAATGTTTTACTTGCAGCTTGCCATAACAGTATTAGCAAATGCCGGCAAAGACTTGAGCTATTGGTTTAAAGATGGCGAATGGGTGCATCAGATCCATCCAGTAACTGGAGCACGGGTCACATATAGGTCGCATGGCCACGACCTACGGCAACCCGTGGTGCCTTCCACCAGGTGGCGCCCTCTAGATGAACCATGGTGCAGTGACAAATATGTGGTGGGCAAAGCTTCAGCTAGAACTAGGCCAATCAGAATCACTAATACTTTGACTGGTAAGTAAAGACAGGGTTTGGACAAAGTTTAGCAGCCATAGCTCTCATCACATCTAGACCAAAAAAAAAACGTACCTAGTTTAGCTGAATCCGTTTCCACCTGTGCTATGCTACGTGTATGTAGAACAAGGATTACTCCTGTATCGTGGATGCGTTTACAAACATTTAAATTCGCATACACAAACGCCTAGACCCGGAACAACACCATATTCTTGTAGATCACAAAAATATGCTTGGTCCGCGACACGCAGCGCAGCGCCGTAAATTCCGAAAGTGCCTAAAAGTACATCTTATTTGGAAAAGCTTAGCTAATCATCAGGATAACCTGATGAAGATGAGGTTTGCAGCTGGCTGGAGGTGGCTGCCTTTTCTTCATATATATCACACGAACCTAATCATAACATTTTTCTGTAGGCTCCACAGTTACTTTAGAAGTATGTTCTGAAGAAACTATTTACGAGATCATGATGCGGTATTTGCCGCACAACAGCCACCTCATGTCCTATACATGGCGTTATATGGGCAAGGGTCTTTGCTCCACGAAGACTCTGGAAGAAAACGGTATACCGGACGAGCGGGATTTATTCAGCGATGTAGGCCTACCCGAAAACATTCACATACCCGCCATTTTGATTTACTACAACGATGACTTGACTCAAGGTAACTATGGTTATAAATTTCCGGCCACCGCAGGCGCGGGCATGTGGATGGCGAGTTAGGCCCGGTATCAGATATCCACTGAAGCTAAGCGGAGAGATGTGGCATCTGATTGGTTATTCCAACACATCTCCTCTCCTCTCCGCTTTGGTGGATATCTCTGGGATAATGGTTGAATGGCCGTCTAATCATCGACGGCGCGTCGTGTACCAAGAGCTGTCTGCAATATGAAGGGCCCCCTTAGAGGGCCTAAGGGTCAGCTCAGACCGAGACGACGTGACGCTGCGCGCACATTTCAATAGAGTTATTCAAAATGTAACTGTATTTTCTACACGAAAAGATACACCTTTCGCAACGCAGCGAGACGTAGCGCGGAGCCGCGCTGCGTTTTAATAGCGATTCAAAATCTGACTTTATTTACTACAAGAAAAGATACAAAATTTGAAGTATCGTTGCGTCACGTCGCTTCGCGTCGCGTCTCGGCGTGAACTGACCGTAAGCCTGTCGGGGTCGCGGGACTGTAATCCGGCAACCGTTGCCCAGAACATAAAGGGCTATTGAAGTCTGGCAGTCCGGTCCTACCCTGGGTGGAAGGACATTTTTGATGATTTTTCACAACGAATAATCCTTCATACGTGGCTGCTTTTTGACTTTCCTAATAGCTTCTTAAACATCTAAAACTTTAGTACTGTTATTTTTCGTTTTCAGATCCGCCAAGAGCTGAATGCTTCTGCGAAGATCCTGTTTGTGCAACGAAAAGACCAGATGGTTGCTTCAAATCAACGAAATTGTAACAAATTATATGTTATCAAAAGAACAGCTGTCGTTCATGATTTCATTTTGTACAAACTGTTGCCTCAAACGCCTCTTCATCTTTTGGATGTTTAGCTGGATGAATGGATGGATGGATACAAGTGTTAATAATCACGTTCGAATAGCTGAACGATCTTGCCAGCAGCATCGGACGAAAACGAATAACAGAATAAACGGTATCCTTTAAGTTATTCCAAACCACAATCTATCCCTAAGTCTTTCATCAAGATCTGTTCAGACGTCCCGACATAATGACATCAGAATTAAAAGATTTGTTCTGCTGAATATCAAAACATTTATTTTAACCCTTAATTCGGCACGGGGAAGTATACTGGACATCGACTTTGAAAAAATGTGATGCATTTATTTTAAATAAATTTAAGTTTTTTTTATATCAGATATGTTGCTTAAGTACTGTATTATTACCCAAAAAATAACTGTCAATGGACCACCTGCACCCGGTCAGACAGTAGTCTCCGCAATGTTAGGCAGGGCGAACGGCGTTTACCCGCTCTTGATAATTATAGAATTACCCGATTTTTTTGTTCTAAAATAGACAATTATTTTTTATTTATACGTTTTAGATGGTATATACAAACGTATACACCCACTGCAAGCATTGTATGTTTCATAGATTTTGCAGCATTCTTTGTAAAACTTGCATGTCCAGTATACTTCCCATTGCCAGGTTTGCAGTAATTTAGTATGGTTTAGTAATGTCCAGTATTCTGGACATTGCCAATGATACGGAGATTTCATTTCAATATGATATTATGTAATTACGTCCATTTTATGTGTGTAACTCTTAATTTCTTGATAACTCAAATTAACATAACTTAAAAGTATTCAAAAAAATTCAACACGTCTCAAAATAAATGGCAAATAAGCGCGCGTAAACAAGGGATGGCACTCTTGAAGACAGTTTTATGACTCCATGGGTTCTAAAAACTTGTTTTCCCTGCAAAAAATGGCTGCATAACTCTATGCCAACTGCAGCAATACTAAAAATACTTCAAATAATACCTATTGACCTGTTCTCTTATCAGGAAGCAAAATAAACTCCTATCATACTTATGCACCTAGACCCATTATTCAAAACTTACACCTGTATACTGAATTAGCCGATAGAGATTCTGCCACTTATTGGTTGCTTGCTATATGCGGATACCAAAAAGAGTAATTTTCCATAAAAATTATGATATAAAACAAAAGGGGGCAGAAATTGAACCAATAAATAATGAACTTAGTACGCACCTACACAGGACTCTCAAAAACCAATATGATTTAGAGCTGGTGTACATTATCTTGCCCGCAACAGCTTTTTAGACATATCTACTGTTAGGTGCTCACATCTCGACCTTCCAGTGAGGGTGAGTTGCCATTACAGCAGCCTCAACAACTGTCAGGAAACTGTGAATGCAATACTATGGTATGCGGTTTTCTATTTGAGGGCACAGCCATATCAAAGCTCTAAAAAGCAAAGAAACTAACAGCAATATTATCCTAAAACCGTGTACTCAACGGACCACCTTCCACTGGATCGAAGGGCATACTGAATCTTAGATAACGACTCCTCAATGATCTTGATAAGATATATTCCGAAATTGTGTGAAGCCCAAAGTCGCTTTTCCCCTTACTACTGTCAAGTTTCCTACTTGAATACGCTAGAGATGAACAGGACTCAAAAACAGATCCATTTTTTCCTGAAATGAGCAGCCATTTTGCCTTCTTTAACATTCCTAACGAAAAAAAACCGTTGCAAAGAGGGATCATTTTTCAAAGTTGAGCCTTCACGACACTTCTTTACTTTAGGACAGATTACGCATGACTTTGTAAGCCAAAACGCATCGAATATTATACATAAAACAGCATATTTGCATAAAAAAGATTTTCTATAAAATTAAAAAAAACATACCCTTAATTCGACAGTGGGAACTATACTGGACATCAATATTTTTTGTTACTTTTCAGGGAACCTGGCAATGTCCAGTATACTGGACATGCATTTACTGAAAATCTAGATATACTAGATTTTTTTCATTATTTTTCCTGGTTTTAGGAATATCTAAAGATAACAAATATAAACAAAAAAATTAAAATTTCGCAAATTTTTACTCTTGCCGAATTAAGGGTTAAATGAAGGCAGTTCAATTAAAATAATGTAGGTAAATATATTAACAATTCATACACTCGACTTTAGCTATGATGAGATGTCTTTGTTTCACCAGTACCCTTAGCACGAAACTTCACTCTTGTACTTTCCAGTATTTACAGCGTTTCTTGTATGAAAAAATGGAACAGCGCCTCTGGTGTGCGAAGAAGGAATTAATTTTTTCGTTGAAAATTGTCAATTTGAAATTGTCAAAGTTCCGGTTTTACGTTTCAAATACTAAAAATTCGTGCTAAGGGTACAGGTTTTAATAAAAAATTACTTGACACGAATCGGCCATGAAATCCGCCATACCATCTCGCATCACGAGAACCTCGTGTAAAAAGAGGAGAAACATAAAATAGGTACTCAAACTTGACGCACGAGAGTGCGAGAATTTAAAAATATTTTGGTTAAAACCATATAATGCAACAAAAACATTAAGGGCGACTTTCACCAAAAGTTAAACATGTTTAAAATTTTATTTAGTGTCAATTTAGTGTCAAATTCAATAGAATTTTGACACTAAATAAATTTTAAACATGTTTAACTTTTGGTGAAAGCCCGCCTTAATCATGAAACTCGAACCTCCATAGTTTCACTTGTCCAAACTCAACAGTAATTTGATTATAAACAAATTATACTATGAGGCTAGTACAAAAAAAAAACCATACGTACATACAAACATTCATTTCATATATTTCAATTACACTATTTACAGTTCTTTTACAGTTTTTTTTACCTCTGACAGCAATTGACCAGCCATCTTCTATCAACGGAGTAAAAACAACTGTGGAAGGACTGTCGAGATCGGCATGAGTGCTACGCTCATTTTCGGGGCAGAATAATAAGTTAGCAACAATGAAAATAAGCTTTTACCACTACATTATGACATAAAACGTGCGGTTGTCTAGGCGTAAATGAAAAACAAAAGACTCGCCACGACGACGAAGTTTAGTAGATTTGCATCATTATTATCGTAGTAGCAAGGACCATTTTCATTTTAAGTTAGTAAAAAATGCAAATCGCACGAATCAGGCTCGTTTTGTGACAGATTCGATCATTGCGGCTTGACTTACAGTCCAATGGGAATGGCAACTGGGGAACTATTGACGCTAGCATAGCTAGTTCTCAGCATCGTCAAATCTTCGGTTCAAATCTTATAGGTGCTTCAAAATAGTACTACCTCATTGGGCGAATTAGGACCTAGCTATGGTGGCGCAGACGGCGCGTTGTGTCCCACGCGCGCCTCAAAGAGCGTCAGCATAATGACGGGGCCCCCCTCTCAGAGGGCCAAAGCCTGCCGCAGTCTCCTTCTGTTCGGCCAACAGGGCCAACGTGTGGATCCGGCGTTAGGAAAAAAAGACCCGCTTCAATTTTGCGAAGCCGACCGAAGAAAAACCGAATGACAGCCGAAGTATATTGATTGAAAGACTATCGAAACGAAAGTACCGTTACGTCCCGAAGATGAGCCTAGCACCTTTTCGCGACATTTATTGCCTGTGTACATGTACAACTCCCCTAGACAAGTGGCAAACAATAAACGAAAATACTCTGTAGTCTTCAATAGATTTTCACCTTATTCGCTAAGACCTAAAGTTGAAAATCTATTGTTTGCCTCTTCTCTAGGCCCTCGGACATCTCGGCAGCTAGTTAGCGGAGGGTCATGAGGCAGGCTGGTGGGGTGCCTGAGATAAATGCTTGACGATGTCCACCCAGTCCCAACCGCGTGGCTTCTCCCCAGCTCTACCTATCTCTGCCTTGTCCCACGCTCTTCTCTTCTGCGCTTTTGTTAACTGCTCCTTCTTTTCAACTGGTTTCTTTGCTTCTATCTGGAATTTGATAAATAATATATTTTTAGTTGCTTTTGGTTTTACATGCAACATCCCCCATTCCTGTCAACTTTTATGTAAAAGTTTTTATGGGGTAACACATTTCCGCACTACATAGAAAATCATTATGTATCTTCATGGTCCAACCTATCTTTGTACCATAATAAGTCTGGTGATTTAGGCATGATAGCATTACAAACAAACATCATGACCGTGGAGTGTAAAAGACAACTGAGGGAACAGTGGATTTTAAGTCAGTAAAAGTCTCACAAACCTTACTACAATATGCTGTCACAGTAACTTACCGGGTCATCTAAAACTATCTTCTCCACTCTAGTAACAACTGCCTCTTCAGTTTGTTCTGCTAGTACTTCTGATACCCTTTCCTTCAGGCACTCAAATAGTGTATATGTCATTGCACAACCCAACCACTGCTCGGCTTCTGCATCAACTATGCTCAATATTTTTTCCTTTACAGGGAGTAATCTGCAAAGAAAAGTTTTTTATTAAATGATGCCTCACTAAGTCTCTGGTACAAACATTCAAACTCATATAAACATCTTGTTGTGGCACCCTGCCTTTATTTAAGCAATACAAATACTTGCTAGTAGCAGAAGTTGAACCCACATGTCACAAGACACAAGCAACAGTCAAATGTTCAGTCAGTGCACCAACCATGTTGGTTTGGTTAGTTTAGCTTTGTTATTTGTGTTTATGTTATGTTAGGCCTTTAGGAAACGAGAGTTAGAGTTTTATAGTAAATTACTGTGCCTCCATTTACCCTTTTTTGGTAATTTTGGTTATCATCTAAGAAAAGACATAGGTATTCTCTATTACACACCATTAGTGTTGGAAAATACTTAATATTTTAAATCTGACTCAAAAAATTGCAAAACAAAGCACAAACACATAAATAAAATACTTACAAAGATTGATTGTAAAAAATATCCATATTAAAGCTTGGTTTATCTGTTGGGTATGTAGGGCCCCATATTATCTCCAGAATAAATGATTTCTCTCCATCTATGTACTGAAATATAAATTAAAAAATAATCAGTGATGTTCTTTTTCCCAAAGCAGAGATTACTGAATCTCTGCAGGCTGCTCTCTGACAATTACTGATAAATAAATGCTATGACTTGTATCTGTATGATTCTGTCATCTTTTTGCACTGTTTAATAATCTCATTGATTTATGTACATATTTATTTTTGGTTGAAGATAAAAACCAATAATTTACAACTTTTTTTTTTACTGTGGTAAATTCATCTTATGTCTACAATACTGCTACTCCCATTACAATACTACTACTATAAACTAAAATAATTTAATTGCAATCAGAAATTTATCAAAACCGCAAGTCAGAATTGTAATAATACCTTGTATTGATAAGTTTTAGAGTCAACTTGTTTGAAGTTTTCATCTCCTTCGTAAATTGACTTCAGGACCTCTATCTCCTCAGCCTGCTGTTCAGCATCATCAGACATTGTGACTTCTGGTTATGCTAAAAAAAAAAGTCTATGAATTTCCTATAATCCACCATAATTTGTTAATTTACCTAAAGACTATTAGATGGGGATTGCTAAATGAATACAGGGATTCTGGGGGCTTAATTTTCACCAAAAATTAAGAGTTATTAGCTCACATAGATGCAGACAATAAATTAACACACACAAAAACATAGAAATTACAAAACTTGAAAGTATTTCACTAAAAAGACCAGTGGCTTATCGTAGCTATTTTAAATACTATTTGAAACGGTCTTATACAAAATAATGTTACTTTCATTGGGAAATTACAGAGCAAATTAAATTTTATTCTAAACATAACCTATAAAATGTTAGTCATCGATTCTGAGTAACACGTTCACTTAGATTACCTGAGTTAATGTATTCTGCTTCCAGAAATCTCACAATAACTAAAACAATAAATTATTTCACATTTATTCTGTAAAACACATGCCAATATTGCACTTTCTTATTGCATCCGTTGACCTCAACTAAAAAAAGAAACGCAATGTAAAACTTGCGTAAAAATAATCAATTAAATTACTGATTGTGACTAAAAATTTAAAATATTTTCTAACTTATTCAGTTTTCGAGATTCTCTCCCAGCATTTTGCAATTTTTCTCGAAATAAGACAGCTGATAAGCTGACTCCTGATGACGACAGTGACACTGACAGCTGGTGCAAATGCAATGGACTCTACTGTCATTGTCAATGTCATGAATTGTCATGCTTCTTTTTTTGTAATGCTTCTGGCATTGCTTCATGGCTTTTATACCAAGTCATGCCTCTTTCTCAGGCCTCTCGGGCCTCTCCAACGATAAATCTGTGAGTGTCCACCGTTCACACAGTCTTGGCACTTGATAAGTGTATTTATAGAGATAATAATCTCTCGCTCTCTCTACAAATACACGCTACAATACCTAATTGTTACAAGTGCTTTTATCATTACTACCTGTAGACCGAAACGCAATCATGTTGTTTCGACGTTTCTGTCCGCCTGCTTCGTCATCGTCATTAATCGCTGTGATCGAACGGGAGTAATAAGGAAACTAAAACAGTCATGATAACAAAAGCCACTCATGCGCGTCGTTATTGTTTTTTTTTTAATTTAACTTGTTAAACTCGTCAAGTGAGTCCTCCCACCCAGAGAGGCACTCGGAGGAGGCTATCAGACTTGTTGTACTGACTAAAATCCACGGTGTCCTTCAGTAGCCCTTTAAGTTCCAGGGTCACAGTTTTGGCCTTCGGGTAAAAAAGACTTGGTGCCAAAGATAAAAAAAGTAGTTTTGTGTATCTTTTTGTCATTCTGTCCAGCGTTGCCAGACCCCTGTGGCCAGACCGTACCAAAAAGTACAGTTTTCCGTACCATCACACAATCGTACCACAACCGTACGTCTCAGTGTAGACCGTACCTCTTTCGTACCTTTTATATACCTACTAGTGATTTATTATTATTCTAAAACAAAAGGAGGCAATCAATTCGACCCGTATGTATGTAATATTTCCAGAACTGCCCAGTTTTCGGATATTTTAGTCTCTACCAGCTTCTCACAAATGTGCCTTTCTTTGACTTCTGAAAGATAAAGGATGTGTTAATTTTTTCCCTACATTTAAGGCACAGCCGTGTACCTCAAGGACAAAAATACGAAATTATAGGAAAAAATCGTAGATTTTGAAAAAAAATATGTTGTATTTATTTGGGCATTTGTACCATAAGAAATTGTCGATCCAAAATGTTAAAACTTGCAACCCAAGAATTGATTTTCAATCTAGCAATGTCAGACGTTTCCGTTACTTCATTTATAAACGTGTGAAAACACAAAAATGTACTTTATAGAATTTATTTATGTATTTCAAATAAGGTATAATTACTAGTACACATATTTTGTGAATAATCATGGGAACAATAATTAAAAAAAAAAATGCATTTATATCACATTTCGTATTATTTTTTGCGTTTGGTTATCTGCCGGCCAAAAGCCAGGTTTCCCGACCTAGGTCGATAGTTTTTTTCTATTGTTGTTGATATTCATTACTGTCAAATAATGAAACATCGATGTCATATTTTGACGTGATTTTGACAGATGAAACAGATTGACAGCCGTAAACGCTGTCATAAACGTTTCTTTGAACGCAGTTCCGTTGCGAAGTAGTGTTTTTTCATATACTTTTATTTCTTTTTCTATCTAGTATTGAAGCTTTTTAAATACTGCTAAAAATACTAATTATTGGAAGGGATTTTAATAATAATTTGTACCTCGGTACATGGTTGGGCCAAAAAAATAACACCTCCTTTATTACTTTTTTGTATTTGTTTTTGAAGTCGGTACTTTTTTTTAAGTTTTTTTTTTCCACCCTATGGTCGCATTTGATGATTTTACCAAGCTAAAAAAAAAAAAAATGGTCGCAGACAGCAAACTCGAAGAAAAAAAAATGATCTAGTTCTTGAAGTATCCCGACTGAACCGTACCTTGAAGTTAAAAACCGTACCTTTTCAGAAAGCCAACCATACTTTTTTGGGAAATGATACTGGCAACACTGATTCTGTCATTATCAGTTGGCTGATTGATTGAAAAATACGTTATTCAAAACTTTGAATTTAATTCAAAGAAAAGAAAACTTTGATTTGATCTGGATTTAGCAGAGATCGTGAAGATGAACAATAATAAGTGTAGTTGTAAAGAAAACCGTCCGCCAACTGCTGGTCGGTCCGGTTGCGGTTGTAACAATGGTCAAAAAATGGCAATGGATAGTTTTAAAGTGCCAGCTGCTCCAGCCAGTCGACCGCTTTGCGGCAAAGTCAATGAAAATAAAGATAATGCTTCGGGCCAAAATATTGGACCAGTGCGAAACGAAGAGAAGAAAAAGTCGTGGTCACTTTCAGATTTTGACTTGGGACGTCCGCTGGGTAAAGGTAAATTTGGAAATGTGTACTTAGCCCGTGAAAAGGAGTCGCACTACGTCGTCGCACTGAAGGTACTTTTTAAAAGTCAAATATTAGATTCTGAAATAGAACATCAGGTGCGTCGTGAGGTCGAAATCCAGTGCAGATTGCGTCACCCGAATATTTTACGTATGTACGGATACTTTCACGACGAGAAACGTATTTATTTAATTTTGGAATATGCAAAGCAAGGTTCTTTGTATAAATTGTTGAAAGAACGTGAACGTTTTGACGAGAAAACTGTTGCGATCTACATCAGAGACTTAACTAAGGCTTTAGTGTACTGCCACACAAAGAAAGTAATTCACCGTGATATCAAACCTGAGAACTTGCTAATCGGCCACAACTGGGAGTTGAAGATAGCTGATTTTGGTTGGTCTGTACACTCACCATCATCAAGGAGGATGACATTATGTGGTACACTTGATTATTTATCCCCAGAAATGATTGAAGGAAAGCCGCACAGCTATGCTGTTGACATTTGGAGCCTCGGTGTTCTGTGCTATGAGTTACTAGTGGGATTACCACCTTTTGATGCTAAAGACTCCCACCAAACATACAGGAAGATCAGGTATGTCATAATTAAGTATCCTGATTTCATTTCGGAAAAAGCAAAGGATTTGATGGGTAAATTGCTGGTCATCAACCCAGAACAGAGACTGCCGTTGACACAAGTATTGCAACATCCATGGATCACAGAGAATGCCCCTGAAGGTGCACAGCCACCTGCTTTTAATCCTGAACAAAAATAACAAATTTTCTGCATCAATAACTTTTTATAGAATATAATATTAAAATTTTTAGGTACTTAGTTATGAAATTTTAATTTTTAGATTTAAACTAGTTTAATAATTCCTGTGTTCATTAAGCAGTTTACAAATATATTTTTTATCATTTTTCCTTAAATTCTAGCTCAATAATCATGGTTAAAATGTTATTTTAAGGTACCAATGAATGTAAAAGACTAAACATGACTGAACAAAAGTATTTATTCCACTAAATGACAATCATGTTAGTGTATGTAAATAATTTTAAATACATAGATTCAAATACTACTTAATGCTTTTTATTTTTCTGTCTATAATACATATGAAGGGCATATTTGTCAAAGTTAGGGTCCCTTTTAACTATGAAGTGCCAGTGAATTAATTCTCCGATAAGGCAAATGGCACTGAGAGAGTAACCTATTGCCAATGCAATAAAAGCTCCATAAAGTTTCTTCAGGTTCATAAGTGCCTTGACCTCCTCTTCATTTGTTTCTAAATTCCGTATAGAATACATCGCATCATTTAACCATTTTTCAACAAGTCCAACTTCAACAACTCTCCTCATATAAATATCTGCTAACGTTTTAAGAGGGGAGTTCTTATGGAACCCTATAGAGATGGGTATGTTCACCACACAATCAGACATGATGTGCAAATTCCTTTGCATGTCTTTTCTAGGAGTTGCTTCAGTTGTGTTAGTCGCATTATTCTGCTTAGAATCCTTGAAGGCATTCTTTCTTGATACACTGATGTACTTCAAGAAGTCTGAGTTATCATAGTAAGCATAAACTCCTTGTGCTACTTTGTCAGCAGCCAGCAGAGGATCGTCGATGGTTTCGAATTTGTCGCCTATTCTCTGGCTGTATTCATCCAGAGATTCCTCGAAGAACTTCTTGGCTTGAGTTCCCCAGCCACCACAGGTAACTTTGCTTTCGACAAGCTCTCGAAGAGTGTCGATGGTTACCCTGGGAGCTGGGTTCGCAAGTATCGCCGTCATACTGGCTCGGTAGGAGACCACGAGGAGGATGCAGTAAAGCCAGTACCACCCTGTCAGGAGTCGTATCGACCAGCCCACAGGCAACTTGGGTAAAGACACGACAAGCAACATTCCATAAGTATACAGTATGCTATTCACTATTTCTCCAAACAAGTAGAGGCCGGGTTTCTGGTCTGGAAGCAAGAAATAATAACAACTTAATCTTGGTTGAGTGGCGACGTGGAAGTGGAATACAGGTTTCAAATTAGAGAGACTCATCATAGTAAGTTTCGCCTGCTAATTTATTGTAAATAATGGAATGGCACCCAAGGCTATTTGCATTTATTAAAGTTTGACAATTATTATGTTACCATAACTAACCTTGATCGTCATTTTTCATGTTGCTGGCTCTTAGATTTTTCTTGTATTCCTGAAGATTCATATGATTTTTGGCCAGTCCATAGAAAATGGTCCCAGTTATTAGTAAAACAAGGAGCACGGCAATCCACATGTACAATCTGGAAATGAGTGACATTTAGTTGCAGAGTTGCACATACATAACATCACGCCTGTAATCCCCAAAGGGTTCGGCAGAGGTGTCCCTACCTGATAGTAAACCCACATTTAGCCAAGTTTATGTCCCATGTATGTAATAGAGGTCTAGCTTAATGCCATCAGCTCAACCGTAGCTCCAAAAAACCCTATAAGTCTTACCTTGTAATCGAACCCAAGATCTCATGGTCAGCAGTCGCGCTTGCGACCACTACACCAACGAAGCAGTTACCTATATTTTATAAGATTCTATAAATTATTTTCTCTTACTTGAACGGTAAAATCAGAGTCTTCCAAGAGTTATCAGTTAGGGCTTCCGGAGTCAAGAAAGTCCAGCATTGTGATGTGTATGGTATACTCAAGTCCGTCAACTCCAGGTGGTACGGAGTATACTGCAGGTTTCCCAAGGCAATGTCTGCCCCTCCATTTACCATTTCTCCTAAGAGTCCGGAAAAAGAGCCGTTCGGCTGTTTTTGTCCCCATTTGTGGGTATCGGCGTTTGGAGCTTGGTAGGGTCTTGGTTTGAAGTTCATTTTTTCAGCTAGTGTATGTAAGATCTGAAATATAATAAGTCCCTAGATTAAGGTGTGTTTCACTTTAAACACACTTTCAGGAGTGCATACCATTGGTAGCAAAACTCATAATATATTTACGCCTTCTAACTTATTCTTATTGAAAATCCGTACTTCGCCGAGTCAACACTAGTCCAAGTTATAACTTAGAAGAAGGGCATTATAGACTTATAGTTGGTTACAAAGATACTAACAGGTAACCACCGATCAGAATCGCTTCTTTTCGATTGGTGTCCTGTCCTGGCGTCTCCATTTCATATTCCGCACGTTACCTATTAATCCAGTTTAAAATAATACCCACCTCAACTTCAACACCCCCTATTTTATTGCTACCATTATTCTTCGTCACCACTACAGACGGGACGTGGCCCAAATAAACAACATTCAATACTTCTCCATTCAAATTACTTGTTTTATCCACAAACAGAGGCCTCTTGTAGTGAAAATTCTCATTTTTCCAAATGTCCACCCTTCTCGGTACAAAGATGCTTTTTATGGGATTTGGATACGGTACGGTGGATAGTTCGAACCAAGCCTTGCTTTTGGCGACCCCTATGATTTTTTTGTGGTATTTTATGAAGATAATGTTAACTATTCTGCGCCAAATATAGTGTAGTTCAGAACGAAATAGCCGGAAATCATGCAGCATAATGTATTTGGCTCTCGTATCTAGAATGCGATGTCTGCAAGATAAAATGTAAAATATGTTAGAGTAGTAAGACATTGACTGAAAGTGCACCGTGTGGTATTTAAGTTCGTACCAGGGCCAGCGATGTTTTATAGATACGGTCTCGCGACTCCGGCGAGCTTCTGGACCTACTGGAGTTTCGTCCGTCAGTTTGTTCATAGCTACGTAGGAACAAGTCCGTCGACCCGGGCCTAGTCCTTGATGAGACGGCGAGCAAAGTATTTATTATAAGCCGCCGGCAAGACCGTGCATACGGTGGTCGGATATCGTATCGTGATGTCTAAAGCCCTGGGCGTGTCCGTGTAAGGTAGAGATCGAAGGGTGTCCTTCACGTATTCCACCTCTTCCATCGCTATCATTACTGCTATGCAGGAGATGACTGCTTCCCATTTCCCCTCGTCCAGTGCTGGGCGCGCTTTATGCTAACCCTTACCTGTCCCCAAACCGCAATAGTCGTGAAGCTTGCAATCCGTTCGCCAGCAGTATGACGTAAACATTGCATCCTTCTTTTCTAGCCGCCCGCAAAGATTCCAGTGTCACGAAATTTGGTGATAGCAGGTCGTCGTAATCTTCAACAACTGTCTAAAAACAAAGGGCAAAGTACAGAAAGCTCTTAAAAGGACCTACGCTTTCAAGGGTCACACTATAGCTGTCCATATAAAGCAGATGATGCGTCTGCGCAAGTGTGCTAAACACGAATCCTTTCCTTCCTCCCTTGTTTCTCTCAGGCGTCTGTTTTATTAACCGACTCCATACGATATAATCTAATATCGATCAAGAATTGTTATGTCATACCTACCTCTATATTTCTAGATACTTTATTGACAGAAAAGCACAGGGCCAGTTACTGCAACCTTTTTTTTAGTTTGGTTTTCTTCAATAAACGTCCTGAATTTCTACTTGAAGCGAACTCTCAGACTGACTAACATCACCCTGCTACTTCGTTGCCACTGACTAAATTCGCTGGTGTGTGAGGGAAAGAGACAGAGCTATACAAGTCGTCTAGCGCCATCTCGTTCACTCACTGGAACTACTCTGGCTTGTTAGGCCACCGGCGTTTCTTCAGTTCCCTTTGCCCACGATTTAAGTACATACCATGACGTAAGGAACGGAGACAATTCGTTTAAACAGCGGACCAGCAAACACGTTGAGATACACTTCATCGCAGATGATAGCTACGCAGGTGACCTCGTACTCCCTCGTCAGGACGTTAAGCAGGTCTATTAGGAGATAATCCAGCTCTTTGCTCGCGTGCAGGTCTTTTAAGATGGGAAAAGATTGCAGTTTTACTCTGAAATCATAACCATAATCCAGTTCCAGTAGTTCCAATTCTTTTACGTGACTGATCATTTTATTTGTTTGAAATTATGATGATAATACCTAATATAAAACAACAAAAACCTCGTTAAGAACCAGCAAGACCCCAATCTGTTAAATTTCTTAAATTCAATTTTCAATGGTATTGCAATATGCAAAGGTTCATGTTGGATTGGAAAAAAATGCAAATTTGAGTAAGTTTATGAACTGGCGTCGTATAATAAAAACAGAATAATATGTTGAACATTCAAGAGCCAATTTATTATTTCAACAAAGTTTCTACTTGCCAATTTTAAACTAACTTCTCTACCGTGCAATTAGCTAGTAATAAGCAAAATCACTTAATTACTTAGTTCTTTTCTTTTCATAAAAAAACAACATTTCTTAGTTATTTTTAGGTCAATTAAAAAAGCACTCACCCGCTAATCAGGCACCCTATTATTAATATCTTTAACATTTTTAAAAAACGTCCAAACAACGTAGTAATACGTGCATCTGGCCCTTGCATAAATACTGACTAAAGAATATAACAACTACTTGATACTTACGAGGATTCAGTAACTCCGTGCACACTGATTGACATACTCATTAAGTATGTAAAACCCAATTACGGAACCCTATTTTGTTTCCTAATAACAAATTCAATTTATTTAACTTTTCACGGACGTTACGTTTACTAGATTTAATTAATTTCTAGTCTGCCGTGAGTCTGTTTCAGACAGCGCCTTTATTACGTTGCAGTAACGTTGGTTTTCGTAGTAGAAAGGTGAATCGCGGTTAACCTTTTTAACTGATTTTGGCAACCTTGTGGACCCCAAATTGGTGATACAAAAAGTAATTAGTAGTAAGAAAAAGTATAGCATAATCAGCCTACCTATGTTTCCCACTGCTGGGACACAGGCCTCCTTCTATCTCATGTGTAGCTGTGTGATTGAGTGTTGGGTTGTAAATTCCTGTTTGTTTACAGAAAAGAAATTCCTGTTTGATAATGTTTATTACGCCCGCGCCCGCTTATTTTTAACAAGGAAAAAAAATACAAATAATTATATTTGTGTATAAAATTTTATTTTACATAAAACCCTGTATAAGAATATATCTCCACCATTAACAACGTTTTTAACGTTATACATTAACAATTTTACTTATTATTACTACTTAAGTAAAAAAAAAAATATTATGTATTATTTTATTATGCATAGGCACTTACAATAGAATGTTAATTATTTTGAATTCACTAGAAAAATATGATCGGAATGTAAGAAGTGGAAAAATCGTATTTTTAAGTACATTTTTGACGACCAAATGTTGCGCATAGGCACGCACTGCGTATGAGATGCGTATTACGTACGTCAAAGATCCGAAGAGTTCGAAGCGTTTTAAAAATGCCTATAGAAAACCTCCTTTGTTCGAGATACTTTAAATTTTAATAGTTTTGAAACAATTTACTTACAGAAATAAATGTAAATAACTTTATATATAGTACCTAAATATAACTGAGTACTCTTAAAAATATAATTTGTGACTAAATTATTATGCACATTTGATTCTCGACCTTATTGCTTGTTCGTTAATGTAGTTTACAGCTTGGAGGGTGCGTAAGACTGCCAGTATACGACGTCGCGCCACCACTCGGGCCGGGTCATTGACCCCGGGTACGTCATTACACTGTCTTGGATATGTTTGTATGCCTGGAATTATAAAAAATAAGGTTTAGATACCAGTTGCGGTACCTACAAGTGTTGAAGTATTGTTTAAGAGTTGAGGCGGCTTTGGAATGCTAAGGGCAATTGGCCTTAAGGTTTTTTTTAAATATAATATTCCACAACTATCACACAACGCCATCTAGTCCCAAGCTAAGCAGAGCTTGTGTGTTTTGGTACTAGACAACTGATAAACATACTTATATATTTCTAAAAACATACATATTATAGATAAATTACACCCAGACACAGAGCAAATGATCGTGCTCTTCACACAAACATTTGTCCTGGGTGGGAATCGAACCTCCGGCATAGCAGTCAGGTTCACTAACCACTAGACCATCAGGCCAGTCAAATGGTTCAGATTTAGCCAGGAGAATCCTATAAAAATGTTAAAGATCTTTATGTAGGTAGTTTCTTATTTGACCATCTTTTTATTTCAATGACTGTGTTATTAATCAGGCTATCATCAAAATCTATACTACATTGTAAATCTGAAGAGCCTGGTTGCACGCGCTAATCTCAAAAACTACTAGTCTATGTAATTGTTTTTTTTTTGTATGTTGGGTAGCTAATTTATCGCAGGTTTTATGAGATCACGATACGACCAATAACAGCCGAGTAGTGATTGAAACCGCGGAGAACACATTTTTTTTACCGACTTCAAGAATAGGAGGTTATTATCGTGTTAAAATCATCAAATGAGTCCTCCCGCCCAGGGCAGGGCGGGAGGGACTGTCAGACTTACTGACTAAAATTCACGGTGTCCTTCAATAGCCCTTTACGTTCCTTGGTCACGGTAGCTCGTAAATCCCGAGACCGCGAAGAAAAACTAAGTGTTTTAAAAGTACACTTTGTTTCTTTTAACCTCTCGAGCCCCCGAGGAAAATGTTTTTCCAGTAAATACTAATCGATTTTATGACTTATTTTTCCAAAAAAAGGATTAATATCGGTTTTTGTTTTGGTGGCACAAAAACGTGCCGTTGGGGATCGGGCGGTTAAGATGATTTAAGACGCTTGTTTTTTTTAAGATGATTTATGACGCTACTTACTTCACCATCTGACATGCCGAGCACAGACTTGAGACAGAAGTCAGGCGGCGCCAGAGAGTCTACTAGAGACACCGCCTCCGGAGTCAGCACAGAACACGAGCGGAGGACTGCGTCGCGCAGGTATGAACCTTGAGACCCAGTTAGGTAACCACCCTGGAACAGATAAAAGAATAAGCTGTTGGTCCTTTGGTTATATTAATTTAAAAGTTTTTCCAAACAAAAATATAAAATGAAATAATCTTTACTAAAGTAGAGGAATCCTGAGCGCAGCGAGGAGTAAAAAAAAGTACTTCACTCGAGCTTTAAATTAAATAGTGTTTTCATGGGGTTAACGACTTTTTATCACCCTATTTGAGAAAATAAGTTTCTGAGCCAGACTTTGAGCCTGACCGAGTCTTGGCGTGTTTGACTGAGGCCAAAAGGACCTCACCCATGTCACCTAGTCTGACATAATTATCATTTAATTACTTACAATGTAAAGTGTAGCCATATGCTTCTCTAGCAGGAACGCTCCGTACAACGACACTAGTTTGAGCAGCACGTTCCGACACGCCACGTCCTCGTACTCCAGCGCAGACTTGTAGAAGTGATTCAGTACGTAATTCTGTAACACAAATAGTAGCTGCTTAAAAATATCCATAGTAATTATATTCTATGATCCCCAATGTGTTGTTCAAAGCCCTTATCAAGAGTTTTCACTATTTTACATTACAGCGTCCTTCCAGTATTGACAGCGTTTCTTGTATGGAAAAATGGAACAGCGCCTCTGGTGTGCGAAGAAGGAACTATTTTTTTCCTTGAAATTAATGTCAAAGTTCCAGTTATTTTACGTTACTATAACTGAAAACTCAGGATAAGGCCTCTGAGGTTTAATACACCTACATTTCACTTCGAGAGCAATGCTCGGAGTTTCTCTGGTGGATTGAATTTGGAACGAAGTCATTCGCCAGAAAACCAAAGTAATCGAAAACCACAATAATAACATTGCGTGTAGAATAAGCATGCTGAAGTGGAAGTGGGCCGGCCACGTCCATAGACGGACAGATGGTAGATGAAGCAGACAAGTGCTTGAGTGGACAGTAGGCAAACGTAGTAGAGGGACAAACCTAATCCATCACATAGGCACATATGCAGACTCCGTGAATACTACTGAAGAATTCCTGATGGAAAAGGCTAACAACACTGCTCGCTCAACCTGGAAATTGAACCCAGGTCATCTAGATCAACAGTCGCCAATGTATTTTTAGGGTGTCCGTTTTTCATAAGAATGAAAAATCCTAAGGGTCATTTGTTGTCCGTACGACTACGGGCGGCACTCGAACCCGTATGCTTCTGGATAAATACTCCAGATGCCAAATAATCGCGCAGTCTTGGTCATCAACGTAAAATCTTTAATTCCAGTCTTAAACATCTTCCAGTAACATTTAATTTTCCAGACGTAGGAGTTTATGTGAATAAACTATTTAAAATTGACCATAGACTCGTTACACAAACAATAGACCATACCTCTCCATAGACAACAGACAGTGTGACCGCGTTGAAGGACTGCGAGTCATTCTTCGCTGAGAAGTTGTCTTTGCCTTCGCTCTTCAGTTTGGCCACCTTTTCAGCTGTCATTTTCAGCATGAATGCTGTCAGCCATTTGTATGTGAGGATCAGATCTGAAAAGCAAGAAAAATGTCTTGAAAAGTCTTGCATGCCTTTTCTGAACAATGTTTTTACCGTCATTGTGCTGACACTCTTTGAGACGCGCGTAGAACACAACGCGCCGTCGACCCGGGCATGGTCCATGGTCGGACAGCGAGTCGCCCATTACTCGCCGCCCGCATGTCTACGGTGGCCGGAGATCGACCTGCGTTTCAGAACAATGCTGAGCCCGATTTCCAGTTTTACCAGACGCAGCTGAATATCAGTATTTTCTATGGAGTGACTGTCTACTTGATCTCCACAATCCAGTTACTCAAATCAAATCGTTTATTTCAACTAGGCCAAAGTACAAAAATAGTTATGGTGCTACAGTCCCAGTCACAAGACATAAAAACTGTGAAAGTACCTTAGGTGCTCATTCCAAAGCGTAGATCTCTATGGAGAAGAATAAGCAAGAAACTCCATGGACACTCTTTTTCAATCGCCAAAATTATTTCAAAAATTTTGTTACATCATTCATCATCAGATGGTACTCGGTTATACGAAGCCCCTTGTAAGAGTTGCTATCGGATTTTCGATTTTGAACTTAACCAGAAGGGTAGGCTTGCTCAATCTTGAGCCTCATCTTCTTAAATTGAGCACCAGAGCCAACCCATTAATACTAAAACAATAAACAAATCTTACTTGCAGGCTCCAAAAATTCCGCCACACTGTTCCAAGGGCATTTAGTCTTCAACAACTGGTCTACATTTTCCAAGAATTGCAGGGATCCTAGCGGGGAGTCACTGGCTGTGATGGTAGACCTCCTGGGCCATACGTTGAGGAGCCAGTTGCTGGTCTGCTGCAGCAAGAGGCTGTTCTCTCCTTCGTATGTGCAGTTAGCATCGTTGTCGTTGCGAAGATCGCCTATTGCTGCCGCTGTAAATTTTTAAATGAGGATTAATTTAAAATGGTTCCTTATATTTTTCGCTTTACCACCTTTTTTGTCAATAACATGATCATCCACATTTTCCCACCGTTGGGACACAAGCTTCCTTTCTATAAGTGGGTCGTAATCCACAGTGCAGATTGGTAGACCTCACATGTCTTCGAATTTTTGGTTCAAGGACATGCCAGTTTAATTCCGATATTTTCTTTGACCGTTTCAAGACCTAAGCTAATAAGCCTAGTTTTAAGACGTTGTAATACCCCCTGTATTACAACGTCTTAAAACTAGGCTTATTTGGGCGAGTGAAAGTGACAGAGCTATATAAGTCGTCTAGCGCCATCTCGTTCACTCACTGGAACAAGCCTGGTTTTAAGACGTTGTAATACCCCCCCAGTGCACAGTAGTGAGGAAATTAATTACACAAAGTAATGCGCCTGGCTGGGTTCGAGTTCGAACTCAGGATCTCGTAAGTTGGAGCCATTACCACTGAACCAAACCTTTATAGAGGTTATTAAAGCAATTTTACCTTTCAGATATCCGTGTCCTCCACAGGCCTCCCTACAGTTCTGTATCCCGTCCCGCGAGGTCCAGCCGAACAGCGGCTTCACAGCTGACGACAGCGCATGCAACTCTATGCCTCTAGCTGCTGCGTTGTTGTCTTCTCCTAAAGCCAGGAGGATTAACAGGCAGGTAATTTAATTTTTGAGCAATTCCTCATCTGCTTAGCCTATATTGAGTAGTTTTTAATCTGATTTATCTGACCGTGTAACTAGCAAACTATTTCTTAGTTTCTTTTAATTTACTCACTCACTCTAACTTCATTATCATTTGCCTAGCCATTTCACAATTGTGTTGGTGTAGCCTTCCAGTTGAACCGGGTGCAACTGAATATCAGTATTTTACATAGAGTGGTTGCCTATCTGTACCCTAAGCACGAGTTTTCACTTTTTTACTTTACAGCGTCTTTCCAGTATTTACAGCGTTTCTTGTATGAAAAAAAGGAACAGCGCCTCTGGTGTGCGTAGAAGGAACTAATTTTTTCCTTGAAAATTGTCAATTTGAATTTGTCAAAGTTCCAGTTTACTTTACATCTCAAATACTGAAAACTCGTGCTAAGGGTACTGACCTCCGCAATCCAATAACTGAATAATGCGATTCCCCTTGGTAAGACTTATTGGTAGACTTTCGAGCTTTTGGCTAACAGAAACGATCTGCGAAAGGTCTACAAATGACAGCTAGGACCAACGGCTTTACATGCTTTCGAGTGAGTCTGTGTTTATGCCAAGATAAAAACTATTCTTTTTTTTTTCTTTCCCTCAATAAAGGGAGTAACATACAGCCATAGCCATACGGTGTTGCTCTAGAAGTTGATTGAAAAATTCAATATTTGTTACATTAAAATTATTAACATTAGTTTTTGAAAACCAGAAACCTTTATCCCTGTAATAAAAACCGGCCAAGTGCGTGTCGGGCCACGCACAGTGTAGGGTTCCGTAGTTGCCCATCAAAATACTTATGAGAACTAACTAAACTGATTCGCTGAATTTAATTTTAAAAAGAAGGATTTTAAAATCGGTCCGAGAGAGAGATTACGACGAATTTAGAACCTCCTCCTTTTTTTTAAGTTAGTTAAAAATAGTTGACGATAAAAACCTACCTATCCCCAAAAAACATACCTATAAAAGCTGTAAAAATAAAGTTGACAAACTTACATTTGCAGTTGTCTCCGATACATTTTGTTTAAGAAAATATGATATTCATATACATTTCATAAATTGGTCGACTATTACTCGTAAAGTTGTAAAGCCTACTTAGTCATAATAATTTTCTTTTAAACTTCGTTATATATAATACTATTGTGAATTTTTTCACACCCCCAAACATAACCGTTTAGCTGGTAGAGGGGGGGGACACTCGAGTCGAGCAAAATTTATCACTTTAAAGCTTAATATTTCACAAACGAATTTTTTCATCAAAAAATTGTTAATGGAAACTCACATTATTTTTTAAAGACCTATTTAATGATACCCCACACTAAGGGGTACGCGAGAAACAAAAAAAACATTCCCACTTTACGTGTAAAGCAGGTACCCTAAAAAAATAATTTTTTCGTGATTTTATTTTACCACTTTTTCGGCACAACAAATCCGTATATTTACACCAAATTACAGCTCTCTAGTACTGTGCGTCTCTGAGCTAAACTGCGGACAGACGGACGGACGGACGGACGGACATGGCGAAACTAGGTTCCTTGTTGACTACGGAACCCTAAAAACTTACCCATAAAGTTGCTGATGGTCATGTTGATGTGTGTGAAGCTGAGCCACACGGAGAATATCTTCATGGCATACGTGGCCGCCAGGTAGGGCAGCAGACGGATTTGCTGCAAATTTACAAAATTATTCATGTATTTTGTACAAAAGTACATCTTTTACATTCTTTTTTGAACTTGTCCCTACGTGTGCCAATGGCCCATTAAAAATAATGCAACTGCAAAATGCCTGATCAAATTAGACCAAATAACAGTTATGCCAAACTTTGCATAATGCCTAAATATTATTATACCACAATTTTATTTTGCGGGAATGTTATGCCAAACAAAAATGCCTAAAAAATTAAGTTAAGCAGGGTAGACTCTGACGGGGACCCCTCTAGAGGGCCTAAGCCTGCCGGGGTCGCGGGACTGATCCCATTACCGTGACCCCGGAACATAAAGGCCTATTGAAGGACTAACACACACAGTACTCCCGCTCTACCTGGGGTGGGCACTCATTTGATGATTTTACCACGCTAAAAAAAATATCTACCTGTTGCTGATACTCCAAGACAGGCAACTCCTCCGTAGCGTTCTCCGGTCCGAACTGCTTCCTCACGGCGGAGTACCTGATGGCGATAACAATCGCCTTCTGCAGGTAGTACGTGGAGATAGCTGTGATGTGGACGCGGCCGCCTAGATGGAACATTTATTTTGTCAGTTTAGGGAAAGGTGGGAAGCCTTTGCCCAGCAGTGGGATACATTGTAGACAGTAAAAAACGATATGGAGAAGGCAAATAAAAAATATGAAAGTATCTTACTGACAATTTTGTGAGAATTGTCAAGAAGATGCCAAAAATACCGATGCAGACTTCCCCCAAAATGAGTAGTGCTAAAAAGTTATTAACATCTACCAAAAAAACAGGACAGATGATTCTCCAATTATCACGGCACGATTGGCTCAGTGGTTGAGCGATTCAACAAATATTTGAATGATCCACAAGTAGGTATTTGTTCCGGATCTGGGTGTTTGCATATGAGTTTAAATATTTTTCAAGGCAGTCAGGTTTTTTTTTTGTTTTTACAAAAGTATAAAAAAAGAACCAACTCGATTCTCAATAACTTTCATGTTATTATAGGGGTCACCAATTGCACCTCCGAGAAGTTTCTCGTAAAACTTCCTGTCTTATCTTGAATAGCTGCGTATGCGCACAGTAAACCAACAAAATTTGATTGAAATATAGCAAAATCACCTGATAATATTCCTAGAGCTGCTCCGAACCTCTTGCTAGGATCCCTGAATGGTGTTTTGTAGTCTCCATTCTCATCCACTCCACCTAACTTGTCCAAGGCTGCCTCTTTTGGTAGATGGTAGTTGTTAAACATTACGAAACTATAATAATACAACAGTTTTAATATAAATACTAACACCTAGTCCCTTATTTACATCGAAAAGACATCCAATGAGTTCTCCCACCCAGGGCAAAGCGAGAGGGACTGTCAGACTTGTACTGATTAAAATCCACGGTGTCCTTCAATAGCCCTTTACGTTCTGGGGCCACGATTACCTGATAGGGTCCCGCGATCATAAGACAGTCCCACGATTAGAACCTAGCCGTGGCTTCGTATGTGTAGCAGTTTGGAAATGAAAAATATAGCCCAAGTTATACACCGATGATCTAACCTTTTATAGGTGAAAACATTAAAGATTTCGGATTAGTAGTTCTCGAGTTTATCCATTATCCATTACAGACACACGTACTTATTTATTAAATTAAATAAAAATAGAAGTGCTAGCGTTTATCAAGTTTTGCGTGGAAGTCGGGAATTGGCTGGAAATCACAACCCGGATAATAGTCAGAATCTTTTTAAATATGTGTATATATACTTTCGAATTGTCAATACATACTTGTAGGATTTTAAAATTATACAGACAAACAAAAGGAAGAAAAAAAAAACGGAACATTTGCAATTTAAATATTTTAAAAGTAATTTAGTAATAAGCATGTATTGTTTTTGTCTTACACATTGTTAGGCAATCAATTACGTACCTAACGCATCTGTTATTTATAAGCTTAAAATATACTTGTTACTCATGATGGGTACATTTACCATAAATTAAGTTTTTGCGCATTTAAGTTAATTAAATCTACATTGTCTTTACGTAATATTTTATTTACCAAGACATTTTCTTTTCCTCACTTTTTTTGTTGTTTTTAATTTAACAAACAGGTTTTTTCTATTATCACGTGTCTGCCAGGCGCCAGCCTTGTGTCTGGCGGTCAAGTGATCAAATTCCTATATGTGATTTGATTCTGATTAAGGTTTTCTGTTTTCTCGAGCTTCGAGTTTTCTCGAGGCCAATTTCTAAAACTCGAGAAAGCTCTAGTAGAGATCCTATTCCGATTGGCTATTATGAAAAGTCAGATGTGATAGTTTTAGCAGGTATCAGGAAACAAAGGTGTTTTAAAAGCGCTAGTATTACCCGCACTTGCGTCTGACACAGCGCCTGACACAGTCGCCAACACCTGTCTTTTTTCAGTCCTTTGGAGAAACTACCCCCAAAAACAAACTGGTACAACTACGCTATCACTGGGCTATTGGCTATTATATTTATATTTAGCTATTTGAGTCGATTGCCGATTTAAGTCGCACGTAAATTACTTAACCATGCCTCAAATATCTGATGTCTTACCCATTATCAACACCATTAAGTCCAATCTTCTCTCCAAGATCGCCCACGATGACTCCAGGGTAAGGTTTCAAGGTCTTGGGGTCTCTGATCGGCACCACGAACGTGTGGAGACCGTGGTTCTTGCCTTTCGATATTAGCATCGCGTATACTATTGCGTGAGTTGCACATTTGCCTGGAATTTGGAACTAAAATTAATATTAACATAACATTTCGCTTTTTTTTTGGAATTTCGGATTAGTGTCCGGTTAAAAGTTATGTAGAAATAAAAAGAGAACTGTTTAATCACACTATTCACACTGTTGTATTGTGGGCATTCATCTTGGTCATCAGTAAAACAAATATTGCCTTTTTATTCCATAGCACATAAACTCCACAATCTCACCCAATGATCCAACCCAGCATTTCGCCGCCTCAAAATCAGCACTATGCATGACAAACTGCCTTTTTTCCGGGATATACGTAGCCGTAGTCCTCATGCCCTTAGCGTTGGACCCATGGGAGACTTCCGTCAGGGCAAAGCACCCTCCAATCTTGGCCTTCTCCACATCCTCAATGATGTGGAAGTGGTGGTCCCTCCCGTTCCCCTGGATGGCGTTGCTGAACATCCTGAAGGTAAGGGATACCTTCACAGCCAAAGAACTGTCGAACATGAACATCGCTTCGCTTTCTGCTTGGAAGGATTTCGGGTCTTCGGCTATCTGAAAGTTAAAAAATCTAATCAAAACTATGCAAAAGTGTTTGTAAAATAATAAAACCGGCTGAGTGCGAGACGTAGGGTTCCATTTCATACGTCAAAAAAAATCATAACTGTTGTTTAGAAGATTCCTGAAGCTTGTAAGTATATTTATTTTATTCTATGTTAAATTACTTTTGTTTTTTATAGCGCAGCAGAAATACATTTTTGTGAATATTTTAATTGTTCAACTATCACGGTTCTTGAGATACTGGCTCGTTTTGGACAGACAGGCAGATGGACCTAATAAACTATTAGGTACTAGCATAAAATTGTATTTCTCTTCGTTATTACATAAACACAGAGCAAAATAAGGGAAAGTGAGTTAAGAGTGCTTTCACACGGTTCGTTGTTTTTGTGCGACTTTTGGAACCTGATTCTGGGTATGACATTGCCACAAATAAAAAAAGTACATATACTCGAGAAAGTTTGATTCTTTCTGCGTGGAGTGCTTTAAACACATTTTTAGATTTGTTTACATACATAAGTAAAAACCTTGTCTCTGCTAAGGATGTTTCATAAAATTCTACTTTTTGTCAAACTTTGGTACCGGATTACATAGAAGGTATAATAGTAAAATAATATTTGAAAATGTCCATGGTACATCTGAAAGATTGTATTTGGACTGCATTAATCACTTTTTTATTTTTCATTCAGAAATAAACCAAAAATAATGTTTCAAAACAGGAAGAATTTGACATTTTTTCGTCCGAAATTATATTTTTTATCTATCAAGATTTACTGAATATTCAATCAAAAAGTATTGAATAACTAAGGTTACTATGTTAGCTTGCATTAAAAAAATAATTAGCTCATTTAAAAGTAAAATAATAGTATTAAACAATTATAATATGCAATGACAAAATTCAATATAAAACCAAGAACGGTTTGTTCTTTGATTTAGACGGCGCGGGGCGCCTTCTGAGGGAGGACGTATCGCTCGCAACCATTTTGACATTAGTTGCTTTCACATACAATAAGCAAGTACAAAAAATTCAGATACAATCTAGATTAATAACACCCAGCAATTTAGATAGATTTAATAACAATTTAAAAAGTAAATTAAGTATTTCTGGAAATTTTAATGAAATAAATAATGCAAATAAATTATATGAAGAGTTTTTTGAGGTAGTGCATACAGAGTTCGATAGTACTTTAAAAAAGAAAACTAAAACTATTACCCCAAAGTTTGTATTCAGCGACTGGGCAACACATGGTATTAGGAAAAGTAGGGAACGCTTATTTGAGCTTTACGGCCTTAAGCCTTATATCAATACAAAGAGTTATAATAAATATGTAAGTACTTATTCGAAAATTTTTAAAAACGTTTGTAAGGCAGCTAAATCATCCTACATTAGCAACAAGATTAAGTCAGCTGATAATAAGATAAAAACGGTGTGGAAAATTATCAATAATGAAACCAATAGAAATAAAAAACATGTTGATTTCACACTGGAGACCTCGCGTGGTGTCGTGAAGTCCAACATAGGTATTGCTCAGGAATTTGTAAATTTCTTTACTAGTATCCCAATAAAAACAACGGAAGCGATAAATTCCTCACCCTTGCTTTCTTCCGATTTACTAAGAGAAAACGTTCCAGCCTGTCCTAATGAATTTAAATTTAAGCATATAAACCCCATGACAGTTATGAAAGCTTTTAAGCAAATCAAGGTAAAATTAACCGAAGATCTGTGGGGTATTTCTATTAAAGTTTGTTCGTCAATTATTGAAACTATTGCACCATATTTAGCCTCAATATTTAATTTGTGCGTAGATCAAGGGGTCTTCCCAGATCTGATGAAATACAGTAAGGTAATTCCGCTTTTTAAATCCGGCGATAGTAAAGACTGTAATAACTATAGGCCCGTTTCCGTTTTGCCTGTCTTCAGCAAGGTGTTCGAAAAAGTTATGCTCAATCAGATGCTCACTCATTTCAACACCAATAAAATCTTGCATGAGCAACAGTATGGTTTCACCAAAGGGCGTTGTACGACTGATGCCGGTGTTACCTTATTGAAACACATATTTACTGCGTGGGAAGAATCTCAAGATGCCATTGGGATCTTCTGTGATCTTTCCAAAGCATTTGATTGCGTAAATCACGAAACTTTGCTCATGAAACTTCAGCATTACGGATTAGGTAAACTTGCGCTAGACTTAGTGAAATCGTATTTAAATGATAGACAGCAGCAAGTTCAAATAAATGGTGTCAATTCAACGGGTTTGAACGTTAAAATGGGGGTACCACAAGGTTCGATATTGGGCCCTTTTCTCTTTTTAGTATATATAAATGATCTGCCCCATTTATTTAAAAACAAACCGCAAATGGTGTTGTTTGCAGACGATACTTCTTTAATATTTAAGATAAATAGACGTGCCTCAAATGTTGACGATGTAAATATTGCCCTACAGCAGGTCCATTCTTGGTTCACTGCCAATAATTTAGTACTGAATGCAAAAAAAACTAAATGTGTAAGATTCGCTCTACCGAATGTCAAAAGTAATGACTGTGACATAGTATTGAATCAAGAGAAATTAGAATTCGTCGACAAAACTGTTTTCCTGGGAATCACGCTCGACTCGAGGCTGCAATGGGGTCCGCATATAACATCTCTTGCAGGACGCCTGAGCTCAGCAGCATTTGCTGTTAGAAAAATCCGTCAATATACTGACATAGATACCGCGAGACTGGTCTATTTTAGTTACTTTCATAGTATCATGTCTTACGGTATTTTGCTATGGGGACGTGCTGCAGACATCGAATCAATATTTATTCTGCAGAAAAGAGCTATCAGAGCCATATACAATCTACGCAGGCGCGATTCTTTAAGGGAACGGTTTAAGGATATAAACATCATGACTGTACCTTGTCAATACATCTACGAAAACATCATGTACGTTAGAAAGAATCTGCATCTATTTAGTAAAAGAGGTGAAAGGCACAATTATAGTACTAGAACAAGGGACCAATTAGTTCAACCAGGTTTCAGGTTAGCCAAAGTAGACTCATCCTTCATGGGGTACTGTTTAAAATGTTACAATAAAATACCTCCTCACATACTCCAACTGAATGAGACGAAATTTAAAACTTGCATTAAACGCACACTATGTAGTAAAGCTTATTATAAGTTGGGGGATTACATTGCTGATAAAAATGCTTGGCTTATTGCTGGTCCTGCTCCACAAACACAGGGGAAACTGGTGGATTAGTATGTGAAATTATTCTAGGAGCTGCAGAAGATCGTTGAACTATTTTTGCATTGTATAGATTTGATTGATTAGTCTTAACTTCCGGACGAGTTATATGAATCCATGTAACTGTTTATTTATTTTATATTTTTATTTGACTTTGTTAAGTCATTTAATTTTTTATTTTATTTTTATGTGTTTGTGTTTGTTTTATTTTATAATGATTACCGGACTTTATCGTCCTTTTTTATTTTAGTTTTTATTTATTTTCCTTTGTGCATTTTTTTATGTCTGGACATTTGTAGGTTATCTTTTTATTAACATTTTCGAAGCGGATGAAGATTTTATAAGAGTCCTTGCATTGTATAGAGTCAAACTGCCTAGTATTATATAACTTCATAGCCAGCATTGTGCGAGAGCTATTGTTGACTAGATACCTACGTTTTTATTGACTTGAATGACTCTGGCAGTTGAGAGTATGTCATGCTCACTCAAATGTCTCGCTGATGGTGGCGTGTGTGTCGGATCATTTAGCTCCCTTCAAAATGGTTGAGCTGAATGGTGCTGATATATGTGTCATGTTCGTGAACGGGCGCTGTCAGTTGAGACTGGTCATCTCTTAGCTGCCACGGTTTATTTTAATAACGTATTATCAACTTTGTTTTTGAATTGTCTTTTTTATATTATTACTATGGACACTAATAATTTGCCACATCGTTCTCGCATAGTGTACCATCTGATGATGAATGATGTAATAAAAGATCTGTAATAATTTTGGCGATTGAAAAAGAGTGTCCATGGAGTTTCTTGCTCATTCTTCTCCATAGAGATCTACGCTTTGGAATGAGCACCTACGGTACTTTCACAGTTTTTATGTCTTGTGACTGGGACTGTAGCACCATAACTATTTTCTAGTACTAGTTTTATTTTATGTCTCTTGACAATTCAAAAGTGCCTGTAATTGGCTTAGTTGAAATAAATTATTTGATTTGATTTGATTTGATTTGTTGCGTAATTATTAAAATTTAAAATACACGCCACCATTCATGACCTTTACACGCGGCGCCAGTGTCTTTGTCATGACATCAAATTCCATGTGAAAAATGTAGTACCTCGAATTTTCCGCAGGTCATGAGTGGTGGCCAGTAATTTTCCCAGTCGCCAAGAATACAGTATAACCTACCTTTCTTGATACAAGCTAATATTTTGAATTAATTTGATTGAATTTTTCGACTATATTCGAATGTGGATATAATTGTAAATAAAAATAATGTAAATAAAACAAAAAAAAAAAACAATTTAAATAATTCTGATACCTTTTTTTCTGAATTGGTAATTATATGTAATTTCAGACTTGCTAACTTCCCAAACATTCCAGTTCGTTTGGATAATATAGCTCGCTGCGGGACCCACCATACCACCGGTCATGCCCAGTCATGCCCCTGGTGGTATGGCTTTTTATTACGTGGTAAAATCATCAGATCAGCCCTTCCACCCAGGGAAGGACAGGAGGGACATACAAACTTGTAATGACTAAAATCTACGGTGTCCTTCAATAACCCATTGCGATCCGAGGCTATGGATACCCGATAAGACAATTCCGCGACGCCCGGCAGGATTTGGCTCTCTAACGTTCGCCCCGAAAATCCGTGAAAAATTGATCTGATCGTTTTGAGGTAGCGGTTTACCAGAGAAAAGTTTTGTTTTAAACTTTTTGTATTCGTTTTTGATGTCGGTACTTTTTTTCAAAAAGTTTTTTTTTTCATCAATGTATTTTTATTAGGTTTGATCGAAGAGATTTGAAGTCTTGTATCAGGTTCGGCATCCAGTCAATTGCGGTATTCCGTTTTGGCAGCTGCATTGTATTTTTTTTTTTTGGTAAAATCATCAAATGTGTCCTCCCGAGCGGGACGGGATTTATTACCAGACTCTAGTACTGACTAATATCCATGGTGATCCTTAAATAGCCCTTTACGTTTCAGGGTCACCGTTACCTGATAAGACAGTCCAGTGACCAAGGCATGCTCCTACTCTCAAATAGAAATCGCTTCTCGGCGTCGTAGGTCACAAGCTGTTCTCCCTCACGTGTTCCACCTCCTACTTCGCTAGCATGACTGCTTTGCATAAGGATTCGAGGTGACTACTTCCTATTCCGTCTTGCCCCGCAGATCGTGGCCTCGATCAATGCCGGGTGCTATTAAATTGACTCAAGTGCATCGAGTTGGGATTTGGCAAACCTGTACCACTTCATGTACCTAACTTTTTTGCAGCCAACTCAATAAGAGGACTAATATTGTGGGTCAATGTCAACGGCACCCCAAAAAGGTCAAGATAGCCTGTCATTTTTACGGTTACACCTCAGAAAGAGAGAACCGAGTCGGATTGGCTCCTTTTTGCGGAACGAGCGGAACCGGGGCTCAAAAGTGTTCGCAAAGAATTCGTCTATTGGGCAGAGCCAAATGACAAAGCTGAAGATTAACGACGGCAGCATCATTTCGACTAAACCAGAGAACAGTGGCGGATACAAGGGGGGGGTCATGGGGGTCATGACCCCCCCCTGGGCGACAGGCTGGGTCATAGGTGGCCACTGAAATTGCGAGCGGTTCAAATATAGAATCCTTAGCGTAGCGAAGTTTTCAAAGGTACGAGACGCAGAATAACTTTAGTGCCCAGTGCCACACACAACTTTAAACCGCGAGTTAACTTCGCTGCAGTGGAGGACCAATGCAATCGACCCCATGAAATCTTATTCGTTTAGCGGTTTCAACGTGACAATTGACAAACACACTTTCGCCTTCCTTTAAAATATTAAGTATAGCTATATCTCGGGCACGTCGCAATTGCGTCGGTAAGACCCCTCTTTGAGGAGTGGCTAAACAGGCGTCACGAGAGACGTCCTGACCTAGCGCATGACGCAGTTCCTCACCGGACACGAAAGTTTCGGGAGGTACCTGTGTCGGATGGGGAAGGAAGAAACGTCTTGGCGTCACCACTGCGAGGATCGCCCGGAGGACACGGTGAAGCAATACGCGGTGTAGGACTGTCCCGCTTGGGCGGAGCACCGCCGCGTCCTCACGACGCCGATAGGCGGAGACCTCTCGTGCCCGGCATTGGTCGAGGCCATGCTGCAGGGCGAGAGGGAATGTGAAGCGGTCGCCTCCTGCCAAGCAGTCATGCTCGCGAAGGAGGAGACGGGCTGCGTGAGGGAGAGGATAGCGTCCTCCCTCACCCCAGCCGCAGTTGTAGACGCCCACGGCGATGTACTCATGGACGTCGGCAGACGGTCTCAAGCCACCGCACAGTATTATTATTGCCTCGAAAAACGGACATCCCCTTTTTATTAACTTACCCGATAGAACAGGTTATTTTAAAAGTAAGAGTAGAATACCCGTGTACCAATTTTACATAAAACATGAGTAAAAAAATGTTATGTGTTTTTTTTTACTTTTCTAAATTATTTAATTTAAAAATAAATACGCATTATTTTACACATGTCTTTATTATGAGTAATAAATACAAAAGGGTAGGTACTACCTAGTAGAGATTTTAAGAAATATCCTTTTTTTGTGTTTTTAGATTTTGATTTTTCATGGTTGTATCTCTGCTTAGTTGGATTCAATATTAATGGTAAATCATATATAGAACCCAACCAATCAGTAGAAAAAAAAACACATCCAAATCTCGCGGTATCTGGGAGTTATTCACTTCTAAAGTTTTTTCTGATAATTTTGATTTTAGGGTCACTTCGCAAAAAATATTTTTTTTTTTGTTTGTAGTTTTAAATTTATGTTGGTTACTTATCGACGTATACGTACGTTGCGGGATCCAAGACAGTTAAATTCATTCTCCGGGACTTCGTCGAGCTTCATTGCCGGCGCTTTTCTGGCGGTCGCCACTGTTGATTCTGGCTTTCAGGAGTTGCTGTGATTTAGTAACAGTGCGGTGGGTTTGTCCCAAAAAAAAAAAGACTTCACTTGCATAAATACCTACTTTAATTATAATTTTCCGTAGGTAAAAATTCAGTGCTATGTACGATAAACATTTAAAAATATAAAAATAAGTGGCCCACCGGTATTGGTAACAGGTCCTATTGTTATGTTACTATATTTTACAATAAAAAAAAAACATTTAAGAAAATACGACTTATGCTAACCCTAGCGCCTAAATTTCAGAATCCTATAATTTCTGGATACCATAAGATTTGGATATGATATTTTAAATTGGTGTTTCTTAGTGCCAAAGCAACAGATTGTCTCGATATTGAATCCAAATACCAGGAAATAAGCCCATAAAAAAATAAAATCGTAAATATGTAAAATTCGATGTTACTCACCACCGGGTAACGATAAAAATTGAGCGTTTGCTTGGTAATTTACTTAATATAAAGCATCAAGTAATTGCAACCAAAGATATAACAAAACCTAATTGGATCTAAAGTTATTGCGATTTCTATGGTTTTTATGGAAACCATAGAAAATTTAAAAAAAAGGTTGCACTCCAGGAGTGCCGGTAGAAGTGAAAACTTTTTTGTTACTATGTTTTATTTTTAATTTGAATGACGTCTTACTCATTTTCGATCAGGGTCACGTGACCCTGACGCGAGTTTTGGTCACGTGACCCTGACGCGAGTTTTAAATTTTTTACCCATTACAGAAAAAGTGTACAACGCCGCTAAAGAAGTTTTCACTTCAAAAAAATTATATCTCCTGATTGAGACAAAATTGTCACACGGGTATTTTACTCTTACTTTTAAAATAACTTGTTCTATCGGATAAGTTAATAAAAAGGGAATGTCCGCTTTTCGAGGCAATAATAATACTGTGCACCGTAGGCACGGGCATGCGGACGGCGAGTAGGTAATGGGCAACTCACTGTCCGACCATGGACCATACCCAGCGTGTAGAGGCGCGTTGTGTTCCACGCGCGCCTCAAAGAGTGCAAGCATCATGACCCCCGTCATTATGCTGACACTCTTTGAGGCGCCACACAGTCTGCCAGGGTCGCGGGACTCACGAATTACCGTGACCCCGGAACATAAAGAGGTATTGAAGGACACCGTGGATTTTAATCAGTACGAGTCCGACAGTCCCTCCCGCCCTGCTTTGAGTGGGAGGACTCATTTGATAATTTTAGCACGATAAAAAAAAGTATAGCTAGCTACAGTGACAGTTGTCTCCGACATATTGACCCCCCCCTGATGTAAAAGCTGGATCCGCCCTTGCCAGAGAACCTAAGGGAGCTTGAGAGGTTTTACGGACAGTTATATACATAAATACGACAACCCAGTGTCGGTACATCTTGAGACGCAAGAGCTAAACTGACTTGACACTACACTGAGGATATCCCAGACACCAGCCTGTACGAGATTAGAATGGCTCAACAGCTCAAGAATAACAAGTCGCCGGGTGAGGACGGAATCTCAACAGAACTTCTGAGAGCGGGTGGAAAACCGGTACTACTCTAGTCCTCCAGAAGTTATTTAATTCCGTCATACTCAAAGGTTCTACGCCAGAAGCATGGCACAGGAGTGTGGTTGTTCTTTTCTTCAAAAAAGGTGACAACACCTTGTTGAAGAACTACAGGCCAATCTCACTTCTGAGCCATGTATACAAGCTGTTCTCAAGAGTCATTACGAACCGTCTCGAACGCAGGTTTGATGACTTCCAGCCTCCCGAACAAGCCGGTTTCCGAAAAGGTTTTAGTACTATAAACCACATACACACGCTCTGCCAGATTATACAGAAGACAGAGGACTATAATCGGCCATTGTGTTTAGCGTTTGTGGACTATGAAAAAGCCTTCGATTCAATCGAAACCTGGGCAGTATTGCAGTCCCTCCAACGATGTCACGACTATAGGTATATCGAAGTGTTGAAGTGTTTGTATAGAAACGCCACCATGTCCATCCGATTTCAGCAGGCGTAGCATGGCGCCGTAGAAAGAGGTTTTGTGGACGGAAGAATAGACAAAATAACAGAACGTAGAAATATTTTTATCGTTTTAAGCATGGTAATGTGAAAAATATAGAAAATAAACGTCCTTTTCTTCAATAGTGTTCAAATGGTGTCACATTTGTGCAAAAAAAACAGTCGATTTGTGTAGAAATAACGATGAAATAACGCCATGCTACGCGTGCAAGAAGAGAGCACGAAACCAATCCAATAAAAGGCGTGAGACAGGGAGACGTTATTTCTCCGAAACTGTTCACGAACGCGTTGGAGGACATTTTCAAGCTCTTGGAATGGAACGGATTCGGCATCAACATCAATGGTGAATACATCACTCACCTTCATTTTGCCGATGATATAGTCATCATGGCAGAATCGTTGGAGCACCTCAATGCTATGCTCAGCGACCTCAGTATTGTTTCCCAACGGGATGGCCTTAAAATGAACATGGACAAGACGAAAGTCATGTCGAATGTCCATGTGGCACCCTTACCGGTTGTTGTTGGGAGCGATACTCTCGAAGTTGTAGACCATTATACTTACCTTGGACAGATTGTTCAGTTAGGTAGGTCCAACTTCGAGAAAGAGGTCGCCCGAAGAATCCAACTCGGATGGGCAGCGTTTGGGAAGCTACGTGATATTTTCTCATCGAGAATCCCACAGTGTCTCAAGGGTGTTTGACCAGTGTGTGTTGCCAGTGATGATATATGGCTCCGAAACGTGGTCATTGACTGCTGGCCTTTTAGAGAGACTAAGAGTCACTCAACGAGCAATGGAAAGAGCTATGCTCGGAGTATCTTTGCGGGATAAAATCCGGAACATGGATATTCGGCAAAGAACCAGAGTCACCGACATAGCTCATAAAATTTGCAAGTTGAACTGGTAATGGGCAGGCCACAGCGCTCGTAGAACTGACAACCGATGGGGAAGAAAAGTTCTCGAGTGGCGACCACGGACCGGAAAACGCAGCGTAGGCAGGCCTCCCACCAGGTGGACCGACGACATATTGAGGGTCGAGGGCAGCCGATGGATGCAAGTGGCGAATTGTCGTTCGGCGTGGCGGTCTAAGGGGGAGGCCTATGTTCAGCAGTGGACGTCCTCCGGCTAATGATGATGATGATGATGATGAGATACTACTCAGAATAGAACATACAAAAAATTAAGTTAGCATTCCAATAAATCGTAAAAATAAGCGAAATTGAATGAAAAGTGAGAAATTACAGGAATGTGTCAAGTTTCATATAAAATAATGAAATCGAAAAAATAATGTTCTTTTTTCTCTTAAACCCTGTGTTATTTTACTAAAGGTGAAATGTTATCTATTAAATAACGAACATTTTCTATACCGTTTCAATAGAAATTAGGTAAAAAGCCTGAGTGACCAATTGTAGCATCGTAATTCGAGCATAAACGAATCTATGCACTGGTAGTCGCGATTGATCGAGGATGAACTCAGGTACTACTTGCTGTGCGAATGGAATAATGTGGAGTTGAACCACCTTTTCTACGCAATTTTGAGCAGTTACGTCACTTCGTTAGGAAGTAAAAGCTCAGTTTTGCGAGATAGAGATTATAATTTAGAGCTCACCGAAACATTCTGTTTCAAGAGTTAAATGATCTGAAACCCTGTTGTTTAGATCTTCTCTACACTCTAATAGATGTGTCTTTATTAAAAAAATAACCCAGCTGTAACCCAGTATAAGAAGCACTGAAGCCCAGTCAAAACAGTTCAATAAATATTCTCCTTTCCGTCCCATCCGCTCACAGTTAACTGCAGGGGAACCAAGAATCTTCTCGAATATTTTTAATCTTCATGGTGTCGATTCGAAATTGTCTTGTCAATTCTATGGGAGCTTGTTGCTGGTCGCAATGGACTTTGTATGATCTGCGTAGTAGATTATCGTTCTCTTTGCGCGGTTTAACGTCTTCTCTGGCCTTGCTCACTTTCTTCCTGGATCACGGCGTTTGGTGATATTACCCGTCTCTTAATTGACACTAGTTTCAAATATTTTGAACCACTGGTTGGAAATATTCGAGCATTAAACCGACCATTTCTGGTTATGTCTCCTTATCTATGTCACCTTAATCACCCCAAGTGGCTGGTTTTGCGTCCATAATTATGTCTCTAGATGGCATAAATGATTGTTTGATGTAAAAGTCAAAGAAAAAGTTTGAAAAATTTTAAACACCAAATCGTAAATTCTAAATAATTTCAAAAATCTAATTAAAAAGTTATGAATTCCAATTAGTCACTAGAAACAAAATCAACACCTGAAAGATGTCATAACAAGATAATTTACCCGTATAATACGAGTAAATTATCTTGTTAAGAATGAAATTGAATAATCTCTATAATGCACACTTTGTAAATTACAAACATATCCAATTCGCAGTGTGACACAATGTGCGGTTTAAAGTGTTATTTATTGAGTGGCCCTTATTTTATTTTGATAGGTATATATCTATCATATTATCCATTCGTTTATGAAAATAAGTAGTGTCTAGAAGACCGGGATCTTACTTTGTTTATTCGAAACAAAAGTGGCAAAAGCTCATGTTGTGTGCTTTCTGGTATACGAGGCATAGCTGTTTCGTTAGTGTTTTGTTTTTATGCGGAAGGCATCACGATGTCAAATTGACAGGAATTGTGTTCTTTCAGTATGTCATAGCGCCCTTAAGTAATGCAAGTCACTAACTACCAAAGTTTGAGGTCAAGAACATTTCATTCAAATGTAAAACTAAATCACAAATTCAATCAATGCAAATTATTCAAATTATTGAACCCATTGATCTCAGTTTTTTTTAGTCTAGACCAAATCAATCGCCAAATGTTAGAGCCACAAGGTTAAGCTACGCATGTCGCGATCAGACCGTGGATGGGTTACCATTCATTTCATATTGAGCCATCTCCGTGCCTCAGACTGTGCTTCAGATATCACAATTAACCCGTTAATTTTGACTGGCATTTGTAAAACGCTTTTGTCTGACAATCGGTCTCAATAAGTGGTACCTATGGTATTACACAATCAGACAATCACTGCTGCACTGCGTGTCGCGGGTTCTATCCCCACACAGAACAAATATTTGTATTATCTGCAAGTAGTTCCAGGTCTGGGTGTTTGTAAATGCACCCACATTTTTTTTTTTAACTTGGCAAATTCATCAAATGAGTCCTCCCACCCCGCGCAGGGCGGGAGGGACTGTCAGACTTGTACTGACTAAAATCCATGGTGTCCTTCAATAGCCCTTTATGTTCCGGTGTCACGTTGATGGAATAAGTCCTGCAACCCCGGCAGGCTTCGGCCCTCTGAGAGGGAGCCCCGTCATGAACGCACCCACAATAAAGGAGAAATTCCTATTGTGCCGCAACGTTTTTAAGTTAAAAAAAATACAAACCTATACATTAGAAGAAAATCTTTGAGAAAAGGTCTTCAAGTTTGATTTTAATACATGCAATAGTAATATAGAATACTGCCTTCTTACAATTTTACTGAAGTAAACATGATTATTTTTATTTCATTTAAATGTCATTTGGAATTCTAATGATGTAAAGTTCAAACTTAGGTACTTAACCCTGAGTATAAATTAATAAGCACTGGCACTAACTGTAAGTGTTTTTTGACTTCTTTTTATTTAAATTAACCTTACTCTATTAAAAGCTACATACACAAACAGCCATACCCAGTATCAATACTTGTATTTTTTTAACTACAAAATATTTGTTCCATGCAGCCAGAGTCACTTTCCCACGTTTTTATACACTCATTTTCTTTAAAATTTCCCAGTAATTTTGGAATATCTTTAAAAGACACTTGATAAAATTACATCTTAATCTTAGTATTTCTCTTTTTTACTTCCTATTTCTTTTATATTACAAAAAAAAAATGCTTTTTTCCTGCCGATTTGCTCCTTTAAAAATCACCTTCATATTATGATTAATTTACTTCATTTACGGCTGAAAAAACATAAATATTACCTTTTCAAATCGCAAGAACTGCTCATTATAGATGGTGTACATCCTCTTTGTGGTGATATTCCTCTCATCATCCAGGACTCGGGTGGCTTCTGTGTGTTTGAACAGGGGATGGCTCTCCATGAAACTCCAGATGTCATGCTAGAAAGAAAAAAATAGTTTTCTGATCTAGTGATGTGATTTGGAGTCTTATAATTTTCTTATTAAAATCATTCTTCACTTAATCTGTCAATAACAATTTGAAGAATAAAAGAAAATGCACTGACTTTACATGGGTGGATTTAAATTTAAATAATAAATACAATTAAGAGTAAGTAGTCACAAAAAAAAATGTAACACCATGCTCTCATTGCAAAAAAAAAAAATATCTTGTTTTGCTATGTTTTTTTGTAAAATTATATAGTACTAAATAATATTACAATACTGATTATTTGTAGAAACAATAGTACTAGTTAAATAATATCATACAATACTGGTTATTAACACTAGGTCAACTAAATCATATAAGTACTAAGTTTCTCACTTGCTTTTAATAACTGTAACTAGACGGGCTCATTAACGATTAATAATTTAAACTACTCTTGAGAGGCAAACGCGAACAGAACTACTGTTAACTGTTATTTATCTCAATTGGTATAGAAAATTAAACTTACCTTTAATTTTAACGTGTTCAAATTATCGTAAACCAGTTTCATACGCCGCCAATCGAACGACGCTTCCTTCCTGTAAATATCTAAGGGGCCTTTTGGCAAATCCGGTAAATATTGCTTCAATTGTTCGTCCGTTACTTGTTGCTTCTCCATTTTAATTTTATTTAATTATACTTAATTAAAAACTTCCTAAAGCACTTCACCTATTTACAAGAACCTTTGAACTGAGTCAATATAATTAAGGTACAAAGTCAAATTTTTTCACTAGCGACTGGTTATCAAAGATTTACGATTTAGATAACTTATCTATTATTATAGGATTCACATAATTTAGATAATAAAGATATAAACATTAGCCGCTTATGACATCTGATAGCAAGTCTCATAAATATAATTTATCAGCTGATAACTTCGAAAGATCAAGACCCCAGCAAACAACAAAACAAAGCAGCCAACTTGAACTACGACAGACGTCAATGAACTGACTGGCGCGCGTGACGTTTGTGCCAGGGTTGCTAGATCAATTTCAGATTTTCCCAACAATAATATGTTTTGCAACTTGTTCCCTACTACTACAAAACATCGTTCGACTGCTCATGCATCTATTTCCATCTGTTGTTTCTGCTGTATAAACGTATTAAAGTAAATATGTTGGTTCATTGAAGAAAGGAATCTTAAATGACGGCGCTTATCATGTTCTCTCGCTCGCACACCAGTGCTGTCTATACTCACTCCCACGCGTAGCTTAAGTTGTTGTTTTAATTTTGCTTTATTGTTAGGTTATGTTTGAGAAATTATTGAAATTAGTCTTGCTTTTATTATTTTTAGTTTGAAAAAAACTAACTTGAAATCTTATGCTGACTGTACTATCTGTCAACGCAAGTACAAGCCGCCATTTTATATTCCTTTCTTCAATGCACCGGCTTATAGTAATAAGTGCATTCTTTCGAAGGGTGAGCTTAATCTATTTTCAATTATCACTTGATTTATTAAGTTTAAGCAGTCCGTTTTGTTGTTAATTCTTTCTCAAACCCGTGTTCAAGAATCTCCCCTAAAAAGGGGGAATCATCTCGACGAACGCTGTGGTCTTCCTCAGCTATTCACTAGAAGCACAGAATGGCAGCTAGTGAGGCTCTTATCGAAACAGTTAAAAGAAACAGGTATTTCAAAGTCACAACATCTAATGATCTCCAATCTCCATAACGGATAACAGTTCCTACTTTTTCACCTGTTGCACAAACAATCTCCAATAGGCACTTTGTTGTAATTATGTTTTACTTTTTTTGTATTGAAAATTGTAACAATCAGATTGTAATAAAAACATATTTTAAAAGAGTAACCTGTTGTCGACCTTTTATAATTGTGCTCTCATGGGCCTATGTGAAATAAAAATATTTGATTTTGATTATCAAGAGGAGTTATTACCTAGTCTTATTGTAATTGATGAAATTTTAAAACGTTACGCCACATTATGAATTTCTCTTGTAACGTTGGTGCGCTCAGCTCACAAAAATAAATAAACTCACGTACCCACACAAATTCACAGACTCGGAACAGCTACTTGCATTTAAAAATATTTGCTCCGTGTGGAAATCGAACCCGCGTCCGGAACTTAGCAGTTCGAGCGCTCAGCCACTGTGCCAACCGTGCCATCAAGATATATTATAGCATCTGTTGTATGAAATAAACTGTTTTCTCCTCTGACTTATCGTAATAGAAGAAGATGGCATCTGTTCTCTCGCTGAAGCTGTTGCTGACCCTTTCAGATGCATCCATCAAATAATCATAAATAGGTTCCAATGGAACAGGCTATTTTTTGGAACAGGATTTTGAAACTGTTTCTTCTTTGAAACTGCCACTGGTAAACAGGTTCCTAGTTCTACCTGTTTCATCCCACACTGTTACCACTTTACTATCCACCCATCACTACCTATTTGAAACGTCATGGTGACAGATCTAGATTTGACATTACATGACGATCCGTTTTCCATTTTGTAATTTATGTAGTTGTTTTGCATGATCTATCTACTTTCTCTTTTTGACCTTCTACAAATCGATTCCACTGTTTCTTCCCACCTGGAATCAGTTCTTGGATCGGGAACGAAATTGTTTTGGAACGTCTCTGAAGTTAAATAATTAGATAGCATATTATTTCAAAACAAAGTGTGAAACTGGAAAAAACCCTGTTGAATCTTCAGATTAACAGCCACAATGGACTTGGGTACGTATTCACATTATACAGTAAATTAGCTAACCCTGTTATTGTGTTCTTGCATTTAATTAATACGTCGAAATAACGAAATTCAAAACAAAGTTTGTAATGTTTTTCACCCCTGTTTTTGGTTTTTCACTCTAAAATCTATGCTTTTATTGATTTAAATAGTATTTGGCGAATAACCGGTGCCTACAGAATTATCCTTAGGTGAAATGATGTGACAAGAAAAGTTATCCTAACTTTTTATAACCTTACCCCACTCTGTCAAGATTCTTGGAAACTTTAAATCCGACATTTATACAGCGTTATTATTATACAGCAACATTATTACAGCTTTTGTGATTTTATCTGGTCACATTTGGCCTCTTTTGCTTAAATTCCATGTTTTAGCCGGCAAGATTGGTTATCCATTAATTAATTGTATTGCACTCTAATATTATAAACCATGAGACTGTGGGCCGTTACAAAAAAAAAACTGGAAAATCTTATGGGCCTTATCCTATACCCGATACCCGTAGCATTATCTGCAGCATAGAAATTAAAACTAAGACTGAAGAACAAATAGAATGTTACTGTGTTACAGTAGTAGTCTAGACACAAGCATTCTTTCTGAGTAAGTAGGCATCAGTCCAGGTTTTCTCTAATTTTTCCTAGTTTAGAGAGCATCCAGGGGGGTTTTCATTTGTAGTCTGTTTAAAAAAATTAAAAGTTTAAAGTTGGGCCGTCTATTTCGCATAAATATTTTTTCAATTCAAACCAGTAGTTCCTGAGATTAGAGCGTTCAACCGAACTTCTTCTTTTAACCCGGCGTCATTGTGGTAGGAAATAGGTACATGGGCGTTGAGGTGGGTCAATATTACCCGTCTATTAAAATCGAAATATTTCCATAGTTATTGAGTGTATTCGTAAACTGTGTTGTTATACAATTATTAGAGTATTTATTTGTTGAAAATTAAAAATAAAAACATAATTCAGAAATATTTAATAAGGTTTTATAAAATGTTACATATCCTTCTAAAAAAAGTAACGAAACAGGGATCTCTTGTGCTTTTAGGATATTGTCATTATAGTAATCAGTATATTTGTATACTTATGGCATTTTTCGAACCTGAAGGATTATATCTTTTAGAAAAAAATTAAAAACACTAATTACACTCATCGTTAGAGACGCAGTGACTAGAAAAAGATATGAGTTGTTCAGGACAAATATATTTGGGGCCAGCTTGATATGTGTGCTTTGTTTTGCGGTCCCTTTTAGCAGGACACACTTGAAACTGTCTGCGGACGTCGCATAATTTTGCATGAGACTTTTCTGATAATTCACCAACAAATCCTTCCCCAAATAGTATCCTCAGTCATGCTCGCTAAGGAGGAGGCGGGACGCATGAGGGAGAGGACAGCGCCCACCTTTCACGCCAGCCGTAGTGCAGTGGTAGACGCGCCCACGAGGACAGACGTCGCTACATGAGCCCCGGCCACCGTAGGTGCGGGCATGCGGACTGGGAGTAATGGGCGACTCGCTGTCCGACCATGGACCATGCCCGGGTCGACGGCGCGTTGTGTTCCACGCGCGCCTCAGAGTGTCAGAAAATGTCAGGGCTCATTTAGAGGGCAAAATTTGCCGAGGTCGCAGGTCTTACGAATTACCGTGACCCCGGAACGCAAAGGGCTATTGAAGGACACCGTGGATTTTAGTCAGTCTGACAGTCCTTCTCGCTCTGCCCTGGGTAGGAAGACTGAAGAGAAGCTTATTTGATGATTGACATTATAAAAAAATTTACGTAGGAGATCAGACTGAAAATATATGTAAATTTTAGAAGAATCTGTTTTCTCATAAATCGACGAAAGTGTTTAGAAAAAAAATCGAAAAGCGGAAAGAAAAAACCGTTAACATACACACCATAAATCACTAAACAATGATAAAAATTGATTACTTGGTAATGGCACAAAATGGTAACGTCAATTGTGAGGATGGGTCAAAATTACCTTTTTGAAAATTAAACGCCTGTAGCTACCAGCTCGGTGGCTGTCACATTGATTTCTCGTCAGAAACGTTTAGAACACACTATTGGCTCCAGCTACTGCACAGAAGAGCAGCGTCGTACGCACACTTTCAAAAATATGCCAAATTCAAAACCAGCCGGGTCATTTTGACCCAACCTCAATGACGCCGGGTTAAATTCTAAGGAAGATAGAGAGACAAATGAGAATACTGTTTGAATGAGGCAGACAATCTACAAATAAATAATAATCTTATTATAAAAAATATTCATACATAAACATTAAATTTTAATAAAGAAAATAAATAAATAACTTAAGGTCATCAATTCCCATATCACAATGCTTGTCCATTTCCATGATAAATAAATCTTTATTATGATATTGGCACCATTGTGGTATTGTCTATTCAACATTATAAATTGTTGTTTATGAAGGTAATTCAATAACCGGTAAAAAGGGTAAATTATTTAAACAATTTAAAACTATTCTAAACACTTCGCCTTATAAACACGATAATTGGAAAAGATTTGTACCTATGACTAAATGTTGGTTGTATGTATGTAGGTACAGTCGATGAAGGTATTTGGTATACAGGCAACTTGTTACTACATTTTAATAATTTTGTTGAATGAGTAATGTAGTCAAGTTGTTTACATCACTTTATTTAATTGCTATAAACTAGCTCCTGATCATTGTAAGTTATGGCGGTCAATTTTAGCGGAGAGAAGCATTCGACGAATTAAATGTGAAGATAAGTTCCCTCGCGCTACACCAGCTTCTTGGCCACCTTAGGCGGCGGCATGCGGATGGCAAGTAATGGGTGATTTGCCCATCGGACATGGACCATGGCTGGTCGGTTTGTTAAGCGACGGGATTAACGCAAAAAAACATAAAAAAAACCTGCGACTTGAAAACCTCCTCCTTTTTGAAATCGGTTAAAAATAGCACTAGGAAGTAAGAAAGTAGCGCCTGTTACATAAAAGGTGGAGATAAAAAGGATGATTTTTAATAATCTTTTCTGGTCTGTAAAGTGTAACGTTTTTTTCACTTTTAATACTGGAACTTTTTTTTTGCCTGTATACCAAATACACACATCAAAAGTGTCTAGGGATCAAGCATTTTTATGCGGATTTCTTGAGATTGAGATGTGGCTTTGTAATAAATTTATGATTTTATAAATTTATATGGACCCTTTTTGGTGCATTTCATAATTTGAATCAGGAACTGTAAATCAAATTCGAGTAAAAGATGAAAATCAGCTGTCAATATTTTCCCTATAAAACATACAACGCATTGAAGACATTATTAGTGCTACTGTTTCCCTACTACTGATTAAAACCAACCTTATTATGGAGCGGCGACGTCATTTAAGCAGGGAAGAAATGCTCAGAGCCGTGGGAATGATAGAAGCTGGTTCCCGGCAACGTACTGTGGCTTTAGCTCTGAATACAAGTCAGAGTGTTATCAGTCGACTTTGGACACGTTACCGAAGCACTGGTACCGTGGCTGAGCGCCATGGAGGACGGTATCGCTGCACCACACGGAGACAAGACCGATACATTCAAATCTTAACTCGAAGAGCTCCAACAATAACCGCCATGATGTTAGCCGTGAGGCTTCATCACTCTTCAGGGAACTTAATTAGCGACCAAACAGTCAGAAACCGCTTGCATGAAGTGAACCTTCATTCCCGAAGACCGCTACGGGTACCACCTATAGCAATGCACAATCGTAGGATTCGATATCAATGGGCTCTTGAACACAGAAATTGGGCATAAGAACAATGGCGTTTCGTGTGCTTTTCTGATGAGTCTCGTTTTGGTATGAGACCGGATACAAGACGTATACGACACTGGAGAACCCCTGGACGCCAACAGCGATTAAAATCCTGCCAGGAAGTCCATCCTTATAGTGGTGGAACCATCATGGTATGGGCGGGTATTTGGATCGGCGGAAGAACTGAGTTGATTTGGATCAGAGGCAACCTCAACGCTCAAATTTATGCTGAGACGATTGTATCAGACGTCATCGTTCCTCTACAAGTGCAAATCAGTCCCTTATTTCAGTTAATGCATGATAATGCACGACCGCACACCGCAAGAGTTGTAAGACAGACTCTCGCCGCAGCTAACATCAATGTCCTGCCCTGGCCTGCTCAGTCGCCAGACTTGAACCCGATTGAGCATGCATGGGATATGCTACAGAGAAGAGCTCTGCCGAATATGGAGGGTATCCAGTCGCAAGAAGACCTTTTTTTGTTGTTGCAACGAACATGGGCGGCCATTCCACAGCGTGATTTGGATGAACTCATTTTGAGTATGCCAAACCGATGTTCTTGTGTTGTTAGTGTTCGCGGTAGAAACACGGATTATTAATTGTTTAACTTACCCAATAAAATTTTAAAGAAAACTGTTATTTCAGTCTTTTTTTCGAACTTTAATGTTAGTGGTTCAAATGTCAAAAATCCCTTTATTAGGAAAATGGCAAATTTCTTTATGAATGCAAAGGTGACTTGGTTTATCGTTACTGTGACAAACGATAACACTTTATTTGATGAATCCTTAAAGAACATTTTAATTAATATCAATCAGGAGAAAAGTTATTGCAAAAATATATGTTGATCCCTAGACACTTTTGATGTGTGTAGTTTGTTCGACTGTACCGCTCAGAGGACTCGGACACTTAAAAAGCCAATCACGAGATGGACCCGATGCAATATGCACGTAAGCTATTAACTGGGCGCAGCAATACTGCCCTTATTGCCCGTTCGAGCTCTTTGCAATGAACCGCCTTTTTTAATACCTCTCAATAATTATACAAACACTGGCTATTTACGCGGTTTCAGCCCGCTGCTTGGCTCCGATTGTTTGTAGCTGATTGTGATGTTATAAAGCCTTATAGCCTTCCTCGATAAATTAACTACCGAATACAAAAAAAAGAAACGAACCAGTAAAATACCTCATTTATTGTTTACGGGAAAGTGCAAAAATTCGAGCTCGCTATGCTCGCTCTTGCAAGTCTTGCATTCTTTTTTAATGCAGTACTTTGCACTTTGCAGAACACACTGCTGAACTGGGGTTCTAAAAAGGCCACTAGCAGAATCATAATATAAATATCTCAAGCAGTGAACAGATAATAATTGTATCGCAATCTATACTAAATATCATAAAGCTGAACACTTTGTTTGATTGAACGCGCTTGTCTCAGGAAACAGGTTTGAATCCAAAAAATATTTTTGTGTTGTATCTAATTCTAAAATGTTTATATTCAATCGTCTATCACGCTACGACCAATAGGATTCGAGCAGCGGTGGTAAAACCGCGGGAAACAGTTCATAAAATGATTCTGCTAAAGTGGCCATTTTGACCCCAGTTACATGATTGCAACTGCGTTGACAACTATTAAAAGTTGAATCGCGATTGCTTCCTCAAAATTATCCATTGGTTTTGATTGAAAGCTTGCGTCGCTCAGGCTCTCACAACACAATCGGCCAATCACAGCTAAAGCCAATAATTTGATGACAGGCCGCATGCGGTTACAAAAGCGAACAATTTGAGCCAGATTTCGTTATTCAAAATTAAAGTGTGGTTCGAAAAACTTTTATATTACATGACTGTATATACCTCAAAAATTTGTCATGCTCGGTTCTGAACCTGGATGCATGGAACTTAGTTCTCGGGACCGTCTTTATAGATAACGACTGTCCTGTAACGCAAAGGGCAACTGAAAGTACAGGGTGGATTAATAGGCAATGGACTAATCTGTCAGTAAGGCGTCAAGGTCTTAAATCTGACCTCGTGCGGAAGGTTTTGACCTTCAGCAGGAGGAAAAGATGAATGGATAAGGACTAAGGACTGATATAAAAGAAAAAGAAGTAAATTATACTGTAACAACTCACTCAAAGATGAGTCGTTGCTCTACGAATTTCTCTTATGTTGTGGGTACGTTTACAAATTTAAACTCACATACACAAACACCCAGACAAACTGCCCTGGGATCTGGAGGCGACTGCCCTCCTGCGCGTCTATGAGCGGCGCGTGGAGGCGCGGAGTCGGGACGTATCCCTGATGCCTCGAGAAGTCGAGACGAGGCGGGAAGAGCTCCGGCGCGATCTCAGGGCAGTCTGGAGAGAACGACTATCGCAACCGAGGTACGGGCTAGCCGCAGTCGCGGCTGTAAGACCCCTCTTTGAGGAGTGGCTGGATAGGTCCCACGGCGTCCTCACCTACCGCATGACACAGGTCCTCACCGGACATGGCAGCTTCGGGAGGTACATGTGCATGAAAAAAAAAGGAGGAAACGCCCGGGTGTCACCACTGCGAGGATCGCCCGGAGGACACGGTGGAGCATACGGTGCAGGAATGCCCAGCTTGGGCGGAGCACCGCCGTGTCCTCACCGCGGCGATAGGCGGAGACCTCTCGCGCCCGGCATTGGTTGCGGCCATGCTGCGGGGCGAGACGGAGTGGGAGGCGGTCGCCTCCTTCTGCGAAGCAGTCATGCTCGCGAAGGAGGAGGCGGGCCGCTTGAGGGAGAGGATACCGTCCTCCCTCCGCCCGAGACGCAGTGGTAGACGCCCACGGCGACGGATATCGCGGGACGATCTCCGGCCACCGTAGGCGCGGGCATGCGGGCGGCGAGTAAAGGGCAACTCGCTGCCCGACCAAGGACCATGCCCGGGTCGACGGCGCGTTGTGTCCCACGCGCGACTCAAGGAGCGTCAGCATAGTGACGGGGCCCCCCTATAGAGGGCCACAGTCCTGCCAGGGTTGCGGGACATACGTATACCGCGATTCCGGCACACAAAGGGCTACCGAAGGACACCGTGGATTTTAGTCTGTACAAGTCTGACAGTCCCTCCCGCCCTGCCCGGGGTTGGAGGACTCATTTGATGATTTTACCACGTAAAAAAAAAACAAAACACCCAGACAAATTCTTATCAAAAACCCAATACTTAATACTGCCCGACCAGTCAATCGATCTCGCCACTAGAACAAAGCAGTCCATTCTAATAAACGACCAATCTGAACTTACTGCTTTTACTTGAACTGCCCGTTTCGGTGGTAAAATATAGCAGTTTCACGTGGAACGTGGTCGAAGGACGTGAGAGGGAACTTTCCTCCCTCTTGAGATCCGTGCAATCGTGCTGATGGACCCGTCAACTGTTATGTCCCTCCGACATAGGCCTCCCAGATGATGTAAAGACCGGATAAGGTACTGTAGGTGTTTTGCTGGACTTTGTTCTGTCATTTCTGCTCGCCTGGTAAAATTCAAGGAAGTGATGTATTGATGAAATATACCTACTAGATACTAGGATATGGAAGTAAAAAAGTTGTTTGCACAGAGAAGATTTTTATTCAAGTGAATGACACATTAGTCATTATCAAAAAACACATGTTCGAATATCAATTTGAAATGTTGTTCCAACATAAATATTTCCACATGTTGAATGGCGAATGTTTTTTTTGGGACTACTCAATCTAATTGTTCACGTTAAATTTTAATAAAACTTGCTTTTGTTGATTTATTATTGAGATATCATATACTTAATTATTTAGTCCGATTTTATTATTAAATCCAAGTAAAACCTGTCTGACAAGTTGATATGCCTTCAGATTGTTAGTTTTAACCTCCAAATAACTCTAGGTTTAACTAAATTGACCTACTTGAATGCTCTCTAAATAAAATAAAAAGTAAGACGTACAATGCAGCAATTCGTAAAGGGTCAAGCGGGCAATAAAATAAATAACCATTTGTCTCTTATCCTGATTTATGCCATCTAAGAACACGCAAGAGTGGACTCAAAACTTAAAACCTCGGGCCAGTTATGAGCCATCACATAAAATAAAATATAACGTTTTCTAAACTAACTTTATTTTATGTTACTGCGCAGACGTGTATCTTGAACCGCATCAACTGAGATTTTCTTCAGTATATATCCACTTGTAGTTATATCGCAAAGCATTTTGGTTTGGTTCATATTATTTTATTGCAAAATGTTTTCTTTCTACACGGTGCACTAAAACATGAATAAGTTATTTGTTTCTGTTTTGCTTATAAACTTTCTTGTTGCTCTGTGAGGTTTTAAACCAAAGCCAATAGCCATTAGCTTTTCAAGATTTTTTAGGTTTATTGATCACGATTAGTTTTTGGCGTTGACAATCTTTGTCCCAAACCAGGACTTTCTCTTGTACTGTGCGTTTAAAAAATTGTAGTTTTTGCGAAATTAAAAGAATAGTAAACTAACTTTTATTAAGATCAAGTAAGTAGAAAATTTTATAATGTTCGCGCTTATTTTAAAACCATTTAGACAGAGCGAAGATTTCTATACAATTCCAATTGCTGAAAAGGTAACGTCAATATTAATAAAGAAGTGTGGAAGGGAAGATAATTATACAGCGCTAGCCCTAAACGAACAGAAAGGGTACTTATCGACTTTCGTATAATTTTAAAAAAGCCTCCGAATTTCCAATTGCTTCAACATCATCATCTTTTTTTACTTGATTCAATATTATCAAATGAGTCCGGCGCCCTGTGGAGCCAAAGGGACTGTCAGTCAGTCTAGTACTGACTAAGTACACGGTGTCCCTTCAATAGCCCTTTAGGTTACAGGGTCAACAGTTATCCGTAAAAAGTCTCGCGACCCCGTTTCATCTTACAGTTTTGACCGAAACAAAAATAATAAATAAAATAAAAATTAAAAAAAAAAAAACGAAAAACCCGACTGCGTAAAAAAAAACTAAAAAGAAAGAAACAAGCCCAGTAGTTTAGAATTCACTCATTCACACTCACAGTCGGGGCCCATTCAAATTATACCAATCAAATCTTCCCAAGGGGAAAAACATAACCCTCCTGGCGCAGTCGGGTAAAAATGGTTCCAATTATTTCAACTTACAATTGCGCACCAGATACCTAGGCTACAGACCAATACAATATTCCAATACCACAAATAAACCCACTTGACTAGCATCCCACTAATTACTATACAACATCAGTAGAGTGGCTACCAGAGCACTACAATGGTTCGTGTCTCATTCACTGGCGCACGGAATGAAAAACCGCAGAGTGAATGGGAACAAGAGCGAAATTCTGAATGGGCCAATCACGGTGATTGATTTTATTTTATACTTCGCGTTGAATAAATTGAAGTATTTTTGCCGCAGACTTTGTAGGTATTTTTTTTTCAAGTTGTGATGTATTTTCTGCTGGCTTTAATTATGTTTTTTTCTGTCTCTTCTCTTCAAAGTTAGATTAAACAAGCTTCTTCTGGGTAGGTAATCTCTCTCCATCGTGGACCAACTTTCGCCCCAGGCCAATACCCAATACTAATGTCAAGAATAAACCCGTTATAAGTAATTATGTAAAAAAAATGCACTGGCAAACACAGTTATAAATATATGGCATTGACGTACGTCAAAATGCGGTGGCAATCTACTGAAATATTTATAATTTTCAAAGTAAAATAATAATCTTATTTATTCAGATATTAAAATAAATATTGGTTTTCATGCCAAATCCTGACCTGTGTTTTTGACGGTTGCTTGTGATTGCACACCATTAAGATAAGAATGGCAGGATTGGCAAATTCGTTAATAGCAGATAAAAATCAGGATCAAGATTGAAGCCGAGATCCAATAATTTTTGGTAACATCGATATCGGCCCATGCCAAAGTTAAACTTTTAAATGAACTACGCCTATACCCCATCTTCTTTCAACAGCATCCAAGTAGTGCTGCAATTTTCTAGCGACAAAACTTAATAAGATTTTCCGAGAAGCAAATTGAATCCGGAACCTCAAGTTCAATCTGAGCCGTGACAACAAAAGCAATGGAGTGGTTAAGATTGTAATTAAATCTTAATAGCTTTTAATCTCGTTAGTTTCATTGTATACTGTATACATAATTATAATCCTTAGTCAGGTCCCTCGCATCCGGCTCGAAGGACCAATAAAATTAGTTTTTTATATAAAACTTAGAATTAACTTGATGTTAACCCATTAAAGACTAGCGTTGCCATATGGCAACGTGAGTGATCCATTTCATTTACAGATTATATATCAAAAACTAACAACCTCAGCTATGCTTCTGTGATGACAATGTAAAGTTAGATATCCAAGTCACAGATAAGAAACGATTTGTGGTAATTTCTTGTTCTAGTTTGTGGGTAGTTGTTGATTTATTTATTGGTAGTCAGAAATTTAGCAGAAATGGAGCACAAAAAAACAAAAGTTTCATTTATTTCTATATCGCGTAGTTTTTTATTTTTTCTTTGTCTAATAAATGTTCAGATACATCTCAAGTTTACAATAACACTATATGGTTTATAATTTTTATGCATATTTGACGTCACGGAAGTTTTTTTGTATGTTGCCATATGGCAACGCTAGGTCTATAAAGGTACATTTTTCATGAAAGTGATAATTTATCTTTTTAGATTGAAGTTACATAAAATTGTAGATTTATTGGAACAAAAACTTGATGATGATTTGCAAAATACATATATTGAGCCGAATGAAGTGAGTCCAAGCCTGCGACTTCTGATTCACTTGAAAGAAATAGTTTTTGGAGGAACAGGCACGCTTCACCAGAACAGATTGCCAAAAGAATGCCCAATTACAAAGGTTGGATCTATGAAGAAAATGCAAGAGGGTCATACGAATATGGGAGGGACAGACCGCATGGACCCTCATGTAAATAATTACAGGATTGTAATTCAAGGCAAAAAAATGGTTTTGGACTACTTTTATGTCATCATCATCCGAAGACGTCCACTGCTGAACATAGGCCTCCCCCTTAGACCGCCACGACGGACGACAATTCGCCACTTGCATCCATCCGTTGACGACATCGTGAGGGTCGCCCTCACGATGTCGTCGGTCCACCTAGTAGGAGGCCTGCCTACGCTGCGCCTTCCGGTCCGTGGTCGCCACTCGAGCACTTTTCTTCCCCATCGGTGGTCAGTTCTACGAGCGATGTGGCCTGCCCATTGCCACTTCAACTTGCAAATTTTATGAGCTGTGTCGGTGACTCTGGTTCTTCGCCGAATATCCATGTTCCGGATTTTATCCCGCAAAGAAACTCCGAGCATAGCTCTTTCCATTGCTCGTTGAGTGACTCTCAGTCTCTCTAAAAGGCCAGCAGTCAAAGACCTACTTTTATGTGGCTAGTAGGTATTATTATAAACAATGTCTGGATCCTGGTGTGCAAATCAGGAAAGGATATTGAGCAGCTGGTCTAAATCTGGAGGTCGAGCATAAACCTCGAGATGTGGATGTAGGGTTTTGGAAGGAGTTAGATATGACGGAGCAAATCATTTTCCAAAATCAGTAGAAAAATGTGTTGGAGCTGACTGTAAAAGTGTATGACGAGTTACCTATATATTCAAAAAGTGACGTTGGTTTAGGTAGGTATTAAATGTTTTGAAAATTATAATTCTAAGTACCTAGTAATTTCCTGGTGTATTTTCATAAATATATTATTATACTAAATAAATAAAATGAATATTCAAAAGCTTATATATTTTTGAATCGGTAAAATATTGTACCTAGTTTGACCTAGCGTTGCCATATGGCAACAGTCTAAAACTCAATATTGGGAGATTACGTTTTTTTTTTAGTTAATATAGTATTATCTGGTCAACATTTAACTAAAATATAACGTGAAAACAAAAAAAAATGAGTTTCGAAAACTCAGTCCCTAATGGGTTAATAAATGTTATGTACTGCAGCGTTTGTCATAGCAATGTAGTCTTATAGGCACTATTAAAAAACTAAACAAAGACATTAGTTTCAATAACATAAGTGTTTCCTACATAAAGCCTTTGTAATGTTGTCAATGAATTCATTAAAATTAATATTCTATTCACATTATGAAAATTCCATTTAGGCTTGATGAAGTGTTGACTGTGTTATTTATTACCTTCATTAAAAAAAAAAAACTAAGCCCCGATGTTCCGTCGTTGTGGGCTTCCGTTCCGTCCGTCAGTACCTATTTGAGAAGCGGGGGTGGTGCACGCCCTTCGCTCCAAAGTTTCCCGCCAAAATGTACGCGAGAGGTACGTTCGCTAGGAAAATTATGAGAAGCACTGTTTTATATTTATTTTTGAAAATGAATGTCTGTGATAAATATGATCACTTAGTAAAATGGGTAGTAATGGGGTTTTACAGTTGTTTTTTATTCGTCAATAACATTTTTTTTTTTTTTTTGTTTCAGTTGTAACGTTGGTGCTTATTCTCGCTTACATAGAATGTATTCAAAGTTTTGGTAAGTTTTTCTTTTATATATTTTTTTTAAACTTTTGCTTATCTCAACATATTTAACAGTCAAAATAATACCTACTGCTTGAATTAAGTAGATAAATTGTCGAGCTATTTTTTATCAAATATTCACCAAAACTTTGTTAAAGTTTGCCGTTATAGATAAATGGGATGTATGCGTATTTTTTTTATCTACTCTTATATTTTAATGTGTATTCAAACAAATTATAATAAGATAAGAAAAAACTAAAAAGTTAAAACACGAAGTTAAAACATAATTTATTGGACTCTGAAACAAAGTGTCATCTAAAATTTAAGGGGATAGGTCAGTAAAAATACGCTTTTTATTTTTTACTTTTCTTCGTACGTATATGGACTACAGATCTTAAAACTTGGAATATAGTAATTGACTATATGATATAAATTCTCACAAAGTTGAAAACACGATTCATTGAAATTTTCTCGATACAAAAAAAATGCAAAGTTAGGTCTATATTTTTTCTTTTTTGGACTTTATGGCATAACTACTATGAGTTATGGAAAAGATGTTACTTTAAATTGTAGAGAATACCACTATCTAAATTCTGTAAAGACAGTTTTTCAATTAATAACAATTTTAATTCATAAAAAGACGTCAATATGTTTGGGCACATACGCCGTTTTATTCTGAGCACACATTCACTATCGTCCTCTCATCTTTTGCCTTTTACAAGTAGTGTCATCACTTTCGTTCCTTGACGAATCAGTCAGCCAGCGTGGCTCTTACAGGCTAGACCTGTGACACTTTTTTTCAGATCGCGGCTGTCAGATTTTCGTAATAATAAAATTGGTAATGGATAAAAAGATCGAGAAAATACAAACGAATGATACGTAGGCTTTATATTATTCAAAACTATGTTTCGATGTGTTCAATGGGACGTGATTGTAAACGGACATGACTGTAAATAAGTCACGTAAACTTTCTTTTTTCAATAACAAATTATTTTCATTAATAAATCAAGAATAAAATAAACCAAACTTACTGAAAATCATCGCAGGAAATTCCTGACGACCCTTACAGAGCAAACAAGGGAAATGTTTGAATACGTATGATTCTATACATTACGAATTGTTCCTATCAATATAATAAATTACTCACAGTGATATTATATCAATGCTATCGTGATATCGTACTATTGTTGTCGGATGGTTCCTCTGTGTCCATCCTCCTCCCATCTAATATTTATGCATCTAAATACAATTTCACATGAACTAATGATAAATGCACTATCTTGCAGTCAACAATTTGAGATTGTATGTAACTGAAAACAACTTCTAATCGTATCAAACTGCGATATAGGATAAGAAGCACTTCACTTTTATTATTATTTATTTAGTTTCGTCACAGATTTTAACAATTTCGAAGAAACAGGAATAAAATAAATTAAATGAAAACTGCTATTGTCATTTTGAATACTTCAAAATTACTTGTCAACTACAAATAAGGCATAGCACCCACCACCCTGAGGCGCAATGTTGAACCGACCATTTGGGCGTTTAAAACCGGTTTTTTGAACCAATTCCAAATGGTCCACATTACATGATTTAAATATCGCCTATAGTATAATGCTGCGACTATGATGAAAAATCGGTGGTCATTGCTGTCTCACCGTGTGTTCGGTACAAGTTGCTTCTCGCTCTATTGATTGCTTTGGAGTATAAAAGATCAGTACTGGGCTCATGCTTTTGGAGTCGATAGATAATATCTATCGACTCCAAAAGATCATTTATCAGAAAAGATATTAAAACCTTGTCCCAAAAAAATACTGTGGATAAGATATTATAGAATGAAGATTTATTTATAAAGAGGTTCTGACATTAAACTGTTCTACTAAACCTGTACCTCATATGAGTAAAAAACTACTAAATCCACGCCGCTGCTCGACTAATGTCCATTTTACGCGGCGCTTGTGTCTGTCATTACATCGAAATGCATCAAAAATTAATACAAACACCAGATGGTGGAGGACAGGGCGTCAAGCATCCTTAGCTTTCCACTCTCGAACATATAAAGATATCACGCAACCAGCTTTGTGATAGTAAAAGGAGCGTGTGTTTGGGGCTTTATTTAGTGTGTTAAAATAATCGAATGAGTCCTCCTACCCAGAGCAGGGCGGGAGGGACTGTCAGACTTGGAATACTTACTAAAATCTACGATTTATTTCAATAGCCCTTTACGTTCTGGGGTCACGGTATTGTATTCGTTTGTCCGCGACCCAGGTAGGCCCTCTAAGGGGGAGCCCCGTTATTGTGCTGTCACATTTTCCGGCGCGCGTGGAACACAACGCTCACGCCCATACCCGTGCGCGCGTGTGTTTGGGGCTTAACGATAATTGGGTATTGTCACTTTCGTAAGGTATGCCAATTATCATTAATTTTCTACCAAAATAGTAGTTTTGTTCGTAATCTCGGGACATCAAAATGTTATAAAATAAATTTAAGACTGTGAATGATAAAAATATTCACAAAATATTAATCCACATCAATAAAGATTTCTATCATTTTGTTTTGGTAAATGTTTCGACATCCTTATATTAAAATATTTCTACTAGAGTAATACATGTATTTTGCGTAAAGGGAACACTTTATGAAATGTCGAAGTTGACGAAATGAAATACATAAAACTTTGGATTGCGTTAATTTTGCGATACTAGCGCCTGCTGGTGGCGGTGCGTGGCAACTTTTCCGACTCATCAAACGATGCTTTCGCTTTGCCGTACGCCGTTAATTCGAAAGTGAGATTTTTGTTTGATTATTAAACTGATTTTGGTATTTATATGAATAGATGGGAGCTTGAAGTATGTATTTTCATATATCTCAAAAGGAGTATAAGAATATGAAAGCTATTGTCTACTTATAATTTGTACGAAACGAAATATCCAGTTTGTTACTCAATTACGTGGAATTCAGACGAAAGTTAAATCGGCTGAACGGATCGGGATGAATGGCATTTGACAAAAAAAATATTAGTACGTCAGATAGACGTACTTTTTTCTTATGATATGTAAGCTGAAATTGACGAAGATAAGACCTTTTTAATATTATCAAAACTTCAAAAGCAAGTACAGTTTATGCTTGCTTCTCACATCACTCGAACTTAAATGAGTTACATCTTTGTAAATATGTATTGATTTAAACAAATAAAAAAGGTATCCATTATTTTTCAAAACTCTAGCTGAAAAAAATATATATAAACATCCGAATTGAGAACCTCCTCCTTTTGGAAGTCGGTTAAAAACTAATTAAATTAGCAATTTATTGATAGTGACAACATCCATGTAAAACATACATCTTTCATCATCATTCATTTATAGTACCTTCCCGTTAGCTAATTTTCGACATACACGCGGGCTCGCTGTCAACGTCATATATTATAAATTATTTAAATCACACATAATTTCCAGACGATGTCGTGCGACAGGTCAAAAGATATACCTTTTAACATCCGCCGTTGAAGCCACCCAACCGTTCTGACTTTATTTCCGAACGATTAGTCCCACTCCGTACGATTTCGAACGAAGAAGCAGCACGCGAATAAATCTCACTTTGATATCGAATTTATCACGAGATTTCAGATTTTTACGTCTCATTGAATTTTTCACCTTTGATGGAGTAAGTTCGAGATATTATACAGGATGTTTGAAACGGGGCACGAGAATTTTCTTTGGGTTTAATTTATTGGTCGTAACTAGTAGGACTTCTTATTTGTTGAAACTATTTCTCCCGCGTGACGGTAATTCAGATATTATTTGCTTCAAATGTCAGCACTATAATTATAATTTTTGTTCCGGAAATTGTAGATCTTATCTGCTGCCCAAATCTAAATTTTTGTTTTTCTTTTTAATTTTATCTCTACACTTCAGTTTATGGTAGGAATTACTTCAGTTTATGAGAGCGTTTACAAACATTTAAATCCGGAACAACTACTATTGTAGTTCATACAAATATTTGTTCCGTACGGGAATCGAACTCTTGTGGTACACACTGCAGCAGTCGATCTCTCAGATAATGCACTTTATTATGCATAGCCTTTGCGCCAACCTTACCGTCACGTCAGTTTTATAATATGTCAGTGTTAGCAAATATTCGACACTCCAAATTCACACAAAAATGTTCCGGTCCGTATACAAACACCCTGTATATAAATATCGTGATTAAAGATTGATTTATCAAAAACTGTTCTGAATTTAAGTGAAAGTAATTGACTTTGACAACTTGTTCAATATTAATAAATAATAGTTCAAAATGTAATTGTAGTTGTTTTGATTAGGTATTTTCTAACTTTTCAAATCTCTTTTATGCTTTGAAACTTCGTCAATTATTTATTCACAAGTTTTTTTTAATATTTTCTTACGCTGTTTTTAAGATTTAACATAAAACATTGAAAATAATTTATATGAAACACGCTGATTATCGGGTCTAAATCTATTTACCAATTGAAGCTTGTACAGCCTGGAATAGGGTATTTGACTGAAAAAATCTAATCTTCAAGATTATCAATTAAAATATTTAATAGGTACCTTCGTATTTTTCTTTTGTTACATAAACCAAAATTTACGAGATATGACACTTTTAAAATTGCCTATACGTCACAAGTCTGTGCTGATTACGCTTGCGAAAAATTCGAGGATTTTATTCCTCGAATTTTCTAATAAAAACTCGATTTTTTTCGTTATATCTTTGTAAATATGCAATTAATTCAACCAAGGAAAAATACGTGTCCATTATTTTTCAAAACTTACTGGCGGACTGATCAAATTTTCAATTTATGTATGCTGCAAACATGCCCATTGTGTACACACGTCAAATTAGAATATTCCAACACTGAATAGTGAATACGTAATCATAACTCTCAATAATTTAATTGTAGCGTGAACCCCTCGTCAGCGACATAGTATCGACACACGGGTTGAATTTTAACAAGTTTCGGACTATATGGGACTGTGTCATTAGCCAGTAATTGTTTATTAAAGTTGTATATTGTTTGATAGATTCAAGGCTTTGTAATTGTTGTTTGTAAGTTTCTTATTATTCGATAAATAGGTTATGTTAGACTGTTTGAGGTTTTCTTAAGGCGAACGCTATACGTCGATAAATGTTGTGATAATTATCACGATATTTATTAACATACTTGATACAGAAATGTAATACCTATAAAATAATTCTGATCCGCCACTATCATGTCAATAGGCGCGTACACACAGAGCAAGCAGCCTCGGGAGTAGAGTTACCATTGTAAATGGAGGGATGCCTGTCTGTGGTACCTAAAATTAATGAAGAAGGATATTTTAAAATCTTCACAAGACGTTGCATGTTTGTAATTTTCCAGTGTTATTCGTTCACGGGCGCGAAATTTAAAAATACCTGTCTCAGACCAATACCGGCCGCACCCCTGTATAAATGCGGCAAACGCATTGACAGCATATGGTAACCCTACGCGAAGCAGTCTCCTCGCGCGGCAAATGCCTCGCGAGCCTTAAATATTGTGATCTGACAGTTTATAATGACCGATCACAATAATTATGTACCTATCTTACGCGTAGTAAGGCGAATGCCCTTTTTAAAATTACTGAATTTATTTGCTCCTCTATTCTAATTCCATTTTAACTGTTCATGTATGATAAGTTTATGTAGCAATTAAAAAAACCACTCAATTTTGGCTAGGTGTATGTGTTGATAAATTAAAATATCAGTCTGTAGTTTTTCTTCAAGTGCTTTTCCAACAACTGAATTTTGGTCACCAACCCCAAAGTTTACTGACCGTAGATTTTATATAGCCTTCATGGCTATATAAAATCTACGGTCAGTAAATGTGAAGTCAAATTTCAGGGTACCTGTTATCACACGGTTACCAAAATATCAAAAATCAAAATTATACGTTTTTGCAAGAAAGGTAAAGCTATAATAACCCGAAATGCAGTACTTAAAGTGTACACATGTAAGTTATAAGCTATGTAACTGCTAGCACCAACGAATTTTCTCTTACAAAACTGATAAACTAACAACAAGTCTCCTCCATACTTGTTACCAAGAAAAAGGATCAGGAAAAATCCCGAGGAACACTATGTAAATGACTGCTTTATCATAAACCTTGATGTCCAAGACTTACGACTGCTTACAGCTCTCCATTCCCACGGCGAGGACACTGACAAAGTTTTAAGTCGAAGTGAGGGTATCTTGAATAATTTAGCAGTTGTGTACTTAGACAAAGTTGTAACTTATGGTAACTTATGTTAGTATGGCGACGGCAACTCTTTATCGCGAAGATTCTTGACTCACAATGCTGTTTGGAGATTTTTGTTCTTTTTAAAGCGAATGGTTGAAAATTTGAAGACGTGGTTTCGTAAAAAAATCTGTTCTTTTTTTACTTTTTGTTTGTCAATGCGGGCAGTATTTCTTTTAATTACAACCAATATGAGGTTTAATTTCTAAACGTTAGCTACAAACGTTGTCACTTAGGTAGATATAGCCCAAAGTATGGAGCTCTGCCCCAGACACACCCATCTTATCTATGTCGTTAGGCGATCTAGATTTTACTCTGAATGTCTTATGAACTGATATTTTAAAAGTACTACTAAAGAGTTTTTGCTGATATACTTACATTTGCATTCTGGTCTTTAGTGGGGCAGAACTCCGTAATAATTTAGGCATCGCCGTCGTCTTTTGTAACTTACATTAAAAGGACCATTCCTCACTGCTCATGGAGTATATATATATTAAACAAAAGAAAGATTCACATAAAACTTCCGACAACTTCATGAATTTTATCATCACCAACTACTTTTTCCTGTGTTTAAACTTTTAAAGTGTGACCACTTAAAATAATACCGGCTTTCTTACCGAGATTGAAGCAAAGTTCTCAAAGTAAAGAGTTTGTACAGCCATGGTATTGTGACGTCATTGTCCGCATTATTAAATCTGCAAGGAGGTTCTAATCGTTGTTCAGAAGATTTTTTAGCTTGTGGGTTGGTTTATTTTATAGTTATGAGAGACTAGTTTTTGCACGGCGGTTCGCTCAAGTTTTTTGTTGGAAATCTCCATTCGATCATTTAAAAATAAGTAATGGGGTTTATTTTCTAAGCAAGATGTCCTGACCCTGGAACGTAAAGACTAATATTAAGAGAACTCAGTAAGTTAAAAAAATAGTATTCATAGTAGTAAATTAAAAAAAAAACAATTAATAAATGAAATAAATAAAGTCTCAATTTCAAAACGACTGGAAGTTTCTAGTTAACTTATCATAATAGCTTGAGGAAAACTTTGAAGAAAGGGTTGAAAATTACAGGGTGTTTTGGTAACGACCTCAAATTGTTCAGTGTCGACAACAAACTAATAATTTTAACCTCTTTTACGTAGTTAGCCATACTTATAGTTAAGTACTCAGCTATAAATATTGTTTTGGATACGAGTATTTTCATTTAAATACCGGCTCTATTAAAAGACTTTTCTTGTATAATGTAGCAAGAACATTCAATTTGGCTATTAACCCGGCGCCAATGACGTGAAAATAATTACGGCGACGATGACACCGGGTCATGGTGACCCGGTTTTTAGGGTTCCGTAGTCAACAAGGAACCCTTATAGTTTCGCCATGTCCGTCCGTCCGTCCGTCCGTCCGTCCGTCTGTCCGCAGTTTCGCTCAGAGACGCACAGTACTAGAGAGCTGTAATTTGGTGTAAATATGCGGATTTGTTGTGCCGAAAAAGTGGTAAAATAAAATCTCGTAAAATATTTTTTTTTAGGGTACCTCCTGAACTTACACGTAAAGTGAGGATTTTTTTTTTCTCGCGTACCCCTTAGTGTGGGGTATCTTTAAATAGGCCTTTAAAAAATAATGATAGTTTCCATTAACAGTTTGTTGATAAAAAAATACGTTTGTGAAATATTAAGCTTTAAAGTGCTAAATTTTGTTCGATTCGAGTGTCCCCCCCCTCTACCAGCTAAACGGTTATGTTTGGGGATGTGAAAAAATCAGGGACCGTACAACCCCGAATATAAGTTAATTCCTTCGAAAGTGTTACATGTTATATGGCTACAGTCAATAAAAGTGTTACCTCTTGGTAGTGGTAGCCTTTTCAAAACCCTAACGTTAGGGTAACCCTTTCAATAAGTTAACTAGTTCAAGATGTTACCGGCTCTTGTATGATTTCCAATTGAAGTAGATAACCCTTTAAAAGGGTTTGTTGGGGTAATCAAAGGGTTTTAAATAAAATAATTTAAAATTACGTTGGAGTGTAGAAATAGGTTGGCCTTGGAAGTTCGGATCGGAATCATGATAGAATCGTTGATAAGTGTTTCTTACTCGTTTTGACAGGACGGGCGGCGCTTTCTTTTTAACCGACTTAAAAAAGAAGGAGGTTGTCAATTCGACGGTATATTTTTTGTGTTTGTTACGCGATGAGAAGATTGTTGAGTTGAAGGATGAATTGAGCAAAATGCTCTGGAACATATTGAGATTAGTGATGGGTTTTTATCCGGATAAATACTCAAAATGGATAAATACTCAATAAATATCCATTTTTACTCGAGTTTTTATCCAAAACAGTGGATAAATACTACTTACAGTGTAAGTTACATTGTTCATCGTAAATTTTGTTATTTTACAAGAATAAATATTGAAATACATGAAAATCTGTAAATATAGATTTGTAACGTACTTTTTTAATCACTTTAATAATGACAATTAACTATACCTAAGCGTTGAAAAAAGGAGGAAATATTCACTATATAATTCGTTGTTTTCTTTTTTTTCAGTTTTTCAATCAACACTTTAAATAAAACATAATTTTCAGTTTCTAATTAATTAAAAAGTAGGACTGACGCGGACACACGACCGCACATTTGTCTGATCAAATCTAACCGAGTCTAACTGAGTGTAACCGTCAGACTGACACAGATTCTGATGGAGTCTGACTCCGAGTCTGAGTCTGAGCGAACCTAATACCGACTATGACTGAGTCTTACCGAGTCTGACGGAGTCTTAACGAGCATGACTCCGAGTTGGAACAAGTTTGACCGAGTCTTATAAAGTCTTACCGAGTCTTACGGAGTCTTAGCGAGTATGATTTCGAGTCTGACCGAGTGTGGCTGAGTCCGACCGATTCTTACTGAGTCTTAGCGAGTATGTTTTCGTGTCTGAACGAGTCTGACTGACTCTGACCGATTCTTACTGAGTCTGAACGAGTCTTACGGAGTCTTAACGAGCATGACTCCGAGTTCGAAACAAGTCTGACCGAGTCTTATAAAGTCTTACAGAGTCTTACGGAGTCTTAGCGAGTATGATTTCGAGTCTGACCGAGTGTGGCTGAGTCCGACCGATTCTTACTGAGTCTTAGCGAGTATGTTTTCGTGTCTGAACGAGTCTGACTGACTCTGACCGATTCTTACTGAGTCTGAACGAGTCTTACGGAGTCCTAACGAGCATGACTCCGATTTCGAACAAGTCTGACCGATTCTTATAGAGTCTTACCGAGTCTTACGGAGTCGTAGCGAGTATGATTTCGAGTCTGACCGAGTGTGGCTGAGTCCGACCGATTCTTACTGAGTCTTAGCGAGTATGTTTTCGTGTCTGAACGAGTCTGACTGACTCTGACCGATTCTTACTGAGTCTGAACGAGTCTTACGGAGTCCTAACGAGCATGACTCCGAGTTCGAACAAGTCTGACCGATTCTTATAGAGTCTTACCGAGTCTTACGGAGTCGTAGCGAGTATGATTTCGAGTCTGAACGTGTCTGACTGACTCTGACTGATTCTTACTGAGTCTGACCGAGTCTTACGGAGTCTTAACGAGTATGATTCCGAGTCTGACCGAGTTTTACCAAGTCTGACTCCGATCCCGACTAAGTCTGACCGATTCTTACAGAGTCTTACCGAGTCTTACCAAGTCCGACCGTGTCTTATCGAGTCTTACGGAGTCTTAGTGAGTATGATTTCGAGTCTGACCGAGTGTGACTGAGACCGATCGATTCTTACCAAGTCTTAGCGAGTATATTTTCGTGTCTGAACGAGTCTGACTGACTCTGACCGATTCTTACTGAGTCTGACCGAGTCTTACGGAGTGTTAACGAGTATGATTCCGAGTCTGACCGAGTTTTACCAAGACTGACTCCGATCCTGACTAAGTCTGACCGATTCTTATAGTCTGACCGAGTCTTACCAAGTCCGACCGTGTCTTATCGAGTCTTACGGAGTCTTAGTGAGTATAATTCCGAGTCTGACTGAGTCCTACCAAGGCTGACCGAATCTGATTCCGAATCTGACTGAGTCTAACCGAGTCTTACCGAATCTTAGAATTTTACCGAGTCTTACTAAGTCTGACCGAGTCTTACCGAGTCTTACCGAGTCTGCCCGAGTATGACTGAGTCTAACCAAGTCTTAAGGTAGAAAATATATTTATTTTACAGTCAAACATGTCATCGGCGCAGCAGACAACGCCGATACCATGGAGGATTGTACCACGTAGCGATCGGTCAAGCAGAAACAGTGTGCCAGGTTCCAAACGCGAAGGTGCACCGTAGATGGTTTGAATTCGAATCTTCGTAATAGCGGAGCGCTTCCTTAATTTAACTTTAGGGCAAAGTCTGGAAGACGTTCATCATGACGAGAGACACTACCAAGATGTCCTCACCCGGAACGATTGCTTCCTCCAAAGTCCTTTTTTTAACGAGGATAAACTGTCAAATGAGTCGTCCAGACTTAAATTCACGGTGTATCTTCAATAGCCATTTACGTTTCAAGGTCACTGTTACCTGTTTAGACAGTCTCGCGACCCCGCCAGACGTTTGACCCATCATGGGGGCCTCGTCAGTCAGTCAAATCACTCACATGCACGTTTAGCAGAAGCCAAACAGGATATCTACCAGGCCCGAAGCCACCTAACAAGCCGATTCCTATCGGGTTGCCTTTCGAAATATAGCAAATACTAGCATCTATTATTTTCATTTATCATAAACAAAATATGAAAAGAACAATCAAAAAAATAAATAAACGCCTACCATTTTTTTTCCGCGCAATCAATTTCAACTCGCGCCAAACAGACAAAGATTGTAAGCCGCAAGGCGAATCCGGAATTCAGTTCATAAAATTCACAGTTTCTCTTGTAGCGATCGTGAGCTTGAGGCCACATAACACCGCTAGTTTAAGAACGCTCAGAAGCCGAATATTACCGGCTTATGATAAGGATAGAAATATGAAATGCGTACGCCAGAACGAGACGGAATGCTACTGGACTTCGTAATTCGTTTAGATAGTATTCTTTGGATGACAGATTCACATTAGTTTTGGTTCGTGCTTATTTTTTTTGCATTTATTGTTTTCACCTGTCCATTTGCATTTGATTTGATATTATTGTTGAAAGGGGTTTGAAGATTTTACTATGGAGCGTGGCATACCTACTGCCGCCATTTTGATTTTTTTTCAAAATCGCGGCCAGCCATGAAACCTTTATAAATCGATAGCTGACATCAATAACAACAAAAAATATTAAGACACCAACCCTCGTAAAGTTTCAGGTTTCTGAGATATAAAGTGTTAAAGTTGACCACATTAATTCGGAATAACAAAGAAAAACGTAGAATGTGCCAGCTATTTCTCTTCCCGGGCAGACCGTAGGTAAAAGTCGATAGCGGGATATGGCAAAATGTAAGATCCATAGCCCCTAAGCTTAAAACTCTTTCAATGGGCAGCAGCGTTGGAAGACTAATAAGCTGAAAAAAATGCGCTCGTCAATCCGCCTGCCAAGCGTGGCGAGTATGGCAATAACCATCCAATGGATAATCCTTAGGTGAGGCCTTAGTCCAGTAGTGGACTTCCTACGGCTGTTATGATGATGATGATGAATTGATAATGATATTAAAACTAGGTACCTATCATGCCTCATGATGTTTCTACTTACTGTGGCCATCACAGCAATATTATCTGGATAGAAGCAATTTATGTTCTTTGATTTGTATCGAGACGAGCGTCTCATATTTTGCATGGATATTTGGATGTTACAACTGTACAGCTGTAATTTAGTATACAAACTTCGGCATAGTCGTCCATTTAGGCACAATTAGGCATTTTTTTACTTTTTGTATTACGTCTGACTGCGAGAATAATCGAGCGCAGACTCGTTAAAAGAAATCAAAATATCTCCTTTTTTACACGCGAAGTAAATACTCTTCCGGTACAAGCCAATCCAAGTCTGTAGTGGTCATAATTATTGATGATAGGGATACAATGTAATAGCTAAGTTAGGCTTCATATTGTACAAACAGAAATTCGATATTTAAAAATGTGGCAAAATCTAATTATCCCTACCAAAATTGCAAAAAGTAAAGGTGACATACTCGTACCATAGTTAGGTATATTCATCACTAAAATATAATACATCATACCATAGATGAATTTATACTCTTCTCTTTCTACGCATCATACATTTCAAAGGTGCGAACGAGACACTTACAATGCAGGTGGGTGAGGCGAGTTGTATCATATTTATACTTTTATTTAACGTATAACTATCGTATTGATAGTTAAATCATATGAAGATATTACATTCAAACAAGTGTAGACGGTCTAAAACTAAGTTATTAAATTCAAAAAGTAGATTATATCAGACGTATAATGTTTAAATAACATCCAGATATAATGCAACATACATATTACGTACAAAAAGTTATTATTTTAACATTTTGATACATTCGAACACATACACTAGCTTAGAATTGTGAATGTCACGTGATTAACTTTCACGGTTATTTTCTCGGAAACCTGAAACTTTACGCGGGTTGTTTTCATAATACTTTTTGTTGGCATTAACGTCAGCTAACGATCTAAAAAGGTTTCATAGCTGGCCGCGATTTTGAAAAAAAATCAAAATGGCGGCGGTAGGTATGCCACAAATCTTCAAACCCCTTTATAAGTTTTGCGTAGTTAGCGCATTTTTCATTTTAGGTTCAATGGTATTGTTTGGTAAGTGTTCAGTGTTCACCGTAATGTTAGTTTCGAAGCTTTAACTAGATGGCGATGTGCAATTACATCACAATCCTGAATCGCGGTGTTAAGGTGTGTAGGCGATTAGTATAAGGTTTTGTGAACATAATTTTTTGGAGATTGTTAATAATTGATTAACCGACTACCAATATTAAGGAGGTTACTCCGGTTACTCAATTTATTCGTCCATAAAATACGTTAAATTCAAAGATTTACTTTGGAAAGGAAATATTCGATCCGCGGGCAGGATTCGAACCCACGACCTTCGGATTCAGTACATCCGACGCTCATTTCCAACCGAGCCACCGGGGATCTTATCTGCCGCGGCGAATTTGTCCTTCCATATCTAACGTCTCATGGTGACGTTCAGCGCCATCTATTGTAGAGTATTAGAACTACTACAACCAACATGTTAACATCCGTGAATCCGAAGGTCGTGGGTTCGAATCCTGCCCGCGGATCGAATTTTTCCTTTCCAAAGAAAACACAAGGGAACAGCATTTTTGTTGCATGAAATATTATGACTAATATTATACTTTCTCGGGGTGCTGATTTCAGATCTAGAAGTCAGATTCTTTGTATCAGCTTTAGTTTTTGAGATATCATTAAAACGCGTTTTTAAGAAAAATCTATTTTTTATGAAGAAAACTCTTAGAAAATCAACCACAAATTATTAAAAATAAAATCTTTTAAAATATTTTCTTGCTTGACTTGGTTTACGAGGGCTGTTTCTGAAGCTCCAGCTATAATCCGCCATCTTGGAGCATTCCAGTGACCCTGGTAACGTGCCTCCGTAGTCCGAATGTCTTTGATGGAACCGTTCCTCTTGTTTTTCACTCAATTGACCATGATTTTCAAGGAAACGGTCTATATGGCTTTGGAGGAAGTGTACCTTGATGCTCATATTACAAACAAGCTGCTAGAAGTGTGACAACATCAGTTAATTATGCTCCACATAGCTTCAACTTATTTGTTTCCCAACAACTTTTTTGTTATTTTTCCAAAAGGCTCTTCGATGCTTTTATAGAAAGACTAAGGGTTCTGACTTATGCACTGGGGTCTTCCTGATTAAGGGGCTGGGGGTCAGCAGAAATATCTGGGTTAAAATCGATGTACCACTATCATAACTTGAAGAAGAGCTTTTTTTTCTTCTAAAACGGGATTATTTTGTATAGATGAAGAAGCTTGGGAAACTGGAGCACTGATGGAGTACAAGGCTGGTCGAGTATCAGATAACAAATTAGGATAAAGCCGTTTCGGACGGTTTCTTTTGTAAATCCTGTATAAATCAACCACACCAGAATAGCAATCATCTTGATGATTGGCAAGTTAATGCCACATCATTGGTGTTTGATACACACAATGGGGTATTTTCTTATTTCCCCATAATCTGAAAGACTCCACACATCTTTTACTTGCCCAAGGAGAAACCCAGCACTTGTCACGGATGTCCAAAGGGAATCCAAAGTAATCAAAATACACCTGTTTTATGAAATCCGACACACTTAGTCCACGATTTTTTAATGTATATTCACCACAGATGTTACAAAAGTAGCTGGGATCGTTTTTACAGATCTTTGTCGACTTGGAGATTGTTAAACAAAAAATTGTTTTAAAGAACAGCTCGGTAGATTTGAAATTTAAATGTGACTAGTACTAAAATATGACTAATAGCTGTATCTCAAAAACTAGAGCTACTAGAAAAAAACTGAAAGCAGATTTGAAATCAGCGACCTCAAATTAGTAAAAAACAGGCATAAAATTCCATGCAACAAAAAAAAGGTTTATTTTGTTCCCTTGTGAAATCTTTGAAATTCGCTACGCATGCGTTAATGCGTTTAATATAAAAATATTACGTTAAATTCGTTTATTATTTGTTCGCGGCACAACTTCATCGTTTATGAACCGATTTTGATGATTCTTTTTTTGTTGGAAAGAAGATGTTTTAATGGTGGAAACTTGATAATATGTGGAAATCAGGGTTTGATGGTAGAAGACCAGAGAAATCGAGTGAAACTTTCAAAAATCGTAGGGGCGACTAGTATGTTTGTAAGTTTTTTCATTAAGTTTTGGTCCGGGTTCATGAATTTTTACCCTACGCCACTGATATCTACAGATCCAAAATACGCAAACAAAAATAAACTGCATATAAAATGAGGCCGGAGGTCACGGTGGAGCATACGGTACAAGACTGCCCAGCTTGGGCAGAGCATCGACGTGTCCTCACGGCTGCGATAGGCGGAGACCTCTCGCGCCCGGCATTGGTCGCGACCATGCTGCGGGGCGAGACGGAGTGGGAAGCGGTCGCCTCCTTCTGCGAAAGCAGTAACGCTCGCGAAGGAGGAGGCGGGCCGCGAGCGAGAGAGGACAGTGTCCTCCCTCCGCCCCACCGGCGGTTGTGGACGCCCACGGTGACGGACGTCGCTAGACGATCTCCGGCCACCGTAGGCGCGGGCAGCGAGTAAAGGGCAACTCGCTGCCCGACTATGGACCATGCCCGGGTCGACGGCGCATTGTGTCCCACGCGCGCCTCAAAGAGCGTCAGCATAATGACGGGGCTCTCAGAGGGCCAAAGCCTGCCGCGGGATTAGGACACCGTGGATTTTAGTCTCTCCCACCCTGCCCGGGGTGGGAGGACTCATTTGATGATTTTATCACGCTAAAAAAAAGCTAAAGAAAACAATAAAAAGGTGTTGTTGTTCGGAATGATAATCTCGAAGTTGTAGACCGTGATCTTCTCATCGAGAATTCCTCAGTGTCTTCAGACAAGGGTGTTTAACCAGTGTGTGTTGCCAGTGATATGATATGGCACTGAAACGTGGTCTTTGACTGCTGGCCTTTTAGAGTTACTCAACGAGCAACTGCTTTCCGTTGCTCTTTAGCAAAGCTCGGAGTTTCTTTGCGGGATTAAATCCGGAACATGGATCATCATCATCATCATCTCAGCCGTAGGACGTCCACTGCTGGACATAGGCCTCCCCTTTCGATCTCCACATGTACCTGTTGGATGCGACCTGCATCCAACAGGATCCATCCATCCACATGGATATTCGGCGAAAAACCAGATTCACCAACATAGCTCTTATTTACAAGTTGGAGTGGCAATGTGCAGGCCTCATAAAAGTAACAACCTATGTAGAAGAAAACTGTCCGTAAAAAACCGTAAGATGTCCACGTCCAAAATTGATACTGACATTATTCTCTAACATTTAAAATTCCGTAAATCTCAGCAATAATAACCATAATTTTTTTTATTGTATGTGTCGCTAGGCCCAAGACTGCATTTTGCAACTTGACGCATATCATGCGAATGCATGCAGTTTAGTACTTTAAAGTAAAGGCACGAGAGATAAAATTACATTACTTGTTGACCGAATGGGTAACTCTGTTATAGTCGTTGAAGAGGTAACCTGTTCAAAACGTCTTAACGTTCAAAAGTATAACCCCCAAGAACAGGTTTTCGAATAAACAGCTATCAAATCGAAAGGGTTTTGAAGGGGTTACTCATTGATGGGGGTTTTCGTAAAAAAGTGTTATCAATATGAAATGGGTTTTAAAACAACACTTTGCCAAAACCCTATCAAAAACCCTTTGAATGGGTAACCAAAGTGGTCCCTGGAAAAAATTCACAATAGTAGTATATATAACGAAGTTTAAAAGAAAATTATCATGACTAAGTAGGCTTTACAACTTTACGAGTAATAGGCGACCAACTTATAAAATGTACTTGGAAAATAGGTTTTCTTAAACAAAATGTATCGGAGAATATGTACTTCAACTGCAAATGTAAGTTTGTCAGCTTTATTTTTACAGCTTTAATAGGTATGTTTTTTGGGGATAGGTAGGTTTTTATCTTCAACTATTTTTAACTAACTTCAAAAAAAGGAGGAGGTTCTAAATTCGTCGTAATATTTTTTCTTATGTATTTTCCCTGATTTCTCAAAGACTCCTGGACCGATTTTGAAAATTCTTCTTTTTAGAATTAAATTCAGCGAATCAGTTTAGTTAGTTCGCATATTTTGATGGGCAAATACGGAACCCTACACTGTGCGTGGCCCGACACGCACTTGGCCGGTTTTTTATTTTATATCTTAAATAGTTTTTTTTTAGTTGTCTTTATTTTTATTATTGTGTATTAAAACAGGGGATTATGGTTAGATACTGAAATAAAAATAATACTTATTAATCAAATAAATCAATATTTATTAACATTTTCAGTAACACATGCGAAATCAACTATAAAAACGTAGTATGTTGATATTTTTGAATTTTTAGTCATTCATTATTAGAAACAATAAGAATTTATAGTCTTATTGACTAAAAAGAGATTAAAAAAAACTTATTATATAAAAAAAATATAGTGATAAGTCTTCTACTTCCCCGATCACAGCCATCGAACTGTTGCAATTATTGCAGTATGATACAAAGTGGTCTGGACATACAAAGATGCGACATGCCTAACAAGTGTGCGATGTTTTCTTATCCTTCTTTGATGGACATATTTGACAACTTTTTCGAGATCCTGGAACTTGCATTTTATTTACTTTAGCTGTTGTTATTACGCTGAAATAAGTGGTCATCAACGTCAACGTCCGGAGCGGCCCGGGAATACACAGGATACGAGGAGGAATCTTCATTGTCAGTAACCGAGTCTTCTATCAACACCATTATTCTGTCCAGATCATTTTTTACTGACATTTTATAAAAAACCTAATAAATAACAAAGAAAATTAACATAGAACACTAAAGTAACGAATAAAAGTAAGTCACAAAATTACGACGCCAGCGATGACGCTGGGTCATACTTACCCGTTTCAACTTGAAGCGCGTGTAACTCAATCCGCGAACATTGTCACACAGATCATATGAACGAGGCGGGTAGAGGGAGGCTGTATCTCCAGCTACACGAATTTTCAAAACATGCGACCGAAGCATAAAAAAAATATGTTCGTTTAAAGTTGCCTCGGGTCAATTTGACCCAGCGTCATTGGCGCCGGGTTAAGTTGACAGTGACCTGGACAAAGAAATACGTAGGATTATTTTACCCCGGTAGCTACGTTCTATTGGATAAATCTGATCCCCAAGCCAACTAAGCCAGGGCAAAACCTAGATGGAAAAGGGTTTTCAAAATTTTGTCAATGGTGGTAGATATGGATAAGAAGAGGCCAACGAAACTGTGAATGATTTTTTAGAAGCCTCTAGAAAATGTTAGTTAAACCTTCTTTCAAAAGATAAGCAAGGCGAAAAGGTTAGATGATTTCCGCTGGAATTATGTAAAAAAAAAAAATCCAATCAGAAGCCGTCAAAATCAAAAGCACGGGATTTGGATTGAGAAAACTATGCCTTGTGTACAAAGTGAGTAAACTATGAAACTTTTTAGTCGATTCCATTTTAGTGAAGTGAGGAAGAAGTAAAGGATGTATTATTGAAATTCACATCTTAGTGGGATAAATGCAATAAAGATTGATATTTTCTAAAGAAATTCTGGACCCGGGTACGTCCTTACTCCTTAAACTACGTCCAGCCACCGAAGGACGGGCAGCAGCGTCCTTTACAAACTAACGGTGACCCTACTGCGATCCCCAAGCCGCCTGGCAAGCGTGGGGATTATGGCAACCCTCTCTATAAGGGGGAGGCCTATGTTCAGCAGTGGACGTCCTCCGGCTGAAGATGATGAAGATGAGATGAAAGAAATTCTGATGAAAAATCTCAGGGCACGACATTTTCTGTAACTACCTCCCAAATCATTAAACAATAGCACACAAATTGACCACAACACCATCACAACACATTAACATGCAATTTGTCCCTACAGACTAACGTTCATAATTCCTACACAAGTTGAATAGACAATCCGATTATCCGATATTGCTGACAATTCAATTAATTACCCACATATGTCGGCCGAGCCGCCATTCAAAACCATTTGATTTTGCCCAATCACTGGCGTTCTTAATTGGATAACAACCAGTGAGCTGTATATTCATTCAAATCGTTACATGTTCAATTTGATTACAGTAATGGATTTTGGTTTAATACGGGTTATCTATTAAATTGGTTAATGAAGCTTGTTATTAAGGCGTTAATCCGATAGCAAAGATGGATCGAGCTGATCCAGGAAACTGGAAATCCTGTGTACCGACGGAACACGGGTTCCGTAAGATTGCTGATGGTAGCTCTTTGAAACGCGCGTGGAACACGATGCGCTTCGACTTTGGGATAAACCATGATCGGACTGCGAGTCACCTATTACTCGTCGCCCGCATGCCTGAGAAAGAGGAAACGAGAAGAGATGTGTTTGAATAACCAATCAGAAATCCACATCTCACCGCTTAGCTTCGCTAGGAATCTAATCTCCTCTCGTCTCCACTTTCGTGGAGTCCGGGCCTTACGTTCTCCGGAAATGGCTTTGCGGCGTCTGTTGATCTTGATTGTGAGGTGGAGGTTTTTCTCCCGCTCAACCGTCCCGCCTCCTCCTTTACTATCGTGACTGCTTCACGGAAGGAGGCGATTGCTTCTCATTCCGTCTCGCCCCGCAGAATAGCCTCGACCAATGCCGTCAATTTATTATGTTTCTATCTTTTTATTTATTTATTATTATTAATTGAACCCATTGTACATTAAACTTCAATTGCTTTACACAAAGAGCATCGTCCGGTTGCAAGTAAATAGATAAGTTAGCAAATCACAAAGAACATCTGCTACCTCAGGTCGAATCGCACGCGAACTAAAGCGAACGTAAATCTGATAAAAGAACCTTTTGGATTTTGAGCTAGTTTTCCAAAGATTTCACATTTGAACTGTTTTGTTTATCAAAGAAGGTTTGTTCTTTTCCCCAATGATATTTTTTCCCGATATCTTTTTTGCTAGAAGGATCTGTCAAGTTTCCAGCAAAATTCGAAACGACTAAACGGTTTTTTGATTTTGGATTTGGTTTAGGTTTTTCGTAATTAATACCGACTGGCGACTATTTTAAGGAGTTTTATAAATATTAAACGCATTAACGCCTGCGTAGCGAATTTCAAAGATTTTCTTAGGAGGGAGCGTCACTGAGCGTCGGATGTACTGAATCCGAAGGCCGCAGGTTCGAATCCTGCCCACGCCGGATCGAATTTTTCTTTTCTATAAAAATCTTATTTTAAGGAGCATGCAAAGCAGGCTCGCTAGTTAGGCTATAAAAAGAATGAATGTGTTTTTCTTTTAGTCAATAATCCTAAAACTTTTTGGTTTTTCCGTGACTCATATATACTTAATGATATGTCATAAAAACTTGTTTCATCGGAACTGTGGTTTATAAGTCACATAAGACTTATTTTATGTCACGACATGATTAAGTTTCTGGACGGAATATAAAATAAGTATACTATAGTAAAACGTATTTATATTTTGAGCAATATGCATCTCTAAAAAATATTAAAAAAAAAACAGCAAAATATAACACTGCATACTTATTATATGTATACGCAATGCGACAAGAGATAAATCATAAAACTTCCGTCTTTTAAGACGACCTAAACTGAAAGATATTAAAACATTCTGTATACTTACAGGAATTTTATTGAATATTCAATTATTCATACGGACGTAGGAACATAAAAAAATAACTTTTTAAAAAAAAGTACCGACTTCAAAAACAAATACAAAAAAGTTTAAAATAACCTTTCTTTCGGAAGTCGGTGGCTTTGATTTTTATTATTTCATTGACTATTGCCACCGACTTCCGAAAGAAAGGTTAGATGTGAGGATAGTGGTCAAACGCGAACCTATCATTAATAAAAAAAAAAAACAAAAAAGATATTTTAAACGTTTTTGTATTTTTTTTTGAAGTCGGTACTTTTTTTTTAAGTTTTTATTTTATCCTTTTTAGTTTATTTATTAAATATTCAACCCAAATTCTTGTAAAATACAAAGTTTTTCTTACATGATGTGCACTAAATCTTGTAATCCGCAACAACGAAAAAATCCATATCTCTAAAGCTACTTAACCAATTTTGATGAAACTTGCAGTGTACAGTCACGAGCAATAGTATGTATACACTAAGAAGTATTCAAAAGCGATGTTCTGCTACCATATTGATTAAACTTTTGCCTTTTCATTAGACTTCTATTTAGGAAGCCATACTATTACGAAATAGGTCTCATTTCAAAATGGAAACCGGTATTTTACGAGTAAATTGCGTTTGAATTTTGTTAAGGGTATACATGTTATTGCTCGTGACTGTACCCTAAGTTGAACAATACTTAGTACAACAAAAAAAGAATTACTTAAATCGGACTTGTAGTTCCGGAGATATGCGTGCACAAACATAAAAACATACATACATACATGCACTTATGAAAGGTACATTTGTTTAGACGCTGATATAGACTAACATATACGAAAACTGGGCAGTTCTGATAATATTACATACATACGGGTCGAATTGATAACCTCCTTTTTTTTGAAGTCGGTAAAAAAAAACATATATATATACATAGTGTTACAAAAAAAAGTACTTTTTACTTTTTATCATGTTTATCTTTAAAAATATTGAATTATCTATAGGAACGTTGAATATTTTCACTTTTGTTAAAGGATAATCCTTATACCTATCACCATAAAATACGTAAACAACAGGAAAGCTTCGACCAATAAGAAAGATAAATGGCGTCTCTACCACGCTGGGAGATTAACCTGGCCATACGTAGTCTATAACAAATTGAGCGGTAAAATAGAAACCTCGCTCCTCAGGCCTTAGGCCTAAACCGATGGCCACGATCTACAAGTTTAAGCGACAAGCGACTTGCGACAACAACTGCGGATGGTGGTAAAATGACGCTTTTAGTCACTGCAGCGCGACTTTCAAAGTTCAGTGTATTTACTCGTAAGAAACAAACGTGTGCAAATTACGTGCAAAGTGGATCTTAGGACAAACTGATGTTCTTGAGCTATATTGAGAGTTCCCGACTAAGAGGGAAAAATAAAACCGCATTGGGATAATAGATTGTTTGCCTCCCTCGCCTGGAAGTCTCACCGTCAGTATTGCGTAGCTTTGCATGAGTTTAGCTTGCACATGTGGAGTTCCGTGACAAGAGTGATATGAATTATGTCATACATTATATCTTTCTCCAACCAACATAATCGGCAGAGATTTTATTTAACCTATGTTGTCCTAATGCTGGGCAAAGAAACGCTTTTATACGAGACTGAGCGGAGAAAATTGCACAGAGGAAAGAGTAAGTAAAAGGAGGAGATTATTCACGAAATGCGCGCGTTAACACCACCAGCGTTAACGCGCGCATGTCGTGTCGCAAATCGCATCGCTCGATACCGTGTACGGGTCTTTAGAAATTCGAGTTCGGCCTCAATCCCCCGGCTGGAATCCGTGCGATGTGATGCCGAATTATTGATGCTCATCTTGCATCACCCTGCATAGTGGAGGGCGGGCAGTAGAGGGTTTTAGTGTGGTTTGGTATCTGATAACATAGGGCTGAGGTGATTAAAGATGCTGTTGTGGTTAATTAAGATTAGGCCCGTTGTCCACATAACCGCACGTCTTCGTCAATTGACGATTGCTAGACGAATGCTTGCATTTTGATTAGAAAAAATGAAATCTGTGTCCTGTAGTTTCTATGTTATTAAACCCACGTTACAGGAAGAAATACCTAGTGTGGGGGCAACGGTAAAAAAAAACCGGCCAAGTGCGTGTCGGGCCACGCACAGTGTAGGGTTCCGTAGTTGCCCATCAAAATACTTTTGCGAACTAACTAAACTGATTCGCTGAATTTAATTTTAAAAAGAAGAATTTTCAAGATCGGTCCAGGAGTCTGAGAAATCGGGGATAATACATAAAACAAAAAGATTACGACGATTTTAGAACCTCCTCCTTTTTTTGAAGTTAGTTGAAAATAGTTGACGGTTAAAACCTACCTATCCCCAAAAAACATACCTATAAAAGCTGTAAAAATAAAGTTGACAAACTTACATTTGCAGTTGTCTCCGATACATTTTGTTTAAGAAAATATGATTTCCAAATACATTTTATAAGTTGGTCGACTATTACTCGTAAAGTTGTAAAGCCTACTTGGTCATGATAATTTTCATATACTACTATTGTGAATTTTTTCACACCCCCAAACATAACCGTTTAGCTGGTAGAGGGGGGGGACACTCGAGTCGAGCAAAATTTAGCACTTTAAAGCTTAATATTTCACAAACGATTTTTTTTTATCAAAAAATTGTTAATGGAAACTCACATTCTTTTTTAAAGACCTATTTAATGCTACCCCACACTAAGGGGTACGCGAGAAACAAAAAAAACATTCCCACTTTACGTGTACAGGAGGTACCCTAAAAAAAAATATTTTTCGAGATTTTATTTTACCATTTTTTCGGCACAACAAATCCGTATATTTACACCAAATTACAGTTCTCTAGTACTGTGCGTCTCTGAGCTAAACTGCGGACAGACGGACGGACGGACGGACGGACGGACGGACATGGCGAAACTATAAGGGTTCCTTGTTGACTACGGAACCCTAAAAAACTGGTTTTGTAATAGTCAAATGTGTAGCCGAGTGTACACGTCAATTTCACTAATAGGTTCTCAAAACGCGCGTTAGCAGAGCGCGAGTTTGAAAGCGAGATATTACAAATTTTATTTTGAAATACGCAAGGTAAAAAAAATGTACATAGGTGATGGACCACCATTACCTATGTACAATTTTATTATAACTAAATATCGATTCGTTCATTTTTAAGAATGAATACGATATGGGAAAATGTTTTACGGTTTCAGGTTGTTCTTACAAACAATTTTCTTCTAAAAATAAAATGATGTCTAAAATGTTTATAAAATCTCGGAGTTTTCGTATCAAGGAATAATTTGGCAACGAGTAACCGAAGATAATTGAAAGGTTTCAAACGTTTTTCCAATTAAATTTGATAAACCCTCCCTGTACAAAATAATCAGATGGTAGGTATAATATTTTCCCAATTTCCCGAAAAAAATATTGAAAACCGAAATGGCCTCTTAAAAATATTATCCAATAAAGATTTTCTCGTTAGTCGTTGGGTTAAGACACAGCACGCGTAGCATGACACCGTATAACCAGGTTTGGCAACGGACGGAAGAAAAGACCAAATAACAACGTAGAATAGTTTTACCGTTGTATGCATGACGTGTTTAAAATAGAAAAATAAATCTTTCTTTTATTCAATGGATGGTGTACCTACCTAACGATTGTGCCATATTCATGCACAAAAAACAGTCGAAATATATAGAAATAACGTTGAAATAACTTTATCTATTCCTTTAAATAATAAAGATAAAATTGGTCATGCTACGCGTGCTGATACACAGCACCCTGCACCAGCCATAATAGAAAATGTACATTTATATGGAGCTGTAGATCCTCTCTCAACTAGAGCCGGTGTCGCAATCCCAGTAGGTTTCGATGGAAACCCGTCCATTCGCTGTGACGGCTCGCGAATTATTGATACACTAGTCTATTTGCACCATCTGCAGCGAAAAAGTAGTGAATAGAAAAATAGGGACACAGAAAGGTGACTAATGAGTACTTAAAATGGCACACGACTGCTATACACTTCTTTTTTAGCGTCATCGTCATCGTTATCAAATGAGTCCTCCTGCCCAGGGCAGGACGGGAGGGACTGTCAGACTCGTACTGACTAAAATGCACGGTGTCCTTCAATATATAAATGGAGCCCCGTCATGATGCTGACACTCTGAAGAGGTGCGCGTGGAACACAAGGCGCCGTCGACCCGGGCATGGTCCATGGTCGAACAGCGAATCGCCTATTACTCCTCGCCGCCCGCAAGCCCGCGCCTACGGTGGCCGGAGGTCTGGTGCTGTGGCTCAGGTGAAGGGAGGATGCTGTCCTCTCCCTAACGCAACCGGCCTCCTCCTTCGCAAGCATGACTGTTTCGCAGAAGGAGGCGACCGCTTTGCTTTGTACATTTGGGGACTTCTTAACATAAGCAAAACCGTTATTAATAATTCCGCTGCTGGGACATGGTCCTCAAAAGTTTTAAATGCAGTAAATAAAAGCTAGGATTATAAGTCATTCAAAATTGTTCATCATTTTGATCAACTTTGACGAAATTAGTTAAATTTTTAGAGTTGTTGTGACGTGTGCTACATACAAAAACAACAGTACAAACATAGAGTAGGTTTTTTTTCGTGAAACAAAGACTACCTACTTGAAGTAAAATTTAAAGATAGACCTCACATCTTTAATTTTAATTTACAGTAACACAAAGCATTCGTACACAAATCTACACAGTATAATAATAGCATCAGTTGAGCGTCCAATTTGGGCACGGCCTAATTGAGAATTAGTTATGTACTTTTGTGGGCAATTCGACGGGTGACTGAAGGGATCAGGGGCTCAAGGGGCTCAGTGGAAACCTCTGGAAACTGAGCCATTACGAGCCACACCGATTTAGAGGGCTTGACGTGACCACTGACGGTTGTGGAATCTAATTTGGTCTTAAGAAGATGGGTCTTGAATTTTTGTTTCCGCATAATGTTTTATGACTGTTTTCCTTATTGTAGGTGCATATGTTTTTCTTCAAAATATAATTACAGCGTTCTTAAATTATCAATATCAAACAACTGTATCAATCAGTTTTATTTCAGTTCTTTTCCTTTAACTTTTCCTTCCTATCTATATTCAGTCTCATGCACACTTGTTTTTCCAGTTCTCGAGAGATTGGCGGAATAGTCGACATCGGCTCGGAAGCCATTAATCAAAAATAGAATAGAATAGCATTTTAGTTTTGTAGATGGTCCTTCGAGCCGGATCAGGAATGATTTTTAAAAAACAAAAGTGAGTGAGTTCAAAAGAATATTGCGGGAAAATGCACAAACATTGACTATCACCGAAAGACGTGCATCTTCAAAACTGTCTCAAGCACAGTTTCTTCAGGACTTAAATATAATTTTCTTCATTATTTGAGCAGCAATTCATTTTCCCCAGTTTCTTACAGTTCTAAGTTGTATATAAAGGTGCAGCAGGCTTATTTGTCGCCGTTCCGCTTCAGGAGCGCAAATTATTCATACGCCATCAACGCTTGCCATCGCCACGAAATACGAACTGGAGAGGTTTCTTTAAACAACCAACTACTCTCTTTAAACGACTTTAAATATAGTCCGGGTAAAAGAAAATTTTGTGTAGGAAAATCTTTCGGGATCTTTTTTACTCATGGACAACAATTTTTTTTACATTTTTTCCTTTTTGTTTTTTTTTGGTTTTACCTTTTTTGTGTCAAACAAATGTTTTTCTTTCTTTCTTTGTGTGCAGCTGTGATCGATTTTAACTTTATATTTTTTTTATTCCTTTCATTTCCGTTACATACTTTTACCGTTTTAGTTTTCTGGAGTTAGGTATCCGTTCACACACCCAACACCTAAAAGTCAAATCGGTTTTGCACACGTCATCAGTACAAAAGTGTAAGTGGCTTCAGCCGTTCTATTTGCATAAATAAATACACTTTTTAGGGCCATCTTAAGTAATATAAGGTTCACTTCATCAGTTTTAATCCGCATGAATCAAATAACGGTATGTTATTTCGAAGAAAATTTATATTTCCCGTTTACCCCACATTTTAAGCGTATTTTTACGAACTTAACCCTTACGTTATCGCTATCAGCGGTAATACGTCTTGTGCTCGCCTGGGGACGTCATAAAGCCAGAATGCGATTTTAATGTGTCGCACCTCAGGTGGTCGTGGAATTTGCATTATTCATGATGCCTCCATCCATAATGATCGATTCTCACTCGTTTTGACTAAGAACCCGACTTTCTGGAGGAAGTCGGTGCGACTTTAAGACGAAATTAAATATTGAAGATCGTTCTTTTGCGTTTGTGTGGTTTGTTCGCGTTTTGGGAATGGGTTTTTGGTGTTGAGATGGTACTGATGCTACACTCAGGGAGGGAGGACTCGTTTTAAATCTTAGTTATAGAAAAAGGTGGTAGTAATTTGGAATACATTCTTAAAAGTCAATCATTTTTTGTCAAAAATACAATTTACGAGTATTAAGGCTGGGTCAGCATTTCCCGTTGATTTTCACCATCTTATAGTTTTTATAAATGTTCGCCATTTAAATATCGACGCAATTTTCCGTAAGTGTTGCTCTAGTGTTAGAGTTATACAGTATGATGAGTATGAAAACAATAGTAGCTGGGATAGATATGTTTAAATACACCGTATAAATCAGTTTTTACTCAAAAATGCATGTAATGTGGTCATTATTTTGACAACCTTGTTTGAGCAAAGTCGCCTTTGCCGGAGTGTTTCAAGGAGCGGCCAGTAATGTTTTTGCTGGCCGCTCTACAGGTCGGTAATACCACAGTCTAATAATTCTACAGTCGTCCGACGAAGACGTCTAGACAGGGCAATCGTGCGGGGTGTGAGAGGTGAGACGCGGGTAAGCCGAGCCCAACTTGGGAACAAAACGATGTTACTATGTTGGGCTCTATCATTCAGGGCTATCGCGTGTGACGTGCGTATTTATTTTTATTTGTTCATTTAAAATGGCCGACCCGCGCACGCCTTTTTTTTTAATAGGTTATTGCACAGGGCATCTGTTTGGAAATTCTACTAATATTATATTTATATGACTGTGTTATAATTTGTATGTCCCATGACAAGATGGTGGACTTTTTTTATTAATTACCAAGGGTGAATTTCGAGATGGCGCACGTATTTTAATTTACCAAGTACGGGTATCAATTTTGAGTTTATTAGGGGTCCTTGTTACAAAAAAGCCATCCTTTTTGAAATCCAAGATGGCGGAGGTCATTTTCTTATAATTTGATATGTGTGTCAATTTCGAGGTTATTTGGGGTGCTTGTTACGAAAAAGCCATTCTTTTTGTAATCCAAGATAGCGGACGTCATTTTTTCCTTAGAATTTGATATGGGTGTCAATTTCGAGGTTAATGGGGTGCTTGTTACGAAAAAGCTATTCTTTTTGAAATCCAAGGTGGCGGACGTCATTTTTTCTTTAGAATTTGATATGGGTGTCAATTTCGAGGTTAATTGGGGTGCTTGTAACGAAAAAGTCATTCTTTTTGAAATCGAAGATTGCGGGCGTCAATTTAAATGTATTACGCCAATTCCGTGATAAATTGGGGTGCTGGTTACGAAATGCCATCTAAATAACTTTAATCTGTCTCGAGTTGGTCCTATAGTAAAAGTTGTTCATTTTGGTAGTCTGTAGCAATTTTTTTTTCACATGTATGTAAGTAGGTACCCTTTCGGTTAGAATATACTTATTATTTATTAATTAGTATTGTATTTATGATATTTATTTATTTGGAAGTTAAAATTTAAAAAAAATCGCAGTCCACGTCGTCAGTGTCACATAGTAACTATTTATCAAATGCATCAGTTCAATTTTTAAATCTCTTAGTATACGTCTTATCTGCATTTTTTATTTTCATTCAACTTCTTAATAATACATGCAGTAAAGTCGAGGGGGTTAAAACTTGTTTTCATTATTATATCAGTGTTTAATATTGTTTTCATTATAATTCTGCCATCCATGTTGATCTGCAATAAATAAATAATTTCATAAATATTCTTTACTTGTGACAACCCTGGCCGATGCATAACTGTCTAGACGATGTCGGCATTTTACCCGAGATCAAAGGCGTCGTCCTACTGTATGATTTCTATACTGTGGTAATACATTGCCGGCCGCTATTTTGACGTTTCAACGTTTTAAAAAAACAAATGCAAAAAGATTTTATTTAAAACACAGCTGTTTGTATATAAAGAGGTAGGCACAAAAAGATTGTATTCCATATTAAAAAAAAAATACAAAGAAGTAACAAAAGCGCGGTTCAGCGAAATTTTAATTTTTATTTAGTGACTTTTTTTTTGCTTTAAGTAAGTGAAGAAAATATACCTAACAGTCAAACACCGCATTAAAATTATCGCAAACTATTAGTAAGTAATATGAAACCCGGAAACCCGGTGTTGAATTTTAGTAACTGTACTTTTCATATTGTTATTTTAATTAATTTTCTAGTTAATACCTATATATATTTTATTTAAATCACTTGCTGGTTTTATTTAGGTTAGGTACTTGCATTTTTGAGTAAAGCACTATACAAGCCTTGGCCCATTATGACTCTTCGCTGGTCACGCTATGATTGCCTCGAGCTAGCCTAGCTACGCTCTAGGCCTTCCAGCTTGGCCATCATGCAGCCCTTGCTGTCCTCACTGTAAAGGCCTCGGCCTCCGGCCTCGGCCTTTATCTCAGCTCGTCCATCAAGTGGTGCATGCTGACCGCGCTGTGTCGGCCTGGAGCTGCGCTAGGCTGCGCAGTCGGCCATCATCAGCGCGACCAGCAAAGTAGCCATTATAGGCCGCGGCAGTAATGTACTATTACAGCTTGACAAAAAACTGTAGAAAACCGCGCGAAGTCGCCACTGTCTTCGCGCTACCAGCACGTTGAATGTTTTTTTTTTCACTTATTACGTTAGTTTTATGGCACAATAATGTTTCGGCCATGCTGCGGGGCGAGACGGAGTGGGAAGCGGTCGCCTCCTTCTGCGAAGCAGTAATGCTCGCGAAGGAGGAGGCGCGCCGCAAGCGAGAGAGGACAGAGTTCTCCCTCCGCCCCAACCGCGGTGTAGGACGCCCACGGCGACGGACGTCGCGCGACGATCTCCGGCCACCGTAGGCGCGGGCATGCGGGCAGCGAGTAAAGGGCAACTCGCTGCCCGACCAAGGACCATGCCCGGGTCGACGGCGCGTTGTGTCCCACGCGCGCCTCAAAGAGCGTCAGCATAATGACGGGGCCCCCCTCTCAGAGAGGGCCAAAGCCTGCCGGGGTCGCGGGATTATTCCCTAACCGTAACCCCGGAACGTAACAGGCTATGAAGGACACCGTGGATTTTAGTCAGTAGAAGTCTGACAGTCCCTCCCGCCCTGCCCGGGGTTGGAGGACTCATTTGATGATTTTACCACGCTAAAAAAAAAAAAAAAAAAATGGCACAATAATAAATGTAACAAACCTGCGGTCCTTGTTTACATCAAATATCAAAGATTTTAAAACGTTGTCAGAAACAAAAAGATTAGTTCCGTTTCAATCCGTTCTGGCCAAGCTGTAAATTAATACAGTATTTCATCGTTTTTTTTTTGAAATCCGACTAGTTCATTTTCAGAGATTAATGCGTAAAACTGAAACGCTTATAATTATTGACAATGAGGACTAATCTGAGCAGATCGAAAAATGTCCGCTTGGGCACTGCCACTGCCTCTGGAGACCTGTCAAACTATCAAACTCATTAAGAGGATAGAATAGCTTGCTGTCATTTCGAAAAATAGGGTATTTAGAAAAAACTCCTTTCTCTCTCACGCTTTGAAAAAACCCCGATCATGCGATAGAGAGCGTTGCAGCTCGCGACTGAAAGTAAGTATTTTTTATATGAAAATGAAATTTGTCTCTCGGGTGAAAACAGGACCAATCTCTTAGATTCTGGTGTCAATCGTTTCAGCATATTATATTCTAGGTTTGTAGGTTTTGCTTTTTTTCTTAAACTTCTTTGTTTTTTAAATACAAAGGTTTTACTTAAATGAAAATTTTGTCATAAAAATAGTAACTTTTAGGCGCCTGGAAATTTCAAACTATTATAAATTTTGAAAAAAAGAAAACCTAATAAACCTAGTTTTTTACTGTGTCAGATGCATTCTAAAAAATCATTGAGATAGGATAACATCTAGGGGGAGAAAAACGATTTCTCTTTTTGTATGGACGAGCGCTCGGTAGACGATCGTCTTAAGTAAATGTACCTAGTAACAAAAATATCTTACCGCAAAATTATGAAAGATAAAATCATTTTCATAGACAAGTTATCTTATCAAGCGAAAATAGACCTACAAGTCACCTTTGTCCGTATCAGCTTACACATATTAATCCATGTACACAAGGCATATATCTCTATCACCTGTAAATGAAACCTAATGCCTGGTACATGATTGATGAGCAGCGACGGGTTGTTAGTCAATGCTTCGACGCCATTTGTCATAATTTGACGTCATTCGGCGGTAATGCCGACAGCCATGATGCGGTGGTTCGATGCGGGATGTAATTTGATGGGGGTGTAGTGGAAGGGGTCTTGATGTACAGGGTCTAGTTATTAAGGTATTATGATTTTATGTAAAACTAGCTGTGCCCGCGACTTCGTTCGCGTGGATGTCGGAACTTAACAATCTATTTTTTTTAAATAAAATTGACAAAGTTTCATACAAACTTTCAACCCCTATTTTATCCCCTTCGGGGTAAAATTGGTCAAAATCCTTTCTTAGCGGATGCCTACGTCATAAAATCTACCTGCATGCCAAATTTCAGCCCGATCCGTCCTGTGGTTTTGACTGTGCGTTGATAGATCACTATGTCAGTCAGAGTCAGAGTTTTATATTATATTTAGATGATTTGTATCCATGTCGATTTTCGTTCGAGTCGGTTGGATTCAGACCAGGCGATCAGCAAAATGGAATACATTCTATTTTTTCAAGTTGAATCGTTGACGAGCTGACTTGCAGATGCTTTTCTTACTTGATGCGTTGCTTTTGACCCTAGTCTAGGTAAGTGACAGAGACAAAGCCTACGATAGATGAGCTTACCCAGAAGAAGTCTGTTCACTCTAACTTTGAAGAGATTTGGGATGTAGGTATGCGTTCTGGAAATCAAGCGCAAGTAGTGCAATGCCAGATGAATGCGCGGACGAGCTGGCGAAGGAGGCAGCATTGTCGTCACGGAGGAAGCCGGACTATGACCTGTGTCCGATTTCATTCATACGAAGCCAGATCCGCATGGGGTCACTCGATGAATGGAATCGGAGATATGTGTCTGGCGAGACGGCCTCCGTGACGAAAATGTTTCTTCCGGACGCCAAAGCAGCATTCCGTATTGTAAAACAGGTGCAGCCAACAGGTCTGCTCACGCAGGTCTTGACGGGGCACGGTGGGTTCTCGGAATACCTACACCGCTTCAGGTGCAAGGAGAGCCCAGCGTGCGTCTGCGACCCGGGAGTTAGTGAGACCATCCAACACTTACTCCTGGATTGCCCCGTATTCGCAAAGGAGAAGTACAACTTGGAACAGGAACTGCAAACGCAGTTAAGTAAGGATAATATAGGAGAAATTTTCAAGGGTAAGAAAAGAGAAGAATTTATAAATTACTGTTTAGAAATAGCACTCAAGGTCACAAAGAGAAATAAAACCGTATAAGTAACAAGCTATGTTGCATTGAATATTTGAAAATATTTATATGATAACATAGGATAGTTTTCGTCTTAATAAATAGCAGTAATGTAAATAGAATTAAGAAAATAATTTTAAGAATGCAATGTTGTAAAAGAACATGAACATATTATTGTTAAGTAGAAATAAGAAATAACACGACTAGAAACTGAAATTCCTGTTCGATAGGTCCCTACCTAATCCAACCTAATAAAGGTAACTGTAACTAGCAATAATAGTGTGTGTACAATAGACACTTATAATAATGTTAAACCAGAAATGGCTGCTTAAATATGTAATAGTACGTAAGCATAGAATAAGAATAAATGTAAGAGTAATAGAAAGTAAGATAATTGTGAACAAAAAAATAGTTAAAAGAATGTAATAGTATATAGATACAAAATAAGAAAAACAATAGTACAAAATGTAAAACTTAATAAAAATATCGTACGAACAGTCATTTCCCTAAGAAAGAAATAAATAAAGATATAAAGAAAATTAGTTAGAATATATGGGCATCCCACCCATAAGATTGAAAGAGGAAGAAAGTAAGAAAGATATAGTATGAAGCATAAAAGTACGAGAGGCATAAAAGCTAGAACTGGTATGAATGTGGTTGTATACATAGGCGCCAGCTTTGTTGGTGGAGAAAAGTATTAAAAAAAAAAAAAAAAAAAAAAAAAAAAAAATGCCAGATGAATACACAATAAGTGCAGTAATTATTGAATACTGGCAAATAAGTATGCGATAGAAAGTGGAGCCCCTTGATCCAAAGCCATAACGAGCCTTTTACGTACCCAATGCGATCTTTTTTAACTGCACTCTGGTCTAGCCCAGTGTTTCCCAACCTGTGGTCCGCGGACCCCTGGGGGTACGCGAGTATATGTATGGGGGTCCGCGGTGTCATCTCTGGACCATACATTATGGCAATGTTTCGTAATCGCTACGCTTAGTTAGTACGGCGGTGAGCGAGACTGAATGATGAAATGATGTGACTGAAATAAGAGCGTGCGTATATTATACAAAAAACAAATACAGAATTAGATGACAAGTAGAATCTGATTTGAGATTACAATTAAATAATTATTTTATTAAGGGGGTCCGTGAAAACTGTGCTTGATTTCCTAGGGGTCCGTGGCCGAAAAAGGTTAGGAAACGCTGGTCTAGCCGATTGCGGTCCAGGTGGCTTACCTACCATGAGCTCTTAACCTGATCCAGTTCAGACTGTGGAAAAGAGATGGCGCTTTTATAGCTTTGTCTCTTTCCCTCAGCCTAAACTGGATCGCGGTAAGGCCTCTGATCTGGCCATTTCTGCACCCTTTCAAGTGTGTGCTGGCACACCCTTTTATAGATGACTTCCCCTGATGCTTATTGCAAGTAAAGGAATTTATATTTTGTTACAGGTTCAAGAAATATAGTATTTACAATTGTCAGTCAGCCTGAGCCATATCACGCCAGTGTGGCCAAGCGACTCAAACAGGACATCGAGAATCAAGTCCTGCGGTTAGAAAATGTAAGAAAATCTTTTTTTATAAACGTCTACCACAAATACAGTTATTTCACTAACAATAAATTTTCGAAATACCAGAATCTTTGTTAAATGATCAGTAAATTGTGTTTACCTAAACTTTGTTGAAATAAAGCAATGTCGACGAAGCTCCGCTGCACTGGTCGTCTATTTCTATTTTCAGGCCCCTGTGTCGAGGTGCCTTTAAATGGATCTTACCTAATTTCACCTGAATAATTTATAGTAATCTCATTGGTCATGCCCGTCCCAGCACTGGGATCATTAAAAGTCTGATTACATTACAAACACTTATTCAATCTGTACATAAACTTACTTATGGGTTGGACCTCATCTGGAAGCACGGAATCCTCTTTTTCCGTCGCCCTTTCTCTTTCTGTCGCTAAGAACTGCCATTTGCTAGACCGAGACAATGCGATAGCACGCGGCCGCCTCGAGGATTCCGCCGCGTGCTATCGCATTATGCTTTCTGTCTCGGCCTAGCAAATGGCAGTGCTAAGCGACAAAGAGTAAGGGCGACGGAAAAAGGCGATTCCGTGCTGCCAGATGAGGTACAACCCTAAATATCCAATTTGATACAGCGCCGCCCAAAAACACACATAACACACGAAGACTTCCCCGTGGCTGGTGCGTGGACGATTCTGCCGCTACTGGCGCCACTAACGGCACGGTACAAAAAGACTGACGTCAGATGGGTGCTCTTCGTGGAGACGCACACCGCTGTCAGGTGCGACAAGCTGATTGAAGCGCTCGCAGCTGCTGATAGGCAGAAGGTAAGGAAAATTTCCCAGGGAGACGATCCAGATATCTTTTGAAGCATTTGACGTTGATAACATTGACAAATTGTGGTTCTAATGACACTTGGAGACGAAGTTAGATAAACTTGCTCGAAATCTAACTACGGCCGGCAGGGATGCGAAATCTTCGATATTATACAATTTTCATCGAGATTTTAATTGTATTTAAAAAAAAAGAAACCTTGCTCTACATTGGGAATTACATTGCTAAAATCATAAGCTTATCGAAGTTCTGATTTATTTTATGTTCTTAGAGTATTTTTTCCGTCAATCCAGTTTCCCGAAAAAAAAAAAAAGAAGTGGCCAAGAAGGGAGTTTTGGTGAAGTGTTGTAATCAATAATTGACGTTCAAAAAGCTTAAGCTTCAACTTAATTTAAATGTGTAACGAAATCACTTTTGATTTTCTCACCTAGCGTACACGTAAACACTCATGCAAGCCACTAAAAGAAGATTTGCAATTATTCGAAATGCCTTGAACCACCGAAGAAAGATGAAGCTCTAACACAATCTTTCTCCTGACAGGACGTGATGTGGATAGGCTACCCGCTCAGCGATGAGGAGCCCACCATCATCCACCACTTCACTTTCTACGAGGATCTGGAGGAGGAAGGTGGCTTCATGTACCCCAACTTTGCCAGCGGGTTCGCCATGAGAATAGAACTCATTGAGACGTAAGTGGAAACTATTTATTGTAAGGTCTGATCAAGTTTTTTTTAAGACAATCCCACCACAGTTTCCCAAACCACTGCAACTCCTGAAACCCAGAATCAACAGTGGTAACCTGTGACCACCAGATGAATCAATCGACTTGTCACGGAGAATGAATTTAACTGTCTTGATGATCAGAAAAAAATAGCGGAGGAGTAGGAAAAACACACTACCCGCCATATCAAGCACACAAAAGCAGATTTATGATTGGAATTGGCTGACTGGGCTTCAGTTAGCTAGCACCACAGATAAAATAAATAAAAAACCTTAGCACATATTACATATAACGCACTCCATACAAAATGTTCAATACCTACCGCGTTAATAGCCTACACTTTCAAGTCGATAGACGCTGCGAACGAAAATGTGCCTTAACCATACAAACGTAAAGTAAATTTCGCTTTGAAGATGCGCGCCGTCGCGTGGATATTCTAAATACTAGGGCTGCCTCTGTCGACAATGATGTTAGTACCTAGGGTTTTTTTTGACACAGTACACTTACTTTTGTACGAATTTGTTTGTTTATCAACACTTAATAATTCAGTTTTTTTTTGTATCTTATTTTTTTTCCTTTTGATATTAAACATTCGATAATTCGTAATAGCGAGAGTTAATGAAACTCGGCTCTACCTATTATTACGAGTTCATCTGCTCAATCGGAATCCGGGAAGTAAGTCAAATATAATTATAAACTTATCAAGATTTTATTACAGACCGCCAACGGAACAAGTAAAATTAAAAATATACACTTGTAAAAAGAAAGAAAATGTTTTTTTTTAAATTGTCCAACACCAGAAATTTCTCCTGTGTCGTGGGTACGTTAAAAATAATCGAAACGTAAGATCGTCGATGAAAAATGACCGTAAGTACATTTTTTCATAACAAAAAAAACCTCCACGAGGAAAACCGTAAAAAATAGTTTTTATCTCTTCAACCATATCTTAGTATTTCAAAACTAACATCAATTCGACCGAAATATGCTGTTGGCAACCCGCTGCGCTAAGGTCTTTCTATGGACCGGCGGCCGGTAGGTAGTTAGCGCGTGTAAATACATGGAGTGCAGTATCTGGTAATCTGTGCCTTAAGTTTAATATGATTGAACCTTAGGGTGCTCCCACATCTATCGACGCGGAATCGGCTTTTTCCGTCGCCCTTTTTCTGTCTTTCGCTTAGAACTGCCATTTGCTAGACCGAGACAATGCGATAGCACGCGGCCGCCTCGATAGATGTGGGAGCACCCTTAGTTTTCTATTTCCAATAAGACAATGACTGAGACTGAATACGATGCTTTTGAAATACACAATCTCTTTTAAAATTCACGGTCAAGACATAATTTTTCATAGCTGGCGTCACGAGCCACAACTTCCGAATTTTGATTTGTGTTCATTATTTTTCAAATCCCTAATTAGATTTTCAATTTATAGATGCTGTCAACATAATCAATTTTTAACTGCCGTCGGAAATATTTCACCATAGCTTCCCTTTTTAGACTCCTAAAACTCATCGAGAGCGGTCAGCGGCGCCTGGAAGCCGACTTCTCTATAGACCCTGCGTTTGAACTGGCTCAGCTGGTGTATGGAGGCGGATCCGACCCTGGACCGCTTCTCACGCCAGATCTCAGCTTCTGCATAGTCTCCGGTGATAACTGCGCTACATATCCCAGGCAGTTCGACTTATGTGTGAGTAAAAAAGTATTTTTATTAAGAACTAGCTTGCCCGGCAAACTTTTGTACCGTATATAACTAACGTCGCTCAATTGTTTTGCACGCGTGTGTATGGAAATATAGAAAAGTGTTGTTTTTAGACTTTTTCAGGCAATTTTTAAGTTTATCTCTACATATAAGAAAGGATGGTTCTAAAAGGCTTCACACACAGCAGCTATAATGTAAAGATGTACATTATAGCACGATACATCTCATTACATCTTTCCATAGAGATTCGAAGATGTAAAAATATACATTAAAGCAGTTTGTGGTCTCCTGACGATTTATATGGAAAGATGTAATGAGATGTATTGTACTATAATGTACATCTTTACATTATAGCTGCTGTGTGTGATGCCCTTTACGGTTCGAATGGTGTAATAATACAGGGTGTGATTTTATCTCTATATCAGCGGGTTCGATTCCTAGCCAGGACTTATTGACTTTTCTAAAATGAAATGATGCAGTTTTTGTTTTCCTCAAAATCGGCCTCGAGACTCCTTTCAGCGTTTTTGATATTCCTCATAGTTTCGGATATAGCCATCCATGCCTGAAAAATTCACCTTGTATATTATCATCTTTTCTCAAATGCCACGTTATCGGCAGGGCAGTGCCATATCTGAGGACTCTATATTCTTCGCCGTGAAGACTTGGAGTGGCTTCCACAGCTCCAGAGCTCGCGTGGTCAAGAAGACCTGGGGCAAACACGTCTCCAACCTGCAGTTTTACAGCGACAAAGATGGTAACAATAACATTGTTGACATTACTTAAAGGTAGCGGCGATTAAGGGTGCTCCCACATTTAGTTAACGTAATAAGAATGTTACTAATACCATTCGCATCGGCTGGCGTCGTCCAAACCGAGCCACCACAACACCCTTATTACGTTGACATAAAGAATTTTAAGCCGATTCCGCGTCGACAGATGTGGGAGCACCCTAATATTGCACCTTTCGTAAGAGATAATCGGCTAGTTTTGGGCTTCATAGTTAAAGTAAACATTTTTAGTACCCATTCTTAACCCACTGCCGGGCAAATGCCTCATAACCTTTCTATTACTCTTTCATAAAAAAAACCCCGTGAATTTAAAAATACTACTATCATCAAGAACCTCTTTTTTATATGACTTCGCTTTCCTCGTCATTTGTATAAAATAATGATTTGAATTATTTCATTATGAAATCAACTTATCTATCACAGATTATAGTAAACATTTGTTTAAACGACGGTTCATCATTGCAGGACGTTTCGCCGACAGGGCGATTCATTTATTACCATTTTACCGATAGTCACTTTCACCTTAAGTGATTCATTTAAATGAAACGGTCGTGGGTGAATGGTTGCAGAATCATTTTATTGTGTGTCTCCAATATGAAAGAAGAATAATAATTAACATTACAAGCATAGTGGGCTGCAGCTGAAAATCAGCGTCAGGTGGCAAACTTTGTGTTGCCATCTGACATTATGCTAAGCTGAAGCCCTTCGGCATAATTTTTTTTCCTCTGTTTTTACTACCTACTCTGTTTATTACTTTATTTGAATTGTTTTAGTTTTAAGTTTTAGTGCCAATAATCGCAATTTTCTTTCTTTCATACATTTAATAACTACCATATTTTTCTTCTAGATCCAACCTTGCCTGCCATAAGCACAGGCATACCAAACAGTAAGACTGGTCATTGTGCCAAAACCATCGCCATTTTGAGAATGGCGTTAAAGAGGGTGAACAATATGCCTCGTGTTAAATGGATATTTTTGGCTGATGATGACACCATATTGGGGTAAGTTTAGATCATTGCATATTTTCAAGCTTAACCACTCTGCACGACAATATTTTGACACATGACACATCAGCTGAGTCGACCGGGTGATTCGAAATTTGAGCTATTACACAATATTTTTTGTCAACTTTCAGCATCCAATTTTTGATCAAAAATATGTTACTACAGCTATTTCATGCGATAAGTTTGTGAACAATATCTCTAAGAACATGTTGAGGTCAATAAAACTGCCTCATTCTGTTGTAAAATGTGTGTAACATACAAAATGCTACATCGTTCCAAAAACTAGGTAATTTAGATGTGCTGAAAAATATGTACATAAACAAGCTTATCACATGATAATAATGGTTAAACAGTGAAATAAATAAAATAACTTACTATATACATTACTAGATTTGCCTGTGTTCATACATAATTTCATAAATAATAACGATCAAAGTCTGGATAAAAATTAGGAAAAACTATGTTGCAACATGACTCTTTTTAGTGCTGACCGTAAACTCAATATTCACAAAACGATTAAAAACGTTCATTCAGCCTAATCGATACTCGCAACATAATCGAACATGGAAAAAAAAGTAAATCAAGACATAGAGCATGGACTGATTTATCTACTTTTTGACTATAGAAAGCTCAGTCCATGGAATAAGTCTATGAAACTAATCTGAATAATTTTATAATATTTCAATTTTTTTTCAAGTATTATTTCGTTAACGCAATAATTTATTTAATTTTATCTTTTATATAGTAATGAATATCGGTGTTTCATTGGAGGCTAAACATACCTATGTGACTTCTAAATTTAAATTAAATCTTATGGTTTTACCTATACCCATTTTGTGTTTTCGTTAGATAATTTCAATTTATCTTTTTATAACGGATCTAAAAAACGTGAAAAGACAAACACCGGGTTCGGATCTAATGCTGAGAGATGGGAGTACGTCTAAATGATTCCTTCCAGTAATAAACAATATTAGAATTTCCAACGGGGCGTGTATGGCTAAATTTTAAACTATGAGGAATAGCGAAAAATCCTGAAGGAAGTCTCGAGGCCGATTTGATAAAAATTAAATAAGATCATAAAAATTTAATTTTAGAAATATTAATTCAGCAATCAAACTATCAATATTCTGTGAAGTAGAAACATGCGACAAACTTGATGTATAACGATTTTTTTCCATTAAATAAAATTTCGCAACATGTTCACAACATAGTGTTCTCATTTCAAATTTTTATTATCACTTCGCGGTGTAAATACATTATCGAATTTTTTGAAATTCGAACTTTAAGTGAGTTTGCGTGAATTTTGATTTTGATCTGCTATGCAATGACTAAATTATTGTTTGTATTATTAGTTCATATTTTACCAAATTATCATTACTTCCCCGAATTTGATCCTTAACAGCGATATCGAATAGTGTAAAAAAATATAATACCCAGCATTTTCTTTTTTTAATTCAAAAGCTCGATTTTTGACGTGTAATACTTACATGACCAAACCAATCTCACGAAACAAAGTACATTAAAATAATTAATTGGGCTATCTTTTGTTTGGAGCCGCGAGAGGGAGAGGACAGCGTCCTCCCTCCGCCCCAACCATAGTGGTAGACGCCCGCGGCGTCGGAAGTCGGCAGACTATCTCCGGCCACCGTAGGCACGGGCATGTGGACAGCGCGTAAAGGGCAACTCGCTGTCCGACCATGGACCATGCCCGGGTCGACAGAGCGTCGTGTTCCACGTGCGCCTCAAAGAGCGTCAGCATAATGACTTAGAGGGCCAAAGCTTACCGGGGTCGCGGGAGTTATTTCATGACCCCGGAACATAAAGGACTATTGAAGGACACCGTGGATTTTAGTCAGTACAAGTCTGGCAGTCCCTCCCGCCCTACCCGGGGTGGAAGGACTCATAATTTGACGATTTTACCCAATTTTACCACGATAAAAAAAAAAGACTTTTTTTTTTTTGGAAACAAACTCATTTATAATAAACCTATCATGATCCAAGGCATTCTATATTCATTCAAATTTAAAAATTATATTATTGTACAAAATAAAATGTTCAGTAAAAATTAGCTAATAAATTAAAATATTACATACATATTTTGAATAGCGAGTACCACAGCGAGTGCATTCTTAATTCAAAATTTTTGAATTAAATAATTGCCGCGCATTCAAACATTTATTACTGACATTGTTCTTTGTCTATTATTGTTTTTTGGGAATGACAATGTACTCGTACGTTATATTATTATAAAAGCTTTAAACAATATTTTATTAGATAATAATTGTATTCTAAGCATAAAACAAATTTATTTTAATTTTTTTTTAATCGATTTCCTTTTCCATAATTTTTTCACTCGAGTTGACAAAAAAATCAATTATGGAATCGATTAGAATAATCGCTTTCACACATCATTACGATTAAAAAAAATAACATGGTTGTCGATTACGAATACAAATTGAGTAGTGGTAATGAAAAATACGTGTTATTGGCCCTGTTTTAGAGAATTACGCCAAGATCTGGTCTTTTTTACGTTATTTATAACATTTGGCATGATATTTATCTTTATTGTCATTGAGTTAAAGCGCGCGTGTGTGACCCAAGTGCTAAATAAAAATGTAAACAAACAAAAGTGGCGCGAAAGTTCGAGTTCAGATATCAAATTTTTCATTACCACTGCTAATTTATGTTGAAATACGTATGAATTCGTTACTATACTAAATGACGAGTTATTCATTCCTCCTACAATGATCGGTTGGATGTCCGAAAACCATGTTTTTTATGATTTTTAGCCCCACCCAGCAGTGCCATCAAAATGGCGAAGATCGTGTTTACACTTTTGGATTTTGTTACGGTAAATTAAGAAAATAGGCGCTAAATGTAGAAGTTTTAATTTCGTGAATAAATTAGATTTTTATTTAACATTCTTAATTAATGCGCACTCCTAAGATTTTACGCAGAGAATATTATATTTTTTTAATTTATAATGAGGATGTCGTATGACTACAACGTCTGCCCCTTTTGGACCCACTATTGAGCCAGCGTAGGTTTACTTGTCGCGCCCCTTTCGGGGGCGCTACCGAACTATACGGTTAAGCAGTCTGCAACACGCGACCTGATTGTCTTGTAAACTGAAGATTTTCTTGTGTAAATATAAAAATAACCATATTTTTATAACTGAAATTTCCTATTTCCCACGTTTTTTTAATATTAAAAAATTGCGGCTCACCGTTACTTGATTTTGCCACTTTGTGGCCGTTACCTACCAAAAGGTTGCCGACCGCTGCACGCCGGAATATACTATAATGTATATTGATACTAATATTATAACATCGATGATTTTGTTGTGTGTTCGAACACTCTAACCTCAAGAACTACGTTCGAATTGAAATATTTTTATAATACAACATGTAACATAATTAACGCACATCCTGAAATTAGTTTGTTTAGAATCGTTTACTGAATCGATTTCTATCATTTTTAATATAGGTATTTTTTTTATAAAACATACTTAAAACAACGGAAATTATAGTCACATTACCCCTTTAGAGTAAAAAAAACTAAGATGGACCGTAAGTTTTGTAAATTAAATTGACTAATATCTTCGTCAATTTAATTTACAAAACAAAAGAAAGAATAAAGGGCAATTTTGTCGTCTAAGTAGTCCACTCCTTAAATATTTTTGTCCCATAGCTTTGGTTGATTTTAGATTGGTCGATTCCCGTACATTTTCTCCCTCCCTGCCCCACTTATCTTTAGGTACTTTTGTTCGAAACACAAGCAGAAACATTCGATATTTGACTAGAAACATTATTACAGTGTCCAAAGACTGTGTGAGCTACTCAGTTGCTACCGCGGCGGTGATGACATCACTGTACTGGGAGAGAGGTACGGCTATGGCTACGGGAAGAGAGAAACCGCAGCTAAAGGTTAGTGCTCTACATTATCGACATTTCTATCATTATCGTCTAACCGGTTGCAGGTGAATATCAGTAATTTACATAGAACGATTGCCTATCTACCTCTATAACCCAAAAACTGGGTAATATCTCCTAGTAAGACTAGTTTTCAGACCTTCAAGGTTTTGCCTAACAGCAGAGTCAGGACACATTACTTTACGTAATTTCCGAGGTACAGATGAAAGTCGCTATGATAAATAATGACCCATCCACATACCAACCTGGATAAGTGCGGTTTAAATTGAAGATAAAACTTTGCGACTGTTATTGTTCCAACGAATTCTACGACTATTCTGCATCCCTTCTTTCTTTAGTTAACTAGTAATTTAGGATGTGTCCAAGTCCGTGTTCTGCTACCGGTACATCTGCGCGTTATTTTTTGCCAGAAGCCCTTATACAGGATGAAATTTTATTAATGAGCAATATTTTAAACTCTAGCATTACTAACGATACTAATCGTATTACGGAACTCAAAAACGTTATTAATGCAAGTATCTTTGCTTAATGTTATTTGATGATTGTTTACTTATCGATCCGCGCGCGGTGTACTGCGCTTGAATATCTTGATATTGATACTTTAGGACTTTTGGGTTTTATGATTTTTTTTAATTAATTTTAATGTTTATTTGCAATAATAAGCCTGTGCAATGTGACAGGTACTACATTTTTAAAGGTATCCATAATTGCAATAATAATATTTTTAATTTGCGATATATTGGCCCTAATGCAATCAGCATCGTGAGTAGAGTCTTAGATTAAAATATTGGACATGATTTCGATTCCACCCCGTAGATGTAATCGTCTGGCACCATATCTGTATAACCTTGTTACTTGTATATTGTCATACTAGCTTTTGTCAGCGGCTTCGCTTGCTCGGAGATTTTCATAAGTGAGCAACTGATAACTTTGTTTCCAACAGGCTACGACTACATAACAGGGGGAGGTGGTACAGTCCTCAGTATAGGTGCAGCGCGCGCACTGTCCACGTGCTCGTGTGGGGCTGCATCAACAGCGCGCGCGGCGCCAGACGACATGACACTCGGCGCCTGCGCACATCACCGACTGAACATATCGCTCACACACTCACCACTATTCCATCAGGTATAGTACTGAGGCCAACATTCTAGTCCCTCCCGAACGATGTCTCAAAAATGCTGCAGAAAGAGATAATTAGGACATTAAATAAAAGCGCCACTACTCCGTTACAGTACTAGCACTATCTGCTTGAGGCAATAATTTGACCAACTGTCAGCAGAAAGACAACATTATCATCAGTTTATAAATGTTTCCACTGCTGGAACAGACCTCTCTGTGAGAGGGTGTGGGCCATAATCCACTACACAAGCCCAGTGCGAATTGGTAGATGTCACATGTCTTCTTTTTTTGGTTCTAGAATTTTACAGTTTCTTGACAATGTTTTCTTTCACCGTTTAGAGAAAATTGGCAGAACAAAAACAACAGCTTAAAAATTATCTGTAACTTAACTGCCTATTCTGAGAAGAAACATCCGAAACAAACTCAGAGGTAACTGTTTTAAAGTCTACTGTTCGAGTCATACGAGGACCATGCCGGTGTCTGAAATGGTCTTTTATGAAAAAAAACCACACAGATTTGAGTGGACCTGACCAGTCAGTGTATCGTGTAGCTCGACTCATAACCATAGGTATGAATTATGTAGAGTTATTCATGTCGAACACTGATTTCATACAGCGAAAGAAGAAAGTGGATATGACCCTAATCCCGGAATTACTTTTAAAGAGCAAAAAAATCCCCTGATTAAAAAAAGTTATTTACTTTTGCACAATTTATTTGTCATCGCTGATGCTTTTGCTGTTGTTATTTATTTGAGGAGTAACAGATCAAAGTGTAATGACTCCATCAATGTAACTTACCTCCCGATCCCCAATGCTCCCCAATGGCACATTTTTGTGCCACCAAACCCCGATCGATATCAAGCCTTTTTTTTTTGGAAAAATAAGACTTAAAATCGATCAGTATTTTGTGGAAAAACATTTTCCTCGGGGCTCGAGAGGAATACAAGCATAATCCATAATATTTTAAAGAGAGCACACAAACAAACAACTTTTCCCTTCAATATAGTGATTCAGTCAATATAGTGATGCAGTCAATTCATATTCATATTCATAGGGTTTGAAAAATAGATAAAAAATCCGTTTGTACTATATTTATTATAGTGAGTGGAGTTAATAATACACTTTGATCTGTTACTCCTCATTTGTAATACTGTTTTCCACACGAGATTGTCTACCATAAATCCCTGGAAGATCCTTATTAATATCAACATTTCGATGCAAGTTCTAAAATAAGTCCACTAACTCAAGGAACTCATCATTGTATCCTCTTCTATGTCCTTTAGGCTCGACCCCAAGACTACGCCCGCGAGGTCCTAGCCCGTGACCGTCCCGTCTCCTTCCACCGTCACTCCTCGCCGGAGCCCCTCAGGGTGTACGGCACCTGGTTCCAGCATGATGACCTGGCCCTCAAGAAGACTAGGAGAAGAGATGAGCTTTGAGGTGATGATCACTGCCTGAATATGTTGAAGGGAAAGAAAAATGATTGCCGTATTACATACATTTTGAATTGCCTGTATGTTTATTTTTTCAAGGTGAAGTCCAGGTGAACTTAGTCTCAGCAGAGTCTCATAAACAACGACGATATAATACTAGACTCGTAATAACAGGCGACGGATGTCTGTCAACACATTAGGCAAAAAAGTCTTATATTCGTCTCATTTCGACCAATCCTGTGAGCCGTAAACATACGTTGAGACAGAACAGACCTTGAGTTAGCCAATCACAACGCAGTACTCCGTCCCCTCGCTTACGTAGTACCTCAGCGAGTTGACAGAATAATTTTCGTTCGTTAGATCGTGCATGCGGAGTCTAGTATTATATCGTCGTTGCTCATAAATGAACCTTACTTGCCTAAGATTAATGTTCTTATTTGTATGATAAGCCGGGTCACCAGCCTCTGTAGGAATATGCAACTCTAGTTTATGCTGATAAGGTTTATTTTCGGATGAAATGTAACTTTGTTAAGCTTTGAGCTAAGACTAAAGTTCTCTATTTAGATTTGAACTTACTTTTTTTTTCGTTATGTTTTATATTATTAATGTTCTAAAGCCAGTTCTATACAAGATTAGTTAATGAGGCTTAACAATTACCTCTGTATCTTTTAAGGTTATAGATTTTATTGAATCAATGCATTTTGTTTTAATCAAATAATTTACTAAGTACTTATACAACATGTAACATAATTAACGCACATCCTGAAATTAGTTTGTTCAGAATCGTTTACTGAATCGATTTCTATCATTTTAAATACAGGTAACTTTTTAATCAAAAATAATTAAAACTACGGAAATTATAGTCACATCACCCCTGTACAGTCAAAACAAACTAAGATAGACCGAAAATCAAGGCAACGAGACTTAAAACTGCTATTTTATTTGTATTAATACAAATTCCGTCATTCAATACAAAATAAAGAAAAGTAAACCTTACTGCAAAATTACTAATTTAGTTAATAACATGTTAAGTTAAAAATTCAATATATTATGTATAACGTCATAATATTCTAATTGGGGTGTCTGAGGGTGTGCGTTAATTACGTTACATGTTGTATATTTTCGATTATTCGAAGATATTTCTATCAGAGAGTTTTATTGTTACAACTATAATTTTATTTATATTTATAAAGCTTATTGTTAAACAATTATTTAAATGCAATCATTACATGTTATAGAATCACATATTTCAGTAAGCAAAGAGTGAGATATTTGAATAGCTAAACGAACAAAAAAAAAAGACATAAAATATATCGTGCCATATCTTTTTCTGTATATTGCTATACATTTCAAAGACATTTTCAGCGATAAAAAGACAATTCTTTCTCTTAAATTAAACTTTTAATAATTATGAGAATATCTCCTCAATAAATCTCGAATATTTTTAAATAACCACATAACCACCATACAAAGAAGCTAAAAAAAAACTTGAAAAATTGAATCATATTAGTTGTCCTAAAAATAAAATTGTTTCGTAAATCAAGTTATAATGCAATCGTCAGCAGTTTTACAATCGCATTAAAGATACATCACAAAAATTTTCACTGTAATTTATGCTAACTACATCAAATATCGAAGTAAAATACGAAGTCACAAAATAATTACAATTTATCGTCAAAGGTAATTTGACAACTAAATATTTGTTGATTACATGATCTGACGGACTTATTACTCGTAGATTTTGTCAATCAAATACTTTTTTATATTATAATTATAGTTTAAATATTAATATTAAGTTTTAAATAATTTTATCACAATATTAAACGCTTAGTTCACATACCTCGGATTGTTAACTCGTGGCATTTATTATTATTAATTATTTAAGTGTTTGTTTGTAAAATAAGTTTGTAAGTATTATTATTACACAAAAGTTGTTCACTTATCAAATTAGTTTATTGCTCTCTCCTTACTATTTTAAATAGATTTGGTTCGTAATAAATAATCTCAAATTCGAATATCAAAATTTTTTGCATTAAATGATGAATACTATGAATTTCTGTAAATTAGTATCATGAAGAAACGTTGATACATAATTTAAAATAATACAAAATAGGTACAATAAAACAAAACAAACTTATTGTATTTATAATTTTGCATTAAAATCTAATAAGTTTCCAGCGAAGACACTTTATTCCTTATCATGTCTGTTTGATTTGCTTCTTTTGACCGGCCTGTTGGTCTAGTGGTTAGTGACCCTGACTGCTATACCGGAGGTCGTGGGTTCGATTCCCACCCAGGACAAATGTTTGTGTGATGAGCACGATCATTTGTTCTGTGTCTGGGTGTAATTTATCTATAATAATATATGTATGTATTTAGAAATATATAAGTATGTTTATCAGTTGTCTAGTACCCATAACACAAGCTCTGCTTAGCTTGGGACTAGATGGCATTGTGTGATAGTTGTGGAATATTTATTTATTATATTATTTATATTATTCTAAACTAAAATACAAGAATTTCGCTGTATTCAATCTTATGCAACATTCGGCATTTGGTTAATTTATTTCTATATAAATACTTGCTTGTTTGAAATGAGACATGCTCATCATCAGCCTATAAATGTTCCCACTGCTGGGACGCAGGCATCCTCTCTGTGAGGGAGTGGGCCATAATCCACCACGCAGGCCCAGTGCGGGTTGGTAGATGTCACATGTCTTCGAATTTTTTGGTTCTAGGACATACCGGTTTCCTCACGATGTTTTCCTTCACTGTTTTGAGAGCAGTGGTGATGAAATAAATTACACAAAGTAATGCGCGAGGCGGGGTTCGAAGCCACGACCTACAACTCGTAAGTCGGGACCGATACCACTGGGCCACCACTGCCGCATGGATCTGCTAAATATTGCCATTTTATCTTTGTGATTTTGCGTTGTGTGGAGAAATAACTTCAGTAGAAACGTTTGTTTTATTGTGAAGTAATATATTAAGTAGTTACTAGTGTGAAGGTATATTGTATACTAATTGTTTTCAGTATTGTTATGTATTAAGATATAAAATTAACATATCAGTTGTGTAATTTGAATAAAGTTTAATATTTTTCTAAACCTTTGTTTTATTTGACCCATTATTTTACAAAGTTTTTTAACTCAAATAGGCTTTTATCTAGGTTATAGACAATACCCTGCTTCTCTATATCTTTTATCTGTTTTCAAGGTCTCGTTTATATCTTTACCAAAATTCATTAAAATCGGTCCAGCAGTTTAGAAATGAAAGCGTAATAAACTGACTTTCAAATGGGGATGGCAACTGGGGAACTAATGGCGCTAGTATAGCTAGTTCCAAGCATCGTGATTGGTTCAAATCTTATAGGTACTTCAAAATAGTACTACGTCATTGGTCGGATTAGGACTTAGCTATGGTGGCGCCATCTACAATTAACTTTGACCGCCTTTCCCCATTGTATATTAAGGTACTCACAGTGCTTAAAATTGTTTTAGCTTACCTTCTAGCTAAATTAAGTTGATAAAACTAAACGAAATAAATATGAAGACTTAAATAATGCCTTGCGGTATTAAGGCCGCCTTATGTTCCACAATTGTATGTAAAAGTATAAATAAATAAAGAAACAGGGGCAAGTCAATGGCGGGGAAAAGTAATATTTTGACGGCATGACAAACAATATATCAGAATTAAAAATCCAAATTTCTTATAAGACTTACAAGCCAAATCGCTCACATAACCCTATCAATCACCCCTTCACCCCCTCCCCCTCTTTCACCCCCCTCTAAGATGTTTTCCCAATAAGATGCGTCGTTAATTAGAGCAGTCCTTGTTCCGTCTAATGGACGCATTGAGCGTCGTGAGTTGCGACTTGCCAAGTAAGAGCAAGTCACCTTACTTAATAGACAGGGACTTGACGATCGCGGAGTCATCTTTGGGGGGAGGGGGGGCTCTGACGTTCCTCAGGAAGAAATAAGGAAGGGTTATCTGCGATTTCACCGGTGTGGGGTACAAATGTTCGCTCTGCTCTCTCAAGCGAACAAACAAACAGTTCGCGAACACTAGATAATAGGCTAGTTTCCCAAAAAAATGTAATTAGTCCGTCTTTTAGATAATTCAAAAATAAGGGACACGTATTTTTTTATTTGTAAATTAGACCAAAAATGACAAAGATATAGCCTATTAAAGTTACGTGTGACGTCACGATGCGTGGCATTTTTCGCGCAGGGTGACGTCACAGGTAACTTAAATCTTTGTTATTTTTTGTTTAGTCGAAAAAAGACAAAATACGTGTCCAATTTTTTTTTATAATCTAAAATACGGACTAAATAGAATGTAATTATTTTGACCCTGGAAACTACCCTACTATGGGCGCGATCATTGCTAAAGTAGCTTCAGTGATATATTTTTTCCTACTCCTCCACTATTATTTTCTGAATAATTTCGTTGCAGGATCCAAGACAGGTAAATTCATTCTCCGGGACACGTCGAGCTTCATTGTCTCGGCGCTTTTCTGGTGGTTGCCATTGTTGATTCTGGCTTCAGGAGTTGCAGTGATTGGGAATAGTGTGGTGGGTTTGTCAAAAAAAAATTGCTTCAGTGTGCTGCGTGTCGCGGGTTCGATACCCGAATACGAAATATTTCTATGATTTACAAGTAGTTGGTTCAGCTCTGAGTGTTTGAGCATGTGATGTTTGAAGAGAAATACCAAGAAACGCCTTGAGGAACAAAAATAAAATCGCAGTACATGTCTCCTTACCCATGGAATTGGAGAACAGAAATTGTGTCATGTGCCTACTTTTCCGTTACTCTTTTCTAATAAATTTTGGTTTTCGGTATCCAAGACAGTACATTCTCCAAAATCGAGCTTCATTGCCTATTGATTTTGGCTTTTAGGAATAAAAGTACTTAGTTTGAATGTCTTTTTTTTTGTAATTTTTTTGGCATGGTTTCATTGCCTCTATTCATGGGTTTGAGGTTAAAATGTATTTTCAAAAAAAATGTTACCTACTAAAAAAAGAAAACGGTTTACTTAAAATAATTAGTTGTAAACTTGACTTTTTTTTTGGTAACATTATGTCAGTTCGTACCATTTATTTTAATTTCCATAATTATAAAAGATATTTATGATGATAAATGGTTTACTTATTTTAAAACGGTATAAAATATAGATTACAATATGAATCATTTGATAAAAGGAATCATTCGATCTTGTTTTGTATTTTTCAAACTACCCTCATTAATGCATTTTTTGTTCTCAACATTCAACTACATATTTGTGTTTTTTTGGGTCGAACGGTCAGTCTGGCTTGCGCCTCGCAGTCGAATTAAAATGTATTTTCAAAAAAAATGTTACCTACTAAAAAAAGAAAATGGTTTACTTAAAATAATTAGTTGTAAACTTGACTTTTTTTTGGTAACATTATGTCAGTTCGTACCATTTATTTTAATTTCCATAATTATAAAAGATATTAATTATGATGATAAATGGTTTATTTTAAAAAGATATAAAATATAGATTACTATGTGAATCATTCGATAAAAGGAATCATTCGATCTTGTTTTGTATTTTTCAAACTACCCTCATTATGCATTTTTTTCTCAACATTCAACTACTTATTAGTGTTTTTTTGGGTCGAACGGTCAGTCTGGCTTGCGCCTCGCAGTCGAAAAGGTCGATTTTAATCCCTGATAGTCGCGAATAAAACTATTATGGCCCTGAAAAGTGTGAATTTGTTGTTTAAAAGTGGACAAGTGCTAAAAATTATTGTGGATTTGTTTTAACCAGTGAAAAGTGACAGTATGAAACATGTACCTACCTACCCATCGTTTTCTCAGGATACCAGGTGAGCTTATGTTTGCAAAGTTATTAATCATCCAAATCCTCTATAATTTATCACGAACCATATGCGAAACCAAATACCTCCTTTAATCCGCATAATTCATATAAAATTAATGAATCGTGCTAACCCTACTTAACACTCGCGTGTTACGCGAACAATTTCCAAAAAGATTCTTTCTGAACTTTCATAATATCGCAAGATTCCGGAGCACTTATATTTACGAATACTTAAGATTACAACTTGTGAACAAAATAATATTTATACTTCGCCAAGTTTGCGGGTACTTAGAAGAAGTTGGGTTAGGAAGGATCAGAGGGGTCATAGCGGGCAATTTGTCATTCGACACGCGATACCCACCGTAAGTAGCGACTACACTCCAACTTTGCCAACTTACATTTTTCATTACCCTACAACTTTTGAGTGCGGCCCTGGTAACTTTTACCCTACAAACAAAATCTAACCTTACTTCTCCGCTATAAGGTTGAAAGTTCTTGTGTTGCTTTTACTGTCTTGAAAGATTTTTCTTGAATGTGTTGGTCCTTATGCATTAATCAAAAAATATAAAAGCCTTCGTGAGCTGTTGGGAGTTCGAAAGAGTTGCCCTGAGAGGGTTGTGTTTAAGATTATTCTGAAAAGAAATATTTTTTGCTTCTTATTTTATAAATAAACACACGGACTACGGTCTACTTACGTGTTAGACACGACGCTTTTGTTAAATAATTCGGATTGATATGTTGAATACTTACCTGGCATCATTGATCAAATGATCATTCTGCTTAGGTATATAATTTTATGTAGATTTGTATTTCTCATATTGTTTCAGTTCTAAAGTATATAGATACAAAATACAATGATTATTTCAAGATATTTTGAGATGATGCACTTACCGATATTTTTGTTTTTTTAATGAAAGTGCATGATAGATACCAATTACAAAATAAACGAGTTGCAATCAGCCTATATTATTCCTTCCTCCTCTCTGTGAGAGAGAGTGAGCTGTACAGTCACAAGAAATAGTATGTATACACTAAGCAGTATTCAAAAGAGACGTTCTGCTAGGTACCAAATTGATTAAACGTTTGTCTTTTAATTAGACTTCTATTTCGGAAGCCATACTATTACAAACTAGGTCTTATTTCAAAGTGGAAATCAGTATTTCACGAGCAATTTGCGTTTGAATTTTGTTTATTGTTAACATGTTATTGCTCGTGACTGTACCTCTACTGTTATCCATTACGCGGGCCCAGAAGCCTGCTGTATACGTATTTACTTAATAATATTCAAAACCAAGTTCAACAAAACTAGAAGCAACTCCAAGTCTGCAAGCCAGATGTAATCAACCACTGTTCAATTAAACAACAACCCATAACAGTATTATAAAGTATAGGAGCGCTGTGATTTACAGCCATCCCTAATTCGGTAGATAGATGACCCCAATCGTACTATTTTGAAAGGACAACATAATTGCTTCGGATTAACTAATTTATTGTCTCTGGGTTCATCAAGACTCCTTGATATCGGTTGTTTGTTAGTAACTTTCTTATTGGCAAACAAACGATATTGATCAGTCAGTCTCAGTTGGACGAATAACTAGGTTTTGAGAAAGCTTAGCTGTAGCATTTTTTAAACCATTTTTGCTTAGCACGTGGTTGCACTGGCCGCTATTGAGTATTTTATTTTACTCAAAAATGCATGTTACGTGGTCATTATTTTGACAACCTTGTTTGAGCTAAGTCTACCTTGCCGTTCTGTTTCTAGAAGCGGCTTTAAAAACTGGGCCCACTTTACTAACTGGACCCAGTTTACTAACTGGACCCGCTTTACTAACTAGACTCGTAAGTCGGGACCGATACCACTGGGCCACCACTGCTCTGCCTTCTAATGAAACAGAGTTTTAGCGGCCTTGCCTGGTAATTAAAACTAGGTGTTTTCAGGTAATTCTTGAATTTCGTTTTACCAATTTCAAAATACAGATAGTTGTAGGTACGTGAAGCAAAAGCAAGTAGGTACAAGTAAATGAAGTTGTTGAACCACCCTCGTGTCCGGGGCACGTAATGAGCTAACTAATAACGTTCATATACCACCCTGTGGTGTGCCGGGTGCTACCACGGTTCTACCGGGGTGTTGGCGAGTAATAAAGGGAACTAATTAACATGTATCATAATGAGCGGAGATGCTAGGAAAAATAGCAAGACTGTTTTCTTTGCTGCTAGAAAAAGTACGGAATCTACCTACATTTTCACTTTATAATAGTTCCCTTGTTTTAGAACTTGAGTCCCTTGCACAAGTTTGACGTTTTTGCGACGTAAAGTAAACGTGAGCTTTGACATTAATTTGACGAATAAAAAAAGTTCCTCATTTGTACGGTAGAGTCGCTTTTTTATTTTATAAGTAGGTACCTACGGTCAAATACGTAGAATTCGTACAAGGGCGTCTAAAAATATCAACAACGCTTCTTATTTTACTTTAGGGTGCTTGTTACCCGCGCAAGTAAAGTTGCGGGTTATCCGCGCGAGTTCATGCGCAAGCTACTTGATCAAGTTACCCGCGGGGTGCTTATACACGGCGCATGCTACTCGCGCAAGTAAGGGTGCGGGTCTGAGCTTTACCCGCGCGTGTAACATGCGCAAGATACTTGATCAAGCTACGCGCGGGGTGCTTGTGCACGGCGGCGCCGCGCCGGCGCCTGTTGCTTGAGCATGTTGAGGCACTTACGCGGGTTACATGCGCCGTGTACAAGCACCCTTACTTTCTGTCAAATGCGTTATATCTGAATTGTGTCGATTTTCACAAAATGTAATAAAACACTATAGTAGTCTTAGCGATCGCCACCGCATTAACAAAAGCACTTGTCTAAGCAAGGTTTCCCAATTTTAAATTCGCATCTTTAATCAAAAACACATAAGAATACGTAGGTACAGCATCAAATCTCGAAATGTTCTTATGAACTTTCTTCAAACCACCAATCGCAAGGAAATAGTTGGGTGAATATTCGGAAATGGTTTTATAATAGCGTAACCGCGCTTTCATAGATGTTCTTCGAGAAAAGCGGGGAATATTAAAGACGTGCTCACACGTTCTATCAAATCTTTCTCTATTGCTATTGACTCGAGCAAAATATATTATGAAATTTTTCATGCGGTGTAAACGAACAGTCATGTGAACATCATTTCATTCATCATATTAATAATGATGTTTCAAGTTAGTAACTCATTTTTAACCGACTTAAAAAGGGGAGGTGCTCAATATAATCGGTTTTTTTTCTTATGTACCTAAACATTACGCCATCGCGCCACTAATAACAATTGGTGTTTAAAATACTGCAGCTAACTTATGTTTTTCTTTTTTCATATATTTTGCATCCTTTCTGGATTGGGTAAATTGTCGGTTTTTCTGCACAGATTTTTAATACGAAATGTCTGACAAGATCTGTCAGACATGCTATCCTAGTAGGAATAGCATTAAGACTCGCTTGGGACATTGTAGTCAAATTAAATTACCCAGTGTAACTTAGGTTTTATCATCACCTTTTCCTTTTTACACACGTTATTTCATTCTTTTTACGAATAAATAAAATAAATAACACGAAACAATAGCCGCTTGGCAGCTGGTTAGGAGGTTGCTCTCCCAAGAGCCCTGACCACCGGTAGCCCGGACTCTGTTCCCGATGCCGGCGGACTGCAATATTTAGAATATTTTTAAATGTGTTTTTTTTTTAAACGTATAAAACGTAACGAATACGTAAAAAAATAAAGAAGAAATACAAAATTCATGTTTTTATAAAAATGTTTAGTAACAAGTAATAATGAATAAAGTATTCATCATTATAAGCACACCCTTACCAACATGTGGCTTGAAGAACGTTCGATGTGCGCCTCTTTGAGTCAAATGCAAATAAAACGATGGTTTCCAACAAATTGTGAATCAGAAGTATTCAAGCTAAGAGCTTCGAGTACACACGTCTTTTATTGTAAGTTGTTCACTCGCAAATTGGGATCGAATGGATTTATGTGGGGAGAGAATTGCTATTCCTTCTTAAATAGAATTGCTAGTCTTGGTAGAAACATGCTCTTTTAAGTTTTATGGTAGGTCTAGGTATTATTGATTTTCTTGAATAGATCCAACTGTCCCATTTACGTTTAGGTACCAATTTGTTTTCGCAATGATGTGGAAAAAAAATTGGTGAAATTGAATTTAGTTTTAAATAATCACAGCCGCACAGGCCGATCTTCCGGGTTAAGCCGCGCTTGCCGAGGTTGGTCTGTGGATGGGTGACCATCTATCATAGCGAGTTTCCTCCGTGCCTCGGAAAGCACGTAAAGCCGTTGGTCCCGGCTGTCATTTGTAGATATTTGACAGTCGTTACTGTTAGTCAGAAGCTCTAAAGTCTGACAACCAGTCTTACCAAGGGATATCGTATTACCCAGTTACTGGGTTGTGGAGGTCCGACAGGCAGTCGCTCCATGTGAAATACTGATATCCAGCTGAATCTGGTTTGACTGGAAGCCGACCCCAATGTAGTTGGGAAAAGGCTAGGCAGATGATGATGATGACTTACATCTGCCTCTAAAATAACTCAAAACAGGTCCCACATAAGTGGGAATCGCTTTCAAAGCTTTTTTTATTTAAAAATAGACTTTTCACAAAGCTTTTCAGGCGGTTTTTTTTCCCATACTGCTGTTATAATATCGAATTGACCCTCTCACGATTTTTACTTAACTTTTCAGACCTGCGTTCAAGTTGATTTTTCCAATACACCCGAAGTTTGACTTCCAAATCCATCTTCAATATTTTTTGAGTCCAACTTTGTTTTCAGAACTCCTTAATGAGTTTACATTTGAACTACTTACACACAGACGCTAAAATAATAAACGGATTCCTTTTTGCAACAACTCTAGTTAAAATAAATTACAAAATATTTCTGAATTATTTCGTTAGCGAAATGAATGAATACAAACAATATAACATAAACAACACAGAGGGTGCAATGGGGAAAATTCGACAAGTGCGCACACTCTATCAAAAATACATAAATAAATTCGTCGCGTCGCGAGCAAAGTCGATTGGTTTCGCTTTGTGCACCAATTACAATGAAAATAAAAGTCTCTTTGAGCCTTAACTAGGTGTGAGTGTATGTTTTTTGGGAAATGTCGAGTGTGGAAAAATATGAGAGAACGAAAAATATTCGCTCGTTTTTAATTCTGTTGAAAGACTACGTGGTTATATTTTAAACTATTTTGTTTTAACAAAATTAGGTATACGTTGTCCAACGCAAAGAATTTGTAACATTTAAAATTGTGAATAGATAATTCATCTCAAGAAAAACCTCTACTCCTTTTTTTCAGTTAAAATAATATTAGTTTTGCTTTTAAAACAGAGTAATTTTATGCTGAAATACAAAAAAAAAAAAGATTCTATTAATTTTTTTGTAAACAAAATTAAAATTCATTAACACGATAACACTTTTAAGCTTTCTCATTCGTATCAGAGAGCGCTAATTTAGCTTTTACATGAAGCTGATAAGATGGCCGCCGGGAGGGGAGGTCGGGGCTAAATGGCAAATGAACATAACACTATAATACGGACGGTCGGAGTCAACGCTACTGCGTCCAATTTATTTTATTGTTCTTATATCGCATTGTTTCGCTTCACCCGCGTCCACTCATAAAGATGTGATCTCATTTCTGATACTTATAAAGAAAGATACGTATTCTGTTGTCTGAGAAAATTCAGAGCTTTGTGCAGGAGGAATTTAAATAGGAAAATTTTAGAAAGATGCTAGAGATGTTTATGGAACGCTATACAGTATAAAAACATTAGTTTTTGATCTAATAGAAAATAACACTCACTATATTATGGAATCCGCGCCTGATACGAATTAATATATAGCCATACCAAATAATGTAGGTAATTATGAGTCTATTTAAATAGAATAATAAAGGTTATCGCCGCGGTGTTGTCCGCTTCAAGTTTGGTTTAATTTTCCCATGGGACTTCGTAAGTACTGGAAAAAGTACTTTCTGTGTCCATTTAGGTTATAAACTATGTGTTTATGTATATACAAATATTTCTTCCAAATCCGTTCAGTAGTTTTGTGGGGAAGAGTAGGTAAAAACATACATTACAAACTATTTATATTATTGCATTTATAAAAAATTGAAGGCACATTTGGCGCAGTGAGTGAGCTTTCGACCATCTGCTAGTACTGCTACGCAGCTAGCCACGGGTTTGATTCCCGCACGAAAAAAAATTCATGACCTACAAGTGCCTAGTTGTTCTGAGTCTGAGATTTTGTATTTTTTTATGTTCGTGCGTCTACGAACATAAAAAAATACAAAATCTCAGACTCACGACTCAGGAGAAATTCCTAGTCTGTCGCATTGCTTATTAACAAAATAGTAGGTACTAAGGTTAGTTTCGTTATTTTATTTCCTCAATAAAAATTAAGAGTTACTGTTGTAAGTGCGAATAACAGTTATTCCACAAATGGCGTACATTTCGAACAGTCATTACTTCTTGAGTAACCACTCCAACCTTACTTTCTTCTATACATCAACATGAATTAAATATCAGACCCAGATTATTCCATATCACATAGAATCCCAGGAGAGAATACTAAGCTACCACTCAAGTAAAGATAAAAAATGCAAAAGATTATTCGAGTGGAATATTCCAGTTCCAATTTTCGAAGCCCCTCGCCGCCATTGTGTCAATAATATGGAATAGATCGTAAAATAAATATTTTTATCGGGAATCCGCGACAATCCTCTGTAAATATGGCAGGATATAAAGGGATGTACCCTTACTAGTCTTATTATTGGTATGAATTGGGGTTCAAACGTGACTGCTAGATCACAATTTAGACACGAATCATGTTTATTTGGACTATTCAAATATGACTTTGGAAATGATTATGATAAACTCTCATACTTATCATGTGTGGGTCGCCTTTAAATGAGTTTTCCTGTCTTGAGTAGAGCGGAAGGTAGGTAGGTACCTACTGTAGAGATCGGCGTGTGATCGAATAAATAAAAAAAACCGGCCAAGTGCGTGTCGGGCCACGCACAGTGTAGGGTTCCGTAGTTGCCCATCAAAATACTTATGCGAAGTAACTAAACTGATTCGCTGAATTTAATTTTAAAAAGAAGAATTTTCAAAATCGGTCAAGGAGTCTGAGAAATCGGGGATATTACATAAAAAAAAGATTACGACGAATTTAGAAACTCCTCCTTTTTTTGAAGTTAGTTAAAAATAGTTGACGATTAAAACCTACCTATCCCCAAAAAACATACCTATAAAAGCTGTAAAAGTAAAGTTGACAAACTTACATTTGCAGTTGCCTCCGATACATTTTGTTTAAGAAAATATGATATCAAGTACATTTTATAAGTTGGTCGACTATTACTCGTAAAGTTGTAAAGTCTACTTAGTCATGATAATTTTCTTTTAAATTTCGTTATATATGCTACTATTGTGAATTTTTTCACACCCCTAAACATAACCGTTTAGCTGGTAGAGGGGGGGGACACTCGAGTCGAGCAAAATTTAGCACTTTAAAGCTTAATATTTCACAAACGAATTTTTTTATCAAAAAATTGTTAACGGAAACTCACATTATTTTTTAAAGACCTATTTAATGATACCCCACACTTAGGGATACGCGAGAAAAAAAAATCCTCACTTTACGTGTAAGTACAGGAGGTACCCTAAAAAAAAATATTTTACGAGATTTTATTTTACCACTTTTTCGGCACAGCAAATCCGTATATTTACACCAAATTACAGCTCTCTAGTACTGTGCGTCTCTGAGCTAAGCTGCGGACAGACGGACGGACGGACGGACGGACGGACGGACATAGCGAAACTATAAGGGTTCCTTGTTGACTACGGAACCCTAAAAAGGAATATTTGCGAATTAAAATAATTGTATTCAATGACACGTGCACATTACAACTTCTTTCTCTCTGTAGAACGTACTAGACAATTCTCATCTTAATTTTAATATTAGAAATCATTGAGCGGCTTGATCCAGCCAGCGCTTACAAAACTGTTTGAGGCTAGTCCTCACAGTAAAACTTCTACAGTACTGACTGAAACGTACTGAATGACGATAATTCACAGAATTTTCTTCAATCATCCTAACAAATAACTTTCGTAGAAGCAACATAAACGTAACGAATTAACTCCAGTAAAAGTAGGTACAGTTTTGATAATGTAGAACGAAACTGAAGTCTATACCTATAGTTAGCGATCGACATTACCTATACTCTGCGTGTCGCGGTTTCGGTTCCCACACAGCACAAAAATGTGTAGTGATGTTCTAGGTCTGGCTGTCTGTGTATGCGAGTTTAAATAAATGAAACAGCCCCTACGGTACATGACTTAGCTCCTAGAGCGTCACTAAAAAACAAAGTTTATTAAAATAATTTGATTTCCTCTGTTACTAAAATTCTTATCATTAGCATCAGACCATTTCGCAAACGCCAGGAATAATAATATAGTGCGTGTTACTAAGCAATAACTATATTATAAAAAGCAGGGTTAAATCGTTCGTTTAAAAAATCCACAGGAAAATGTAGGGAACTCGTTAAACACGGGAAATTGCTTCCGGTCAGCTGTGTTGTTGTTTCACTTACATTTCGTTGTGGGGTTCCGTGGGTGAAAACCATTTCAAGCGAACGAAAAATTACAAATATTTTTATTTTTTTGTTTGTAAAAATTTTGGCGAGATTGTGGTTTATCCACAATCTTAAAAAGGTGCTGATAAACTTGAGCATTCACTTGTTATGAGCATTTTTACGGAACGTCACATTTACACAAAAACAAACGAGAGCAAGAGATGTAATATTCTATTCAATCAACCTTTCCGCCTAGGTTCAGGTGGCCCACTGCTGGACATAGTTCTGTAACAGAGAGGTGGGAGAGAGGCGTCCCTGTTCGGACGCCATATGGCAGTGCGTCCGTCCCAAAGGACGCTGCCGTAATCTCAGATCAAAGAAATAGGCAGATCGCTCAGAAAAACAAAATCAAAATTGAAACAAACTCGCGACAGTACCAAGATACGCGTCGCTGTTGTTGTTTGCCAAAATATCTCGTCTCTTTAAACATTGTAAAAGTTGTTCTCAAAAATAAATAAAACAATATGGAATATAATTCGATTTGATTTTGTATTTGCTTTGGTGGTCACACTCGCGTGTTCTGAGCGTTTCATCTGCCTATTTCTTTGATCTGAGGCCGCAATAAATAGATCTTATAGGAAACAGGCCGAGGCAACAGAAAATGTGGAATACCTCTCTGTTACAGTTTTGTCTGTATCAATCTGTTTCACAGCAGCATTTTTTATATCGTGGCAAAATCATCAAATGAGTCATCCTACCTTACTGTCAGACTTGTACTGACTAAAATCCACGGGGATCCTTCAATAGGCCTTCACATTACAGGGCCGAGGTTACTAGCTATTTGTTGATACAGTCCCACGACGGGCCAGGATGTTACGGACCCCTTGGTTTTTAATATTTATTTTTCTTTAATTATTCCAATTTAAAATCGTTTTTGAAAACTTTGATTTAGACGTTGGTTTGTCTGTCAAACAGTGATTTTCTTCCAGAACATATAGGAATAAAGTACATAATTGAAGAGGTAATTATTTCATTATTTTACAGTCCACAACACTCATCTTTTTCATTGCAGTCACGGCAGTCTATTCTCCACTTTTTGCATACAGCTATAAGCGACTATGTCTACGGAACCCGATTCCTTCAACTTATATTTCCTTGGTCAAAACTAAATACTTTTTATTTTAGCTCTTGGCTATTCACAACATCAGCGTCGACGTTTACCGTGTTTTTTACTTGAAGTTGAAACAAATTGCTGATTCTATCTAGCTGGTTGTAAATCATAGCCAGTTTTATTCAAGCTCTTAAATTATAGACCTGTGAATATGCTGCAGAGTTTAAGATTGAAATATGGGCTTATTTATTGCTGTTTGAGTTTTAATTGAGTTATTTGTTAAGCTATGAAGAAAGTAAATTGTTGAAAATTATCTGAAAAAGGATCTACTGTAAAAATTAATAAGTTCAAAGGGTAAAAAGAGACCCATAAACCAAAGCTTTGCTGTCCGTCTGTCTGTCACCAGGCATGTATCTCATGAACCGTGACATGCATTTCTATTCTCGTTATAACAACAAGTACTAAAAAACAGATTTTAATAAATATTTAAGGGGCAACAATACAAACAAACATATTTTTTTTGCTCGTTTCTGCTTGATATACTTACCTAATATTAAGATTTGATAACGACACCACAGGTTTTATCATGAGTTTTCAGTTTTTCTGACGTAAAGTAAACTGGAACTTTGACATCTTCAAATTGACAAAAGGAAAAAAATTGTTCCTTCTTCGCACACCAGAGGCGCTGTTCGTTTTTCCATACAAGAAAAAACTATACTGGAAAGACGCAGTATAGTTTTACTGGAAAGACGCTGTAAAGTAAAATAGAGAAAAACTCGTGTTAAGGAAAACACACACTCGTGTTTGTTTGCAGTATTTTACTTTAGAGGTAAGACGCTTGAAATAACGGACAGGTTCCACATTATAAAATTCCACTTTAAAAATAAAAAAAAACAATTAAATTAAAAGAAATATTTAGGGGGGCTTGCATACAACAAACGTGTTTATTTTTACGTTTTGTATTTCTTTCGTTTGCCTTTAAAGAAATTGATACCACATATTATGTAAAAATGACTTTTGACGACTCTACATTATACCTGTCTTACTGCCTATTGTTAGTAACTACATCATCTATCCTAACATATTATATCCCACCTGTAATAGAGTTTGTGAGCCATAATTAAACTCGGTCCAAGTTAGTCCGATGCTTCATATTGCCACTTGCAGCTTAGTTGGCAACTCTGGCAAGTATGGCAACTCACTAGTGACACGTCATACGTCTTGCCGTGTCGCTGTGAATATGCTGTGCATGCTGGGAATTAATTTGTGGTTAGCTTTGTTTACCTGATGGTTGGAGATTTATAATAGACCAGCTGTTTCCAGCGGCTTCACCCGCTACAACTCGAAAATTATAAATAAAATAAAATTATAAACTATCCTATGTGTTAATCCAGGTTATAAACTATCTGTATAGCAAATTTTAGCCAAATCCGTTCAGTGGTTTTTGCGTGAAAGTGTAACAAACATACCTACATACACACATGGCCTGATTAACCCTTAGGCAAATAAGGCTGCAGCCTAGGGCGCGAAATCGTGTCTATGATGATGCCTCTCCCCTTTTTTAAAATATTTAATTTTTATTTTTATCTAGAGTAAATATTTAAAAGAAAAGGGAGTGTACTGATAGAATATGATTTTTATCCCGATTTTATGTTCACGTGGGAGAATTTTAGAGTTGTAGCGGGTGAAGGGTTTCACTATTAATCAGAGTCGAATTCTACAAGAATTCGACTCTGATTAATAGTGAAAAAGAACATTTATACTAAAACTATTTTTACTTAAAACAGAGCCTTTCTTACCAATTAATAACCCTTCCATCCCTTTATGTAATTAAAAACACCCACTCACTACATATTAAACGAAAACAGCCCGAACTCAAATAGAAAATCTAATAAAAATCCGCTCCGGAAAATTCCCATAACTATTTTCACGCAAGAAACTCGTTTTCACATCGTTATGTTATCATAACACATTGGGAAATTCAATTCGGACTATAACTGCCCCTGAAGAGTCCTTTAGCCACTTGAAAATAACCCTTATAGAGGGGTAGGAGGGTTGAAAGTGCGTGTTTTGGAAGTAAATCTGAAATAAAGTAAGTAGCACACTGAGTGAACTCAGATGCGATATCATGGAGGTATTATTAAGAGCTCGTTTGGGATTCCTCTTGTGTTATACGTGTTTTGGATTTGTTTCCATTGTTTTTTATGTTATTTGTGTTATAATTAGGTATTATTTCTTTTAGGAAAAGATTAGTGTAAACACATTGGACTTTTTGACGTGAATTTGTAGGAAAAAATCGTGTCCTCTTTCGTACACTGCAGGAGTTTTTTTTTCTTAAATACTGCATTAGTTGGGCCTCCGATGAGATGACTAACTATTGTCATTCATCAGTCTTTTATGTCGAGAACGAGATGTAGTAACTTACTTCGAACTTATTTGATTTCTCAATTGATGATTTAATTGAAACCTACTTAGATAGACATATAGACATTTTCCTTAATTAAGTTCTATCCCGTGAATTTCAGAATATTCTCCACCAACTCTTACATCTAATATAATTTGTCGTGCTAAGTTAAATACGTATACCTACGCCCAAGGCTCCAACCCTCTTATTTGACGACTAGCTGACCCGTGCCCACTTCGCTGGGCGGTAAAATATATATGATATCTTTATAATTTATAGCCTTTATTAGCACTCACGAATAACGTAGCTTTCAACCAGGGAAACAATTTTTAAAATCCGGTCATTACTTCCGGAGCTTACCCCCTACATACAAACTTACAAACAAATTTTACCTCTTTATAATATTAGTATAGATTATTTTTATCACGATAAAAAAAAAGAAGAAACGCATGACGAATTCTCGTATCATGTGAGTCAATGGACACTTGGACGACCCCCTCGCGGCATGTAATATTCAGACCTCGCACGGCCGCTGGATCACTCGCACTTATTGTGTCAATAGTGTTGTTTATTATGCCAAATGTGCCGCGCTCACCCAGCGACCAGCTGCTATGCTGGTTATGAGTTGTGGATCTTTATAATGATGTGGGTAAAGTTCAGATTTGTTGAATAATTTGACAGCGCTTTTGGCGCAGTCGTTCATCGACCGGATTTTGCCTTACGTATTGTGGGTTCGATTTACGCTCGGATCAGATACTTGTATGGCCCTCAGTTAAATGGGGTCTCATTATCATCAGCTAGAAGACGTCCACTGCTGTACACAGATCTTCCCCTTAGATCACCACGCCGAACGACAATTCGCCACTTGCATCCATCGGTTGACCGCGACTCTTACCATGCCGTCGTCGCGTCGGTCCACCTAGTGGGAGGCTTGCGTACTCTACGTCTTTCGATCCGTGGTTGCCACTCGAGAACTTTTCTTCGCGATCGGTTATCAAGTTATCGGTTATTATAATATATGCCTGCTCGTGCTCACTTCAACTTGAAAATTTTACGAATTATTATGTCAGTGACTCAGATTTTATCTATTTTCCATTGCCCGTTGAGTGACTTAGTCTCTCTAAAAGGCCAGTAGTTAAAGACCACGTTTCAGAGCCATACGTCATCACTGGCAACACACACTGATTGAACACTCTTGTCTTTTCAAAAACGAACTTCTTGTCGCGAAATTCAATTTTTTAAAATCTCCGAAATCTAACTTCGATGCACCTTTTCTATGTGAGAGCTGATGGAGCGAATTTTTTGAAAATTTTTATATTTAAAATTTTACTTGTTATTACCGCAATTCATATTTTGATAAAGTTACAACATGTCACTGGCCTGCAAATTGCAAAAAACGTAAAAAAAATTGAATTTCGCTGGCTACATCGAAGCAATCACCTTAAGACACGGTATGATTGAAGACTACCGCTAGTTCAGAATCCAATCTATAGTGAGTGACTAGGTTTGACTTTCCCCCATATCAATGCCAATCCGGCCATGCGGTAGATATGGCCTTCCACATTATGCAGTAGGAACGTGCCAGGCTGATTCATTTATTATTCTACACATAATCAACACGAGAATAAGATAAATAAGCAACACGACTGTATTGTCTTCCTCCAATCTACGTAATATTCGGGTCTCGTACGGAATGGATCACGGGCGTGTCAATATTGTATATTGTGCACACATCGGCCGGCTGTGAGAGGATATTAGTTAGATATCTATTAATTAAGAGGATTGGCCACACGTTGCTGTTGTCTTTGATTAACAAGATAGAATGCCTATCTACTAGTTTGGCCAGCTTTTGATCGCGTCTTTACTGAAATACTGGGAAAAAGTGTGTCTATCTTATCTTTCTAATTGGAATTTTCACAAATAACTGAATACACACAAACACCTTTTTGAAAGTGGTAAAATCATCAAATGAGTCCTCCCACCCAGGGCAGGGCGTGAGGGACTGTTAGACTCGTACTGACCAAAATCCACGGTGTCCTTCAATAGCCCTTTAGTCACGGTAATTCGATAAATCCCGCGACCCCGGAAACTTACACCCTGGCAGAAACTTCGGAGCGCCACTCGCCAGTCTTTACATACTCCTTTTTCGTCATCCACTTTGGTCATACAAGCACGCCGATTACGAGTGCTAGCCCGACCTATCTGAAGCAGTGTACGTTTTTCTAGGACGTCCCTTCCCTGTGTTACCATTTACCTTTAGTTACCTTTTTTTGTGTTTTAAAATCATTAAATGAGTCCTCAACCCAGTGCAGGGCTGGAGGGACTGTCAGACTTGTACTGACTACGATCCACAGTGAAGGACACCGTGGATCCTTTTAGACCTTTCCATTTCTATTAGTCCTTTACGTTCTGGGGTCACGGTATTGAATTAAGTCCCGGGCCCCGGCAGGCTTTGGCCCTCACTTGCCTACCTCTACCTTAAGAATGATTAAAAGCCCTTTTCCCTAAAATTTCCCTAAAATTACTCCCAAACAACTCACAAAAGTACTCCACTCTTCAACATTAGTTTCAAATCACAGTCTACATTGCATTGAGGAAAACTTCCCCGAGTCGGTCTCAAGTTGAGCGCGAGCACATCAACCACAGCCTCCACTCGCAAGCAGCCGATCAGTCAGTGTAGACACGTATTAAGCTTCACTCAAGTTTGTCGCGGTCTTAGGAAGGAAGAACTTAGATACTTCGAGTGAATGGGGCCTTAAGTATATAGTAGAAAAATGCTAAGTAAGCTTTGCGTTCGCAGGAATGCTTTTAGAGGTGTTCATGGCCCTAGAACGCAAAGACAATGTTTGCCGAGCCTATGTTCTCTTATAATATTCGTAACTTTTTGTAACGTTATGTTTGTTACAACAAAAAATATTGTAAAAGAATAATCATGGAGTTACTTGCTGGTTCTTCAAAATGGTAACGACCAACAACAACACTTGTATGTTGACGTGCCTCCTGTCCGGCCCTAGCTGGACTTATTTGATGATATTACCACGATTTAAAAAACTTCTCTAGTAACAAAATTATGCCCATTTTCTTCCCCTACATTATCGTTTCACCTACAATCTAATTATATTTGGGTCATCGAAAGGGCTTTTTCTTATATCCGTGAAATAAGAACGTTTACTGCACCCAGGGGAGTCGGCCACGCCACGAAACTTACTGACTAGTCGGCCACCCTACAGAACTTGCTGGCTTGCTTATCGTTTCAGCACAATATAAGTGAGCTACGTACCTATCCCTATAATTACGTATCGGCCATCAGCAACGGTTAAGAATAAAGCCATACAGTGAGTTTTCCAACTGGGCTTGGATGGCTATTTCTGAAACTATGATGTTTTTTTTTTTTTTTTTTAGCGTGGTAAAATCATCAAATGAGTCCTCCAACCCCGGGCAGGGCGGGAGGGGCTGTCAGACTTCTACTGACTAAAATCCACGGTGTCCTTCATAGCCTGTTAAGTTCCGGGGTTACGGTAAGGGAATAATCCCGCGACCCCGGCAGGCTTTGGCCCTCTGAGAGGGGGGCCCCGTCATTATGCTGACGCTCTTTGAGGCGCGCGTGGGACACAACGCGCCGTCGACCCGGGAAACTATGAGGAATAGCGAGAAATACTGAAAGGAGACTCGAGGCCGATTTTGATGAAAAATAAAACTGCAACATCGTATTTTTCAAAAATCCTGTCAAAGAATCGTGAACATGGATTGTGAAAAAAAAACACGCTGTGCCATTTATTAGGCCAGCTGATATTGAGGCTAACGTGTTTAATTCCCGAGCGTTATAATCTTCGTTCATTAATTGTTGATTTTAATGATCGAAGGTTATAAAAGATTTAATAAAATATTACATAATTGATTGAAATAGAATAATAGATTGATAGAATACTCTTTGTTATGCACATATTACAAATATTTACAAATACCTATGTCATAGAAATAGGGTTACACAATGGGCGATCTTATAATTAAAAGCGATCTTTATAAGACAATTATTTTAATGGATTTAAAGAGAAAGAAGGAGAAATAATACTATAGGGAGTTGGTGGTGTGTGAAATTTACCTATGATTGAAATTTATTTTGCACTAAGTATTTTTTTCTCAACTCAACGTCATGTTGTCTTCACAATATGGCGCCAAGGCCGTCCTATTCTTAGTTGAAACACAACAGAATTCCAACTTCGCTGTTAACTCAAAGCGAGTAGTGAGTAACGATTTACTCTACTAAATCGCAGTTCTCAGCCACAAAACAACTTGGAATCAATACACAACAAAAATTTCCATATAAGTAACACATGGGACTATTCTACATTCATGTTGAATACCAATACTCGTATGATTTATATGACGTTCGTGTTTAAAGTGGCGCCGAACGCGACAACTTTATGTCGGTGCTGGAGCCTTTTGTTTTGCTGTCGGTACCAGTCGGGGATAGCCCGATGAGGAGTGACTTATATTGCCTATTTCGAGTAGACCTTTGGATTATGTGGTATGGAGATTTCTTTAGCGTTGTCTTTTTCATCATTTATTATTAACGCGGTTTCACCCGCAGCTCCTCCATTGAATTGGTCGTAGCCAAAGAGATAGAGCGGGCATTGGGAAAATTGTCGTACAAAATTGTTGATGCCGTGCGTCAGTAGCACTATCTAGAGTTGTGTGTGTCATATAGCAACGCGACTACTAGACTGAGCGACTTATTACCTATTGGTAAAAAGTTTTGGCTCACAAATTTATTCGTGATGTCCCGTCTATTGCTCGTATATACATAGTTTAATGTCTTTGGTCGTAACATGATTTTATAATAGGTAGTCTATAGCGTTCCTCATTATATGGACTATCTGACACAAAAGGATTTTTTCAATTCAATAGTACCTGAGATTAGCGCCTAACTCTAGCTTTATAATAGATTTCTTGCTAATATTATAAATGCGATGGCCGAGTGATATCGCGATATCGGCCGCGACTTACGAGTTGTTAGGTTGTGGGTTCGAACGCAGTCAGCTGGGTATCACCACTGCTCTCAAAACGGTCGCGGTGTAGGAACACATCATGGGGAAACCGGTATGCCATAAAACGAGAAAACGAACAAGACATGTGACATCTACCAACACGCAGCAGGTCCGCGTGGTGGATTATGACCCACTCCCTCTCTCAGGGAGGAGGCCTGTGTCCCAGCATTGGGAACACTTATAGGCTGATGTTGATTATGAATGCCAAAGTTTGTGAGGTTGTATGTTTGTAGAGAAGTAGTAGGTATCTATCCTAGTTTAATTAATCAAAATCAAATCACCAAAACTAGACACAATCATATCCAAAATTCCAAAGGGTCCTAAATAATGAGTGGTAGGGTCCCTAAGACCGGCGCTATTCATCGCAGGGTTAATTAACACTGTTTGTGGGTAGCGCGATGTAATCGGGGGTCTCTCAGACCCCGCAGCTTTATGTGTTTGGGGTCCATTTTATTCTTTATACCGCATACGGTTCAGAGGTTAATCTTGTGGATTACTTTGGGTTAAGTTTACTAGAGAATAGTGCGAGTAGTGCTCGTACCTACTTTATTTTGTTGCCGTTTTATTTGAAGTGGGAAAATTGTCTAGAAGTTTATTGTGTTGGTAGTAAAGTAAATGGAATTCGTTATTGGGTGGGTTTACGATGTATTTTGTCAATTCTGTTACGTAAATATCTACAAATTCTCTAAAGACAGCATTTCGACGAAGATGTAATTCTGCGGCAGTACTGCTGTTTGCCAAGGTCAGAATCGTATTATTTTTTAGTCGATCGACTTTAATATCTTAACATAGCATTATCCACACTCGTGAGCAAAAGTATAATTATAATCACTTACTTGGAATTTATCCGGGGTGGCTCCTTAAATAATGGCGTGATTTGAATGAATTGGATATCAATTTAAAATTACCAGATCAACCTTTAAAATGACACCAGACTCAAGATCGCGCGGAATTGAAGTGATTCCATACTTTTGCTAGTGAGTGTAGTTAGAAGGTCGAAGAACAAACTCAATAAATTCATAAACAATGATATAATCATAATTATTTACATATTTAACTTAATCAGCGTCGTCTTTACCTCTGTTAACAACGAGATAACACATTAATTAACTGTATTTAAACCTTTTCATAAATTAATTACTTCCATCTTCTTTCAAATCAAGTCTGTCATTTTATTAATTGTGTTTTTCCCTGAAGTGTCGATGTAGAATGCTATCTACATTTAAGTTTATTTCATTTAGCTAACTTATGGCGTGTTCCATCATTTGTTAAATGGGGTAGTTTCCAGGGTCAAAATAATTACATTCTATTTAGTCCGTATTTCTTTTTTCGATTAAACAAAAAAAGAACAAAGATAATAGCCTATTTAAGTTACCTGTGACGTCACTCAGCGCGAAAATTGCCACGCATCGTGACGTCACACGTAACTTTAATAGGCTATATCTTTGTAATTTTTGGTCTAATTTACAAATAAAAAAATACGTTTCCCTTATTTTTGAATAATCTAAAAGACGGACTAATTACATTTTTTAGGCAACTAGCCTATTATCGGTAGTTATTATTTATTCACTATCTGCATAACTTTTTAATCAGCACTTGTAGTTAATTTTAATAACTCTGTATGTTCCTCATCTGATTTTCCAAATTATTATTGACAAAACTACCAACGTCACTTTTAAATCTGTCAGCGTTATTGGCAGTTTGACTATAATGACCTTGTACATTTCTTCTCTGATTTTCCAGATTATTATTGATAGAGCTTCCTACATCACTTCTAAATCTGTCAGCATCAGTAGCCATTTGATTGTATTGAGTTTGTACATTTCTTCTTTGATTTTCCAAATTATTATTAATAGAACTACTCACATCGTTTCTGAATATTGAAGCATCGGTAGTTATTTGATTATATGGAGTCTGTACATTTCTTCTCTGATTTTCCAAATTATTATTAATAGAGCTACCTAATTCACTTTTGTATCCACCGGCATCTGTAGCCATTTGATTGTATTGAGTCTGCACATTTCTTCTTTGATTTTCCAAATTATTGTTGAGAGTACTACCTACATCACTTCTAAATCTATCAGCATCAGTAGCCATTTGATTGTATGGAGTCTCCACATTTCTTCTTTGATTTTCCAAATTATTGTTGAGAGTACTACCTACATCACTTCTAAATCTGTCAGCATCAGTAGACATTTGATTGTATTGAGTCTGCACATTTCTTCTCTGATTTTCCAAATTATTATTGACATAGCTACCTACATCTGTTCTAAATCTATCACCATCAGCAGCCATTTGATTGTATTGAGTCTGCACATTTCTTCTTTGATTTTCCAAATTATTATTGACATAGCTACCTACATCTGTTCTAAATCTATCACCATCAGCAGCCATTTGATTGTATTGAGTCTGCACATTTCTTCTTTGATTTTCCATATTATTATTTATAGAAGTACCAACGTCACTTCTAAATCCGTCAGCGTTGTTGGCAATTTGATTGTAATTACTTTGTACATTTCTTCTTTGATTATCCAAATTATTGTTGAAAGCACTACCTACATCACTTCTGAATCTATCAGCATCAGTAGCCATTTGATTGTAATGATTCTGGACATATCTTCTTTGATTTTCTAAATTATTATTGATAGAACTACCTACCTCACTTCTGAATCTGTCACCATTGTTGGCCAATTGATTGTATTGATTTTGTACATTTCTTCTCTGATTTTCGATAAAGTCATTAGAGTTTTGTTGAGCCCTGTTGAAATAAGATTGTCCTGTTTGGCGCCCATCATCAACTGCGTCATTCACTTTATCGTATGCCGCATCTACTCCATGTTCGAAGTTGTTTCGTATGTCTTCATCTATGTCCATTGCAGTTCGAACGTCAATCAATCCAGCACCGTCATTCTCATCATTGGCATTCTCTAACTCTTCTTGCCTTTTCTTAATGATATTGAGTCTGGCCCTATTAATCGCTTCTTGTAAACTGATGAGTGTTTGCCGCATACCAGAAGCTGAAGGTGAATCACTCTTATTAAAGTATTTCCTTAATTTTTCACGTAAAGGTATTGTATCGTTGTTTACTTTCTTCATTACGATTGGTATATTTTCGAGGGTATGGCCAATTTGCCCATGATGGCCGAAAAGGAAATCTTCAATTTTGAAAACATGACCTTTCACTCTGTCGAATAATCTTCTAAACATTCCTTTTTCTTGGGGTCGATCGCCATCAAACACGTGTATTATACTTCTTACTTCTTCTCTGGCTGCTTCTGAGACGCCGTGTATTTTGTTTGATATTGTTCCAACTATGCCTGGTTTATGGATGACTAGTCCTTCTTCATTCCGTTCATCGCCGCCAAAGACCATGGTTTTGCCAGAGTGTAATACACCACCAACTTTATGTGTTATTGAGCTTGCTGTATCCGTTACTGTACCGAGTACACTGTCTAAAAAACCACAATGTGAATTTGATATGAGCGCCAATGACACGAGTATCACCAGATACTGCTTCATTGTGATTTTGGCGATCGTAATCCTCTATTATTACTTTTCACTTGATATAATTGAATTGGAATGTATCTGAATCGTTTAGAACGAGTGTTTGCTTGTAGTGTTTGTTTATGACTCAAACGAAATGCATCGCGTTCTACTATTTAATCAGTGTATTATCTGTTAGCTTGACCCCAAGTATGACCATGATAGTTTATCATATTTCTGTGATTTTTTGTGTTTTGATTCCCTCATTGCTCATCTAAATATTCTGATTTAGGTTAAAATTATGCACACCCAGATTAATAATTTAAGGACATGTCTGACCTTCGGCATTAGCCCCGGTTGAGAGTTTTTAATGGATGTCCAAAACCCTTAACCCAGACAGTGGATCGCTTGCAACCTTGGACCATATCATTCGAAATTGGGTTATGGAGGTCGCTCTCTAAATACCAATTCAATTGTTCACGTGACACCTTTTGAAACTGGCTGAAGGCAAGATGACTGAAAAAATCGAAATAGTCCGTCAGTGTTAGATAAAGTCAGATTGATTATTTGACCCGTATTTTTCGTTTCTTACAAAAAGCTAAGCCACAGTTTTCGAAGATACGATGTTTTTAAAGTTAACAAAACGTCACTAATAAGGATAATTTTTCGATAGTTCTGACGTCACTCACGACATTTGATGCGTTTTCTCAATATTCATTGAATCAAAAAAAATGATTGCGTAATTTTTCAATATGCCCTGAAAACTACTAACGACTTACTGTGTCGAACTGAATAGATTTACAATCCATTGATGCTGTCATCATGCCATTATCTTTCATTTGTGACAAAGAGATTTATAAGATCTTGTCTCTTTGGTTTGTGAAAATAAATGGAAATTCAATAAGTACTAATGGAAGTTAGTTCCAAAATATATTTACAGACTGGTGTGGACTGTGGACATACAGATAAATATGACCGAGAACTTTATGATATCACATTCTTAGAATATAATTATGAGCAATAATAATTGGCACGATAATTACAATGAACTTTAAACTTAAATACGATTGGTAATCCCAATTACCTTGATTAACAAGAATAGTGCGACAACAAAGGCGAAATCATTAGGTAAATGTTGTCATAATCTAATTATGATGACTCAGGGTCACATAGTGGCTGAAATTAGATCAGTTTTTTTTCTATTACTTATCAAGGACTATACAGGATTGGCCGGAACATCAACGTCCAAAAGAGTGAAGAGTGTGAATTTTTGAGAACTTTGTCACTTAGTGCTAGCGATGTGTTTAGGGGCCCATTTGTTTAATGTACAAGTCACCCCTGCCATCTTATCTATGTAGGTACCTACCTATGTTAAACATTGATCAGGCAGGGGACATCATAGTCCTTGCATATTTTTAGATAACCAGTAGTCCACTAAACGCCATAACCCTGTATTTTCTTTCCATAATCTGCAATAGTGTAACTCCAACCTAACGGGGTTATGTCCTTGGATACACTTTCGTAGTGCATAAAGGGATAATCAACATTTGGAGCAACGTTTCATTTGAAACGTCTGCCTGTGCAAGCCCTCCGAAAGGCCGTGACACCATGATCCCGAAATTTGTAGACATTTAAAAAATAAAATAAAAATGCAGGCAAAGCCCCAGACGGCGGAAAGTCTCAAATAAATACAAACCAGTCTATCTAGAATCTAGATTCAAACAGTTCTATCTCCATCTAGAACCTAGATGAGATCGGTAAACAAATGCAGCGTTTGAACGAGTATCTTTATTTCATTTCCGTTTGTAGTCGCGCCGCGACCGATCAGACTGGCAGGCGTTTGAGGAACACTGCCGGGGTAAGATTTACGGACCGCACTGCTTTGTAGGGTCCGCAGAGAAAGTGAATAAATTTTAATAAATAAGCTTTATGTTTCAAACTGAGGTGCTGATAGACTTAGCAATACATCGAGCTTTCGCTGTTTTGAAATCTATGCACATAATGCATGAAGGCGGGAGGGCGGAATGGGATTGTATCCTGCACCCAAGCGTGAATTTTTATCGCGGAATTAATACTAGACATTTTTACTATCATTTCGTCGAATTGAACAATAACGAACAGAGTCAAACAAAGTGCAAAACAAAAAACATTACTACGACAATTTTCACGACCTTTCTAGCATCACTCGAGTCGATAGTCGTCATTTTTTTTTCTTCATGAAGATTTTCGACAGTTGAAGCGGAAAAAAAACTTGCCAGCACGCTACAATGTTTGCTAAGACGCAGAATCGTACTGACTAAAATCCACGGTGTTCCTTGAACAGCCCTTTACTTTTTACCGGTTTAGACAGTCTTGCGAGCCCAGCAGATCATCATCATCATCCAACTTTATTTTTTGGAAAATAATTGAGTTAACGGGGCTAAAAATAAAGTGTAAAATAGAGAAATTGTATTTTGAAATGATTGTATTTTAATTAGAGGTGTTAAATACCCAATTTGTGCATGTCGAATGAACTTGAAATTTTCAATTTTACTAAGACAGCGGTTTCCACGTAACATTTTCAATTCAATAAACGTTTTTATTCTTCAATATTTAGAAAGAAGTGCCGCCATTGCGCTCAAGTAGAAATAGTACCTAAGTACCTATTAAATTTTAGATCTCTGCAGATTCTTCTGCTGACTGTACTAGTTTAATTTAATCTTCGAGCGCGAGCTTGGTCGGTTTATCTGGTTGCTTCGCCCGAGGGCGCTTATGTCCGGTACCGAACACAATCAGTTATAATTATTTGTGCTCTTTGCTCACAGCTTTATTTATGCAACCATAGAAAATATTACTAGACTACTAACAATCTATTCTTATCTGTGGATAATTCTAAACTATTTCTTCAGTTATTTTTATAAGAAAACTATACTCTCGAACAAAAGTTTAGAATCATTTAGGTCCTCCGATTTCGTGCGATCTGGAGTACCTACTTATTAATGGGTTAAGAATAATAAAAATGGTATCATTTTAAAGGTTCAATTTAAATTTAAATCAATAGATATTGCCAAGTTTCCCTTTAAGTTGAAGGAGAGTTGTTGGGTTTTAACTTTAATGTTAACATAAAAGAAACTTAAATTAATTGAATTAATATTATTCTCTAATAATTATTTGTTTTATTTTATGAATTATTTAGTAGTTCGCAACATTAAATTTTTTGACACAACATGAATCTGGCCGAATCTTGTCATTTCCCTTTAATAAAATCACGTCATTATTTAAGGGGCTATACCGGATCAATTTCAAGTAAGTGTTTTCATACTTTGCTTGCTAGTGTAGCTGTTGCCCGCGTTTACACTTGATTAGATTTTTATTTATGTTTGTTGTATATACAGAAAGATTTCTCCGTAACAGCTTGGATTTTGAATTCGTACCAGGTTGATAGCATTTAGGCTTGCCCCTTTGACTGGTGAAATGGGATTCTGTGTCACTGCATAAGTAGATAAATCTGCTTATGCTTTCTGGGATAGTAGGCATTATAATTATTTGTTCATATTTTATAATTATACATACACTCTTTTCATAACGTGTGTGCACATTCGAGGAAAAAATGTATGCATATTTTTCTCGTCAGGTGAAAAATAATTAACCATTTGTGTTAAAATTAAAAACAAAATTTTTATTACGAGTTCATTTTTTGGTAAATGCAAAGAAATTATTACCGACAGATAAAACAACCAAAATAATATAAAACTATTACACATTTATGGCATCTAAACGATTTTAGTTAATAATTAACTATAAGTAGAAGCTGTATACTTAATAGTTAAAATGTAAAAATAAATAATTAAAAATAATTACAAAATGTAACAATGCTTATGTATTATTAGTGGACTTGCCATTTTTTCACAGAATGAAGTGAAACTTATAAGAATAGAGTAATTGTGAAAAACTTTTATCATTTTTAATTTTATCTTTTTTTTCCCACGGATAATTTAAAAATCTAAGTTAAACAACCGACACAATATTTAATTTTACTTTTTTCTTACAGTTATTAAGTACAATTTCAATGCTATCCAAATCCACTTTTTGCCAAAAATACTACACACTCTATAACAATACTGTTCTGTGAAAAAATGTCTAAGTAAAAATAATATATAATCTAAAATATTTACATTAATATTTTATTAGTAACTGGCAGTTTCAGAAGGCACATAATACATTTTATTTAGGAATTTATTTAATTTTATATAATGTGTATATAAAGCATAATTTAAGCTATTATACGATATGTATCGCTAAGGCACACTATGTGAAAACTACATTACACAACTACTCAAAAATATGTACCCATTTATATTTATATTTAAGCTGCAAAAGCGGCTACAATATATTTTGTGTATTTTTTGTGTTTTTTGGTGCTTAAATAACGACAACATTTTTTATTGCTTTATAATTCTTTCACACTCCGCGTAGCATTTTGAGAGATCTACCTCAGCTGAGTTTAAAGAACCTTTTAGAATATATTTATTGAGATAATGCCTCCCAAAATCATTTATATAAATTATATTTTTATGTAAAGCGATCTTATTAGTACCATTAAAGATCCATTAACGGATTCGAAATAAAAATTGTAGATGTAACGAATAAGAGATTCATTTTTTTTCTAATTTAAAAATAAAACATTTCCACACGTGACTACAGTTTTTCTACCACAATTTAGTTACTTACATTAATTTGATTCAATTATTCGGTACACCTCCAATAAATTATGTTATCTATCGCATTTAGTAAATACCTAATTATTAACTTAGATCACATTTTCAACAACTCTCATACATACACACATTTTTACATTTATCACACGACAAGATTTAATCTTTCATTCATTTTACACTTCAAGACTATTTATTTTGGATAAATTATAATAATTATTTTTAAATTATCCATTTCTATTATAATTTATCTAAAATGAGTTGCTTAACTCCTCAACTCACTTTTTTTTTCTCTTTTATTAATTTCTAATATGGCTTCCGAAAATTAATTGTTTATACGTGACTAGTTTTATCATAATAGTAGTTGTAGATATAAAAAAAATTTCATACCTTTCATCTTCTTTGTAAAAAAGACGTGAAAAGTTGGAGGAAAAATTCGTTAAGTCATGAGGTAAAACTATTGCATCGTAAAATATGGCTTCTAAGTTTTCTGCAATCAAGTCGGACCTATCTTCCTAACGAGTTGTATTTTTATATTTATAATCATTATTTTAAACATAAAAATTACAACCCAACTAATATTTTTATTAATTTTACAAATAAATTAATAAAATATCGCATTTATTTCTGTCATTATTAAAACGGCAGAAATCAACACGATATGATACAATAGAAATAGTAAAGAAAGATTTTCTTTCTTTTTTAGAAACAAGATCTTTCTTTTCTATCTTTCTTTACGTGATACGATGACGTCATTTAAAACTTATTAACGATGACTTTGTGATGTCAGTATCTGTCGAAGCTAGTGGAATCGCGACTGGTGACGTCACTGGCGGCGTCGGTAGACGAGCTACCGTCCGAGTGGGACGTCTGACCGGTGTCGGACGTCCGACCCGCGTCGGACGTGCCGCCCGTGTCGGTCGTCACGCCTATCTCAGTGGTTGGATATCAAAGATGTTCGTCGCGTCCGTTCAGGGGTTGTCGCTCAGCGTGGTCCGACGGGCGGTTGCGCTTGAAGAATCCGCACTGGAAAGAAAATGAAGTTTCTTTTAAACTTTGTAATCTCAATTTATCATCAGCTTCCAAGAGCTTAGCCATTTTATCAATTATCTATTTTGACATCGGTTTTCAATCTGAAAGCACGGATCTCTAATGGTGCCATTGTTGTTATTAGGTGGAGCCAAATAAAAACAATGGCAGCAATGGCTTCGTTCTTACGAATAAGTCTTTATGACGTAGCTATTTCTTTATGACATTTTTCTTTTTTGACTATCTGAAGCGACTTCAGGGATTTACAAATAACTAATAGGCAAGTCCGTTAGGCAATCACCGTCGACCATATCTTTCGTAAAGAAAATCATATTCACATCGAGCATCCAGATTGATTTGATAGTCCACCACCAATTTCGTACATACCGCTAATATCAACGACGATATAATACTAGACTCCTAATAACAGGCGACCGATGTCTGCCAACACATTAGGCAAAAAAGTCTTATATTCGTCTCATTTCGGCCAATCCTGTGAGCCGTCAACATACGTTGAGACAGAACAGACCTTGAGTTAGCCAATCACAACGCAGTACCCTGTCCCCCTCGCTAAGTAGTACCTCAGCGAGTTGGCAGAATATTTTTGTTCCTTAGATCGTGCATGCGGAGTCTAGTATTATATCGTCGTTGGCTAATATTGATGTATGTGTAACTTACTTTATAGAGTGCGAAGATGAGCAGCAGCAGTAGCAGCGCCCCGATGACGGCGGCCAGCACGACCACCCACAGCGGTATGCCGCCGCCCTCGCGCGCCTCCAGCTGCGGGCTCACCGCCGTGTGCGCCTCCGCCGTGCGCCAGCCGGGCGCCGCCGGCCGCCCCACCATGGGCAGGCGGGACACGCGCGCCGTCGCCAGTGTTGATAGGATCACTGCGCGCTCCTTTGAGATCTGTGGGTAAGGTAATCATGGATTTTACATCTCTCATATTCGGTAAGTAGGTCTTTATTACCCCCAAATGGGGCTTGTAGGTAACCAATTAGCGCTCTAGAGTAATAATGTAGCTAGAAAAGCCCTAGGGTAGTAAGTACGTAAAAAAAACCTCCCGCCCCCGCTGCGCTCGTGCGTCCAAATATCTAGGGCTGCAATGGATGCCTTAAAGCCCTTGGCTACTAATCTACTATTCACTTTTTTGGGCATTTATGATCCTATTGGACTTATGACCACTAGCGAAACTAGTGCAAGTATGTCAATGATCACGAATTAGACTACCCAATGAGATGAGTCGCATTCCTCAAAAGTATGTTTTTTATTTGTAGAACACCTAACATACTTAGCAACGATTTTATCAATGGGCATGGCTACTGGGAAACGAATGGCGCTAGTAGGTATAGTTGGTTTCAAGCATCGTCATTGGTTCAAATCTTATAGGTACTTCAAAATACTACCTCATTGATCGGATTAGGACTTACTCGTAGCTATGGTCACACCATCTACAATTAGCTTTGACCGGCCTTCCCCATTCAGTTTAATTTTTTGAATTCTTTTAGGACCACTATAAATAGATTTTGCGAAATGTTTAATAAATATGTATAATAAATAACTTTACTTTGACTTTTACAATTTTTGGTACCTAGCAAGACTTTCTGGAAGACGTTAGACAAGAAATTATGTTTAACAGCCTCATTTAGACGATGCAAGAACTCGATTACTTTACATTGAGGAGTTAATAGGTACAACGAATTCAGTTGATCAAACAAGTTCCATAATGTAGTGAAACTCGCATGCGAGTATTTTCTCCTAAAAGAGACTTTAGTTAGACTTTTATCCATTTCATTTTAAAAACCGCCGCTGTAGAAATACGAAACCCTTTGAAAAGTTACCACTTTTGCCTATACTTGGAGACGATCATTACCTCAGTAAGCACAGACGCGTTGATCCTGGATCTGAACGCGAACCAGGCCTCCTGTCCCTTCACCATGCGCCCTGTGGTACACCTCAACACCTCACATTTGTACTTCTCTTCACATTTCTCCAAGATTTTCTTCAGCTGTGGGTCCACCTGGATTGAGAATCTTTGGTTTAGAATCATATTTTTCATCATCAGAGCTTTATAAGGTAGGATAGGCAGCTTTATTCAGTTCCACCCAAATTATATTATGTAAAAATGGGTGGAGCAGATTGATTTAATACGGGATGTTATGCCCATTGTTGTATGTTCAGATTTTTAACTGTTCACTCAATGTTGAGAGAAACAATTTATAAATCTGCAATAATATTTGTGTGCTGTTTCAATGTTCAATGATGCATACTAGGAATATTTGAAAGACTTACTTCGCCTGTCGCCTGTCGCCGTCTCCTGGTTTGTTCACGTCGTTCGTTTGAAGAGCCGTAACCACTGCTCGAGTGACTATTGTAGTATGTTTGACCACCTGCAAAATATCAATAGATAATATAACATCGAACAGTATGAAAAAAACCTTAAACAGTCACAATTTCTTTTCATATACTTGTGTCCAATTAGTGTAAAATTATAGCTAACCTGATGATGTAGAGTAAGAGTATTGGGATCCACCAGACTGGTGACTTCCACCTCCAGACTGATAACTTGCACCTCCAGACTGATGTGTTGCACCTCCAGATTGATAGCTTGTACCACCAACTCCAACCTGTCGACCTCCACTTCCAGCCGCATATGTATTACTTTGTACAGCCCCACCAGCTCCAGAGCTTCCTTGACTTCCACCAGAACTGCCAGTGACATCAGCAATACCATATCTGAATTCGTTATTAGGATTATATGCTCCGAATGCTCCAATACCTCCAATATTGTCATCTTCTTGATCCCCCACTACAGTTACACTGGAAGAACCTCTGAAGGTTGAAGAACCAGCTTTTGCGATTTCAGGGTTAACTGTTTCTGTGGTTGCCCATGAGCGGTGGACGAAACTGCCTTGTCCGCCATACCCTTGATCATAGGCTGAACCTTGGTTATTTGCTGCCGAGGCATGGTTGGAACCGCCCGAACCTTGGTAGTAAGTGCCCTGGGATCCAGATTGCCAAGAACCCTGAGCGTGACCTTGGGAAGATGCTTGACTCATACCACCGTGATTACCATATCTGGAAAGACAATAAAATAATATTGAAGTTATATTGGGAATACTTGTATGATTATCCGCTACAGTTACATTTTGATAATAATTATTTAAGTTTGTGTCAATACTCACGCATTGAAAGAGCTTCCAGGCTCTCCTTCGTGCCCTAGGTTTCCATACTCAGTACTAGTTTCTACTTCTGAAATAATTTTATTTTGGTCATCATAGATAATGGTCTTGTTCCTCACTCTTACTACCTGAACACCTTCTCCAAAAGCACCCTGAGCAAGCCCCTTTAGACCTTCTAGGTTTATTCCAGAAGCTAAAGCAGCAGCTAATTTCTTCTCGATTTCTTCCTTTTGTGCAGCAGTTAAGGCATCGCTACTAGTCCAGGTTGTGTTGAATAAGTACTTGGTGCCAAAAGTGGTCTGGTTTTGACCACCCACAATTCCTTGCTTTCCATTGAAGGAACCTTGGCTGCCACTAAAACCTTGGTTGTTGAACTGTCCATTGCCACTCTGACTGGTAACAAACTGTCCATTGCCACCTTGGCTGGTAACAAACTGTCCACTGCCACCTTGGCTGTTAACAAATTGTCCGTTGCCACCTTGGCTATTAACAAATTGTCCATTGCCACTCTGGCTGGAAACAAACTGTCCATTGCCACCTTGGCTATTAACAAATTGTCCATTGCCACTCTGGCTGGTAACAAACTGTCCATTGCCACCTTGGCTGTTAACAAATTGTCCACTGCCACCCTGATTGCCGCTGACGTATCCATTGCCACTCTGGCTTCCGCTTGAACTGGAGCTACTGAAATGGCTTGAGCTTCCACTAGAGTGACTGGTACTTTGTCCAGTACCATAACCGGACCCACTTGTATGGCCGGTTCCATATCCAGAACCGCCTTGACTAGTTATACCACCAGCGTTGCCTCCGGCCTGGGAGTTAAATTGGTTACTGCTAGATGATTCTTCCCAGTAAACTGTAACAAGTAACATGCTGTTATTTATACTGGTCACTAGGAAACTTTACTATTCCTGATATTGTCTATTTCAATAATATTATTTACCTTGTCCATAATATCCTCCGGCACCTGACGTTTGTGATGCACTGTAGAACTCACTGCTCATCATTGCTGAAAACAAATAAAGTTTTGTTACTTATAAGTGAAAAAAAAATCTAGAAGATTTATTCCTTAATATTTTGAGGATGGGTATCAATTAACAGTAGTAGAAACAGTATAGGTAATGATTTAATCGAGCAAGTAGGATTATTAACATAATATTGTTGGCATATTATCCTTTCTATTCCACCTTTATGTAATTTTATAGAAAAGTTCTGGAATGAAGACTGAGTGAAGCGACGCCCCCGGCGAGGTGGACGGATGACATGAACACGGTAGGTAGTGGCTGGGTGGAAGAAGCTAACTCCCCTTAAGGGGGATGCTCCAACCAGCCCGCGAAATTCAAATTTTTTTACGTTTTTTGCAATTTGTAGGCCAGTGACATGTTGTAACTTTATAAATATTTGTGTTGCGCAAATAACAAGTATAATTTTAAATATAAAAAATATCAAAAAACTCGCTCCATCAGCTCTCACATAGAAAAGGTGCATCATGTTAAAATCTCCGAAATCTAACTACGATGCACCTTTTCTATGTGAGAGCTGATGGAGCGAATTTTTTGACAATTTTTATATTTAAAATTATACTTGTTATTTGCGCAACACAAATATTTATAAAGTTACAACATGTCACTGGCCTGCAAATTGCAAAAAACGTAAAAAAATTTGAATTTCGCGGGCTACATCGAAGCAATCACCTTAATCAAGATGCGCTGTGGCGCTCCTTGGGAGAGGAGGCTGATATGATGAGATAGTAATTATAGCTGACAAACCTTCTCTCTCCTTTCCGAGAAGGAAAGCATACGGATTCTGAACGAATAGGTTCCTTTCGTTGATGTGTCTTGCCATATCGCATTTCACGTTGCCCAGCCATTGTGGTTGCACCAGCATGTACATCAAGTTCTCGCCTGGAATGATAAACAACGTGTTTTGTATATAGAACCGAAGAAGAAAAGAAATCTTCATGTAGCTACGTATATTAAGATGATGATGATGATGGTCATCAAAAAATGTAAGTTTAAGTAGGTAAATACCTACTTAAACAAAGTGGTTAATTAGATTTGAGCATGTTCAAATTTATTCGCAGCGAATGCACCTGTAGCGATTAGTTGCTGTGGCGCAGGATTTAGTTTCTAGAATTACTAATTTCGGTAGAATGTTCATATTACTGTATCTTTTACGGTTTTCTTTCTTACCTTCAAGAGTCTGATAAGGCCACATGAAGTATATCTCAGTTTCCTCAACAGTGAAGGGTCCCTCGTTCTTAAGGTTGTACTTGTGAATTACTTGTGGTCCTAGTTTAGTGTCGTCCTTTAAGTTTTCTGTATTGTATAGCGAAGCATTGTAATGCAGTTCCGGTGGGTCTGATGTTCTGTAAATAATTAGATTTTTATGAGCATTTTTAACTTGGCTTCTATAGATAGAGGATATCGAAACTTCAAAGATTATAACATCATCTATGTACGCTTTGAATGCAATTTCAATATATTATTGAATAAATATATTGAAATTGCATTCAAAGCGTTCTAAAGAGAAATTCATAATTGATTAATGCTTAATAAGAAAGATAATTCATTTCAGTTTTAAATAAATTAACAACCAGTTATGCTGTAAAGTTGTCTTCTTGAATTTGATGAAACCCCGTAACTATATCTATTCAAACTATCATACCGATAGACTCTTTACAAAGGTTTTTCTCTACGCCTCAATCTAGCTCAGAGGAAAAGATGAGGCATAAATGAGACGAGCTCACATATGAGAAAATGGAACTTCTTCCAACAAAACATGGTAAAATCAGTTTGGCACGTGGCTCTGAAAACTTACCCAATGATGGACAGTTGAGCTTTAACGACGACGCCGATATTCATGTGCATTTTGTTATCGTACAAGGTGTTCTTCTCCACGTTGGTGGAGTTGGCTTCCATGTCGAAGCTGAGGCCTGTGACGCGGGAGTCCACTTCCAGGATCAGGCGGAAGTGAACCTGGAAAAGATCATTATTATTGCTACTGAAGTTCTAACGACTAGTAATTGCAGAAATGTATGAACGGCTATGACAATGCCTATGAATATATTGTCAATCACCTCTAATAGTTAAAACATCCAGATTCCTTGAAGGCCACTGTGAATTGAAACCAAAAATGCGGAAGAAAAATTACCCCGATGTCCATTCCCACGTAAACAATTATAAACATATCCAAGGAAAACAAAATTATGTGTGCGTGGCACTCACTCACACATTCATAAAAAAGTGGCTTCACTGAAAACATTACGTGTTGTTTCGAACATGGAATCTGAACATTTTATAATCTAAGCCCATATGGAACGACACTCAAGCGCAGATACCGAGCATACTTTGATTGGTTGAATTAATTTTAGCTTGAAAATCGTTCCTTAATCAATACTGGTGCTAAAACTAATACTAACTAACAATAAAAGTATTGGAAAGTAATTTTACCTTTTGTTTAGAAGCCAAAGGATTTCCTATGTCACACTTCACGGTGCTATTACCTTCAGCAAACCTATTGGTAATGGAGCAGTATATCAGAGTATCGGAGGTGTCTTTATCCAACCGTTCCATTTTAGAGTAGGAGACTCCTGAAGGTATGACCAGGTAGTAAGCAGCTTCGAAGGCATCTTCTTCAGCATTTTCAACTTTAACGTCAATGTAGACGTTCTCACCAGATCCTAAGACGTAGTTGATTGTTGGGCTGTGGAGTGGAAAAGACAGGTCTGCGAATGGTTTTTTTTTCGTTCGTTTTAAAATTAATTTGTATTAGTGTTATTAGAAAAGGTTATTTACATGTAAGACATACCACCACCTCACGTTAGCAGGATTGAGACGACACAGGACACAACACAGAGCACATTAAGCACATAGTAGCGCACATCAAACACACATACATAAGTAGTTTGTTAGTTAAACTAAAAAAAATAAGTACGGCGACTGTTTAAATAAAACAGGCTTGTAAGTAGGCGCACAATGTGTAGTAAAGCGTAGTAAAAGAAAATAATTAAATTACGTCGATCCGATTTATTTATCAAATAATAAATTGTGTTAAAATGTTAAATCTACTAATGATTATTTTTGTTAAAAAGTTAACAAATTACAAGCAAGCATTAAGCAAATCATAAAGAAACAATAAGTAAATTATATTAATAGCTTTTAACATAATAAAGTATAACTTTTTTCATGTCCGTTATTGAAATTAACAAAATTAATTGAAACTTTTTCTTTTTACATGTCTGCATTTTCTTAAGTTTTGACTTAAAAGTTCAATAATAATATAACAAAATGTGATTTAGATAGTTGTTATTTAGAAGGAAGGAAGGAAAGCAAAAGAAGATAAATAAAATTGTTTATTGCTGTTTACATTGTCATTTTACATAATATGTAAATTCAGAAAAAAACCAATTATAGGATTAAAAAAAAAAAAAAACAAACCTGACGTGGTGCGTAAAAAACAAAGTAATAAAAATAATAACAGTTAACTTTAATTCGCAGACCTGTTATTTAGATATTCATATTTAGTCAGATCGGATAAAAAATATGAAATATTAAATTTTAGGAATTCAGAAAAGATGTTGGCTAACAAACCAAACTTAAATAAATGAGTAGGTTGAAAATAGCATATTTCGATAAATAAAAAAAGATTTAAGACGGGTTAACACATTAGATGTTAATATATAAAACAGAAAGAAACAAAATAAAGCAGAAAATAGACATTAATTATTCACAATCATGCATTTAACAAGTTATAAATAACAAGAAGCATGCTTATTCTTAAAACTAGCACATTTTATTGACAAACAAAAAAAACTTGTCGTAGTTAATCAATATAAAGTCGAGAATATGAAATCTTTAAACTTTAATCCGTACCAAATGAATGCGCAAGAGAGAGAGAAAGGGAGAGAAGAAGACGCTATAATGACGTCATTATTTTCTGCAAAGATTTTCTTTAAAATATTTATTTACTTTAGAAAAAAAATATTTTGTGTACTTTTGAATATTCTTGTCTCACTCATATTGAAAAGCTCATAGATACATTGTTTCCAGCGTTAAGAACTTTAAAAGACCAAAAAGCACATCTAACAATGTATTTATTTTTGTTTGTCAGATAAACCAGACTACTGACATATCTAAAAACCTTCACCAGCATTGAACAATAGGCAAAAAAACTCACGTCGTAGCCGACATCTTGAGGTCCGGAATGCAGATGTTATCAAGGCCGCAGTTCTTGAGGATGTTGAGGGAGTCTGCGTGAACGATGCTCTTGGTCTGGTCCAGCACTGGCTGTACCAGGCTGGTTGTGGGTTGAGGCACCAGGTCATACGACATCTTCACTTCGATGGGAGTTAGCTTGTCACGGATCTCTTCCTGGAGTTTGAAAGAGGAGGTATTTATATTTTATGAATCGATTTTTATGAACAGATCACCTGACATACACAGGGTGTCAAATATACACGATCTCAGGTATACAGAATACCTGACATCGTGTATCCCTGACACCCCATGTATATTTACAGGGTGTCAGTACCAACTTAATGAAAAATATATTCGTCAGTAACCAAATTGTGATTGTCATTAATAATTTTGGTAATGATTGGTTCTATGTTATGTTCTATGTTAGGGGTTTTGGTTTCCGCACTTAGTCCTTCATGTGGACCATTGTGCGTGAGCCATAGTGGCCTTTGGTGGCTTATTCCAACCAGCCCACCTCCCTCCAGAAGTTGATCAGGTTCTTTGGTCTGTGGAGAACATCTGTGTAAGTCCTGGGTGTCCCGAGGGTTTCTGTCCTGATCTGTGTGACACCTGTGCACTCGAAGAGCACATGCGCGACGGTTTCCTCAGTCTCCATGCATGCCCTGCACAGGGTGCTGTCCGTTCCGGTAATGATTGGTTACAGAAATTGACATCGAGCGTGCAATGTACGAGTATAGTGAACAAGCCGATGAAAAATTCCAACGCTACGAGAGAATCCAAATTCTTCTTCCAAATCCAAATTCTTCTCGCAAGAATTTGGATTCTCTGTAGTATCTACAAAAGTTACTAGACTACGATTAATAATATAATCGCCGTCTAAAAACGACTACATGCAGCAGGATGATCGGTTCAGCGGTTTTAGAGTAAAAACTTAAAATACAAACTTATTTTTCACATTTATAACATGAGTAAAGAAGTTAGTATGCTAAAAATTACTCACGTCCAAATCAACGCGAACAGTCCTGCATTCCTGCTCGTGCAATGTCAACGGTATCTGCTCCTTGTACGTGGTTTCCCTCGACTCCGTGAGGAACAGCCTCTTAGCGCTCGTCTGACGAGAGTCCAGGTCTAAGGTCACCTCAAACTCTGGAAATTGGCGAATAAATTGATTAGTGATTTAATGGAAATCAGTGTCATTCATGATAATATCGTAAAGGCTGAGTAAAGTACGGGTAATTAGCGACAGTTAATAGAGGAAGACAAAAATGCGGCAATTTATGGTAGGAATGATCAAGGTGGACAAAATAGTCTATCTTCTGATCAATCATAAATTGAGCCCTCCCGTTCTGGGTGGAGCGGAAAGAAGTGTCTTTCGGTAGCCCTTCGCAATACTGGGTCGCGGTACCGTGTTACTCCGGCGAGTGAAAGTGACAGAGCTATACAAGTCGTCTAGCGCCATCTCGTTCACTCACTGGAACAAGCCTGGTTATAAGACGGTTTAATACCTCCCCTGATCAGTGATTCAGAGACAAAAATGCACTGTTTATTTCAGCTGAACTATTCCGAAGAACAAATGCATAATCCCTTTCCGATGGAACAATTTTGACGGTTTCGGCTGCCGATACACGGACTACTCGAGCAGTCAACTGTTTTAAACTGTCATTGCTAACTGCTCTAGCAGCCGGTATCAAATGCTTCTGAAGCAGTTCGACTGCTCCAGACTGCTGTTTGATATGCGGTCGCAGTCAGTATCGACTGCTACAAGCATTCAGTGTATAGCCCACCAGACATTTCAAAGTTTTTGTGTAACATTCACCATTCACATTGAGTGCAGACACGTATACAACTAACACGGACGACAATAATATTTACAATTCATATTTTCTACTAATAATTTCATCATCTTTATCCAGCACACCCGAAGTCCAAAAAGTTTCAACTGACGTCACTAGATGTTGATAATTAATTACAACTGTTACAGCTTTGTGTGTTTAAAAGATTTATAGGTTATTTAAACTGATTTTGGAGAAACGCAGTAAATGTGAGATAAAGATGATTAACGTTAACAGAGATAGCGATGACGATGATGGTGGTTCTGTATGATACCATTTAGCGCTACTCAGACCACTCACCGAAATAGCAGATATATCCTTCCGCTTGGAAACAAATAACACATTATTTTGACTTTCAAGTTTGATTAAGTAGTAACGCATGATGATTGGTGATGAGATTCATTAATAAAATGATTAAGATGATATTGAAAATAGGGACGCTAATGATCTTAAATCTTGAGGCAGATTAATTAAGTTAGCATACAAAGTAACAATTAATTGAAAAAGTCAAATCACAAAGACCTTGAACACTAACTCAACCAGGCTAGATGGAGATAACACCAAGATTAACAGTGAACAGAAACACTTACTAATTTGTTGTTCCACATTAACACCAGTGTACGTCAAGCAGAACATGAGCTGCGCACACGCAACTAAGCTGCCGTTAGCGAGGTTACAGTTCTTGTCGGTCAGCGAGATCAATTTGCTCTCTCCCAAGAACTTCACGTCAGCTGATACCTTTACGACGGGACGAGATCTGGAAAAAGGGTTTCAAGTTTTAGATTTTCATTTACTCATCTATTGCTAGTACAGTAGCATCTATTTTAGACTGACAGATCGGTTAGGTAGGTCTTTCATCACGTCTAGCAAGTAACTAGAAAATTCTGGAAGCTGGAAGTAACCTATGCTCTTAACTTTGCTGTCAATAGGTTAGGTTCATTGTTAGATTTGTTGTTGACTTTCTCTGGAAATGGATTATCTATTTCTGTCGCAATTTTGACCCTGATCTTTGTATGCCATCGATCAACCTCTGAATTTATCGACTCTTCCAAATGTCTAATCAGAAGCAGACATAAGCAAGGATTTGGATTGAAGAAGAATATTAATTTCGGGCACATCAGTAGTTTTGCCTTGAGAAAGTTCAAGTAATTTTCTGTAATATCCGAGGATACATAAATATATCTACTGCTTTTAACTTATGACCAAATTATAAAACCAACACTTACTTCAAAAACACAACACTATCTGACTTATAAGCACCAACAGCTAAATCAGTATATTTGTTATCATCCAGGTCTATTCCTCCGGACAGAGAGAAGCCGAAGGTGGAGAGAGTAGGAGAGATCTCCTCCGCAGTGATGGCTTGGGAGTACTTCTCTTGGATGCCTGCTTTGCTGCCTTGGTAGATGTAGACCACGCCACGACCGTTTTCACCACCGTATGGGGCTCCGACGGCTACATCTGGAAATCGAAGGAAGGATGATCAGTCATGTTATGCAAGAAGAGATTCCTGCAGTGTCGAGGTACGAATACGAATGGATTTTTAATCTAAATGAGCGGCGTTTGTAGTAACCTTGATAGCTTATTGCTAGAACTGAGACTCCATAATCTAGCCCAGAAGCAAAGTTGCGACCTAAAGTGGTATTCAGAAGGAACTCCTGTGAACACGGAATCCAGGACGTCTGATTCATGACGGATGGTGGTGTGGTGTGGCTCTGGTGAGCCACCAACGGTGAAAATTGGTCACCGGAGGTTGCAAATAGCTTTGTTTATAATGGAAGCAGGTAGGATTCTACATAAAGCACTGGATATACTAATATAATATCATTTATTAAAAAGTTACCTCCATAACCGTCGTAGTTGATATCTCCAAGTGAGGTCACAGCCAATCCAAATCTGCCTCGAGAAATTTCACCTGTCCTAGCGTGACTCCTTGTGAAAGACTAAAAAAAGAGACACGATTCCTATAATTTAAGCACAAAATAACGCAATATAAACATTGAAGTTACCGGTTTACTATAATGTATTTGACAAATATTAAAAGATACAGACATATTATTTCCATAACGTTTTCATAACAAAATAAACAAAATCCTTACGCGATGTTCATCTTGATAGATAACGTAGATTCTTCCGTGTTCAAATCCATCAGACTTGACCTTGGTGAACATCGGGGCGCCGACAATGACATCATCAAAACCATCGCCGTCAATGTCGCCGGATGCAAGACTGTACCCAAAGTAGGCACCGATCTGAGAACCAGTGATGTTCTTGATGTTTTGAAGCTCCCAAGTGTATAGAACAACCTGGAAAAAGATGGTACAACTCTTATAGATACAAATTCTCTTAAACCATAGAAAAGAGCAGACGACCGTCATTTATTGTGTCGAGTGTCATTTATTTTTTGTTTTTGTTAGACAACAATACGCAAATAGGAAGAAACATTGAATCATGAAATTGTCGTCGTTAACCTAGCTCTATTAAGGAATGTAACTGAAGACTGTCGTTGGTATAATTTGAGCTCCTTAATTCTACTTTAATAGAATATGAAACATATTGTAAAGGAATGGATCTTAAATCGCAGTGGAGCAGAACAGGTTAATAAAAATAATCTTACCAATCCCTTTAATCCTGCCCCTCTGGGTACTCCAACAGCTACGCTCTGTATACCTTCACCAGCAAAGTCACCAACGGCAATGGAGTAACCCATGTAAGAGTCATCGTACTTAAGACTAGCCTCAGGAGTCGCGACCAAGGCAGGACGCTGGCCTAACGTTTGAGACATCAGTTGACCTAAAATAGAGATGGTTAATTAGTCAACAATACTTCAGCGGGCTGTTTTCAATTTCATTTGGACGATTTTTGAATGATAACAGCATGAAAATGGAACTAAATCATTTCAAATTTCCCAATAAAAGCGTGGCAAGAAAATGTATTCCGCAAGCTTTGAAACAAGACAGTTTTAGAATAGTATGAGGATTGGAAAATCGTCCAAATAAAACTCATGTTTAAAACATTGAAACAGCACAAAACGTCAATCATTCGTTTATAGTTTTCCATGATCTGTCAGTAGATGATGTTCAAGCGATCCAGCAGCCAGGAGAGGCAGTTCCATATGATGATGGTTGTAACACCGTTCTTATAGTGTCATATATTACAGGCGTCTGTATGACACTTTAATAAGGTTATTATTAGCATACATATGACCAAAAGGTGTCATCACACCATATCAAGCGTGAGATTCAGGGATATTTTAATAGATGTTAAATTAAATATATCACCAAATCCTTGTTACAGCGACCGCAATAAGGTATTTATTGGTAGAATTAATTTTGGTAACGGCTCTGGCGAAACACAAGCAGTAAATACAACAAAAAGTCCTCATGTTAATGTAGAAAAACATATAATGAGAACAAAAAGTTGTATGTTCCTCGCATAAATGAATGAAAACATTCAATTGATCTTAATAAAAGGCTGTGTTTGGTCAGAGCAAAAGCCAATGACATTTTATAGTTTAGTTTCAAAGCATGGACACGTTTGCGGTTACAAAATCATTTGAGTATATTAAACACCTATTTAACCCGTAGGATATAGAAACTATTTCATGGGAATTGTCATTCCTATTTACACATCATTTACAAAAATCAAGTTTCGCTATGAAGAAGATTTTCTGGTATTATAACGATTATTTGATCATCCACATGCTGTGGTGGTGATGATTAGACTTGGATGTGTTCAATATGTCCTTCATTCTTTGGGCATCGTGAGGTAATACACAAGTTGTTGCAAACGTGATTGTGGATTATGATATCATCGAAGTAGGCAAGTTGTTAGCACAAAGATATGAAATGGATAAACTAACTATGATCTAATCTCTCGTGCACAACGTTCGTTATTTAACTACCGCTAAAATGTTTTAAAGAAATTAATGGATTCTTAGAGATTGGAGAATGTGGAAGGTATTTGATAGAACCCATAGGGTAAACCTTAGAACACCATGACTTGAGGAAAGCTAATGATTTTTTCACTATTCATGGCAAATATTGTAATGAAATTAGATGTTGATTTCGTCAATTATATGCCATCAATAGTTGCGAGCAGTTTCTATTTTAAATTCATTTTTATGTTCAAGTATAAAATATGATGCAATTTTATCATTTACTTTTATAGCTTTGATCATTTAAAATAAAACAAAACGAATCCTTACAATAAAAAATAAAATCAAAAGCAAATATCTCGAAGAAAAAAAAAACGAAATTGATCAGTTAGAAAACATGTCTTAACATAAAAAGCAAGCATAAGTTAGGCGACTTATTTTAATGACATCAGATGTTATTGCGTTAAAAGCTAATTATTATTATACTCGAACACCAAAAATGTAATTTAAAACAACTGTCCATGTATAAGGCGTTGATAAAGGATTATGCGTATTGAGGCCTCTCTATGTTATTTCTGTTAAAAGTTAAAGATGTCAATCTGGCGGTACGTCTGGATATGTTTACCTTCTTCCGGTATTTTCGGCATATAGTAGAAGAAATTTTCTTTCGGATCTATGGATAACGTTCGCCCTGTGGATAATTTTAGTGTCAGTTATCATTCGTAATGCTTCTCCAAGTTTGTATGGAGAATGTTGTGTTGAGTCGTGTGTCGGTCTTTTTGGTTTGTTTTTGTTTGATTTTTCTTTATTGACTACATTTTGTTTATCATTTGTTAAATAACCTGCTTCCTCAACTATGTCAACAATTATTTTCTTATAAGGAATCATGATTATATTGATTCATCGTAAGTGTAGTATGTTCACATCGTCAAAATCAGAATTCTGTCCAGTTTTAACTGTGTCGTCTGCATTGATGGAATGCTCGGCTACTTTCTAAATTATAATAGTATTATTGTAGTCAATCTAAGGATGATAGTTAATTTCAAACCAATCTAAGATGACTTCTTCCTCAGTGGAATCAAATCAACACCCATGCGTAGCCCTCTACGCAGCTACTGTTCTATTTCGGAGCTATCCAAATTGTATGCAGTCTACATTAGATATTAAAGTTAGTTTTTCCTTGTATGTAACGTTACCTTGCCAGAAGAAACTGCCGGGGGCACCCATGAAAAGACGTTGTCCATCCTGGAAAAATAGAAATTAATAATTTAATAAGTTAGATAATTTTTGTGTCTATTTATATTAGTACTTACTACCTTTGTGTAGTTACAGATTTTTATACAAAATTTTAAATCTTATTTTTTTCACCTACTTAGACTCAAATTTTCCATCATCATTTCTTTATAATCCCTACGCCACAAAAGTTATCTAGATACCAAACTATATCCCGATCTCTCGGTGTTTTGAGCTGTGCATTAATATTTAATTAGGACAAACTATGTACTAGTACATTAAGTACCTTTTTATGCTAGTTACACCGGTCAAACTCTTTCCAAGACGAATCTATAATAAGATGTCCTTAGACACCTACTCCGAAATAAATAAAACTATCTAACACAATGTAAAGCCCCACTCTAGTATTAGAAGGAGCATCAAAGTGCTTTACGATTAGAACCTTTTTATGTTCCCACTTATGGTAATGCACGGTCCGATCCCTACCCTGCCCTGCCCTGGTCTTGCCTGGCCTAATTGCAGCCAGGGTAGATAAAGTGCATTGGTTTATAAGTGTGTGATGTCATTTTGTCTGTGTTTAACTTACGAATTAAGTGTCCGATGAGTTGGGTCAATTTATAAAAGGGACGCGGGGATTAAAAGCTAGAAATAAAAAGCCCTGTTTGATCATCTGACTAAATAACTAATACTTACACATTTCGAAAAAAAGAAATATTTCTATGTTTTCTTACACATTTCCAAAAATACAAATATTTTCAGTAGTTATAGGATTATGTTTACACATAAAAAGGAGGCAGTAACAAGAACAAACGTACTTTTTACTTCTGTTTCATGATTTGTTAAGAAATCCCTAGGGGTATAAAAAAGTCAGACGCGAATGTAGCACAAGCGTCGAGCGACTTGACTTTTTATTTATTTATTTCGTACTCAGGCAAAGATAATTAAGATTTATTTCTCAAATATTATTTATAGTAACTTTTTAACTTTTTTCGTGATCACTTTGTTTCTTTGCTTGTTCATTTTTTTTGGTACTTTTCTCGCTACCGCTTATTACTTCAACCAATCCTCTTGAAGACAAAAAGCAGACACGACAAATCGGTGCGTGTGAACGTGTGAGATAAGCCCTGCTGACTCAGATTACAAGCAACACACTTGAAATTACAAGAGACTCACAAAAAACGTGTAAACATGCGCTTTTCAAGTTACGATCTAGTAGTAACTTAAGTAATGTCGTGTCTGTTGCTAATCTTCGTTGAGATGACTGTTTTTTATGTTTATGACCTCGGCTGTTTTTTTTTGAAATGGTGGAAACAAGGTGTAATAATTTACGGATGGCCTGGACGGGATGGATAATTTATGGAAGCATATGAGCGATATGCTTCCTGTTCAGCCGCTTGGAGACATTGCGAGTACACTGGACCTAGTAGATTTCTTGATAAGGTCAGGTAGCCTATATACCATGGGGTCTTAAAGCGAGATGGACATGGGGCCTTTCCCACACTGGAACTACTGGTATAGGCCCCAGTCCAGTGAGTTGGTGATCAATATAATAAAGGCTTATTAAGAACCGCCATGACCAAAACGACTACGAACTTTGGACTGCTGAAGTACCGGACAGTCTGCATAGGTCAGATTGTAGTAGCACTAACTGCATCTACCTACACGATGAAGGCGATCGTTGTGTGTTTACTAATGAGAACAAGAACGTAAGCAGTAGGCCGAGCAAGCGGTTGGATGGTAGGACCACCTGTTTAGGACAAGATAATGTACATGCAGTACAGAGTATTTATTATATTTATTATTATATCAGCCTGAACTGTCCCACTGCTGGGCAAAGGCCTCCCTCCATTTCTTCCAACGTTCGCGACTTTGCGCTACCTCTTTCCAATTTTTAAGGTAGACATCCAGTACAGAGTATGCTTTTGATAATATGGTCTCAGGAAGGAAACGTCATTTGGGTGGAGAGCAAAAATGTTTCAAAGTTTTTGGTATACAATTAATTAATATCTGGAAGTGAAAAAAAAGCCTTTTCATCATCTCGTTAATTGAAATAGATTTAGCTTTATCTCTACTATAAGTCTAGCAATTTATCGGACACTAAAAAACAATATACGACTTCTCAAGTCAACACTTCATTACGTACAAAAAAATATATAATTATATCCTTAAACCCATGGAAATTCAGAAAACCAATAGCGACTCAATTTACATCGCACTTTAGAAAACTGAAACCACCGGACATTGCGAAAGCGAATATAAATATGTAAACACACATAAATAAAACATAAGCCGTACGTTTACGTACACAAATCTGTCAGGAGATAAAAAAATAAAATAGTAAGTAATTTCATAAGCCGAAAATGGTTGTGGCAGCCCTAAAAACAATATAAAAGCCTAGTCGTTTTAGCATTGAATCAGCGTACGCGCAGCCCAATGAATAAATATGCGTAGGACCTTATACAGCGTGGACAAGCGCGCATGCGCACACAGTGTCACCGGAGGGCAGAATGTCAAAACGATGTTGCGGTACTGACTTATTTTGTTGTATTTGTCTTTATTACTGGCCGAAAAGGGTCAAGATTTTGACTGTACGATCAATGTGTCGAGGAAAGGGCAGATTGATGCAAGACTTGCCAATATTTTTTTTTAGTTTTTTGTCTGTATTGAGACATTGGAATTGACAATATCGTAATTTTTTTTACAAGAAAGTAATTAAATTATTTTTTACCCTAGACTCGATTAAAAAACGTTTGAAATTTTAACAATTTGGATCTCTACATAAACATTTTATTATATCGTTATTATTAACACTGATACTGCTAGCCTACATCATCCCACTGCTGGGCAAAGGCCTCTGCCCATGACTTCCAATTTTCACGATTCAGGGCCAGAGTGGACCAATGGTCATCGGTTTTGTCAAGCTTGTCCCGCCATCCATTATTTAGTTACACGTCTGTGTAAAAATGTCACCTAGTCTCAGCGAAAGCACGTATCAACTCTAGAGCTTTTGCGTAATTAAAAAAATCAATTCCGCCATTGTAACTTTACATTTAATATAAATATTAATTCCTAAGAAACTATTCACCTTTCCTAGACGCGTGAACTATTAAAGAAAACTATAAAAGGCACAGTTGTTGAAAGTAATTGAATATTCAATTAAATTGTGCATAAATATTAGAAGCGTTTAAAATCCCATGAATTTTGCATTTACAACCTGCGCGCGCGCCTGTATTACTGATTACGATTTACACAAAATTCATCTCTATGGTCTAAGCTATAAAGTTCATTATGTTTTTAGTTAGATATACAGCTTCCATTGTTCTTTATGTTTTGTTATAAATGTATGAAACATGTAAATACTCGTATAATATAAAATCGGCATATGAATTTTCAATCGCGATTTTGAAAACTGAAATTTTATGATGGCAATATTAATTGAAAATGCAAGTTTTTGTTGCCAGCCATAAAATAAATGCAATGTTGCAGTTATTTTATGGCTGGCAACACTTACAATTAAATTTATTCCAGTTTAAATTATATGAGGCAGCGATAGAAGTGATAAATATTTATTTTAAACACGCTAAAACATTGTATCTACTTTATATACAGGGTGAATTTTTCAAGTGGGCGTGGATGGCTATTTTCGAAACTATGAGGAATATCGAAAAACGTTGAAAGGAGTCTCGAGGCCGATTTTGACGAAAACTAAAACTGCATTATTAGATTTTCGAAAAATCGATAATCCTGGCCAGGAATCGAACCCGCTGATTTTGGAAAAAAAATCACACCCTGTATTATTACACCATTTGATAGTGATGCTAACAAGGATCAAATTCTGGGAAGTAACCATATACGACAAACTTAAGGGAATGGTTATTTTTTATAAAATTGCGTTTTTCTATGTCACTTTACTCCTACTGAGCCATATTCATTCAAAATTATAAAATTTCATTGTTTTCAATGTTAAACTGGATTTGACGTCTCAATAATCCCACTGCATTCAGCAATAATAAATGATTGAGTTGAATAAAAAATAGCAATGTTTCAAAGAAGAAACGGTTACCTTATGTTTTGAATTAAGTCATTGCTTTGAAGATTGATCAGTTTTTTTTTAATTATACCTTTTCCTTAAGTTTGCCGTTTATGATTACTTCACAGATTTTTATCCTTACCAGCAACACTATGGAATGACTTCATAATATAGGGTGTGATTTTTTTTCCAAAATCAGCGGGTTCGATTCCTGGCTAAGATGATTGATTTTTCTAAAATCCAATCATGCAGTTTTAGTTTTCGTCAAAATCGGCCTCGAGACTCCTTTCAACGTTTTTTGATATTCCTCATAGTTTCGGAAATAGCCATCCACGCCCAGTTGAAAAATTCACCCTGTATATTTTATATCTACATACTTGGAATTAGCTGATTAGTTTCGGAGATAAGAAATCATGAACACAATGACACTTGATTTTTAGATATCGACACCCAGCCCGCCAGAGAAGTTTCGCTAACTAATTATCGATCCATTTTAAACGTAATTATCACTAAAACTCTTATAAAAGCTCTGCGAATTGATTTTGCTTTCTAAAAAGGTATTTCCAAACATTGTTGATCTAACAAGCTTTATTAAAAATACACAAGATATTGGTAACCGGCGCGGGCGCTTGCGCAGTTCTGCGTCATTACACCCTACTGTTTGCGGTCACAGTTTGCTTAAAACCATTAAAAAACGAGCTTCAGAAATATTTGGGTAGGTAAGTTTTTGGCAAAATTTTATTTGACTGAGTAGTGGTGGAAATATTAATTACCTGTTCAGATTTATCTAAATAGATATAAATGCTAAAAGTGATATAAATCCCATGCAATTAAATGAATAAATAGATATGTATATTTTTCATTATTAGGTGCTAAGTAGACGATTGACTTTTTGTCCATATTGAACTGATGTTACTTTGACCATAGGTAGCCACAAAGTTTTTATCCAATGCCTGTGCCGATGCTTGAAAACGGATTGCGGAAAAAATAAATCCCTGCTTTTGTATCTATCTGAAATCTTACTCAAGTGACTTCTGAAGTAGCGACAGGTTTTGCAGCACCTTTTAAGATGCCATTCTCATAGAAATATAAACTATTTTGATGGCAAAAAATCTTTTACAAATCACAATTCCGCAAAAGTCCTGGCCGCATCGATTTCCCGCCCGTTTCGCGCCGCCATTGTCTGCAAATGGCTGCCTCTTACGGACGCGTTCCAAAACCATGTTTGTAAACTACAGGAATGTTTGTCGTAGTAATGTTGAGAAATTGTGCTAGCCTTCGGCGAGGAAAAACGTCTTCAAAATGTTTCGAACATCTTTTCGTGCTAGATGGACAAGAAGTACCGCGCATAATTGAGAGCGAAAAGCATGCATCCCAAATCGTGGTTTCACAAGATTTCCACAAAAGAATTGTCAAGGAAAATCCATGAGAACCCTGATGCCGCGAAGACACTCAGCACTAGCCACTTCAGTTCAACTTAAGACCCTCACCATATTTTTTTCCTAAAAAGGAAAAAGAAATTGCTTACACTTAAAGCTGGACACATTCACCCACCGATTTGCAAAGCCTTCCTCAAAAGCTAAATAGTGTCTAGCAAGTGAATCATGGTTTACAAACACATGGGTCCCATTAGGATGCAACACGGTGTACCAATGAATAGTAATGAATTGTGTTCGTTCGCACCTCGCAGCGAGGCGGGGACAAATTTATTGGGCTATAGATGGACACTTCAATAAAATTGATGCTTCGGAAAGTGGGATAGGGTTGCTGGACTTTTGTAGAGTGTTTTTTATTAGTTTTAAAGCCTGTTGGAGAAGACTGGAGTGGGCAATTCAACAGTGATGAGAAACAATAAATCGTCTTGATAGAGATGCTGAATTTACCACGGCAGAGTTTTCAAATAATGTTTGCAAATGATGTGGAGCTAGGCTGACCACCGTCTTTTTCATGCCTCCATGTTTTAGAGCTAAGAACGCCCATTATTAATATGATATATAATGATAGTAGAAAAAGCGGCAGTCCTCGTAGAAGATGGTGGGACAAACTCGACAAAGCAGACCTGGTAGAAACAAATCATGGGGGAGAGATCTTAGAAGTAGATAACCAGTCGCTTCTTTAGCTTTTAAGTATTCAATTAAAAAATTATCTCTCAGACCGAACTCCATTTGACTTCGGTAGGAGGTTATAGGTTCTGGCCTTCTGATCAATTTTTTTTTACCTGTTTTATTTTTTTTATCCTGTCTGAGTCTGATAAATATTTTTTCTTCCTTTTTGTCTTCTTTATTTGAAAAAATATTTTCTTTGCCTTGAGAACTCCAGTAAATTCTAAACTCCCTAGGCTAGATTCATTCTTAATTCTTACAACAAACACTTGTGGTTTCTCCAACTTACTATTGTTACTTAGATGACTGTTTAGTAAAATCGTCACGTTTCGAATCCAAGTGAAGATTGCCAACATCCACGGTACCTAACGTCTTGGTATCGGGTTCCGTATTCTTAGAAACGATACCATCTTTGCCTGTTCGATGCAGATGATAAAAGAGTAGCAGTATGGCTATCTGGGTTTGCGTGATGGTAATGGTCTAGATTTTAGTGTGTTGCGCCATTTAATGAGGTTTGAGACTGTGTTTATTTGTTTTTGTACTGTTTGTGATTTATATTCGATAGGTAAGAAAAAAATCTTAGAATTCGTAGATACGTTTACTTGAATTTGTAAGCTTGATTTTGGTAGGTGATTTTTTTATCATTTTCTCTGATCCCAATAGTAAAATAAGATGTTGAATAAAAATTTATAACATGTAACGTTAATAGCGCAAAACCTCTCGTGGGGTAAAACAGCCCATGTTACTGAACAATGTTTGTTCCAAGACTTTTAGAAATTCGCAAAAAAAAATGCTTTTTCATACAAAATAAGAAATTGATCGGGGCCATCAGTATGAAAAATCATTTATTTTTTGTTTTTTCATTAATATCTTAGAACAAACATTGTTCAGTAACATGGGCTGAGTTACCCCACGAGAGGTTTCGCGCTATTAACGTTACACGTTGTATAAATTCCACTCTTTATGGTTGTTTTGATCACTATAAACAGGAGTCATAACCTGATAAAATTTATGTCAATCTAACGATTGGTTGCCTTCACACCTTTCTAACGTTTTTTTTTTCGAAATGATACCCCATGGCACGTGATACCCATACCAAAACCGTTTTTATTCACCTGGCAACAATGAAAAACAGTCCCATTGAACCGGTGCGGTGACATTAATCACTTTTTTTTTCTAAAAAGCAATGGCAAGGTAGTCTTACGGTGTCATCTTTATTGTTATTTCTTTAGATAATGGAAATTAATTGTCTATGTGTTTCTGACTCGAATTTAAATCGATTTAAATTCACGATTCCACGCTTACTGTAAAAGATTGCTTACTGTTTGATTTACTGTGATATAAATTACGAGGTATCTACTCACTTAATAGAATTTGGAGAATTTGCCCCGCCTATCTAATCTTTATTGAGTTACTATGTGTTTCAAGAAAATAAAAAATTACCACCTTTCTATAGAAACGGTATTATCACCGTTTCTCAAAAATCATTAGAATGTTTTTTGACATTTATTTGTTTTCTAAAATGTTCAAGTTATCTAACGGCTTTTTCATCGTATACTGCTACAGAAGTAGATCCCTTATGTTTTGTTAAATTCGTGTCTTTTGCAACAATTTCCGTTGGTGTAGAATGCTCATGTTTTGGAGTCACAAGATGTATTTATGGTAAGTGTATTGTGCAGTGATTAAGTCAAAATCTCTTCCTTGGTTCTTTGTAAGGACTGTGCGGGCCCATGCTCAGAACTTTTATGGGTGGCTGCGTATGTAAGTAGAATATACATGTACTCATGCAATTTTATAAGCACTACACTGGGACACTAACAAATAAAGTCCTGCTTGGTATCTGAGACCATACTAGGACCCCAAGGGATTGTTCTGTCAGAATTTAGCGGTAAATCTCAATTGTATCCCAAATACAGAGACATAATAAAACTGCAATAAAATTCGCTCACTATTCTCGAAATAGAAATCTTAACGTTTCTTGTTTTGTTTTTTGCACTGGCAACAATAAAAGTTAAATAATTCATAAGGAGCCTGCGCGCATGCGCGTCACGTGTGCGCGCCCGGCCGCTGCGATCACGATGATAATTCCACTATGGGCAAAAATAATTCTATTCCCACGATCGTAAAATCACGATGTTTTACATGAAAGTAGTAGGAATTTGGTTTTTTTTTTAACAAAAAATGATCGTGTTTTGTTTTAAAAATGAAGCACAACATAAGGGGTTCATCTTCAATGGAACGAATTTAAAATTCAAAGTGCGGTTTGCGTGAATATTTGTTTCCTTCCTCATGTCCTTTGTCTCATTTTTCCTCATATGAAAAAAAAGCTTAGGTATAACTAGGTTTTTAGAAATACTCTATTATGTACATACTTACTATCCAAAAGTTTAAAACTAAATTCTGGATGGTAAACTTTCCAGATAATTTTTAGTTTGATCGAATGTACTTCTGTGACCGTTGTACAACAAAATTTCGTTCTGCAACGTATAATCTGTCTTTACCTTTTGTCTTTTACGTAATAAAACAAAATTACTACCCATTACCCCAAAACACCGTAGCTAATTTGTCACAACTCACAGCATGACAGACGATTACAAATAATTGCATTATAATTCGACCACTTACGAAGATTAAATTAATAACCTCACTTTTTAATGTTGCCAGGAATCGGTACTGATAAAAAACGGATTTCACTCGAAATAATTGGAAACGGAACGTAATTGGTGTGACAAAAAGTTAATAAACTGTCATCATATTTTTGTGTGTTGCAACACGGAGACAATTGATAAATGGCAACACCGTTATTAAATGCCGACGGAAAAACCCTTTAGAAACGATTCAAGCATAATTCTACTACAGTTACAGGATGATTTTTAATTATATTTAATTTTCGACTAGATTAGACAAATCTAGTCGAATTATAATGTAATCTAGGCTCTTAAAAAACTGTTTTAATTAATTTTGTAAAGTAATACATAAAACTAACTTTGGAAAAGACTATCGAAGGGTAACGATTTATTTTTAGTATTACCTAATTCATTCTTAAACGAAAAAAATCGCATTATTATTAATGTATAAGTACTTGTTCATAAGAAACCTTACCTTCGATATAGCTGCTGAGAAACCGGCCTGACACGTGCCTGTTTTTCGCTGTCCGTGGCTTGCTGCAAGTTAAAAACAAATCCATTAACAATCAATAAGGACCCGCAATGAATTATACACTTATACAATAAATTATACACTTAAACAATAAATTATACACTTTTGCAATGCATTAATATACAGTGTGCGTATAGAGTGCTTGATTGAATGTAATGTTTTTTCTTTTATTTATCCTAGTGGATTACAGATAGAGTGGAGGCCTATTTCCCAGTAGTGGGAACATCATAGGCTGACTATGTTAAAAGAACAAATGTGTTTCTATAACTTGTCGTAGAAGTACAAATTAATACAGTTTTATCGTTACTACAGTATCAATCATTGTTGTATTATGTTTAATATATTAATTTTTCAACTATCTTTTCTTTTGAGAAAATATTAGATTACATTTCAAACTTACAAACTTAGTTGTTTTTTGTATTAATTTTCACTGTTTTTTTTTTATCTCGTTTTTGTTTTAACTTCAGACATTAATTTTAATTAATGCCTTTCTCGACCTTTTCAAATCCATTTCTTGCTGTAGTGTTATTTTCTAAAGTAATGTTGAGTGTTTGTACAACAAAATTATGAACACAATACGTCACATAGGGTCACAATACAATATAGATACATGCAAACATTTAGGTAGATATGTTACTTAAAGTATAATGGTTATCAATGTCGTTTTGCACTAAAATTAAACTATTACTGATTAATTATAATCAGGTTTTATAAAAAACGTCAATGAGGTTTCAGTCTAAATATGAAGATTAATAGAAATTTATTTTTTTAAATTATTGCATTTTTAATATTTAATCAAGCATTGCCCACCCTGTTTTTTTCAATAGGGTTGTCAATATCATTTCAAATTAAGTATGAATTATTTTTTTAATTTGGTAATTTCTGTCGTTATACTGGGTAAGTAAGTGGCCATAGCTTCTTAATCATAAAGACAACTGAATGTATGAGATGGGTAACAAGTTCATACATTAATGATGAAGTGTATGAGTTTCTACTGATCGACAAGTGCGTTACACATCGAACTTTACCTCAGAAGATATACTCACCCTCGTCCACTGATCGGAACCCTAGAGAAAGCATAGACGGTTATTTGTTGTTCATACATAAATACCTGTTGTAATTAAATAAATAGGCAATATTTTCTTGTTTGTGTGTATAAATGATGCAGTGTCTGTGTAAAATGAAAAATTAGATCATTGCAACGATATAACATTCGTTATTGAACGATTGTAACATAACAATGTGTGGTCTCAAAGTAACTGTGGGCGATCGCAAATAAAAATTTAAGTTTCACATTTCAAAAAACCATCAAATCACACAATGATATTTTTGTAATGTAACGCGACCATAAAATTTATCGTTTTACAAGAAAGTGTTATCGTAAATCATGTTTCTGGCTCGAGCTCGTCACGCTAATTCCCTTGCCTGCCCGCCGCCATTACCGGCGGAAGTGAGTCGGTTTTCGCGCGCTTTCATGACCGCCATTGTTGCGGCCATGATGGCTATATTGGCGCCCTTTTACTGCAGACTGTGTTGCCATTTTATGAGGGTGTGTGGTGAACTTTTTATTTAAAATAGTGGGTGTAAAATTGAGAATGATTCTTGTGTATAATATTATGTATAGGTAGGTTGGATTTCTTTTAAATAAAATTGATCCAGAAGTGTACAGTTTTATGTGTCTGGTTTGTGATATAATTTCCTCCACCAAAAGTTCAACTTATGAGCATGCCCATGGCATAGACAAAAGAGGTCCATCTATGCCATAAACCATGCATAGATGCAGTTCAACATGCGTGTGCGTCGCTGCCGTCGTGATACTTACATGTTCGGCACGGAGAGAACTCCTTAACGTCACTCAGGTCAGGAGAGTTGGCCACGAAGCAGGTGCCCACTGGGTCTCGCTGGTTCAGCTTGGCAGACACGTAGGAGACGTAGCGAGGGGCGCAGGCCTAAGAAGAAAAAGAAGGAAACGTTAATAATTATAATGAATAGTTCTAGGAGGCCTATGTTCAGCAGTGGACGTCCTCCGGCTGATGATGATGATGATGATGATGATGAATGATACTTGATGTTGGGTTTTTGATTTTAGGTCGTGAGATATTATTTTGGTATTTACTACCGCACTTCTTGGCGATTTTGCTTGGACCAGAGATACTTTTTGCCTAGTTTATGAAATAAGGGCTATACAAAAATAAGTCGGGTTTTCCTTCCTGACGATATAACTCCAGAACGCACGAACCGATTTCCACGGCTTTGCATTCGTTGGAAAGATCCCGGGCTCCGTGAGGTTTGTGTGGCGAAATGGAGTTCGCCAGGTTTGCTAGTTTATAATATGGGAAATGTAGTAAATATAATTTACGTTCCATGTTCATCTTAGGAGTTAATAAAAAAGGGTCTGTCATGTTTATCCTAACAAATCAAATAATGAATCATAACGTTTACATTTCAATATCAATGACCTCACGGAACTAAACTAACGTTTAGTTAAAACACCATAACATAACGCCTGAAAATAATCCTCGGTTACTGTGTGTTATGAACTTGAAACTGTTCGGCAGTTAATTTTAACTGTAATACTGTAATAACACGCGTCAGTGCTGTAATCCTTTACAGGAGTACAGGGCTGGCGCTTTTCAGTTTCAGGAATAAGATAGATTGCGGGATCTTCGGTAAAGGTAACCGTGACCCTGAAACGCAAAGGGCTATTGAAGGTACAGTTTCGATTCTTAGTCGGTAAGAGTCTGATAGTCTCTTTCGCTTCAATAATGGCGAAAGGAGTCATATAAGTAAAAAAAACACGTCACTACGTATATAAAAGTATTATTAGGTTTGCTTCGCGTATTCGATCACTTTGCTTTCGAAATTGTTTTGAATTGGATTAAGTAAAATTATTAAATATATCAATAGCTAAAGAAAAGTGATGTCACATTATATTCAAAAATGAATCTGTTGGGTTTTAGACGACAGCATCTAAATGGTATAAAGAAAAAAAAAATAGAGGTTACAAAAAATTGTAGCTGTAACGATGTAGATATGTTATATGTAACTCATTAGTTACGCTATAAAGACGTACCTTTACAGCACACAGATTGCCGTGTGATGTTTACCTAACATAACAACATGATTTAATGCAATAGTCCATCTCTAGAAAAAAAAAACAATTGAAACAACAAAAACATCCATCAAATTCAACCCCAATCAATTCAGATAATCCATAATTCCCAAAAACAACACGTACCCTATTAACTTCGACAACCCTACAGCTCTTCAAAATGGAAAGAAAACAGTTGCATGCGCGTGCGCTGCCAGTTTTAATACGAACAAACTAACATTATAGAAAACACACCGCCATCTGGCGGAAGCGTGAGGCGTGATATTAATTCACACCAAGTATTTTTACTGCTAAGCCGTAACGTAAATATGGTACTTTTAGTGATAGTGTCACCACATTGGGGACATTGGGAATATAATGGCTTACCTATCGTCTGGAAGTTATAAAGTTGAGTTTTGTTTTTGGGGGGTAAATATCATCAAAATGCGTCTTGGGGGTATTACAACGTTTTCAAACCAGGCTTGTTCCGGCGAGTGAAAGTGACAAAGCTATACAAGTCGTCTAGCGCCGTCTCGTTCACTCACTGGAACAAGACTGGTTTTAAGGGTTGTAATATCCCCCTACTGAACGCTGAGTTAGCGGAAATGCTGTCAGATTAGACTGACTTAAAAATTTAACCCAGTTCCTTCAGTTACCCTTTGCGTTCCAAGTCCGTGGTGCCTTTTTGACACAGTCCCTCGACCCCGGCAGGCGTTGAACTCTATAGTATCGATGTGACAACTCGATGTGTTTGTTTTTTGAACGTCAAACCGTTTATCGAAAAATACTTTTAGATTTTACAATGATTCATTATTCATCAACAAGTGTCGAGAATTTTTTAAACTGTCTTGGATCTAAAGCTTCAAAAGGCATTTTTGTTAATTTTCTTTAGAAGAAAGATATTGAAGACGGCTTGAGTTCGTGATCATTTCTATCGTCCGTCATCTAATCTTCAATCAATAAACTTTTACAATACAATAGGTGCTTGAACGTCATGTAACGTCAAAATTGGCTTTCAATGCACTCGTTTGACGTCAAAATAGGTCTCATTGGGGTCAGAGCAACCCACTACACACACTTTTTATGGCCCATCATACGCCATCGTAAAATTTCGACTAACATTTGGTATTTAACGTCCCTCCTTACGTAAAACTATACTAAGTACACTGTTTAATTCATGGATAATGTCAAATAGGAGGCTTAAATACCAAAAGGCTTATAGGGTAGATTAATGTGAGCTGAAATTGATGATTGATGATGATATTTAAATACCAAGTGATGTTCGCGTTGCGTAAGCAAAATCTCGATACATCGGTAACCTAATGTAGACCAATATAAATATCTCAGAAAGATCATAAAGTAAAAAATATTACCTAAGCCGCAACAATTTATAGTGCACTAACAAAATTCACATGAAAACTGATCTTCGTAAATTCCCGCTCGAAACGTGACAGGTAATGTCATTTGAATTTGACAGATTGTTATGGATGCGTTCTTTTGTAATTTAATTACCTGAGATCATCTTCGTGATAAACGTTCAACGATTAAACCTTCGAGTATGACTCACTAACGAAGTGGTGACCAATGCGAGAAGCATCCAAAGATCGTAAAACCTTTAATAAAGTATTGCCGCCGTGAGATATTCACACCAGAAACGGACATATCAAGTTATAGGCTGGTTAGATAGAGATCACCATTTTAAAAATAATGTTTTTAATAGAAATCTGATTTTGAAAATGGAATTTATCGAACAGCCTGCCAGTTAGGTTGAAAGAAGTTTTATTAACATTTATTTCAAGGTAATTTAATGAAATTGTATTGCCATATCGACTGTAATGTGACCAACACAAAGAAAAAAAACTTTATTACAGTTATTAAATTGGTTTTTAATAAATGAATATTTTTTTACCCGTTCTTGTATTCAAATGAAAAAAGAAATTGAGTCATTCATGAATATTAATTTCAAATCAAATTACAGAATCTCAAATTAATCTCACACCATAGTATCGACATTATTGGAAGGAGTCCTTTATTGCCTTACTAAGAAATTGTTAGTTTTATTGAGTAAAGAAGGTAAACGGTTCTTTGAGTCATGTCAGTGAATCAGCTGTTTGCTCAAGTTCGAACAAAGAAAAAACAGTTAAGATCCGTAGTTTTAAGACGATCGAGCTTAGTCACTGGCAGTTTCTGAATATTCATAAACGTTGACCACTTTATTTGTACGTGTTGGCGTCATTTTAATATACTCTCGTACTTAATAAAGAGGAAACGACTGTTTGTCAGTTTGCGCAAGTTTTGAGCCGCCGAACAGGTTCCTTTTCTCATTGTTTTTTTGTAGAATGCTATAACCTTTATGGGCATTTTCTCAGCTTGGTATTATAGAGCAGAGTACCAAAAGCTTCTAAGAAGTGTAATTTGAATGTTGTGGAATACTTAAATATACTCATAGATGCAATCTTAACGGCAAGATTCATTTAGCTCAGAATGACAAACGTTTAATACGCATATTTTTGTAACGTTCTAAATTCATAGGTATACGGAAATGAGAGATACGCTACACCTGTCTGAACTGCCTTTTATAATTTTGGAAGCGTCATAAATCTAGAAATTCTTCAAGATACAGTTACTAAATAAGTTTGAAAACGCGACTATTTCCAATCCACTCACTAAAAGCTCTACGTATATTCCAGTTCAACAACCTACTCTATTTCAACAGTGCACCAGCAACTAACTGTACTAAACCTAACTACCTTCCATTTTCCAGTTAATTCTTCGCGACCTTTTGTCACCCTATCGGGCCGTAGCCCGTTTCTTCCAAAGGCCTGTTTAACCCACATACTAGCAGTAACACGGCTATTCTTGTAACGTAACTGGGTTACGAGCCCCGCCAATTGCTGGAAAGCTTGGGCAATCATTTCTTTCGGTCAAACTTTATTGACGGGAACTCTTTTGATGTTACGTGGCCAATATAGGTCGGTTTGCTTGTCGATCAGTGATTCAAATAGGTTTTTAATGGTGGTTTGGAACGGTTGTGATTGATTTTCTGTTATATTTAGTTGTAGATGTCCGTTGTTTAGGAAGAATGTTTTTTTTGTTTGTATTTGTTAGTATTTTATCAATCTCATGTCCAATATAATGATTTATATTGACGATCACTGTTGAATATTGTTATTCTATCAAAGTGGCATCCATTTCAATGTGTAGACCTACCTAAATATCTATTTATTTTTTCTTTTGCTAAGTTAATGATTTAATATCCATAAAATTAAGTAAATCATTCAACCGGAGTCTCTGAATACAGGCTTATTTGCTTATAAGGTGGTTCCTATAATAGTTGTTAAGATTTACTTATTTAATAAACCACTTTTCATTTTCCAATGATTCTTGTAGCGTTGTTTCAAGACTTACAGCTTGCCTCATGTAGAATTTCTAAAATAACTTCTGATTGAACCATTTTGCTACCAGTAACAACTTTGGACAATGTAGTAGTCCCAGTTATGTCTGTATTAAACTCATAATTCCGAAGAAATATGTCCTTGTTGACGTTTATAGGCACTAAAAAGCCGCAGGCCTTCTCGTTTAGTACGTCTAACTTAACTTTACCAGCATTTGTAGTTTCAAAACAGCAAAGAGACATTTTGCATATGGTTGTGGTTTCTTAGTTGAGTTGTCTGTTATAAGTACGTATGCATTGTTCATGTTAAGTTGGCATATACTCACCTATGATCTATGCATCACAGATTTCCTTTTTTGATAGAATGTAGAAGGCTTTAGGATTTACTACAAGAACATGTCCTAGTAAAGCTTGGGAAATGAAATAAACACTGAGCCACATTAGAAGTAGAACTGGAAGTAATTGTTAGCTATGACTAAGGTTTTTTTCCAACAATAGGATGATAAAAGATAGTCTAAGAAGATGAAAGAAAAAGTTCACAGAAATGTGTGCAACTACATTCATCTTAGTGTTTCTAGACAAGCGCAATTTCATCACTTTCGTGAAATTCATTACGTTGGAAAACATCGTGCTCGATCATGTCTGCAAGACTTCTCTCCAACCATAAATATAAAATGTAAATGATAGATTATACATGCACACTTCGGTCACATTAAACAAACATAAACCATTCATAAATTCTCAAATCCCGTCCATCATACTCAAGTTTCATCACAATATAGAGGTACAGAGTAAACGTCAAACAACACTATTTAGTTTCACGCCAAAGAACATGTCACTGTTATTTGATTTACAACGACAGCCTCCCATCCATTGTACGTATGTAGATATTTCGGATCTGTGTCAACTAGCATCGTGGTAACAATGCTTAACTCGAGTGTAAAATCTATTGAGAAAATGTGAAATTTTGTATGCAAAATGTCTTCTTCTTCCGGACTAGCTGTTAATGTTTGTTTGGGTATATGAAAGTTCGCGTCTATTTTGACTTGTGGTATGTGTTTTGCATCAACATCTATTGCATTGTTAGCTTTAACATTCAGTTTATCATGTTTGATATTTACAATGATATGATTATCATCCTGTAACTTATCATCGTTAAGATTTGAAGATCACCTATTTTAAGACCTAGATAAGACAAATGTGTATCTTTAAAAGATTTTAAAATTTTCAGGATTGAAATAAAACTTTTGGCATCGTACACCAATTCAAAATATTCTTTACCCGACTGCAGAGGAGCACAAAAGAGAGTTATTACTTTCCATTGTCACTGAAATAATTATAGCTTGTTTAGATCTTTTAGTTAGATGTCATGTTTAGTAAGTGTGTTTCGTGTTTCAGCTTGCTAAGAGATCATCACACTTTTCTTTTCTTAAAATGCTACAGTCCAATGAACGTATTATGTACATAATAACATAGTTACATAATAATCGAAGCAGGTGTATCACCACGATAGTTATCTACTTAGTATGAAATGAATACTAGTAGGCAAAGGTACAATACTAGATACTGTACTTAAAACGTGTTCGTCTCGCCATGTGCAAATAATACTCATTACCGATGTTATGATTATTGCAGAACCAGGTGTTTCTTCAAGGAAAGCGGTATTATTGTAATATAGAACGGGTGCATTTACCAATGAGTCAGTGGTGCTTATTCTCAGCGTGTTGATTTCTAACACAATAGCGGAAATGTAAATTGCTTTATCTTAGACTGAGGACTTTTGAAGTGGGTGCTAGTTCTAGGTATTCTGAATAAGAGGAAGCAGTTTGTAGGCAAATGTTGTTGGTGTTAGATCGTTGTCCTTTAAAGACTTTAGTATTGGCTAAGACTAGCTTAGTATGCTAAATTAAATTTTCATGAGTTATTTTCTCTTCTTGAAACATGTCTTTGGGGTCCTTTTGATCATATTTTGATTCAGATTCCAATAAAAGTTTTCACTTGTCTGATTTATGCTGAGCAATCTTGGTCCATAGATGTATTGGTTGTGCCTCAAGTGGTGTTAAGAATGGAAGCTGAATTGAGTCCCAAAAAAATCCAATAAATTCAAGACAATAAACGGGCTTCCGTTGCACATTCATTAGCTTACAAATTTACCGTCGCCTCCTTCACCAAATTTTTGACCAAAAAAAGTTTTATTTTTATTTTCTCCTGTTTTCCAAAAAAAAAAGCCGAATTCACACTTAACGGCTTCCTTTGTTCGTAACTTAGCTTCAGCGTAAACAACATAAATCGCGACATGGTTCCGTGTGAACAGCGCATTCCACTTACACGACGTGTACACCCGGCCTTAGGTGGTAAGTTCGGCTGCGCGCGCGCACATAATCGGTTTTAAGTGTTTTGCCGCTTTCGACAACGATTGTTTCAGCTTTATCTTGAGAATCGTAATGGATGGTAGTTATCTGAACTATCACGCTTCGGTCAGGCGGTGTGAGTAGAGTTACTTGTAGAGGAATGGTGTTAGTACTTAGTGGTCAAGTATGCACAATTACTTAGTAAGAACTTATTACGTTAAATTGAGGGTAATTTGTGTCAAACATGAACACATAAAATGAGTATTCGATCTCAATACAAATCCTATTCCTTTGTTTGACGGCTGCTTTTGATTGGATTGAAGATTGATCTGATTGGTCAATTTAACCATGCTTGGTTACAGACAAAGATTCAACCGAAGATTTTTCAACTAAGATACTCCTGAATGATTAATTTCCAGCTTAAATATATTTCAGTTGAGTAGTTATTACAGTCGTTGAAGGAGGTACAAAAATAAACGGTTAATTTGCAAATAAGACGTTACTGTTCACTTAATAAGTGCATTGATGATTCAACATACACGATGACGCAAACACAGCTTCATAAAGATCCTTACAATAATCTGTACTTATGTATTTATGTAAGTTTTTATCTACATTACTGACTGTCTCATTAGTCTACCAACTATGAGATTCTCTGTTTAATTCACAGGTCCTAAAGTGTTTTTGGGCTTTCTTGCCAAGACTTCTTAAGTAGCATCGAAGAGGCCTGGTTGATTGCGATGGGCTCGTTCCCTTCCCTTTTGTAGACTACGGTCTGGCTATTTATAACAGTACGTATTGCTATAGCTACAGCTACTATAGTACTATCTACGTTACAAGGAGCTCCATCTATTAAAATTGTTGAACCAGGTAGCAGGTACCATATGGGTAAGATAACCAGCCTCAATCATCTCAAGAATCAAGTACACAAGGATCCGTCTATCCCCATATAAAGTGTCGCACCGTTGCGTCTGCGCACTTGTCATTGCAACTTTTTCTTACACTCTCCCTAAACAGAGCGGCGCAAGATTCTCGAAAATTAACTGCATTCAAACGGTCACCGTTTTTAGATTAGAGGAAGAAATGCTGCTGACCTACTTCGGTTGGCAAAGGTAGGGATGCGACTAGAAATAATGAATTTGATTTTGTTGGGAAAGGTAAGAGTGATTGGGGTTGTGATGAATTTAAAGGCGTCTAAAATCTGGGTAAACTCGTGGAGCATACTCTGCAGTGTTAGTAGGAATTCCTTTTTTTTTTCAATATTTGTTAAGAATGGAAATTATGAGAATATAGAATGGACAGAAGAAGACAAGAATTTAGACGAAAAACTACATAATAGAGAAAGATTATAGTGGTCATAAGAAGTTGGTGACGGAATGGTAAGACCAAGAAGAAACAAAGAAACATCTAGTAGCCGGTTCTTCAATTGTGACTGAATTGAATATTGCACAATCGAAAAAACCAATCACACTATAACATCTTAAAAGGGCACTATGCCAATGAGGCCATAAACCATTTAAATATAACATTACAAACGAAGTACTCATAAATACCGTTACAATATGTGACATATTCGTGCGCACACACATTTCGCAGCTATTCTTAATTTAAAAGGAGATGAATCATCATATGGTCCATATTTAGTAGGTCGAGTGCATTATTTGGTATATGAATGAATGAGTGAACATATTTCAAGTTGATTTTGTAATGACCCTATTTCGAAATGGTTGTCAATATAGACAGGCTTATTGATAATGGTTGAGGTTTTGAAGCTACTTTGAGATTTGGTATATTTATGAGCGTGTTCCTTAATACTATTATATTTCTTCGATCTTTTAGCAATATTAATGTTATAGTTTACTTGTCAGCAAATATCAAAGCTGGATCGATATTCAGTTCAATCTAATCGTTCAAGCAAGTAATATGTAACTGCAGATAGTAAAACCCAGTACAACTTCTGTAACAGCTTCGTTATCTAAATCTGTAAAATCCATTCTTCCATATCTATTACTAACTTTCTCTGTTCAATCAAGATTACTAACAACAAAACCTATTAAATCTTTTGTCTCTTCCATTTCAAATTCAACATCCTCAATACAGTAAAGTCCAGTTCTATCTATACTTAGCTTTTCAACGTTTTTACCTCAAGTAGTGGACCCTCTAATTGTACACTTACTGGCAACACCGTTACTCAATGGACGATTGGACGACTACTAAGAACGTCTATACAAGGATCTGGCAACATTTTTTTGGATCTTAACTGTATGGAGGCCGTTAGAGTATCGGATGGGATCTGCAGGTATGTGGGTCAAATCGTGGTGATGTATGGTCGTAGTGGTGTTATTTGAATGGTGTATTAGTGTTCTTTATATTTTATTGACATAGTCTATGTATGAATGTGATTTAAGTTTATTTATTGAGATTGTATGTATTTAATAACAGTTTTTATTTTCTGTTCAAAAACAATCATTTAAATGAAGACAACTGTAGGACATGAAAAGTTAAAAAAAAAATAGATTAATTAATTTTTTGACATGTCGAATTTGAGTCTTTAGCTGTAGTTTTTCCTCTCGTGCTGTAATATATTGCTGTATATTTGTATATGGCACTAAGATTTCATAAAAAAATACTAAAAACTTAGAAATCAATCAAGGTTTTCAATAGATTCCCTTAGATGATTATGAAAACGTTTCACTAACAATTATTTAGAGAAACACATCTTTCTACATTTCTAGTAACAATGAATAATCCAATAAGTCTTGAAGCAAGCACACTAAACAATAACTTAACCGGCCAGACAATACTCTCTAAACGGCCGATAAATACGTGCTCATTTATACCATTTCCTTCCTTTACAACTTGACCTTAATCGTTTCTACAAAGGGCAGCGATAGCAAATAATAAATCAGCGCCATACTGAACAGTCTTATCTTCGCAGGAAGGAAATTAGCCGCCAGAGGTCGCCACGAGCACTATCGTAATGTAGAGGTAGAAGACAATATTAAACATATTGATTTAATAAGAGATGAAATAGTATTGACAATGATTGAAAGATTCAATTCAACGAATCATATAAATATGTTAAAGATGATAAAGCAAATGTTTATTAGTAAAATGATTGGACAGTAACTTATAATAGATAGACAATTGGATCTATTGACAAAATCAGAATTAATTTGAATGATGTTGAATGTGAGACTGACCAAGAACATGTATTAGCCATAAATCAAAATACTTAATAAAGACCACCCTTTTAACCAATAAGCAAAAACTAACTTCCAACCAATATTATGACAGTACTAAAATTTGCTAAAGCACCAGTTATTTCAACTATCAAAAAATTAAATCTCGTAAGTGCAAATAGATTGAAATGGCACCACAAATGTCCGACATCGATGTCTGAGGTGTCGTAGACCAGCTGCAAGTTAAGACTAAACTCCATGTTGCAACTGATAGCAATCTTCACGGCTTCACTGATAATATCAGCAATAAGTTATTACAGAGCCCCCTGTATCCGGCCGGCCATCGAAATGGACACCTCGATCGTAATGGAATTAACAGCATTCTTAGATTGTTACTGTGTTTTATGGAAAAAGGAAGATAATATGGAGAAAAATATGAGGAGGAGATATGCATAGAGTTGGGAAGTATCACAAAAAAGAGGGCAGAGCCCGAAATTTTAATGATAATGATGATGATATGAGAGAGAGATGAGATAAGTTAGTTATATTGAATAATAAAGTTGAGCTTAGAGAAGAAGATGAAGATGGCTTGAATTTGCGAGAATGGTTTACCATTTGAGGATAGTAGAAGTAATGGGAGGCCTTTCCCCCTTTCGATCAGGAAGGCGTGGTACTTAACAGAGAGCTATAGAGAGAGAGCTATTCCATCAGCAATTGATGGAAAAAAACACAGTCAAAGATGAAAAAGATGTCCTATAAAAAATACAAAAAAATGAGGTGATGAATTTACTGCAGAATTCTACTTCAATAAAAAGAGTAGGAACTTGGAAATACTTAAGAAAAAAAATAAAACACAAAACAGCAATTAGTCAGTAGTGAATAATCTTTTATCTAATAAACTAATTAGCTGGAATTCTTCCCAAGTGTGCTATCGAACTAATTAGAGAAAGTAAGAATGTTCACAATTAGCGCCCGAGCATCTTCGTTGTACAATTGTACATCTCAATTATTGAATTTATGCTCGGACTAACTATTTTCTCAGACTTAGACTTAGAATTATTATTTTAGTCTGAGAAAATAGTTAGCTACATGTCTATTGTGGAGTATATCTCAATAAATATTTGTATTTAGATTTGTAATGATCTCAATAAAAATTAAATTACCAAAATTAACCATTTTGTTTCTTTTTATTGTGTTATTTGATAATATTAACTATTCCTGTAAAATAAATGTTATTTCAGCTTAAAAAATAATATTATTTTTTAGATAAGTAGAACCTACTGATCTCAATAATAATACTTATTTTTACTGTTTAATTTTGTTCGCTTTTAACCGTTTTATAATAATAATAATTACAGTTCAGCATCCTATTAATTACAACTTTCGCCGTTACAACAGCTCTCGACAACCACGCCCTCTGAACTTGCGCGATAAACCGTAACGGCGCGTGCGGGACACAATGCGCAAACGCACGCGCTCTGAAAGCTTTGTTTTGTGTTTCCACGTGTTACAAAGACACTGTTATTGTAGGTATAACATGAGAAATGTTATCAAAATAAGAATAAGTTGGTGTTAACCTTATGATTGCGATTCTTCAGAACGTTTCTTTTTTATTTCATTTATTTGTTTCAGGCAACAAAGCCCACAATACATAAGCACATGATGTGACGGTGTCATATGAAGCTGCGCGGTGTCATAGCCGGCCTCGGAAACACACCTTTCGACCAAAACTCTTCAATGGGGAAGCTTGCCAAATACTAGATGGAACGGTCACCACGAAGGATTTGAAATTAGTGTTATGTCCATTTGTCTCAGCTAATACACTTTTAGTGTAATATGTAACTGCAATTCGCAAATCTTAAAAACATTTGGGAAACGAGGATATAATATATGCTACTTTTAAAACCTTGTGACTGGGGCTGTATCTTCATTTTATGTAATGAACAAGTTAAAATATCTGAAAGCTGAAGTAGATTAATACAAACAAATAGGTAAGTCATTTTTCCCTGTAATTCTCCTCCCTTTCTCGTCTCAGATTAGACTTACGGAATATTGGTACTTTTACTAAATGACCTTTTCTCAAACATTTCGCATAGAAATCTATCTGTGTCTCTGCCCAGGAAGAATTTATTAAAATAAAGGTCAAAGTATCAAGGTCATACACATTAGTCAAACACTAGATTATAGCTTTAGCGCCAAACAATGAGCTTAGCAGCCACGCCCCCTGAACTTGCGCGCCAAACCGTGACGACTGCGCGTGCGCCGTATACAATGCGAATCGCGGTTCAATGGGTAATAGATACTGTGTCTGTGGTATGCGCTTTGTTTGTTATACAACTTAGAAAATGCATCTTTTTCGTAATTTAGACTGAGAAGTTCAATTTATAATCTCAAGAAATAAAGCGACAAAAACTTAACAATTTATATTAGGTATAAATTTAGTTTAGTCCGAGAATCGAACCTGTGACACGTAGTGCAGCAGTTGAGTGCTCGGATGCTGCACCAACTGTGCCATCAAATAAAGTCTTACTAGAGAGTTTGATTATTTGTAAGACCTACAAGTACTTGTTCCGAGTCTGGAAATGGCAAATATTAAAAAAATTACCCATCTTTTTTTGTTAAATATCTTCCTAATTTATTTCTGAATTGTATCAAGAGCATCAACTTCCTTCCATTAAATAAGTCCAAATAAATTCTTACACGCACACACAATACGCTCAGACTTAATATTCCATCCATTTCCATTCAATTCCCAGCAAAATCTATTTGGCAATTGACATTCAACATTACAGTCATAACTCCAAGTCTCAGATAGCCATTTGTATACCTAGACCATGTCTAGACCTAAAAAACTTAGACAAAGGGCAATAAAGAGAAGTGGTGGCAGCCATAACAATTTGTTAGACCCATTCAGAAATGATAGTGGAAATATAAAGGTATAGGAGCATTCTGCAGTCGAATGGACAAATTGGTAGTCGTTATAGAATATAATGGGCTGAAGAAATGGAAAAGGAACATGATGTACCTCTAGTTTTCTTTCAAACTTTCGACAGAAGTCCTATAGCTCAATGGCAAAATAGACATTTTCCAATTGTAGTATAAACGATGGTGGATATTTTGTGGAAGGTAGTTTCGGAGGTTGAAAAGTAAAATGGAAAGTGTTACTGTTTATTAGAGACAACTTTTAATTCCGAAATACAGTTATTAAAAGTAGCTACTGACTACATGATCGATAAAGACTTGAAGCATCTGAACAGTTTAAAAAGTTTTTATTTTATTAGCGATGTCATATATGTACTCAATAAGCTGCCAATTCCAAAGCTAAGGCTGATGAGCAAATGATGGAAGCCTACTAGTGTGGATTTCTTGTACCAACATACATTTTGGAACTACTTTTTTAATGGATAATGTGCCTGCTACTTAAATACTTTTCTACAAAGTTAGGCACAGGCGTGTTTAACCGCGTCCCAAATCTTCACCTCACATAATATACAGTCTAAACCCTACCTTGATTCCTCATAAAACAATAAAGCCTAGTGCAGAATGGATGAGCTTATCCCGTCCATTGTATCGCCTGAGGACAATGGCGGACCTACTTATTTATAGCGGATAGGACAGGATGCTCCATGGTCTATCGGCACTTTGGCACTCACAGAATTAGTTATAGCTTTGCCTATGGCTTTGTTTGTTAGACGATATCGTTTTAATTCTGTCTGTAGTGATGCTATGTTAATTAATCGTGAGAATTGTTAAAGATTTACAATCGATTTTGAAAATTCATATAATTTACGCCAGTGTCTTGGGTGTATCTAACATTTGCCATTACCAGCATTGATTTGATTTACTACTATTATGTCTGTTTCTTGTTGAAACAGTAAATAACGAATCGCGTCCCGAAGTTCTATCCAATATGCAAACTCGGTTTTGACAAAAAAAAAACCACAATTTTTTCAATTGCCAGCAGCCAATCAAACCGTGAAGATTCAATGCTACGCTGTCGCATTTCTGAACTGATGTTTTCTACGGATAAACCAAAGCAGATATATAACATTAACTACCTATTAACTAAAGTCAATAACATCAATCCATACGGACACAGGACATACGGACCCAGGACCTAACTCAATGAGGAACAGATCTTCAGGAAACCAGCTCCATATAAGTAGATAAGTGCTAGCGACAAATGCTGCTATCAAACATTTCAAAGCAAAGTTTAGCATTCATGGCGAGACGCAGGAAATATGCATCTTTGTATTTATTACTAGGGATGTGGAAGCCATGAAAGTACCTATATGTCGATATTTGTCAATGATTCTTAGTGAAAGTATCGAAGCTTTCGGTCCAGTTTTTTCTATGGAGCCGATTGCAAAACACAAATTTTCTCAAACAAATTATGATAAAATACCTATCTTAATTTTCAAAGATCTATAAATAAATAATTTATCTACAACAGGGATCTACTGTAAATTAAAAAGGGCTCGCCCTCTAATACAAAATAATACTGGTCTCAATTTTAAGTAAGTAGCGAATTGTGAGTTTACTAAAGGTAAATATCTACCCAGCTCTTCAAAGATTTCATACGTTATGGTATACTATGTATTTAAAATGGCAGCTTAAAAAAATATATTTGTGAGAATTGTAACATGTATCGATAGTTTTCGAAACCCCTATTTCATATATAGATGCGCTTGCGATCTGCGCAATAAACGAACTTCAAGGAAACTACTAATAAGGAAGCAGAATAAATCACAAATTATTATTTTCTATTAATGTCTTTAGTTGAATAAGTAATAATTATTTATTACATGGGAAGTTATTAAAATATTGACAAACGACGGTAGTTTGGCGAAGATTTATGCTATCAGGACATATAGAAACACGAAGTAAAATAGCGAAACTCCGCAGATATAACTACACTGCCTCTAGCCTCTAACCCTTGGCCCCAAAAAATTTTGGTCAGTACCAATATTTTTAGCAGCATCAGTTTGATTAGCAGTATCAGTATACTGTTAACCTGCTTCATCCCACTTTTGGCCAAAGGTTCTCCCTATGACTTCCAGTTTTCTTGATCCTAAACCAAAGCCGGTCCAGGTCTGAAAGTGTAGCGTATCGTTGGTTTTGTCCAGCTCGTCCCGCCATCTTCAACCAAGTCTACCGCGATGCTTTCTGACTATCTCAGGGTTCTATTTTGTGTCAAATTTCATTGCGTATGCTGCAGTGTATAAGGCCAGTCTCAGTAACTCCAAAATCATTAAAATATTTTTTCGATACTTGCCGTATATAGGTATGAAGTTACATTATCTTAAAGATCTTATAGTAACAAAACATAATTTTATTACTTGTCCAATATCCCTTTCATCTTAATCGAAGTGTAGATGACTATTTTTATCACTTAATCCTAATCCGTACATACAACTAATATTCAGTATGGTACCGTGATGAATCTTCTAATAACCGATTTAAACTCATTTTGAACTCTATTCCTTAAATTAGAAAGTAAAAATTACGATGGCCACTGCTATCGAAATCGTCATCAAAACCGTGACTTTGTTAATCAATTTTCAACTCTTTACTTATAGGAATAAGGTTTATTCTTCTTTGTGAACTGGTAATAGTAAAGGATATGGCAATTAACCACGTAGTCGGCACGTTAGTGATGAGATAGCGATCGGTTGCTATCGGTTCATCTGAACATCAGTCCAGTCGCGGTTAATCCGCCGCAACCGGTTGCTTTATCTGCTAAGTGCTGGGATGCACTGAGGAGGTTAGGGCTATAGAGAATGAAGGCGATATATGGGTGCTAACAATGGCTAAAATAAATTACTTTCACCCAGATTAAGACTGAAAAGAAATAAAACATACCTAAATGAGAAATGTGGGGAAAATTCTAATTCAGCTTAAATTTAATACCTGTTCATATCAATAACTCCTATGTAATTGCGAAAAAAAGTGTAATACTATAACTGTGAAGAATCGAAAGGTAAAAATGTACCCACTTTGAATTCTTAACCACTCTTCTTCAATTTCAGTCATATTCAATTGTTTGTGCGATATTACCGAAATAACAACAAAACATTAATTGGCAGCTATTTGTGACATTATCTACTAACATTTATATTTTTTCTCTAGAAGTAGCAACTAGTGTGTCCCTTCACTAAAGGGTCTAACTGTTGCATATACATATTTCAATCTGTTAATTAGTTAATTCAATCTCCCACTTTACCGGACTAGTTACAATTACCAGACACCGTTATTTTATATTTATTACTGTTAGTAGCGACCTATTTCGCAACTTTATAACTAACATTTAAACATTCAGGAAATCAGAAGTCCAAACCAATATTATTAGGACTTTTTACATTTTTAAATATCTTCACAGCAATACTACGTAAACATAAGTACCCAGAATGTTGCTTTAGACAAAAAACTTCAAATAATTAATAATACTGTAATAAGTTTTCATCTTTTTTTTCCATGCAAGAATTCAATCTCTCCTAAGATAGCTCAAAACACAATACATAACATTTAACCAACCGCGGCGAATTAAAAAAAAAACCACAACAAAGTTGAAATAATAACGAATACAAGAGAATAGCTTTTAATGAAGTAGTGTAAAAAAACTACGTGGCAATAGTGTCGTTAGGGTTCCGTAAGGAATTTGTTGTAATTAAAACTGATTGTATACTTGACAGCTATTCAAAATCAAAATCACAAACAGAATCAAATGTGAAATCTAATAACAAGCGAAAACCAATTAAGTTAAAAAAAGGGAAACCTTGTGCAATTTTAAACTAAAAAAACTTTAATAGATTTAGCTTCTTTAAATATAATTCAACTGAAGCCACTAAGTAAACCTCAATTATTCAAAACGTCATCTAATCGATAATCAATATTAAATTTTCCCCATTTCATGAAGGCAACAATAGAACCAAAAAAAAAATCTTAAAATGCTGAACCATTAACCTTAAAAAAAAGTTGAGCTCGTGACCGATACCGGGGTCCTAGTTAATGGGAACTTAAGTACCGTGATATTAATGAACCCATGTTAACTCTACATCACGCCAGCGGGTAATTTAATTATCTTCCTTTGTATTGAAATCATTTGGGATTGTTCATAATATTCTATTTGGAACAGTATAAAAATAAATGAAAGTTGATTCACAAAAAGACGAGTGTAAGCAAAAGTTTGTTGGGCTAATTTAGGGGCTAGTAACGCAATAGCAACAAAATCATCGATTTTAAAATTAATATGCAAAACCAAAACTTAGCAAGATGACGAGAGTGGCGAGTCTTTTTTGCTACTAACTTCGTCCTTATCATTTTGACATAACTATTACTAGTAATTAACAATAAACCCTATAATTTTACAGATAACATTAATACCACCCGCAGTTTCCACTCTATCGAATATCAATAGGCAACATTGCATTGCATGCGGAACAGTCAATGGCTTTCGCTAAATCACTGATGTTGATACAGGACACAATATCTTATCTTTAGATACAGTTCCACCTGTAACTCTGTCGGTGTCTTTTGTCTCTGCTAGACTTAACATAAATCTTCCGTAGTTTAAAGAAACATTGTATTTTTAAAGTATCTTTCATGTGTGTTTCCGCAAGGTGCTTATCTTGGTCCAACACTATTCCTTTTTTGGCACAGGTCTATGTGGATTTATGATCAATGGACAAGCGTTTGTTTTAGACCAATAGAAATTGTATTAGGTCTTCTTACGCTGGTTTAGACACTTAATCTATTTATTTATTAGATAAAAATATATACACAAAACCAAAAGAAGTCTAAAAAAAATGTAATATTAATATTAATTTAAGTATCAATATTATTAGTAGGTAACAAAATTAATTTCAGACTCTGTGGGAAAATTAAACGCGGTTCCTCAAAGGGTGTATAATTCTTGACATTTACCATATTTGTACAACTGCCACAGGTGGCCAAAAGTAACAGCTCTCAAAACCAAACATAATTTCCAACATTAAAGAGAAATCCGGTAGCTAAAAATGTTGAAGAAAATAAAGAAAACATGCCGAAATTTCACATAAAAATACTTGGCAGATGGAGACAATAAAAGAAACGTTTCTCTATATGGCGATGTGAGTCCAAATCGGACGGGTGTAGCTGTCAAGCGGCGGCCGCCATATTAGGTGCGCGCGCGCAAGAACCCTGGCATTCGACGCTGACAAATCACCGGACAATTTGTTAGCTCAAAAACTTTACGTAGAGGGTGTTGCGAAATGGTATCTAAATAATACAATTTTTGTAAAATGGTAGAAGTAGTCAAATCCTAGTGTGACCCAATTTTAAATGCGAACGACAAACCAAAAAGAAAATAAAAATGTTGATGGTTAGTAAAATACACTTGCCAAATAAATGAAATATTTATAATAAAAGCTCTATGTAAAACCTTTACATACAAAAAATAACGTTATGAAATATTTATGAGTATTAAAATAAGCATTGTTTATTTTTAACTGCTCAACTTTTAACCAGAAAAAATTATGCCAAACACGATTTCAAGATGTGCCTCAGCACTAATATAGTCTGCTGTCCCCATTATCAATTGTACCCGTGACGGTATAAATGTGTAATAAAATCTCTGTACTTACATATTTATATTTAACAAGGCAAAAATGAAAAGAAAGAAGTCAAAATATAAATCAAGGCATTATCTTCCTTTTACAGCATACAAGCATGCAAGATGATAAATATTCATAAATGAGCAATTGGCATAGACAATGCTGTGAAAACCATTTAGTGGTAGCAATAATATTACACATCTATATAGTTAACTGCCATATAGAGACGACACTACAGCCATAGATTAGATAATTATGACCAAGCTACACATACATTTTTAATTTTAGTTTTAATTTAGTCTTATTTGTAAATATTTTAGTTTTTAAATTTAGTGTGTAAATACTGTTGTTTCAAAAAAATAATTATGTAATACATAGCTGTATTTAAAACCAATAAAGACTTTTCTAAGCTACACATAACATGCGTAAATAGTGAGAGTTCCAGAGAAATTCTACCAATACTTAGCATAAATTTAACAAAAAAAAAATGTTTGCATTAACAAAAATAGTGTTTTTTTGTTTATAAACAAAAAAGTAGTATTTAAACATTTCGGCCAAGTTTTTCAAAGATAAAACTGGGTTAAACAAACATTCCTATGAAAAAAGCTCAACAAAATTAAATAATTTCAGAAAGCTAATTTAGTTTTAAACCATGTAAAAAATCCAAAAACAAAAACCACCCACTAGGAATCGCGAAAGACAAAACAGAACAAATTAAAAAATCAAGTAGCGTTCTCTTGATCGTGAGAAAATCAATCGGCGATAAAAACGATCCAACTTAGTATTCAATTGATACTAATAAGAAAACAATTATGTCTCGACAAACGACTGTTAAGTGAGTACTCGACGAGTTTTATTTTAAAATAGCAACACTAAAGAAAACTGAGGGACACTATAATTATAAATCAATATAATTTAATATTTATATTTTGTTACTAGATATAAAACGATTTTCAACTGAAATAGTTTGAAATAAACTAATGTTTGATATCATTTATTGTATTATTAATTTTCATGGTAAAACCTATATCCGATGTTACATTTTATAAGTTTAATTATGATAATTCTTACAATGTATAGGTAATCTACAATATTCAACTTCTTGATATTATCGATATTCAAATCCTTCAAGTTTATATCCAACCATTTAAAAAGTAGTTGACTTAGAAATGACTTCATCATCTTCAAGGATGAAAAATTTTGCCATTTCCGTTTTACATTATAGGTAAGCAAAGTTGAAATGAATGCCATTATGTCCGCACTTACGATCAACCTTTAAGCGTTTACAGGTAAGCTTTTAAAAAATAAATACAATACCATCAGAAGTCCCACAACTATCAATAATGACAAAGGCACCTACATACAGCCTATGCCGTCGAACAATTATAAATTCCCTGCGCGTTTCAGTCCTCAGTGCAAATGGAACAAAATGCCTAAACAAATTGCAGCCTCGCTGAGAGACTTGGCTTTTTGCACTAATTCGGCATTCCGAAATAAAAATTCCAACTCCTTAAGTAGAGGACAAAAAGTATGTGGTCTCTGGTCTTCGACGAAGGCGTCGGCTGACTGATTTCAAATATGGAATTGAAAAAAAAAAGTTCTGAAACCGAGCCGCGATGTTTGTGCGAGGAGCGTGAGTAATATAATTTATTTGCAACTGGCAACATGTGCGCGGTAAACGGTTGCAATCCTAATTTATATGGCGGACATACTAAATGATGACACTGTCTCTTGCAAAGTTAATAAAAAACTCGTTAAATATCGATTAAAATCACAAAAACATTTCGTGAAGGATCATATTATTTTCTTCTTACAAAAAAAAATCACACATTAAATTGGCATACATTAGATAACAAAAAAGGTAAACATAGTCAAGAGCTTACAGCAAAAAATAAATCCTACAAAATGAGGTCAAGAAATCTCCCCTACCTATCCCACATAACCCTGAAACCCAATTTCACCACAGATAGCCATAAGTCCACAAGCCATAAAGACGGCCCCGTAGCTAATGGTGTTCAACCCTATAGCCGTGGGGGCTATGGGGCCTTGGACTGACCCAGTTGCCAAATGTCAACTGTAGGGCGCTGAGATTAATAGACCTTCCTTGGCTATTGTTTTAATAGTAATAAAGGTTTTAGGAGCTGTTTCAGATTTATGGGCTGTCTACATGTAGACATTATTATTCTTTTGTTTTGTTTCACTTTTAAAATTACTAGATGGCATGAATAAATGAAATAGGTACAGAACAATCAACACTGACGCCTTGTCAGAGCTTAATACTTGAACGGATTTGGATTTTTGACAAGCAGTTTATGACCTTATTTACAGATAGGATTAATTTTTATATAGAGATAGGATTAATTTTTATATCTATGTGAGAAAATTTAAATGTACCCAGATGCCGCGAGCAAAAGTTGTTTTTTACGTGTCTTTGGTAGATAATCATGGGCTGTCAACAAATATTTAAAAGGTCCCTTTTAAATATTTGTGTTTTAAATTGAAAATGTTTAGTACCTTAGACACAGATTAGTATTGCAGCATAATCCAAGCCACAGTCAAAATCTGCAACAATGAATCACCACCAACCACACACGACATTAAATCGAAGCCCAATGACCAATAACGCAATCCCATCTAGGCCACTGACGTCACAGAAAACGTACCCGACCATAGACTCGATAACAAAAGATAGAGCGATCAACATTAAGCCAGAACACCTTGAGGACAGGGCGGGACAGGAAGGGTGCGCCTGTCAAGACATCCCATCAAGCCAGCCCATCAGTTTTATAGGTCAGTTGTGTATGAGGTCATGGAGTTGGTTTGAGAAAATGTCGTGGAGATTTATAGGCGAAACTGATTTTGCGAATTGATGTTTCTAGAAGTTTTGACAATTTGTGAGGTTTTGACGTCAAAGTTGAGTGTCTGGATTGAATCTGTATATTGTCTCAATTTCTAATGAACGCAAATAGCGGTGCTGTGAATTTTTTGCTGTAAAATATTTTTTGAAATCTTTTGGTGAGGCTTATGTTCAGCAGTGGACGTCTACACGTACGTCGATAAGATGATGATTAAAATTATGTTTTTCGAATTATTGCTAAGAATATTTCATGATGGTTGTAAATTTTAATTTTCCTGAACAGCTAGAACAACTTATTTAGTTTCATTTAATTACGTCTATTACACTATGGTTTACTTCTTCATTGATGACAAAATCTTTTTGTTAAAGTTTAGCCTAGTCCTTGAAAAAGTTTTCTTTTTTTTAAGAGACTTTCACACCAATAAAACATCATGCCATGTCTACTCATATTATCGACCCTTTCATCAAAGTATCAAAAAGCGCTACTCACAATGATAGCACCATTTCTCCCCGTACTGGTGAGGGTCGCTCCGAACCATTGGTTCGATTTCTGGTCGACCTGCCGACCTTGACGGTCCTCGCCGTTTCCTGTGAACAAACACAAGTTTTATTATTATCGATGTAGAAATGACAAATGGTCTTTAGGTATTGTGTAAAAAAACAACCTAAAACGCAAGTTGGCAAGTCATAACATATGTTTGACAACAAGAGTGTGTGGTTTCCGATACGAGTACTTATGCTAAGAAGGAACGTTTTAAAGTCCAAACAATCGCTAATTACAGTCAGAAGCTCGATAACCAGTCTTACCATGGGGTATCGTATTACCCAGTTACTGGGTTGTGGAGGTCCAAGATATACCTAATACTGATATCCAGTTGCATTTGCACGCGTAGCATGGCGATTCTATCTCTATTCTACCAAGAGACAAAGTTATTTCATCGTTATTTCTACACAAATCGACTGTTTTTTTTTGCACAAATATGACACCATTCTTACATTATTGAAGAAAAGAACGTTTATTTTCCATATTTTTTACATAAACATGCTAAAAGGGTAAAATTGTTTCTACGTTCTGTCATTTTGTCTATTCTTGCGTCGACAAAACCCCTTTCTACGGCGCCTTGCTACGCCTGCTGGGTCAAATGAAGGCCGTCCCCAATATAGCATGGAAAAGGCTAGGCAGATGATTACATAATCATGATTATATTGAATTCAGGTTGGAGTGAGAAAAGTACAAAACTTAGTCAATAAGAAAAAAACTATTTAAAATTAAATTTGATACTAATGACGATTATAACGATCATCATCCTAGCCTTTTCCTAACTATATTGGGGTCGGCTTCCAGTCGAACCAGATGCAGCTGAATATCAGTATTTTACGTGGAGCGACTGCCTATCGGACCTCAACAACCCAGTAACTGGGTAATACGATACTCCATGGTAAGACTGGTTGTCAGACTTTATTATAACGATAATACTAAAGTTAATCACACACTTGATGTAAGAACAAAAAATAACAAAAAGGATGAATCTTGTCAAAATCGATGAAAGAATCAACCAAGCATATAAAGATTATACGATTACCGAAAAAGCTTTGCACAACGTTGAACGTGCGAAATACGAATTGAATATTAATATGGTAACCCCTGAAGGAGAAACACTTGTATAATATTTTCGGATATTATGTTAACTTGCAATTAAGGTGATTGCTTCGATGTAGCCCGCGAAATTCAAATTTTTTTACGTTTTTTGCAATTTGCAGGCCAGTGACATGTTGTAACTTTATAAATATTTGTGTTGCGCAAATAACAAGTATAATTTTAAATGTAAAAATTGACAAAAAATTCGCTCCATCAGCTCTCACATAGAAAAGGTGCATCGTAGTTAGATTTCGGAGATTTTAACATGATGCACCTTTTCTATGTGAGAGCTGATGGATTGGAGTTTTTTGATATTTTTTATATTTAAAATTATACTTGTTATTTGCGCTACACAAATATTTATAAAGTTACAACATGTCACTGGCCTGCAAATTGCAAAAAACGTAAAAAAATTGAATTTCGCGGGCTGGTTGGAGCATCCCCCTTAAATAAGCATTCTTCATCTCACGTTTAATATTTAAAGGCATAAATCATTGGCAAAGAAATCATGGACATCGGCCATCGCACGTCTTTCATAACCTTTTCATAATTTACTGCAGAAATCTTATGAGACCACGTAATACAGTATTAACATTTAATTTCAGTCATTTATTTGTGTTTTTTGTAATTTATTGCTTCAGAAAATTATGATGATGATTTTATAGAAATTGGTGTTGCAAGAGGATTAAATTGTTCTACAAGAGAGCTTACTTGCGTAAGTTTTTTTATTCTGTTGTACTTATACTTGTTTAAAGTTACTTGTAAAATAAATGTTGAATGGGGGAATGCAAAATTAGCATCCAAAATAACATGTAATAATCTAAAATTCCTTTGGTAATAAAAATCTGTTACGGAATTCTTTTTCCAAAAACATTTTTACAACGACTTTCCCGCGTTTTCGATTCAACTGCCATTAACAACCAAATATGGCATCCATTGCAGTGAAGTATTCAATGCAACGGAATAAGAAATATCTTGTAATAACTTAATTCGGCTCGTAAGACATCCATCTTTTATTCAATTTTGTAACGGCGAAAATGTTATGCTTGATTTATGGAATTTGAGGTGAAGTAAACTTACAATGACTTATAAAAATAAAGGGCAAATAAAATTAATTCAAAAATAATCCGTTCTAACTCCTGTGATATCAAAAAAAGTTCTAGGATCTATGTTCAATTATTTAAAACATTGCAAAGTGTCAAATCCTTCCAATTTTCCAGTGATGTCATCAGCCTTACGTTTGAATGTTGTATGTAAATAATTAAGTTTTCTAATAACACAATCTATTTGGATTGGAGTACAAAACAAAGTTGTGATGCAATCAAATTCAATTTGTAAAAAAAAAAAAACTGACAACAATACAAACTATTTTTCAAGAACTTATTTCCTGAAAACAGTAAAAGGGCGTTCCCATACATAACGCATCCAAAACTGTGTCCGAAGTTAATTTTGACACCAGTAATTAATATTTATCTTGAAGGCTATCATCATTTTTAATTACAAACGAAGGAGGTTTGAGTAATGACAGCTTTATGACCTCTTTCCTCTTTTATTGCGTGACTGCTGATTTAATTGATAACAGAAGATCTTTGGAAATGGGTGCGAAGTTTGTGTCATTATTTTTTTTCGATAGTACGAATTACGGATTTATTATTTTAGTTCGAATGGCTAGATAGATAGAATACTGTTATTTTAATGAACACATTAAAATTAAACAGTACAGCACGCGTAGCACGGCGCCGTAGAAATGGGTTTTGTCGACGCGAGAATAGACAAAATGACAAAACGTAAAAGATGTTTATCTATTTTAGCATAGTAATGTTAAAAATATAAAAGAGATATGTTTCTATTCTTTAATGGTGTACGAATCGTGTGACACTTGTGCAAAAAAACAGTCAATTTGTATAAGAATAACAATGAAATAACTTTGTCTTTTCTTCGTAGAATAGAGATAGAATCGCCATGCTACGCGTGCAGGTAGTTCTTAATGTGATATTTTATTTTAATAGCTTTAAAATAAAATATCACATAAAGAACAAATAAAATGTAAAAAAATAAATAAATAATATTTTCACTATTTAGAAAAAAACTAGGGTGACCACGCAACTTAAAACATTAGCACAAAATCATCATTACATATGTGACAACCGTGTAATGACGGCCATCGTTAATGAGTTAATGACCGACCCCCCTTCCTCCCCTCCGCCGCGCCTACACCGCGCCCCCCGGCGGCGCCTAATCATGCTGGGGTTAGGCTTTTAAACTGATTGCAGTGGTACAATCACGGCCAGAGAACTTTAAGAAAAGAAAAACCTTGAAAAATATACGAACGGACAGATAAAGCCGAAATTTCGAACGATTAAGCTAATTGATAGAAAATTATACGTGTTTTGGGTTATAATGTTTCGTTTGTGGAACGTGTAATTAAATAATTTTGTTCGTGGTGGGTATAAAGTACTTTTTAATCGGCCCTTGAGGTCTTATTCAAGTGAAACATTAAAACATGATTTTATACATGTTTAATTACTTATTTTATGAAGCACTTACCTACATATTTTAATTAACAACAAATAAAAAATAACTAAAAAAGTAAACGTTATAATTTAAGTATTTTTTTTAGACGCGAGTTTATTTTTTATTGAATCTCTTTATATTTTCAACTGTCTATGCAATCAATTCACGTCCCTCTAACCACATATTTCAATTTCGAACAAACCATCACACATTCTCTTTTTAATGTAAATCTCAACGGCTTAACTCAACCGTGGACAAGTATACAACAATGACATGTCTAGTTAGTAGCTACTGCATATCGAACCTTTTTTATATTTTATTAGTCTACTTACACATATACCGGTCTAATGGGCCCTGTAATGGCCCCAACACTTACTAATTTCCTCGAACATTTGTTTAGGGACATGTAATTTATCGAATGAGTCAGCGGTCAAGAATTTTTAATTTAACCCTGTCAGATTTATGTAACGTTGTGAGGAATATTTCCATTTTTAATCTGTGGCGATGGGTAATTAAACTCTGTTGGTTAGTTTTTATCAAATTATTTATTCAAATTATGTTTTTTTCAGTTAGTTAAATTAATGTTAATAAATTGCAATTAATTGAAGCTTGTTAACGATATTAATTCAAAAACAGCTGGTTCTGATGTAAAAATGTTTTGATACAATTTTCACTCATTTATTCGAATCATAAATAGCTCAAAAAAAGAAAAAAGGTTACAAGAAAAATGGCAAAGACCACCTACCACCATGTAAAAAGGCACTTATCATTCGCCATAAAAATGAAGATATAAATAACGGTAAAAACACACAAGCCCCGCTACCCCCGCCCCGTATTTGTTTTTACAACTTAAACACCACCCAAAACCTTCAACCTTGATTTTTATCGCTGCCGATACACTTAATGGCTTTCCATATACGTCATGATGATATCCCAAAGCCAAAATTAAGGCTTCTCTCAAAGAAATTATACGCAAGTTAAAAATGACAGAGAGCAAAGATTAATGACGTCATTTTTTGTCTGTATGAGGCTTGGATGAAGACGTAAAACATTACAACGTCAATTTCTTAACTGTTATGGCTCTCGTAATTAACTGTATGACAGATATGGACTCTAATGTGATTGGTAGGCTACTTCACCATTTTTATCTGATTTCACGAAAGTGATGCTTAACGGAAGCACTGATAATATTTTTTTATTGATGAGAAATTTTTGTTAAGTGATTGATGTCTTAATAAAATTGTAGCTTTTTTTGTGGTTATTTTGAGGTCATTGCGGTTACTGCCTGTCATACCTTGTTTGTATAGTCAATTGATTTTGTGACGTGTAGTAATTAATCAAAAAACATGGTGGGATTGTTCTGGTAAAATGTGAAAAATAATTCATTATTTACTTTAAAGAGAGAGTCTATTTACTATAGACATTTTATTCGTGTCTGGTGTAAACTAATCATGACGATAGCATATCAGAGTTTTACAAACTTTACGCGTTTCTGTTGTACAAGAAACCACTATTTTAAGGAACATAATAGGCCCTTAACACGCTCTATTCACCCTCAATAATAAAGTCTTCCAGAAAACTTGTCATACGTAAACATAAATTATTCTTTCCTTCATTCCCTAAAAGGGAATATATATTTTAAAAAGCTGCGAACCCCTCTTCGTGACCACGACCGTGAAAAGGGGAACTATTCTCCTGAATAAATTACAATGACACACGGGTGTATCAAAAAACATTTTTATAACCTTAAAATTACGTTGCAATAACAATAAAGGTAGTCCCCCAACTCATAATTTCATCGAAGCATGAAATAGTAGGAAACAAAAGCGACCCGGCAATGATTCGGTCCAATGAACAATTGGCCGAAGTGTAGGAACATCAATAATGGACACCCTACTTTAACAAATGAGTGCATTTATTTTATTGAACGTATTTTTTTCCATATTACCATCAATTATGTAGAGGAATCTAAGGCTAGAATAAAATGGTGCAATCAAGCATGAAATAGAAAATAATAAATTAGGAATTTTAAATTATGTTTCTTTGTATTATTTGTACATATTTCTATAACTATCACGTATTCTTTTATTGTTTGTATTATAGTAATAGTTAAAAAGTATTTTAATCATCATTGTGTAGAATATAAAAATCCCATAAAATGTTTAATAAAGAATTGAACTCAAAACGTTAATCAATAAACTACAAAATAAAACAAGGTAATCCGACTACAATAAAACAACAGTCAATAAAATGCACTTTTGTAAAAGCTCGTCGTGACTGCACGGTAGAGCACCTCCTGATAATGGCGGAATGTGTAATAAATGTCATTTGTGTCGCTTTTACATTTTGTATCTGTTTTTAATAGACCACCGCCTTGATTGAGGACGATATATTTGGAAATTTAAAAAGTACAACATAATCTGTACTAGATGGAATACAGCTCATATAAGTTCAGATAGCAAAGAGGTAAGTGGTTATCATCCACGGGTGGGCGAGAACAGAAATAATTCCCATTAAAAAATCGAATAAAATAAATCAAACATCATGTCCATAATTAATTCACCTTCGAACAGGGGTGAGCCCTTCTAATTACACATTGTAACGGCGGCCATTTTAAACAAGGAAGAGATAATAACCAACGAACAGTACTGATTAATATTCTATATTAATTACATGGTGGGATAGAGGCAGCTGCTTATTACAATAGGTGTAAATGTGTAAAGTAATTATTGTGTAATTATCTATGGGTACCTAATGGTAAGGCATGTTTTGGTATGATTTAACTACTACTGTGTATCGATTCATCTTTTAAATAAATTGTATTTAATTTCTTTAGCTATATATTTCTTATGGTACTATTGGTAATAATTAAAACCTTGATCTCATTCTATAACAAAAACACAATTTTGTAAGCTGGAGATAGCAAGCGGCTATTACCAAATACCTTTAGCAATAAGCTTACTTTGACGACATACGCAAACATAAGCTTCCACAAAAATCTACAAGCTCAATATACGTATCCCACGGAGCTTCTTCACAATAATAAAACTACAATCACATTACCAGTCGTAATGGTCGTTGTGCCAATAAACCGTGGGTCTAAGATGTCAAGGGGAACAAAACGCACGCTCAAGTAAATTCAGTGTGTTCCAATCATTTGTCAAATATTTGTCCAGTAATCGAACGCAGGTGGGAATGGTAACTGGTCTTCGGTTGTAAGTTGTAAGTCATCGCACTGACAAGAAGTGTGAATGGTACTGGTTTTTGTGCTTCCTATGCTAATCTTGGGATATGCGGTTTAATTGTTGTGCAAGTTTTGGGTGGATAACTTGTTTTTACTGAATGTGACAAACATGCAACTGTTTCTGTAAAGTGTCGTTTTTCTGTTAAGTGGTTTTAAACGGTACACTCATACATAAAATTCATATCTATTTTATTAGTAGTCAAGTGAGACTCTTAGAGAAAAACTAGCCAAGACTGTTAAAAACAAAATTGACTATAGCCTTCTATTTTGGAACTCCTATCTAATCTAGATCGTACACTATTCAAAATATGAATATTTAAAAGATAAATCATTACTTGAACATCAAATTCGAGCCAATATGCTTAAACCACACTCAATCATCCAAAATATTATTTTGACAACCTCATCCGGCTCGACCCTCGCAATAAATAAATCAATAGTAAACAAAACATTACTGGGACAAGTCCACTAAAAATACTAAAGTACCAATCTATCAGCCAATAACCGAGAGCGTTTACATTGTTTAGGGTCCAATTAGTGGCAAGTGGACAGTGGTCCACCGCAATTCGTCCAATTCGGACCGTCCTCAATTGGATACAGATTGATGGTCACTCATTTCGTACGTTAAAAAGTGATGGCTACTTTCATTGATGTTTCTTTTCTCATTAATATTCATTAAGGACGTAAAAAATAGTGATTATTGACAAGATTTGAATACTGTAGCAGTCGCCGAATTGCATTATTTGTTAATCATTATTGTGATACAACTTTTATGATCTTCAATAACTGCAAGATAAAAGTACTGTAAGATACACGATGACAAAAATGAAAAAGACAAAGTGATAAGCAGAATTAAGATAGCTAGTTCACAGAAAATTTTATACACATGTGATGGTTGGAAAGGATTGGACCCAAAAACGAAATAAATCAACTAATAGAATATGAAACCCACTTTAAACCACTTCGATTAAATAAATTAATGAAATAAAATCTTCTGTTTATCACACAATACAGGCGCTTGTCATTGAGCGCAAATTGAACGGGTCAAGTGAGGGAAATGGATCATTGTTGCGCATACGCATGCGGGCCGGGGATACCTGTCCATCACTATTTATAACATTGAACTTTATACCTAATTATTATATGGAGGACGTCTGATAACTCTATTAATAACGTAACACATTTACCAAAGGGAGGGAGTGAGAAATAGCATACTATTAACTCTATTTTTATCCAGTTGTCTTGAAACCTCATAGGGTGGATGCGAAACTGTTGAAGTAATACTTTTGCAACTGAACATTTTATAATAGAAAACAAAATGACAATTTTATTGCTCTAGAAATCAAACTCAGAACTCAATGCTATGTCATCGTGCATCATTGTCAGCCTATTGCCGTCCACTGCTAGACGTAAGCCTCCACCAAAGAGCGCCAACCATCCCGGTCCTGGGCAGCCCGCATCCATCCACTGCCAGCCATCTTCCTTGAATCATCGACCCATCCCACAGCAGGGCGTCATCGTGCATGCGACCACTAAATCAAAGACAGCTAACCTCTATCCAGATATCTTCTGATTCAACCTTTTTGTTACATATTCAACTGCTACAGACTAGGCTTGAAGCATAATCCAAAATGGAACGGAATTAGGGAAACGCTTGAAAATCACTTAATCCCCAGTTACAACAAATAATTGAAACCTCCGAAATGTCTCAAAGCATTAAAATAAATTATTAATAAAATAATAAGTAAAGTATACCACGTGTTCGCGGTCGATGCACTGCGTTTGTGCATGCATTCGAAATAAATGGCGCTTCTGAAGGAGCATCAGACGACCCCGGCGCATCGGCGCAAGCGCAGCTAGAGTGACTGCCAAGTAGCGGGATATCAGGCGCTTTGTACGATCAGCATGAACAATTTGCATTAAATGATGATCCGAGATGCTGGTAGGGAAGTGGAATTCAATTCAGATGCGATTACGATGTGATTGAATTTAAATAGTATCGGTATTTTATACTGAGCGTCAAGTGATGAGTCAATAAAACAGTTTGTCAATGGTTTAAAGTTCAAACGCATTCTCCATGTGTTATTTTTCGTATTGATAGATATAGTAATGTGAAATACTGTTTACACATTAATAAATGTCATTTTGGTCGCCGTATTATTTTTTTTCTTATCATTACAATAATAATATTCATCATTACAAAAAAAAGTGTCCCGTAATTTTCAGTTTCATGGTCACCTTACATCACTGATTGATTTATACTTTATCAACGCGCAATACGTTAATGTTGGTCGATGTTCTCGATTCTAAAGTGCATTAGAATCGAATGCACCGAGCACTCGGCACAATGCCACTCGATTCGATGCCCCTTTTGTTTTGAGTACAGCGAGTACAGTCACAAGCATTAATAAATAACAACTTTTACAACTAGTTTTCTCGTATTGTACAGACTGCAATTTCATTTTGTTAGAAACATGGTATGTTTAGACGATTTGAATGGAATATGAACTAATAATGGTTAGGTTAGATCTTTTATTTCATGAGAAAATAGCTTTTTAGTTGGTTGGCTGTTGACTGTCATTTGTAGGTATAATTCTTTGACAGTCGTCTCAGGTTGTCAGTAACCTGACAGTTTGCTCACCAGCCTTTCCGTTTTTGAAGTCAGATATACAGTCGCTCACTGAGACATAAATATCTTCTTTTCATACAAAACACTAGAATGTATCGAAGGGAGGGCGCTTCGGAGAAGGTCGGGGAAGGGGAAAAAAATTGACCATCAAAAAGTGCTAATAAATCAGCCTATTTTGAATAAATAACTTCTGATTTGATTTTTTTTTACGAAATACTGCTGCATGTGGTAAAACCGAAAACCGACCCCGTCATAGGCCAGGCAGATAATGATAGTGTTCATGACTGTACAACAAGTACACGGTAGATGAATGCCCGCTGTTTACGATCGTTCGGAAACGTATCGATAAATAATCGATATTGTTTAAACAGAGGAAGAACCGAAGAAACCATGTTTTTGATGTCGGTGTTTAAAGAGAAATTATACTTGTTTAATTGTTTAGTGGGATTACAAAAGAGAAATTGATTGCTATGCACTTAATCTTTGATTGTGAAGTTCTATGACTTTCAATAATGAGTTTTGAATGTGGGAAACTGTTTGTTTGATTGTTTTAATGATATTTGAGCCAAAAAGCATTTGAGCCTTTTTGGTATATTGGCTCATTCCTTCTCATATAGAGAGGAGGCTTGTATCTCAGTAGTGGGAACATTAAAAGCCTATTATAAATGTTTAGATTATATTTAAGACAATGTAAAATGACAGACAAAGTCTCTTTTTCTTCAGCGTCTCTACCATCTTTGTGGAGGCCTCCTCCTACACCTTTCATTCATCACGACTTGAGTTCTATGCAGCCAATTTGAGCCCAGCTTTTTTGTGGTCTTCCCTGAAAGTTTTTCTCTTCATGGCTTCTATTCTAAAAGACCAGGATACCTCCATTTTACGTGTACCACTCGTTTCGTCATGTTTTGTCGTTATTTAAATTGTACATACGTAAATAAACACACAAGACTTGTAGTCTTGTACCATAGTTTTTAGAAATAAGTATATTAAAATGAGTACAAGATCTCGCGTGGGATCAAACACGGTTTGGTTTCAAACTCTGTGTAGCTTATCTATGATTGCTGTAATCTAAATTGAAGTTGACCAATTTAAGACGCAGCTACTGGTTTTAATCTTTTGATTCTCACAGCAATGGAGTAATTTGAGTACGATGTAAATATTGAAGAGATTTACAGTTTCGAAAGAATATAAATATGAAAGAATAACAATTATATTATGCAGAAATTGATGAAATCGGCCAATCGGCGAAACACGTCCATTGCTATTTACAGCAAGACGAACAAAAAATCTAAATATATAGGACTCAAAGGTGAATGACTGACTTAGTGATCTATCAACGCACAGCCTAAACCACTGGACGGATCGGGCTGAAATTTCGCATGCAGGTAGATGTTATGACGTAGGCATCCGGTAAGAAAGGATTTTGATCAATTCTACCCCCAAGGCGATAAAATAGGGGATGAAAGTTTGTATGAAACTTTGTCTATTTGATAAAAAAAATACATTGTTAAGTCCCGACATCCACGCGAACAAAGTCGCGGGCACAGTTGGTATAATAATAAATAATGTATTATAGATATTACTATCTGTGCACCTACCAAAAACCCATGTCTAATTACTAGTTTTGCCATGAAAGAATAACAAACACACATGCACAACAAACTTTCGCATTTTTAATGTAAGATTAGTATAGCACGATCAATTTGATCTACAAAATATTTCACGCTCCAATTGTGGTTGGCAACTGAACACCATTGCGCCCACACTACCACACTGTGGTGAGCAGTGATGTGGTGTGGCCCATCAAAGTTAACGTCAACATGTCAGGAACTGGGGCACTGTGGTTTAACGTAGCAGTTTGATGGTATTTTGTTAATGAAAGTAGCTGTCTTGTCTAGTAATACAGGCGAATATCATTTTACTACGCTTTTAACAAATTCGCTAATTGATTTTGACATTTCGAGACAAAAAATGTATATAAAGACTCAGAAAGCAATGTTTTGATCTTAATCAAACATGAACCTTCTTCCTTAGTGATAATGATGAGAATCTATTAAACCAGTTTGACAGATTGATAGACGTTGAGTAAGTAAGTATTCTTTATTTGCATAAATGTGGTAGGAAAAGGTGTTATATAATAGTCTAGGATACATTGAAGAAATATATACCCTCATCTGTTATTTGAAAATGGCATCTAATACACGCTAGATACTCTAAACGACAATATTTTGGTGATAGGTTGTCGGCCTGAATCGCGTACCGTCAATGTTAATTCATAAAAATTGTCTTCAAAAATTTTCGTTCCAAGTTGAATGCTTCGGAATTATGAAAATTAGAGACAGAGTAGTTAGGAAACGTGATTGTTAGGATGAAAAATGTTAGAAAGAACATTTTCGGGTTTCCAATTATCATAGTTTAAATTTTTTCAACCTGTCTGTACCTACGGTTTCGCGCACAACACTTAACACTATTGCCGCGACCTTAGTAGGAAGTGAAACTAGTCTTCCAAACACTTTTCGACCTGTCTGGGTGCAGAACTGCACACCTGCATCATTATCTTGTCTTTTGTTGTTCAACGCTTAGGCCAATTTTTACGATTAAAATTTAGACAATCGAAATTCAGCCACAGTTTTGCTTCGACAACTAAATACTGTTGGATTAAGAATGAAATAATCTATCATTTGATATCTGATTCGATTAAATAACAGATGAATATTATCTAGGTAACTCACCTGTTTAAACCCGACAACTAATTAGACAGGGTTAGACACCGACAACCTATATTTTTTAGATTCCTTGCGGTGTATTCTATCAGCTAAAGCTTGATTTTTCTAAATAACAGATGAGGGAAGTAGAACAAAAATTTTTGAAGACAATTTTTATGAATTAACAGTGACGGTACGCGATTCAGGCCGACAACCTATCACCAAAATATTGTCGTTTAGAGTATCTAGCGTGTATCATATGCCATTTTCAAATAACAGATGAGGGTATATATTTCTTCTACCGGATCTCGTACTATAATATTTAAGAGCAGGACACGTTCTGCTATAATAAAGCATGCATTTTTTTTAATTTCAAACAAGGATTACTACAGTAGTTTTAATTAAACGAACACAACATTTGTAATAAACAAGCCATTATTACAGAGAAAAGATGATGTCTACGTAAATCAGGGTCTATTTTATTAAATCAATAATTATTTTAATTTGCCACATATATTTATGAATATTTTAATACAAAATATATTCAAAATACCCATAAACAACAAAGTAGCCCACCTGTATCAGGAATAGAGATCAAGCTACGGCTCCAGATTTAAAGGAACCTCCTCTTAATAATCATCAGAACTTAGATATTTTTAATTATTAGTTACTTTTACAACACATTTAAAAAGTTTTTAAGCGACCCTTTAACATAATTTGACAAGAACGATGCAATCACCTTAAAATCACAACTATACAGTATCTATCTACAAAGATACATTATGTACTTACATAGATATATCTACCTACATATAAAAAGCCAGAACCGACAAAAACTTTACCCTAACCTTAGGGTGCTTGTACACGGCGCATGTAACCCGCGCAAGTAATATGCGGGTTACCAGCGCGAGTAACATGCGTAAGCTACTTGATCAAGTTACCCGCGGGGTGCTTGTACACGGCGCATGCAACTCGCGCAAGTAAAGGTGTGGGTTTGCGGTTTACCAACGCGAGTAACATGCGCAAGCTACTTGATCAAGCTACCCACGGGGTGCGTGTACACGGCGCATGTAGCTTGAGCATGTTGAGGCACTTGCACGGGTTACATGCGCCGTGTACAAGTACCCTTAGAGTTTAAAAAACTCCTCAGAAGCTCAATAACCTTCAAAATATCACAATAAATGTCAAATATTCTCATTTGACATTCAAAATCACCTTCAATTCCCACGAGGACATACACACATACAAACAAACATACGCTTAGTAACAGTAGATATACAAGAAACTAGTTTTGCCAAAACGAGCCTCTATCCATCTTATTCCAAAACGCCGACTAAATATAGTACTGGGATTAGTTCTAGGTTTAAACCATGGACTAAGAAAAACCTTATTATAAAATGAAGTTTATTACTAATCCTTGTACTATCTATGGTACTAAAGATAAACCCGCGAGACCCCTAGTTTATCCATGATCTAACTTTGGTACTACTGTCAAATGTCAATTTCTACAAAAAATTGAGGGTATCGTGGCTGTAAATTTCTGTGTTTATTGTTTTTATAGCGTTTGTGGGTTGCTATTTGGTTTTGAGGTTGTTCGGAATGAAAGACCTTCAGCAGTAGTCACTCACACTGTATTAAACGTTTTAGCAACACCATACAAATCTTATAGAAGGAGAGGTACAGTCTAAGATTAAGCTAAGAGCGAGGAGGTAAGCAATAAGCTGTAATAATTATTATAGCAACTTCGTTACGACCGCACGGAACGTAAACAAAGGCACCGGGGCGAGAGCTCGGCAAACAAGCGTTCCGCGTTACAGAGGCATCTCCACTGGCGATGGCGGAGCGGTCGTGCGCCGCGGTCGGTGCGCGCGCGCAGGTAGGGACCTCGTCCCCCGACCCCTGTGCACGCCCCTCGGCCGCTGTGACGCGCTCGCCCGTTCTCTAATAACAATTTGTGTCGTGCGGTTGTTGGTTTGTTGAGTTACATTATATAATTATTATAATTATGTCAGCGTAAAATTGTAACAATCGCATGTCTACAATCTAACTCTTCAATCTATACATTTACGGTAGATTAGTTTAGTTTATAAATAGTAGTATAGTATAGTATATAGTATAGTATAGTTATAGTAGTAAATTAAACAGAACAGAACAGAACAATAATATGGGGTACGCCACATCACCCCCCTCCAGAGGCCGTCACTACGGGCGATAATAGTCCGGAAAATGAACCCTACGTCCTGATCGCGTCCGTCCGACACTGCGCTCGTCGGATTCAGTAGTTGAATTGGCGACTGGTGTTGGTTGTGGTAGTTGTTGTGTAGTAATTGAGGTTTTGCCATGGCCGTTTGTATGAATGTTGTTGTAAGTGTTTGTGTTGTTTAGTATGTAGGCTGGTTTGATCCGGTCCACTGATACTGTTACTATTTTATCATTAAGGAGGAGTTTGAACACTTTATCCCCCCGTTCGAGGACTTTGTGGGGTCCTGTGTAAGATGGCTTAAACGACCCAGAAGAAGCATCATCTCTTAGAAACACGTGAGATGTTGTGGCTAAGTCCTTGAATACAAATATTGCTCGCTTGTTGCCGTGACGTGAGGCCGGGGATGGTTGCAAGTTCCTAGCAAACATGCGCAATCTTGTTATGTACTCGGATATGTTTGTATCTTTGTCGCTTACTGGTTGGAAAAAGTCTCCCGGTAGTCGTAGTGTTTCCCCGTATACCAATTCAGCTGTAGTCCCATGAATGTCTTCTTTATAAGCACTTCGCATGCCCAAGAGAACTAGAGGAAGTGACTCAACCCAATTATCGTTTCCGTGGCAGGTAATGGAGGTTTTAAGCTGCCTGTGGAGTCGCTCGACTAGTCCGTTGCAAGCTGGGTGGTACGCTGTTGTTTTACGGTGCTCGAATCCTGCTATTTCTGACAGGCGTTTGAAGAGATTGGACTCAAATTGTCTACCGCGGTCAGTGACAATTTGGGTAGGACAGCCGAAGCGTGAGATCCATCCATACAGTAGTGCTCTTGCCACCGTTTCTGCGGTAATGTCCTTGATGGGTATTGCCTCAGGCCATCGTGTAAAACGGTCAATGGCGGTGAGACAATACTGAAAACCCTGTGAGAGCGGCAGTGGTCCGATCAAGTCAATGTGAATATGCATGAAACGGCGTCGTGGTAGTTTGAAGCTACTGAGCGGTGTGGATACGTGGCGAGTGACCTTCGAGCGTTGGCAGGCTAAGCAGTTTCGCGCCCACTCCCTGCAGTCTTTTCTTACTTCAGGCCACACGTAACGTTCCGCCACCAGTTTTGCGCTGGCGTTCGCTCCTGGGTGGCTGAACGAGTGCAAACTGTCAAATACTTGGCGTCTAAATTCCCGTGTTACAAATGGTCTCTGGATGTTGCTGCTCTCATCGCAGTGCAGTTCTAGACCCAGTTCCGGCAGTACCGTCGCTTTTAGTCGCAGGGATGTTTTGCCTTTCAAAATTTGTTTGAGCTCAGGGTCACGACTTTGCGACTTTGCTAGCTCATTCAAATTTATGGGTTGTACTACTTCTTCTATCCGTGTCAAGGTATCGGCCACGACATTGTCCTTACCAGAGATGTGTCTGATGTCTGTAGTAAACTGTGAAATGTAGTCCAAGTGCCTAAACTGTCGTGGTGAGCAATTTTCTTTTCGTGTGTGAAACGCGAAACAGATAGGTTTGTGATCTGTGTAGATGGCAAACTGCCTGGCCTCAACCATATGCCTAAAATACTTTATTGCCTCGTATATTGCGAGTAATTCTCTGTCATAAGGCGAATATTTCTGTTGCGTTGGGCTCAGCTTACGGGAGAAAAAGGCGAGTGGTTCCCAGTTATCTTTTTTATATTGCTGTAAGACTGCGCCCAACGCTGTGTCCGAAGCGTCGGTCACCAAAGCGAGTTTGGCATCAGTGTCTGGGTGCGCTAACATTGCTGCCTGGCAGAGACCTTTCTTACAATCTTCGAAAGCAGCTTCCTCGTCGGGTGTGAAATTCACTGGGTGTGAACCTTTTACCGAACCTATTAAGAGTGAGTTGAGTGGAGCTTGATGCTGTGCTGCATTCGGAATGAAACGCCTGTAAAAATTTACCATTCCTAAGAATCTTCTAAGCCCGCGTATAGTTTTAGGTGCTGGGAAGTTGCTGATGGCCTCGACTTTAGCTGGTAAGGGTTTTGTGCCTTTAGACGTGATGCTGTATCCTAAAAATGTTACATTCGCGGCTCCGAACACACATTTCGAGGGGTTTATGACCATTCCGTACTTTTGTAACCTAGAGAATAGGTGTCGCAAATGGTCCTCGTGTTCCTTCTGGTTTTTAGAGAAGACCAGGAAGTCATCCAAATATCCATAACAAAAGTCTAGTCCTCGTAACATTTCATCAACGAATCGCTGGAATGTTTGCCCTGCGTTTCGAAGTCCGAATGTCATGTATGGAAACTCGTATAGGCCGAATGGCGTGGTGATGGCAGTTTTTGGAATGTCCTCTGGGTTTACGGCAATTTGATTGTATGCTTTTACCAGGTCTATTGTGGAGAAAACCTGGCATCCAGAGAGGTAGTGCGAAAAATCGTGTATGTGACGGATGGGGTAACTATCAGGAATTGTTCTCGAGTTAAGAATTCTGTAGTCGCCGCATGGGCGCCAGCTGTTGTCTTTTTTTGGGGCAAGGTGCAAGGGTGAGGCCCATGGAGAATCGGAGGGTCTGGCTGTGCCATTTATAAGCATAGCTTCAAACTCCTCCTTAGCGATCTTGAGCTTGTCGGGGGCTAATCGTCGTGGTGTACATGATACCGGTGGTCCCGGTGTGGTTCGTATGTGGTGTACAGTGTTATGCATTGGTTTGCGATGTATACCTGGTGGTCGTGTTATATTTGGGAATTCCCGTAGTATGTCATCGTATGCTGTGTCGCCAATTCTTACCTTTACAGAAGAAACAATGTCGGACGAACGCGCAGGCGAAGCCGGGGTGACCATTGTTGTTTTAGCGTCAATGAGGCGTTGGTTTCGCACGTCTATTGCTAGGTTGTAGTAAGATAGGAAGTCGACACCTATTATCGCCTTAGTAACGTCTGCAACAATAAATTTCCAGGTAAAGTCGCGGCGCAAACCTATGTTTAATTTTAAATTTATGTAGCCGTATGTATTTATTGTACTGCCGTTAGCGGCACATAACTCAAAGCTTGTTTTAACACGACGCTCTTTTATGCCTGACCTGGGAAAAACACATACATCGCTGCCAGTGTCGATGAGGAATTGTGTCTTCGTTGTCTGATCTGTTACGAATAAGCGACCGGAGCTATGGCAGTCATCGGTCGCCGTCACTGACTGCCGGTTGCATTTCCCGAGTAATCGCAGGGTTTCGTGCACTTTGTAGCTCGGTCGCCAAACTTGTAGTGGTACCAGCAAGTGGGGAAGTTCCTGTAATTCGAATTGGAGCGTCTGGATGGTGATCGTCCTCGGTTGTCGCTGCGAGATCTATTTCGTGACCGTGATAACCTCTCCATTTGGGTAGTGAGTGCTTGCACTTGCTTGGTCAACTCGGCTATCTGGACGGTCATCTGATCGACGTTGCTGCCTGCTGTTGTCCGCGACGTCGACGCCACTTGCGGGTTAGGCGGCACGACGTCGTGAATTCGGTCTGCTAACTCAGCTACTTCTTCCAACGACGCCTTCGACTGCGAGGCGATAATAGTTTGTGTGCCGCTCGGAAGACGGCTGGTCCAAATAGTACGCAAAAAATCTTCTGGTATGTTAGGTCCTGCTAAGTGTCGCAAGTGTCGTAAAAATTGCGATGGCTTACGATCGCCGAGCTCTTCTTGGGTTAGGAGCTGATGCACCTTCTTCTCGCGTGACGCCGACAGTCTCTTCACCAGCTCCGTTTTTAACTTTTCGTACTTGTTCGGGGCTGTCGAGTCGATAATGATGTCTTCAACTTCGGACGCGTAAATCGGATCGAGATTGCTCATAGTGTGATGGTATTTAGTTGCGTCGGAGGTTATGTTGGCCAGTACAAATTGACTTTCTAGTTGTGCAAACCAGAGCGCTGGTTTTTCCGGATAGAATGGGGGTACCCGCACAGCCACTCGATAAACGTCGGAACACTGGGTGTGATCACTGGGGGGTTTCGTCCCGTCCTCCTGGTTTGGCTTCGCTTGACTTTGACTCATCTTGTGTTCCTCTCGGGGTCACCAATGTGGGTTGCTATTTGGTTTTGAGGTTGTTCGGAATGAAAGACCTTCAGCAGTAGTCACTCACACTGTATTAAACGTTTTAGCAACACCATACAAATCTTATAGAAGGAGAGGTACAGTCTAAGATTAAGCTAAGAGCGAGGAGGTAAGCAATAAGCTGTAATAATTATTATAGCAACTTCGTTACGACCGCACGGAACGTAAACAAAGGCACCGGGGCGAGAGCTCGGCAAACAAGCGTTCCGCGTTACAGAGGCATCTCCACTGGCGATGGCGGAGCGGTCGTGCGCCGCGGTCGGTGCGCGCGCGCAGGTAGGGACCTCGTCCCCCGACCCCTGTGCACGCCCCTCGGCCGCTGTGACGCGCTCGCCCGTTCTCTAATAACAATTTGTGTCGTGCGGTTGTTGGTTTGTTGAGTTACATTATATAATTATTATAATTATGTCAGCGTAAAATTGTAACAATCGCATGTCTACAATCTAACTCTTCAATCTATACATTTACGGTAGATTAGTTTAGTTTATAAATAGTAGTATAGTATAGTATATAGTATAGTATAGTTATAGTAGTAAATTAAACAGAACAGAACAGAACAATAATATGGGGTACGCCACACGTTAAACAATGGATATTAAAATGATTGACTTGATTGTTAAATATAATAGAAATACATGAAGAAAAAAGATAGTTTTATTTTACGCCACAAACTTCAAAGTTATAAACAAGAGTGTTGCCTAGCAACATAGGAAGTCCATATAGTTTTTACTATGTACTCCGTTTCACGTTCTTTGATAAAAATATAACTTGATAAAAAAAACGCGATATGTGTGTTTGTTGCGCTCGTTCAAGAGGATGGAACTTGGACATGAAATTAAATGGTTTGTTTGTTAGGACTTAGGAATAAAGAGTTATTATACATTTCAAGTATTTAATATCAACATTAGTAAAAACGGAATGTCATATTGAATGAAGCCAGTGTAAAAGAATGAATGATTGTCCTTTTTTCATTTTTTATCTGTGTAAACCATGGATGATCTTTGGACTAACTGATCTTCAGTTGGTCTTAGATTTGTAATATGATCACATTTTAAGCCTGGTACTAACTTTAATACCGTAACAATCCTAGACTATTTAGTCCAGGTTTAAACCAGTACTAACTCAAACTTTTGTAATAAGACGGTAAGTGTTTAAACCGGTTTACGCTGATGTCATTTTAACACTTGAAGAATGAATATTTTGACGTACTATTTCATTACTAGGAGTTAGAACTTTTTTATTTCGTTTGGTTAACGTTGTAAAAAACTACCAAGTTGGAGTAAGTGCGGGCATGCGGGCAGCGAGTAAAGGGCAACTCGCTGCCCGACCAAGGACCATGCCCGGGTCGACGGCGCGTTGTGTCCCACGCGCGCCTCAAAGAGCGTCAGCATAATGACGGGGCCCCCCTCTCAGAGGGCCAAAGCCTGCCGGGATTATTCCCTTACCGTGACCCCGGAACATAACAGGCTATGAAGGACACCGTGGATTTTAGTCAGTACAAGTCTGACAGTCCCTCCCGCCCTGCCCGGGGTTGGAGGACTCATTTGATGATTTTACCACGCTAAAAAAAAAAAAAAAAAAAAAAAAAAAGTTGGAGTAAGTAACTCCTACTATACCATCAGGAGTGAAATAATGGTCAAACACGTGCCAATCGTCAAAAATATCTTAATAACTGCCATGGAATCAAAATTCTTCAAAAGTTATGCCTAGTTTCACTGAGATCCAAAGATGAAATAAAATACGAGTAACTTCTCAACTAAACTTTTTTCGAATCAACAAAAACAACTATTTCCCCAGAAAATTAAGAAAAGTTTGATTGACAAGTGTCTACAATTCTAATTAGAATTTTCACACGGTGCCTTCAATTCCGCTCAATTCCATAAGTAGACTATGCGTAAAATGACACACCGTCCGTCACAATCCTTTCGCGGATACTCGACCAAGCGGAAACAGTGTCGGATTGCGCCTGCGCTGACGGAAACACTTCGCCCCTCCCTTTTGAAGTCCATCAAGTTCTTTCATCTCTGCCATTTCATTAATAAGCTTAAGTACACGGAAACCAACATCGTTTATCTTCTCTCTGCTAGCTATTTGATTATTATTTATGATATTATGGATTGAATTAGAAAATGATTTTCTTCCCTTAAGGTTTAATATTCTTACATATTTGTGCAGAGCAATTATAAGTCTAATATTTAGGGTTGAACCACATCTGGCAGCACGGAATCGCCTTTTTACTGACCGAGACAATGCGATAGCACGCGGCCGCCTCGAGGATTCCGCCGCGTGCTATCGCATTATGCATTCTGTCTCGGTCAAGCAAACGGCAGTTTTCAGCGACAAAAAGAGAAAGAGCGACGGAAATAGGCGATTCCGTGCTGCCAGATGTGGTTCAACCCTTATCCTTACCTCGGAGTATCGTATTATTACCATAAAACATCGTATTAGTTACTGTGTTGTGGAGGTCAGGTAGTTGGTCACTCCATGTAAAATACTGGCTGGGAGCCGACCCCACCATAGTTCATCATAGTTGGGAAAGGCTAGGCAGATGATGACAGTTTATAGTCCGATGAGGGCGCTACTGTCTTGAAATATCAAATCGATATTTATGCCGTTTCTCTACTCTACTACCTACTTAGTTGTAAAATTCTTACTTTTTGACGCCTAGTTCACGTTTCAGACGACACAAGTGCTGGCTTTAACCTCGGAGTTTATTGATAACATTTTTAATAATTATGTAGTTTAAAAATTGACATGAAAATGAAAAAAACACACACAGTCACATACTACAACATGTTAAACACATAACCCTTTACAACTCGTTATCTCAGTAATCATCTAAATGGCTACGCGTGCCACAGCATCCCAAATTCACACATCTCTGATGATCTCTGGCCAAATTCGTACGCGTTAGAAAACATTGAGCTAGCTCCGCCGGATGTGGCTCATTTACGAAATAAGCCCACGCTTTTATTCGCTGTTAGACAAATATAAGAATGAGGGTTGACGTCCACTAAAAGCTATGGAGAAGCGAAAAAATAGTATAGCAGATTTTGACAACTAACATATTAGAGAATGGGGTGATCTTTACGCCATGTGTGACTTCATGAAAGCTTTTAAATAGGCAATAATCACATGAAAATAACGGTAATAAACATTGTTGTAAATTATTTTTTTTTTGTTTATCGGAATTATTATTCTTACAATATTATCCAGGGTTATCTGACTCTTAGTTGAAACGCATGAAAATAAATTCTAATATAGGATTCAAAATTCTGATAATTTGGCTAGAACGTGTAAACCCAATGATCCTATGTATTGGAAACACAAACAAACAATTAGTTCCATCTATTAATCACTGTCTGACGATCCTTATTAATGATTGATACCTGTTGCACAGTGGTAATTAATTTTATAAAGATCGTCAACATCAATATAAGAGGAGTTATCAATTAGTCATCTCGTCATTCAGAGTATTTTAGTATCCCGGGCGGTGTGATTAAGTTTTTTTAATATATTTTTTGCGCAATAATGCCTGTGTTGCGTTTTTGTAAAGATTTTGGAGAAAAGAAAAATAACTCGCGTCTTCTGGATAAGCACTCCAGACGCCTTAGCCCTTACGACTTTAGAATCCATTGAGGCGTACCTGTGTACGAACCTCTATAGATTTGTGTTGCGATAGTCGCCTGGATACCAAAGTCGTAAGGTATCGGAGACTTGTGTCGCGTTGTGTACGAAGGGCTTTAAAATTAGGGCATCGATCGTAACACACTCGTTTGAAGCTGAATCTTCATCCAGAAAACGCGAATTCAAGTACACACGGCTACATAATATTAACAAAACCAGTATAATCAGTCATTTCAATGTAGGGAACGAACATACAAAGCGAGACCACGGATTAGTTTTATATAGCTAGATACGTAGCCGTGTGTACCACTCGTAGATGAATTTTACATTCCTCAAAAATTTTTACAGGTGAGATAAGCTAAGCGATTAATTTCAGCTAGCACTACAGCACAATCTTTACGTTTTAGCGTGGGCGAATAAACATAGCTTAGCACACAGGTTGTCCGCGCTAATTTGGAAATAGTCGCCGTTTAGGAAGTGGCGACTAATGTCCGAGAGTCAACGATTTATTATTCAATAATTTATCTTTTATTCATTAGCGCGTGAAGTCGATTTATTACTTGTTTGGGTTTGTGTTCATTAATAGATTGGATTGGTTGTGATACTGCACCGGTTTTCTATATCTTGGATATGCGATACCCTACATTATGAAAGCGTTTTTGTAGACAAAACAATTTAGCTGCAAGTGGGACTCGAACCCGGGTCTATCTGATTCAGTACTGTAGCCTTACCATATAAGTAGGCTATAACAACTCCTTTACTAACATGTCTTAGCTATGCCATACCTTACATAAGTTAAGCGGTTGGCGCAGTGGCTTGCGTGATCAACTGGTGCGCAGAATGTCGCGGGTTTGATCCCAGAACGGAACAAATATTTGTATGACCTAGAAGTAGTGTGTTTCAGGTCTGTGTGTTTTGTAGCGTGTTTCTGTGTTTGTATACCTTCGACACAGGAGACATTCCCAGAGTGGGGCAAAAAAGAAGAAAAAATCATTGCGAGAAGGACTCGAACCCGAGTCTATCTGAATCAGTACTTCAGACGCCTTTTACCAATAAAATTAGACTATCGCAACTCCACTCGTTGCGACCGAATTTTTCATTCTCTTGTTTCTTAATTTTACTTTCCTCAATAATCTTTAAGATACGCGATACACGTGTAGTTTTAAATATTAAAATCTATTACTTATTTGTTTAATAAAGTGCATCTATAGCCTACTTCATCCAGATTAACATAAAATATAAACCTGACAGTTATTTTGTTATCACAAATTATTGAGAGTAGGTCTTCCTGAACTAGTACGCAAGATCCGGTGTAAACAATAGTTAAAAAATAATTAAGTTTAATAAAAAATTACCATGCTTATGTCTACTTTTTTATAGTGGTAAAATTATCAAATGAGTCCTCCCACCCTACTGTCAGACTCGTGTTGACTAAGGAGCCCATTAGACGGTAGGTTTTGCCATGGCAAAAAAAATGGCAAATATTTTGATTAATGAAAAACCTACCGTCTAATGCGATGATTGACGTTTCATCATCAGCCTATTAATGTTCCCACTGCTGGGACACAGGCCTCCTCTCTGTGAGAGGGAGTGGGCCATAATCCACCACGCGGGCCCAGTGCGGATTGGTGGATATCACATGTCTTCGAATTTTTGGTTCTAGGACATGCCGGTTTCCTCACGATGTTTTCCTTCACCGTTTTGAGAGCAGTGGTGATAGTGGTGACGTTTGCATGACGAAAATTGTAGGCGATAAAATTCCGTCATTCAACCATCATTCATGATTGATGGAAATTATTGACTCTTGCATGACCGTGTAATGGGCGCCTAAAATCCACGGTGTCCTTCAATAGCCCTTTACGTTTCTGGGCCACGGTAATTTGATAAGTCCCGCGACCCCGTCATTATGCTGACACTCTTTGAAGCGCCTTGGGCAGGAGGACTTATTATAAAATATCCCCACCTTGAAAGGGTTGAATGTGGAAACGTTTAGGGGTGGAACGCGGAAGAGGGTAGAAAATCTTGGGGGTTGAATGTGAAATAAACCAAATAAACAGATGCTAACCTACCCCAAACTGACAAATTTTACAAAACAAATATTAATCTTCCACTATTGTGATACGGTTGAAAATCTATTTAAAAAAAAATGGCAGATAAATGTAGGTTGACGTGCTAGCGTCTGTACAAACAGGCTTATTCTTTTTTTTTATGAGCAAGTAAATTGAGCACTCAAATCAGTCCCTATAAATAAAAATAGTATCTGCCTCTACTTTCATTTTATAGCTCCTCATTATTTTCATCACTTAGAACACCTACCCATACCATAATCCCATTACGTAAACACATAAACTCATAGTGAAATTACGTTGAATCAATAACATGATTACTATTGACAAATCAACACGTCGGTTGCCAGGTAGCCCACGCACGGCCCTGGTTCAGCATCCCACGCTAATCCCACGTGTGGGCTAATACACCGCTGACAGTCTACTATCAGAACGCGACTTGTTTTGGGTGTTTAACAACCTATAAAGTGGTGCGTTTTATTTCGGGCGTCCTGTGAAGGTTCGGTTATCCAAGGGTTTTCCAAAAACTGCTTGTTTTAAACATTGAAGCCATAAATTGGCGTATACGAAATAAATAAATGTATTTAAAAAAAACGTCGCCTCACTCTAGGATTTTCTTCTGTATCGTGGGTGCGTCTGCATACATTTAAATTCACTTACATACACAAACAAACAGTCAACAACTACATAATTATGCGTAGGCCATACAAATATTTGTTACGTGCCGGAATCGAATCTACGATACGTGGTGCAATAGCCGATCGCTCAGACACTGCGATGCTTCTTAGGAAACTAGTCAATCGTTCATTTTCAGTTTCATCTATATTTGACACAATTTTCATGCAACTCTAGTTTTATCTTTACGACTGGCCTGTTGGTGTAGTGGTTAGTGACCCTGACTGCTATGCCGGAGGTCGTGGGTTCGATTCCCACCCAGGACAAATGTTTGTGTGATGAGCACGATCATTTGTTCTGTGTCTGGGTGTAATTTATCTATAATATTATGTATGTATTTGCAAATATATAAGTTACCCATAACACAAGCTTGGGACTAGATGGCGATGTGTGATAGTTGTGGAATATTATTATTGTGGAATATATTTTATCTGAAGATCTCAAGTTGTCTATTCCATTCTATTTTTCTCAAATAGCAAGTCAAGTCGATGTCTCAAGTTGTCTGCTTTTCTAATGTAGCTCTCCCAATATCTATAAAAGCACACTTTGTTTTCCTAATCTGCTTACTAAGCCATTCATTCAAGTCCAAAATCATTTGCCTGTCCGTATGCGCGTGCGCCGGTCCGTCTGTATTTGGCGCGCGACAGATGCCGATCTCGCACGAACACTCGCCGTGATCTCCAGTCGTGTCGTGGAAGACTTACGGATGGTTTGTACTGTTTACATGTGACTAAATGGTTTGAGGATAATGTACTGAGTACTTGCTTGATTTTTTTTAACTTGGTAAAATCATCAAATGAGTCCTCCTACCCAGGCAAGGGCAAAAGGGACTTCACTTATAGGACTTGTACTGACTAAAATCCACGGTGTCCTTCAATAGCTCTCTACGGTCCAGGGTCACGGTAGCTTGTTGGTCCCGCGACCTTGGTTGGACTTGAAGAATGTTAGAAGCTTCTGAGTTTTCCCACTGCTGGGACAATGGTCTCATCTTTATAAGAGGGGGAGAGCTATATTTATCTCGTCATGTTGGTTGGATAATTTGCGAAGGGAAGAGAATCCAGGTGTCTCGGAAAACCATAGAAGAGTGATGCACAGCATCGGCAGTTATAAGGACGCCTTTAATAGGTACCAACAAATTGGTGTTTTCTGGCTGTAATAGTGATTTAGATTATTATGAGATAACTGAATTGACAGCTAGGCCACAAGTTTATTGTTATTTAGTGTTCAGACACAAAGTTATCAAAGAATGCTGCACTGCCATCATCATCATCATCAGCCTATAATGTTCCCACTGCTGGGACACATGCCTCCTCTCTTGTGAGAGGGAGTGGGCCATTCCACCATGCGGGCCCAGTGCGTGTTGCTGCACTGTAGAAGGCATAAACTTTAGGCAAAAATAGATTCTACATCTCATAATTATTATCGCAGGAGTGATAAGTGATTGCAGTTTGTATTATCAGTCGTCTAGACTCTAAGGTCAATGCTGCCCACCCAGAAGTACCTTACATAGTATACAATATCATCACAATGTAACAAATTAATAAACTATCAACAATCTTGTAAGAAGCTCTGATGAAATAAAGAAGGAGGAAATTGTTAACAAGAAAAAGTAGCTGATAAGAGAAAAAAGTGCCGGCAATTGTTTACAACAGTCACCGTCGATCACAAAGGCGCTTGTGAAATACAACACAGTTTGTGATTAGATTATAGACTAGGGATGTGCCGCGAGTTATCGATAAAAAGTAGTTTACGCCTTTGTATTTTATTTTTGTGTAATTACTTTTTTATTTTGTAAGTAAATATTTAGTTGTATTGTTTTATTGTGCGTTATTACGGAAGTAATTAAATAAATATAGTAAAGTCACGAATTTGTTAATTATTTTGTTAAAACTAAATTCAATAAACTTACAACATGTTTCTGTATGGCAATTGAAAAGTAAATTAAGGCCATAACAGCTCGTAGACATTATAGAAGTTTGTTTTAATAAGTTCATTTAAGAGCAGTTTATTTTTATTCATAGCCTGTTAAACACTTATCTATAGTCCAGTAACTACTACTGCTATTAAAAATTTAATATCATTCCTATGCATTTCTGCAGCCTTAGTAGGTAGTTAGTTGTTGGATAAGTTTTTATTTCCAATCACATCGTAAACTAGCCATAACAATCAAGAGCTTTCGAACATTTATTTTATTTAAATTTCAACTGAATGTACTTAAATCTATTTAACACATGATAATGTAATTCAAGAAGGTTTTAAGAACATTTGAGAAACGTGAGAAAATCTTTATACAATAAATCTTTTGAACTTAACTTTTAAAGTTTAAAAGTTCAAGCATGAAATTCGATAAACTGAACATTCTTCTTATTTAATTAATGAAAATTACTCAATCAGGTCTCAAAGTTTAACTGTAGTTAAAGTTTTACAAGTTTTTAACTAGCTTGCGACAGAAGTAACGGTTACCGATATACTGTTTGTAATTGAACTTAATGATTGTTTATGTTGACGCTTTTCTTTTTATGTTGAAAAAGTGGTTTGTGTTTTTTTTATTCCAACCTTTTTCTGTTCTGTTTGATACACGGGTGATTGTAAGTCATAATTCATCAGGTTACTTTAAAATAAAAACTTAATATGACAAGTATTTGTTGCCATTTATAAGCATCTTTATTAAAGCAATTAAATTATGAATAGCAAGCATATTTGTGCTTTAAAGACAGCAGCACCTAGCTTTAAAGTCGTTAAAATAAAGGATTTTATAGAGCAAGTAACCTAAAAATTCTTAACATTCCATGTCACCGAAGTATTCACATTATCGATACCACTATCGATACGTCGATAAATTATCGATATAACTGCATCCCTGGTATTCGCGGGGTATGCGCCTGCTATCAGCTGTGAACTCTCTTATCTCCGTGAAATTGTACGCAGCTTCCGGGTATCCAAGATCTTGGTGTATTGAGTAATAAATTCTTGAAAAAACAAAGCGGTTGACTTTGATAGTGAAGGAGATGACTGATTAGGTACCTACTGTAGTGTGATTGACCGATGATTAGGAACCTCCTCTTATTTGAAATCGGATAAAAATTTAAACTGTTTTTAGAAGCTTTTATTTGATGGTTACGTGTCACGGGTCCCGAACCAAGTGAGCTAAAGTCAAATTCTTTTTTTCTGTCTGTGTATTCGTAGTGTGTATTTTTTTTGTCACATGAGTGCCATTACTCCTGATATCATGTTTATACCAAAACAGACGACTCTCTTTATTTTTTTTCTGTAATATAGTCTGCACTTAATGATGATATTAATAAGAAACTTATTATATCAAAGATCTAGAAATTAAATCCACTCCATTCATTCCTTTAACAAAGCTCTATTAAATCAATTCTAACAATAAACTACACAACAAATCACCATAATCAAATTAAGGACAAATTCCGCCATCCAATTCGAGTTAGCCACCTACATGCGCTTACGCCTACATTACTCGCTTACCAATCTATTGGTAACTATCCTAACTAATTTATTAATTGCTTTGTTTGTTTGATAAAGAAACTCGTGGCTAAATCATTACAGCTGCACGATCTTCCGGGTTAAGCCGCGCTTGCCGAGGTTGGCCTGTCGATGGGTGACCATCTCTCATAGCGAGTTTACTCCGTGCTTCTGAAAGCACGTAAAGCCGTTGGTCCCGGCTGTCATTTTTATAGAGGTTTGACAGTCGTTACTATTAGTCAGAAGCTCTAAAAGTCTGAGAACCAGTCTTACCATGGGGTATCCTAATGTTACCCAGTTACTGGGTTGTGGAGGTCCGATAGGCAGTCGCTCCATGTAAAATACTGATATTCAGAAGCATCTGATTCGATTGGCAAAGCCAACCTCAATAAAGTTGGGAAAAGGCAAGACAGGTGATGATGAAGTTTATTTGTTATTTTCCTGAAATTCTTGATCATCCTGAAATTATGCATATGTTATCAGATGTACAGAAACAAACATAGGGTACCTTTTACTAAGTACCTACAGTTCACGAGGAATACAATAATAATGTTCTTATGATAATAGATGGCACCATGTGTCTTTTCTGAATTATATTATTACAAACAGAGTACGTAATTGATTATCAAATAATTATGTACTCATATTATAAACTTTTTTTTGTGTTTTTCGTTCTTATATCAGAAATTACTATTCCGAGTTGAAAAATATTTGTGTTAGATAGATAGTTTATTTATTTATCGAATAAGGCTATATGGTATAAAACATCACGCTATCACCAATAGAAGGCGAGCTGCGTGGTCGAAGAAATAAGGATACATTCCGCCATCAAAATTCGAGTTAACCTACATGCGCGTACGCCTACACCATCGATTACTATTAATTACACAGCTAAACATAACCCAGTAACCAAAGGGCTAAGTCAAAAGGTTACAGAATTAGCGTAGCGAAAGTCCGGTCAAAGAGTGAATGGTGAATGATTCATTCAGAATGAATGCGTTGAATGATTCACTAGCGATTTCTTTATAGGCAATTAAATTGGATAACATGAGTGTAGTGCTTGAGGCGTGCAGTTATGTTTGTGGTTTGTTGTTTCGCCTAAAGCTTTGTTTGACCTTTCGATGATATATTTTGGTTTCTATGTGTTAAATAAGGCTGTGATTTAGATGTAGGTTCTCTGGTTTAGAAAGATAGAGTGTAATTTATCGTATGTGCATTTATTGTTCACCAATGGTAACATAGTTTACAATAAAACTATTATTATTGATATCACAAATGCGGTCTTATCACTTACAGCGATATTTTTGACGTAAACTTTTAGTGGTTGACTTTATCAAATATATGAAGATGACCACTGAAAAGGAAGTAGACAGTGAGTCTTATGAAAAATTTTAACACGATTTTCTACTTAAAATGGACGAAAATATAGCTCATAATAAACTCACGGGAATTGTTTTCGTTAAGGACCGGAAAGTGAGTTCATTATTTCAGTTACTAACACTCTCAGAAACAATAATTATTTTCAAACAGGATAGAGAAACCAAATTCAGTCACAAATCCTCATTTTCACTATACCCGGAACAGGAAACTTCTTTCAAAATCTTTGATCGCTCTATATATAAACTACCCACATAGCATTACGGCGAAACCCATCCACTTTCTCATGGACATTAAAAATATATCGATGTGGGTTAAGAATCGACTCACGCGCACGCGTTAACTGCGCGCACGCATCCTGTGCGTCGTAAACTTAAACCCATTGTGATAGTCCGGATACTTGCCGATTTATTTACACTGAGATTTGTATTGTGATTCTCTTATTTATTTTACGCTTATTTATTAAAAGGTTGTGCACCTTTATAAATTGAAATAAAATAAGTAAATTTTAATAATTCAGACCATAATATGACGTTTGAGCATTCCCAAAGAAGATTAATCATTCACAAAAGGTAGTCTTTTCAAAGAAATAAATTCACTTTTGTAAATATATCTGAAGTTAATTTCACTTAACGTCAAGTCCTTTTAAGTAACTTGACAGTTAAGTGATTTATTTAACCAGCTCCTTGGCTTTACTTATTTATATTCACAAATAATTAAGCTTGATTCTTGCCAACAAAAGACGAAAAATATATAATTATATATTTTTTAAATTTTAGTAAGGGCAAAGAATAAAAAGAGTTACAAAGAGGTAAATAACATAGCCAAATACTAACTGGGCTGTGGCGGTCAGATAGGCAGTCGCTCTTTATAAATATTATAACACTGGTTTAAAGTTGCATCCAGTAAGACCGGAAGCCGACTCCATACACACCACAATCCAGACATAATAGAAAAGCTATCCAGACGATGATTAATAAGAGCAACACACTACAATAATATCAGAACAGAATAACCAAAGTACAGGACATTATGGCTATAACAGAATGGCTGCTTAAAAGCTCTTTAGCGCTGTTTAAAATGGCCACATAACAAAGCATTTACGTCTAATAAGAAGCAAGGGCATTACTCGTCCTGACAAGATACATTACGTCCATCTAGCGAATGAACAAAGCACAGTGGCTGCGCAAGAGTCGGTAAAGACACGAATAAGATGATCACAGAATGTTAACTTGGACCAAAATGTGGTAAAAACCCTTGGCATGTCTGAAACGGGACTTGAAACTCAAAGGAAGCAACGATCTATAAATTATCAAAAATGTATTTTTAAAACACATAATTAAGTGTGATAATTTCTCAGTGAAATTTTCTTAATCCTGGGATCTTGTGAATCTAATAAAGTAATTAAACAATACATTTTCTTTGAACTAAAATCACAATAGGTGACAAATAACACTAGATATACAAAATTAGATTTGACAAAAATAATTATCCATATCAAAATCCCATTTGCAAATCTATCCGTATTGATCATTAGCCTGTAATAAATACAAAATGTATGGCGAGCCTTCTGAAATCTTATTTAGTAAACCTGCGCAGGAGTTCGTACAGCCGTATAAATCAGGCGCGCGTGCGCGGTAGCTGTCACGCGCATGTGCACCGCGACACACGTCATAGAGACATGCACCCTCATCTGCTCGTGATTTTTGTTGAAGCCGTTAAGGTGAATGAATGTTGGTTTGAGCAAGATGTACTTATAGCTTAATACGAGTATGAAGAGATTTATTTGTTAAATGTCTTATTTTTCATTGGATAAACGCGAATTTGTCAACTGAACCTGTACCTTTGAAGGTACAGTAGGACGAAACGCAATTTCAATAGCCGAATCAGGTTTTTTTTAGAATGTATGCCGATATCTGGTGCAAACCGAAAATAAATCGATTATAGCTCTTCTGAACCGTTTAAATAAAGTTAAGAAGTGTAGAACCGTAACCCATAGAAATAATGGAGGTAAAAGCTTTTGTCTAGAATTAGAGCAATGAAGCAATTTCGGGCTAGTAGTAGAAGTTTTCCAGAAAACTCTGTAACTTTCATTCGCATTGCAACTTGAAATATTACTCCATCGCCATATCAACGCAAAAGTATTCAATAAACTTTATCGTCCAATCAAACAGCGAATATTTACGTACAGACCTCCATTGAATAGTGCTATAAATTACGTTATTAATAAAACCCGATAAGAAGGGCATGAATAATGTCATAAAGGTAGCTGAGACAAGCACAGTCTTATTGATTCTGTTTCTTGATGCATTGCCATGATCTCATGTTATGGGGATTCATATTGCACATTGTTCTGTCCGGGATGAAAGATGGATGGGTTGTGTGGGAGATTAAGTGGATGGAAAAGAGGTGATGGTTGATAGAGATGTATGGGAGAAGATGAGTTACCGGACCTATGAACTGGGTGACAAGTGGAACGACGCTGTGAGGACTTTTAAATATAGCCGGGACTAATTAGATAATAATAATATTCCACAACTATCATACAACGCCATCTAGTCCCAAACTAAGCAGAGCTTGTGTTATGGGTACTAGACAACTGATAAACATACTTATAATATATTTCTAAACACGTACATATTACAGATAAATTACACCCAGACACAGAACAAATGATCGTGCTCATCACACAAACATTTGTCCTGGGTGGTAATCGAACCCACGACCTCCTCCGGCATAGCCGTCAGGATCACTAACCACTAGACCAACAGGCCAGTCAAAAAAAGATGTAGAGACCAGAAAATTTTAACTCGCAACTCCACGTTGCTCCCACAATTTAATTTAAATAATTATTGTAATCATCTAATTGTTATAGGTCATCACCATCTTGCTGCGAGCAAATGGGATAAGGGTTCCATTCTACTTCTGATCAGCGCTATACACGTGTTCTTTGTGCATTCTCCCAAAGAACACACTTAGTTTCTCTTCTCTTTTGTATAATTCTACACACTTCTTCTCTTTTGTATTCGTCTTTTTTTAATAGTTTTGTAGTATTTACTAATTTATTGCATAAAACGACCAGTTCCACAAGAATCATAGCAATTTACGGTTCAGTAAGTAAATTAGTTTTTTTCACTTAACTAGTTCAACAGTGACCTGCATCTGCAATAGTTTGAGATGATAAAGAAAAAAAAGTGTTCAAAACTCTTCCAACAATGTTTTTGGATAATTTATTACAATACGGGTGGCTGTATAGTGTTTAGAGATTAGATCTGTTGGATTTTAGAAGCATGTGGGCTTATGTGGGTCATATTAAACGTCTATGTTTTTGTTTGGACATAAAATCCAGTAGCTAACGTGTAGTAAATGTATTCTCGTACTGACCCTTTGTTATAATGATGAACTAGTTTGCGCCTTTAGATTGAAAGTTCACAACCCACGAGGTCAACTTACAAGTGCATTCCGAGAGTTGATAAAGTGCATATTTACAAATACATATATAGTCTAACTTAGTTATATTTAAGGTAACATATCTGTCACAGAACCAAGAGTAGCTTGAGTAGTAGTTTGGAGACAGCGCATAGCAAAATGGACAGATCAGGTAGCTATAGAAGGTACCTGGCACAAGCTGGATGAATCGAAAAGGTGCTATGGCCACTTCAAGTAAAACTGTTTGTTGTTTTGAATGATGATTTGATGATTCTATTTGAACAATGTTAATAGGTACCTTATTTTAATAAGTGATGAACTGGTGATTAAATTGAAGATCAAATGTCGGGTAAAAATCTTTTAGTGTCCAGTCAAGGTTTGAAGACAGTTGAAGATCTTTTAGCAAACACATAAACTTCTTTAGGGAATAAAAAGTAGGTTTAAAAACCTATATGCAAAATACAATTTCATCCCTTCAAAATTTAGGAGGTATTCAATTAGGTCGGCAAGTCACTTTTTTTCATTAATATTAATTTTCTTGAAAATTATTTTCTGCAAAGTTAATTTGTCTGGTAGTTGAAAGACCTATAAAAACCACTTCTAAAATAATCAGTACTTACGTGGATTCTTATCGAACTGCATAGGACTGCATCTCTCCAGGGTGCGCTCGCTCCCGCTGCTAGCATAGTTGCTGGGCTGGCAGCGGTAGACCACGCCAGGTCTCGACACGTTGTACTGGTACGGAGGGAACAGCTCGGCTTCTGGTGCTCCAACCAAGATCCTGGGGAAGAGGAGGAGGAGTAAGATATGATGGATGAGATTGCCTAAGAAAGAGTAATTCTAAGCAATAAATCCTTTCAAGTCCTTTATTAAAATACAGCTTGGCCAGAACGGATTAATAATAATAATAATATTCCACAACTACCACACAACGCCATCTAGTCCCAAGCTAAGCAGAGCTTGTGTTATGGGTACTAGACAACTGATAAACATACTTATATATTTCTAAATACATACATATTATAGATAAATTACACCCAGACACAGAACAAATGATCATGCTCATCACACAAACATTTGTCCTGGGAGGGAATCGAACCCACGACCTCCGGCATAGTAGTCAGGGTCACTAACCACTAGACCAACAGGCCAGTCAAACATTGAAACAAAACTAATCTTTTTGTTTCTGACGACGTTTTAAAATCTTTGATATTTGATGTAAACAAAGAACGCAGGTTTGATAGATTTATTATTGTGCCTTAAAACTAACGTTATAAGTGAAAAACAATAAAATAAATTCATTCAAAGTGCTGGTAGCGAGAGCACAGTGGCGACTTTCGGTTTTCTACTGTTTTTTGCCAAGCTGTAAGTGTAAGACTTAAGCCAGTCGCGGGACAGTAAAATCGTATAAAGAGTCCTATCGCCCTTGGTCCTCTACCTAGGGCGGAAGGACTCATTTACTGACTAAAGCCCACCGTTTTCATTCAATTGCAATTAACGTTCCAGGTTACAATTTTAGAATGACGGAAGGAAGACACAACCCTGCAACTCTTTATTCGTAAGATTGTCTTGAGGCCAGAAAGTCTACTTTCATCGAAACCCATCATACGAGTAATAAAAACTCATCATATTCCACTAACTAGGCCAACATTAAAGAAGCCTAAAATTCTAGAACACGTTATCTAAAAAGATCTACAACGCCCACCATAATTGTCAACACAATACCCCATAGTACTTCCCATAACCATCCCAAGACCAGGACAAAGCAATCACACCATCAGACCAGAGGAAACGGGTCAAACAATCAGTCGCCTGCTGGCACTGCGCCAGCCCGCAAATAGCCCGGGGTTCAATCCCGGTCGGGTACCTCGCCAAATTGTATTTCTATACAGTGACTCATGTGTGACGTGTGTGTGTCTGTCCATGTGATGTCATGGCGGTTTGAGTAATTTGTTATTTTGTAACGTTCGATTTTGTGATAGTGGTGATTTTGATGCCAGTCTTCTTGGTTGATTACAGAAAGTTGAAAAAGTCTGTTTTGTTGGCGACATCGTCAAAGTTGGAACAGATGCATGAAGGACGCAGAGAACTGAGGATTATATGACGAAAAAGGGAGAAATTATGATGATGATGATGACGATGAACGGAAAGTACAACTAATATTTATATGCTGGTATGATGCACATTTGGCAGGCTACTAAAGGAACTATATTGTTGAGCTCAGTGAGAAGGTGAAACCTTTATAATGTCTTTGAAAAAAAGAACAGTATGAAATAGTTCATAATGTTATACAGAAACTTTTTGATGCAATTTCAAGTATTCCAAAAAAAAAATACTAATCTAAAAATGTAAGCCCGGAAATACCGAGATAGGTATCTAACAATCCAGATCAAACAATAAATATCTAAAGATTTAAAAAATCGTGTAATACTGATGTTTGCGTTCAAGAATTATCTATAATATGTATGTATTTAGAAATATATAAGTATCTATATCAGTTGTCTAGTACCCATAACACAAGCTCTGCTTAGCTTGGGACTAGATGGCGTTGTGTGATAGTTGTGGAATATTATTATTATTAATTATAACTTCAGATAAATCATATGTATAGGTAGATTACTTTAACTCCAATAATAGCAATGACTAAGATTATAAAATGACTGAATACGATTAAAATAACAAATGACCAGACTGTTAACTTTATGATTGAATTCTCGCAGATATTCAAGGAGATTTGGGTAATAAAAACCGGAGTCAGCCATATTGTGCAAATGTGCAATCACTGGTGTATAGATTTTAAAGTATTTTAAGGCAGCCTAGTAAAACTTAATGTATTTGCAATAAATGTAAATTTAAGAGACTGTGTGATAAAATAATAGAAAACAAATTGGTTAAGATTTTAAAATTGGCATCATATAGTAGTTCGACAGGATCAAAATTGCTTCGTAAAACTCTAGGAAACGACAAGGTTGGCTCAGTAGCTCACCGGTCGAGTGGTACGTTGCGTTTTGTGGGTTCGATTCCCGCACGGAATAAATTTTTAATGATCTACAAGTTGACGTTCCAGTGTTTTAATAACTTTAAGATAAGTAGTAATTCTTTGTACGAGTATTTTGGGTAAGATGTCGTAAATAAAAGTACCCAATAATGCTACACAACAGTTGTATCTCTGATTAAAAAAAAAAACATAATATTAATGCCGTTAAGTACGTGCTAGGGCCTAACAGCTCTATTTTTATAACCAACTGCACCAACCTCACTTAAATTATCACATTCAAACACCATCTTCACAAATCGACGTCTCTGAGATACTGTGACACATCAAAGTTGATATTTTTACGTCTCCTTCCCTAGGTAGGTACTGAGGTGAAGTGTGGAAATAGACCACTGGAAATAGTCCCCTTTCCGGCGCCAAGAATAGTCGAGTCACTGGCGCTTATCAAGTGTGGGGGAAATGAGGACGTGGTGTGAAGAGGTGAGGGAGATTAGAGGTGTTCATTGTAGATAGTTTATAATCAGGAAGATATAAGATGGAGCAGATAGATGAATATCTCAATAGAAATGTGCCGGAGTCTGTTTCCTGATAGCTACTTTCTTAGGGTTATTAATTCAAGAAGGAATTAGTTCCTACTAGGCAACAATATTTCATAGGCGAGATAGTTGTGAAACAAGAGCTAAACGATAAATGAAAAAACAACTAAACCCAACATTATGTATAAAAAATTTCGGAAATCTCAATAGTCATGGGTTGGTGGTCTATGAGCCAACTTAGTGACATAAATGCTGTAGTAGTTTTACTTTCAAAGATAAGACATGCACCTACAATTGTGAATACCATGGCTACAATAATTACTGTCCAGATAAAGAATAAAAAAACTGTATCACTTTTCAAATGATTGACTAAGTTTTTGAAGTTCTGGTTCAAGAAATTTCAGGACTCATGTATTCTGAAAAGTAAATACGTAAGAATCCATAGAATCTTAGAACTGACTCACTCCGCTGGATTCCAATATATCTAAGCTTTGATAAAAACCTTCGGCATATAGGTGACTACTACACAACATGCGAATGGTTTTCCCCATTGAAATAACAGGCGATTTCATTCAATAAAGTGTGACTAACATTTCCAACTCAAACACAAACAAAAAATAACTACACGTATATTTCTGAAAGACCATCAACTACGTTTTCAATGAAAAGTTTAATAGCAAGACAATGTATTAACACAGCTAATATTACTCAAAAATCAGTAAAAAAAGAATCGCCATAGTGGACAGGTGGCTGGCGCCGCGCCACTCGGCCACAGTGAGTCACCTGCCGCCGCGCCGGCCCTAATTCCGTCACCACTGTAATGACCCCACAGTCTGTACTTAGACACATTTGCTACATGCAACATATAAGCGAATGTGCCTACACCTGTGATACTTCCCTTATCAACTGAGGTTTGTCAGACTTCATCATCATCATCAGCCTATAATGTTCCCAGTGCTAGAACACAGGCCTCTTTTCTGGAAGACGGAGTGGGCTACAATCCACCACGCGAGCCAAGTGCGGATTGGTGGACGTCACATGTCTTCGAATTTTTTGTTTTAAGACATGCCGGTTTCCTCTCGATGTTTTCCTTCACTGTTTTGAGAGCTGTCAGATTTGTATTGACACAAATCCACGGTGTCCTTCAATAGCCCTTAACGTCCGGGGCCACGGTTACCCGATAGCCCCGCGACCCCGGCAGGCTATATTGCTGACAGCTCGTTGAAGCTCGCGTGGAAGTGGAACACAACGTGCCGCCGACCCGGAAGGGTAAGTACAAGTGGAAGAACAATATTCAATAATGGCATTTAGGAAGAGATAATCAGAGGTGTCATATAGCGTTATCTCTGTCCCACGAAGCACTAACCAACCACAAGGAACGAGAGACCAACATGAATGACGAATTTGACGATAGAAAAACGGAAAAACCCTTAAAACGTGACACATTTGGCACCAAAATATATTGGTTACTAAGCTACTACCACTCTCCTGAATGTTTATAACGTTCCCCTAAAAACTAGTCATAAAGATTGGATTTGGCTACCTACTTTTAAATTTATAATAAATAGAACTATATTATTCTTCTTCTTCAGAAAACATTACATTAAAGTAGTTCCAAACCATAGACTAAAACAGAGTTAAAAGCAACTAACCTAGCTTATAACAGTGACAACCCTATTCTCCCGTACGGATTTAACCCTGCAAGTGCAAGTGTGTGCAAATGTCGGTGGCACCTGCGCAGACGCAGCCCGTGGAGATTATACAACCGATACCGTCGAACGGAAACAGAACAACGATAAAGTTTGACAGTTATTGCTCCGACTACAGTGTAAACTTAGCTTAAGATGTGCTAACTGCTAACACTGTTAGGATAGACTAGGATACTAACCTGGGTTGTGAAACAGGTGTTTATGTTTAGAGAATCTGCTTTACAGAACTAAAAAGAACTCATAAATCTTTTTAAAATGAAGATTAACACAAAACAAAACTCGAATTTTCTTTCGAACATCATTGAGTATTTCTTTGGGAAGGAAAAGAATTTTAAAAATTATTCATTTTTTCCTCTACCTATATGAAATACTACTAAAATGCTTTCCGAGTTTTTACCCGTCTTTGTGTGGTTATAAACAATGTGGTTTAGTTATGTAGGTACCTTATTACGTTAGGCAAAATTATCCTGGTAGTGTTATTTATCTCCCTTCCAAATACTATATGGTATGTAAGTACTTATTTGTATTTGCTAGTCCAGTTTACCTTAGATTCAGAAGTTTGATTTGATTTCATTTGAAGTATCTACTTGTATTTGCTAGTCCAGTTTACCAATTTCATAGAGCCACTTCTTTATGACAAATGTCAAAAATAAAACATTTCATTGGTACAAAGATATTCTAATTTCTGTACAAACTACAGCAACATTGTATATTATATTTTTTGCTATGTAGGTAAGCCGAAGGGGCCACGGCTTTGTAAAATGGTTCAACGTTCAACTATATATATACATACATATGTTCATCATACATATATATATATATGTTCGTCGCGGCGCTCCTACCGTGCGAACGTTTGTAATCGGTAAATGAGTGTGTGCGTGTGCAATATCGAAATAAACATCTAAATAATTGTGACGCGCAACAATCACAGTTTAGTTAAAAAACAATAATTATGGTTCAGTGCAAGCTGTGCAAACTGTCTCTGGCTCGTGTGAAGGGTGAAAGTACAGTGAAATGTAACGGATCCTGTGAGGGTGTACTACACAAAAAATGTGCATCGAAAATAAAAGGATTTAATGATAACGGTCTGTGCGATGAGTGCCAACTTTCACCGCCACCGTCAGATGAACCCCTAATCAAAGTGGACATATCGAATACCAGTGCAGAGAAACTTCTGGAAGAGGTCAATGAAAAATTGTCTATTGTGTTCACCATGAAGAAGACCCTTGAGTCGATGTCCAATGATATTAGTTTTTATGCAGAAAAATACCAGGAGCTAGTCGAGGAAAAGGAAAAAATGAATAAAAAAATCAAATCCCTGGAGCATAAGAATGTGCACCTGGAGACAAACAACAAGGCGCTGGAAGATAGAATTGCCTATTTAGAATTACGAGAGAAGGAAAAAAATATAGAAATAATAGGTTTGGAAGAGTGTGAAAGTGAAAATTTAGACAAAAATATAACGTTGCTAGCCAATAAATTGGGTATGAACAGCAATATGATTTGTGAGATAAAGCAGGTAGGCGAGGAAAATAAAAATGGTACAGCGGCTGCTGATACGAAACGGAATAAAAAACAGCGGGCAATCGTCGTCACCTTGTCCACTCGTACTTCACGTGATAAATGGTTGGCTACAAGAAAAAGTCATCAGTTAACTAATGACGACCTATTTGCAAACGGGAATAAACAAAGGATTTATATTAATGAGGATCTAACCAAGTTCACGCGTAGCCTTTTGTGGACGGCGAAAAACGAGTTAAAACCTATATATAAATATATCTGGGTACAAAACGGCAAAGTTTTGATAAGAAAAGAAGATCCAAATGACACAAAAATTAAAGTAATCCGTTCTTTGAGTGATATAGACATGTATAATTAGAAACATGTTTACGTTTAGTGCATAACACCGTATTATTGATAAAATCAAAATTCGATGATGATGTCCTAAATATAAGATCAAATATAAAATACAAAACATATATTTCAATTGATAACTGGCAGGAAGAATTGAAGCAACAAAGTAATAATATTAATATAATACATCTGAATATAAGATCATTAAGAAAAAATTTTTTACAGTTACAAATATTATTAGATAATTGCAAAGATAAATTGGATTTTATTGCCTTAACGGAGATTAACATAAAAAAGCAGGAATTACCATTATACACTATGGAAGGATATAACACATACATAAATACTAGAGAAAATAAAAGAGGAGGGGGGATACTTCTATATGTAAAGAATAGATTAAATTTCAATGCAGTTACAGCAAATTCACAGTATTATGAATTAATATCTGGTAAATTAATCCAGAACAGCAAAAATATTCATGTTATGATCATATATAGGCCCCCAAATTCAAGCAAGCAAGGATTCAACGATAACATACACAAGTTATTATCAGAGATTGATTCAAGCTGCGAAATAATAATGGTTGGCGATGTCAATATAGATTTGTTGCGTGGAACCGGTTTTAGCAGTGCGACTATTCAATACGTAAACAATATGAGTGAGTTGGGCATGGAATGTGCTATCACAGAGGCGACACGAGAAGAGGTGTACGGCGGCATAGTGACGCGGACGTGCATTGATCATGCGTGGGTTCGGACTCAGTGTTTAACTTCTGCTTATGTACTTACATGCAAGTTGTCAGATCATTATGCGATCGGTGTATCCCTTGAAGGTGGTGCGAGAAAATGTAGTGATCATGTTAAAAAATATATTATAAGTGATAGAATAGTATTAGAAAAATTAGAATTAGTGTCGTGGGCAGAATTGTTAGATTGTAAGTGTCCATTAGATTTATATAGTAGATTATGTTCAATTTTCCATAGTGCTTATGATGATGCAAAAAGGGAAATAACCTTGAGTAATAAAAGAAAAAGCAAGCCGTGGATCACACAAAAATTAAAAAATATGATTAGTTTTAGAGATAAGGCTTTTCGTGCCTGGAAAAGTAACCCACAGGATATGAACTTAAGGATGTCATATAATAAATATAGAAATAGATTGAATAAATATATAAATAAGGCAAAAAATAAATATTGTCAAGAGGAAATAAAAAAATGTCATAAAAATATGAGAAAGATATGGGCTAAAATAAATTCTTGGATAGGAAAGGAAAAGAGTAGTATAGATCATATAATTGTTAAATATTTAGGGAGGACTGACAACACGTTGGATATATGTAATAAATTTTCTAAAACATTCACCCAGGAAATACTTGATATGAAACACGTGTGTAACCATAAGTTTTTAGAAAGGTCTGAATATGTACACTATAGTAACATTTCAATGCGATTTAAAAAAGCACAAGCAATAGATATAATTAAAATAATAGATAATTTAGATAGTAATAAGTCGGAAGGGTTGGATAAAATTAGAGTTAAGGAAATTAAATTGTTCAAATTACAGCTAAGTTCACTATTAGCGCATTTTATTAATTTATGTGTTAAAAAAGGCATTTATCCCGAAATATTAAAAGCGGCATTAATAAGACCGATTTTCAAGCAGGGTTCGCACTGTGAGTATACTAATTACAGGCCAATCGCTATACTTTCAATAATAAATAAAATTACTGAAAAATTTATTGTGGGTCAGTTGTCAGTTTTCCTTGAGACCCAGAAAATATTGTGTGACGCGCAGCATGGCTTCCGACGGGGACGTAGCACGGCGACTGCCTTGTCACAGTTTACTGATTATGTAAATGAGTGTCTGGACCAGCGGAAGCAGGTGGTGGTGGTCTTTATTGATTTCAAAAAAGCGTTTGACACCCTGGAACACCACCAGCTGCTTCTGGCTATGGAGGAGTGCGGGGTGGCGGGACCACTTAATGAGTGGTTCCGCGCGTATCTCGTGGGCAGGACACTACGTACTGTCGTTGACGGAGTTGTGGGGGAGCCTATGCCCGTCACGTGCGGAGTGCCGACCGGCTCCGTGTCCGGCCCCGTCGGATATATCATGCACGTTAATAGTATGTGCAATATAGTACGAAATTGTCGCATATATATGTATGCTGATGACACTTGTTTGGTCTACGCAGACAAAAATATAGATGTAATCGAATGTAAAATGCAGGAAGATTTCACAAACATTATAAAATGGTCACATGATAATGGTATCTTAATCAATTTAGGAAAAACCAAATGTATGACTATACGATCTCCCTACCTCCGGGGCAGTGAGCGCGCGCCGCGCATAGTGGGCCATAGTTACGAATGCTTGCACGCGCGCAGCGGCATGAGCGATTGCAACGCGACCGCTCGCGCCGCTGTGCAGTGTTCTTGCGCAGAGCTTGAGGTGGTGGGGCATTACAGGTACTTAGGTCTAGTTATAGACTACAATTTCTCATGGAAGAGCCATATTAATCATGTGTGTGACAAACTAAGATCGGTACTAGTAAAATTCCACCACCTCAGTTATATGCTGGATAGGGCAACTTTGTATACAGTCTACTATGCGCTGGTGGACTCTTTAATCTCGTATGGACTGGCATGTTACGGACGTAGTTTTAAAAGCTATTTAGATAAAATAAAATTGTTACAAATTAGATTTTTGAAATTATTAGTAGATGCAAATACGAAAAAGTTATGTAAAGTAAGTAATTACGAAGAATTATTTTTGAAATGTAAAATGCTGCCAGTCCATGACAAAGTAACATTGTTAATAGCATTAGAAGAATATTGTAGTGATCAATTTAAAGTCAAACAAGTGTCCAATAGTAATAGGTCTCGTAGGAGAGGTATTGTAGAATTTAAAGTACCCACTTATAATAATTATTTTGGACAAAGATGTAAAAAATATTTAGTACCACGTATTTTCAATAGCTTACCTTTTGAAACTGATGTAACAAAAAGAACATTTAAAAACAAAGTTGAATCATATCTTTTGGCTAACTTTAGTGAAAATCTGAGCAATTTTTTTGTAATTTAAATTTAAGTATTGACAGAGTTGAACACGGTTGTTTTGTAAAAATATTTTTCCGTAATTTTGGTTGCCAGTTGCGGTCATATTCTTTTCGTTTTATTATGTTAAGGGAAAAGTGAACGTACATACGTTAATAATGAGTGTATCGTGGGAGCTGCGTCTGCCAACAAACTGCTCTGTAGTTTGGCAGAAGTAAAATGTACTGAATTTGACTATGTTCCAAATAAACACTTTTTCATTTTTTTTTTTTTTTTTTTTTTTTTCATAAAACCGTTTCCGACAGAAAGGCGTGCCGCAACTAATCTGCCAATGTAGCGAACATGACTGGCTGAACTAAGGTTATATTGTAACTGTATTTCAGAAAAAAGGAAACATGTTTTTCATTGCTTTACATAAAAAACATCTATGTTTCTTTGTAAAACTACTTCAAAATGTTACAGACAACAAAGCAAAAACACCAGTAACTTAAAGAAAGAACAATGACCACGCTCCATACATGCGATGACCTGTCAATCAAATTTTTTATCACATGATGTATAGTGATGTGAATTATATCAAATTATAGATTTAGTCATAACTAAGCCACCGTAAAAACTTGGTTTGATTTGACAGTGAGGTAAAAATGTTATAATGAAAACAATGTTTGAGGTTAGGTAGGTACTTTAGCGTTGGGTAGCTAACTTAACCATAATATCTTCGTGTTGAGTGAAATAAAACTCAGGATTGAAGTCAGATAATCCCCTATTTTATTGTATAAAATTACGCTACTTATATCTACGAAAACAATAGTACACTTAGAGCTAATACTAAACATAATATTTACAATTTCCACCAATGGCGATGCGATGTGTAGATTGGGAGGACGCGCGCAGGTGCGCAGGTGCGCGGGCCCGCGGGGCGACGTTCTGCGCACGACACCGCGCATTCTTGAGCCTAAGTATAAATATGAGTGGCGCGCGGAGCGCGGTCCTTTCTGCCGAACGCCATCGCCGAGTGAAGATTCCAAGCCACGTGTTCCGTCTGCGAAGTTCTGTTGGTTGAAGCGAAGATCCGCAGGGTGCTGGAGCTTCTGCATGCGCTTACATATCGCTTCCAAAGCGAAGCTTTCTTATTTCCGCCAGTGTACGTCTTGCTTCACTATTTCCTTAACAGAGGTCTTCAAAACGTGGTACTTGGTTGGTACTGGTAACTGGTATATTATGGTGATACTGTAATATGGTGGTTGGTGGTTCTCTGGTAACTGTGATGTTGGTAAATGGTGATACATAAATACTGTGCCACTACATCACTCCCCCCTAAGCGAAGCGTACGTTGTGTTTCACTGCGCGGCCGGATCGAGTGACGTATGTGTCACGTGGCGCGCTTGGGGTTGATGACCGCAGCGCGTCGCTCGCGGTATGAGTGCTCTCGGTGCGCGATGTTTTTTGTTGTGCGCATGTTGATGGAGAAGTGGTATATTCTTCTTCGTTGATCAGGTGTGCTGGCTTGAGTCTGTCTATTGAGACAACTGTAGTTCGAAGTGGCATTTGTACGGTGAAATGCTTGCTGTCACGCTGAATCACCTTAAACGGGCCGTCGTAAGGAGGGGTCAATGGACTTCGCACGGTATCATTTCGCACGAAAACATGCGTACACGTTGCTAGGTCTTTGTGTACAAACGTGCTCCTGTTGTTGGTATGTGACTTGCTGTTAGGTGCGAGTGACGACATTGTTTCGGTCAGCTGGCGGACGAATTCTGCGTCTTCATTATTCGGCTGTGTAGGCGCGAAGAAATCTGACGGTATTCTGAGTGTCGATCCATAGGTCATCAGGGCCGGGCTGACTTGTGTGTCTTCACGAAGTGCCGTACGTAGTCCTAGCAGCACGGTCGCTAACTCCTCGCTCCAGTGTGTGCCGGCGCCTCTCGCCATGAGCGCAGCCTTTAATGTACGATGCCAGCGCTCGACTTGACCATTTGCTTGCGGGTGGTATGCAGTAGTTCGTATCCTTGTGATGCCAAACTTCTTCATTAGGGCGTTGAATAACGACGATTCGAATTGCCTTCCTTGATCCGTCGTTACACGTAGCGGACAGCCAAATCGCGATATCCATCCCTCGTATAATGCCTTAGCCACAGTGTCGGCGGTGACGTCACGGATAGGTATCGCTTCCGGCCATTTAGTGCAGCGATCGATCATCGTGACTAGGTATCTGTAGTCATTAGATGGCGGCAGTGGTCCCACGATGTCGATGTGAATGTGTTCGAAACGCGATGATTTTTGAAACTCGCCAAGTGGACTGATAACGTGTCGTTGAACTTTCCCGCGCTGGCAACCGATGCATGATTTGGCCCATAAACCAACATCTTTGTTCATACTTGGCCAAAAGAACTTTGTTGACATTATCTTCCTTGTTGTTCGCACTCCGGGATGACTTAATTCGTGTTGCGCTTTGAATGCTATTACACGATAAGTCGCTGGTAGGTATGGACGAATGTTGCCAGTTGATGTTTCGCATACGATGGGTCGTTGACCTCCAGGCAATGTGATGCGGGCAAATTGTAGATTCGGGTTGGACATGCAGATCTTCAGTTCATCATCATTTTCTTGATCTTGGGCGAGTAGGTTGTAGTCGATTGTGGAGTGTGATAAGTTGATTTCTTCGATGCGTGATAAGGCGTCGGCTGCTTCGTTGTTATCACCGTGCACGTATTTGATCTGCGTGCAGAACTGACTGATGTAGTGTAGCTGTCTCTCTCTTCGTGGTGTGTCGCTGCTACTTGGCGTTCTTGTCAGCGCGTAAGTAAGCGGTTTGTGATCGGTGTATATTATAAGGTCACTGCCCTCTATGAGTCGTCGTAGATGTTGAACAGCGGTGTACATAGCTAATAGTTCGCGATCGTACACGCTGTATCGTCGCTGCGTCTCGCTCATGGTTTTGGAGAAGAATGCCAGTGGTTTCCAGATGTTGTTGACTTTTTGTTGTAGGACGGCGCCGATGCTAGTATTTGATGCGTCGGTGAATAAACATAACGGCGCGTTAGGTATCGGATGAGTCAATGTTGTTGCCTCGAGGATGCTTTGTCGGCATTTCTCAAAGGCTTCTTCTGCTACTTGTGTCCATTGAATGGGAGTCTTGTCATTCTTCTTGCTGTTGTGTAGGTATTTATTTAGTTCATGTTGTTGCTCGGCTTGATGTGGTAAACAAGTGCGATAAAAGTTTATCATTCCTAGAAATCTTCTTAGTTCTTGAACTGTCTGTGGTTTCGGATAGGTGACTATGGCTTGTATACGTTCTTGTGTGGGTTTTATTCCTTCTGCTGATACCTCGTATCCGAGGAACTCGATTTTTTCTTTTTCAAATTCACACTTGTCGATGTTGAGACTGACGCCGTAGGTGTTTAGTCGTTCTAGCACTTGCTCTAGGTGGCGCTGGTGTTCTTCTTTGTTTTTGGAGTGGACAAGAAGATCGTCGACGAAGCAGAACACGTTGTCATCTAGTCCTCGTAGTACCTCGTGCATGAAACGTTGAAAGGTTTGACCGGAGTTTCTTAGGCCAAACGTCATGCAGGTAAATTCGAAGAGTCCGAACGGTGTTATGATAGCTGTCTTCTGAGCGTCTTCTCTTGAAATAGGAATCCAAAAGTATGCCATTTTGAGATCAAGTTTTGAGTATATTTTCTTGCCGTGAAGTTGGTATGTGAAATCTTGAATTCGTGGAATGGGATATCGGTCTGGGACTGTGACGGCGTTGAGTCTTCTGTAATCACCACATACTCGTAGTGATCCGTCTTTTTTCTTCACGATGTGCAGAGGACTTGCCCACGGACTGTTTGACGGCTTGCATATTCCACTCTCGATCATGCGCTCGAACTCAAGTTTAGCCGCTTTGTACTTGTCGGGCGGTAGGGGGCGCGGCCGCGAGTAGATCGGCGGCCCAGTTGTCTCGATATGGTGTGTGACGTCATGCTTGACTGGAGTTTTGAGTGTCATGGGTCGCAGTACATCCGGATATTTCTTTAATAGGTCATGATGAGTGTGGTCACGGTTGATGACATGGATTGATTCTTCTTTACTGTTTACTTTGATGGCGTTCACGCTGAGCTCCGTCACACGGTCGATGAGTTTCCTTTGGTGCAAGTCGACTAACAGTTTATGATGCACTAGAAAGTCGGCACCCAGTATTGAAGTCTTTACGTTGGCGACGACGAAAGTCCATTTGAAACTTCTTCGTAAACCTAGGTTGAGCTCGAGTGTGCGCTCCCCGTAGGTACGAATTTCTGTTCCGTTTGCCGCGTAAAGTTTGTAGCTCGCTTTCTCTGCCGGTCTTGAGTATTTCTGGTTTCGTGCGGCTAGCACTGATATGTCAGCTCCCGTGTCGACTAGAAATTTTTCCCTGGATTTGGTGTCGATTACACATAAGCGGCGGTTGGTCTGGTTTACGTCGACAGCCGCCACTGTCGACGTACGTTCTAGTTTTCCTTTTTGAAGGAACACGGCGATTCACATTTTCGTGCTCCATTGCCGAACCGGTAGTGATAACGGCACAGCCAGTCAGGATCTCCGGGCTTGCGGGCGTTATCAGTGCGCTGTCTTGAATGTGAACGCGAGCGGAAGCGGCCACGATGCGTAGAGTTTTGACGGGAACGGTGATGCGACGAATGTTGTTGGTTGCGGAGTTCAGCGACTTCGAGTGATAATTTTTCTATTTGTTTGGTGAGTATGTTGATCTGTAGAGCTGTTATCGCATTTATCTGCCCCTCGTTGACTGCTGAACTTGATGGTGGAGGGCTTGACGTGGAGACTGCGGCGACTGTCGCTGGTTCAAAATGTTCCATCATTTTGTCTGCCATCGCAGCTAGCACTTCGAGCGACGATTCGGTGTTTACTGAGAGTACGGCGCGCACCTGTGCGGGCAGCTGGTTGAGCCACATAACCTTCAACGCTTCATCTGACAGTAGCTTTCCACTGAGGTCTCGCATCTTACGCAGCAGCTGGCTTGGTTTTAGGTCGCCGAGCTCGAGTCCGCTGAGTAGTTTTTGTAACTGCCTGTGATCTGACTCCTGGTACGTTGAAATAAGTCTCTCTTTGAGCGCGCTGTATTTGCCGGTGCTTGGTGGATGAAGGATGATGTCGCCGATCTGTTCTAGGTCGCTGTTGCCGAGTAGTGGAACGACGAGGTTGAATTTCTGCTCTTCACTGATCTTGCTGGCAGCGACGGCGGCTTCAAATTGCGCGAACCATAGTCGTGGATTTTGGCGCCAGAATGGTGGTAGTCTCGCAGGTAGCGAGATAGATGCCACGTCGTTCTTCATCACTGTGCTGCCCTGAGCATCGCTGAAATCTTCGTTGGCGTTGTCCATGATGTGTTGTGGTCCGGTTTCGCGCTCGTCGTTTTTCTTTTTTTTTCGGTTTTTTCGAAGTTTTCGGGGTTCTCGGGGTTCTCGGGGTTCTCGGGGTCACCACTTTAGCGTTGGGTAGCTAACTTAACCATAATATCTTCGTGTTGAGTGAAATAAAACTCAGGATTGAAGTCAGATAATCCCCTATTTTATTGTATAAAATTACGCTACTTATATCTACGAAAACAATAGTACACTTAGAGCTAATACTAAACATAATATTTACAATTTCCACCAATGGCGATGCGATGTGTAGATTGGGAGGACGCGCGCAGGTGCGCAGGTGCGCGGGCCCGCGGGGCGACGTTCTGCGCACGACACCGCGCATTCTTGAGCCTAAGTATAAATATGAGTGGCGCGCGGAGCGCGGTCCTTTCTGCCGAACGCCATCGCCGAGTGAAGATTCCAAGCCACGTGTTCCGTCTGCGAAGTTCTGTTGGTTGAAGCGAAGATCCGCAGGGTGCTGGAGCTTCTGCATGCGCTTACATATCGCTTCCAAAGCGAAGCTTTCTTATTTCCGCCAGTGTACGTCTTGCTTCACTATTTCCTTAACAGAGGTCTTCAAAACGTGGTACTTGGTTGGTACTGGTAACTGGTATATTATGGTGATACTGTAATATGGTGGTTGGTGGTTCTCTGGTAACTGTGATGTTGGTAAATGGTGATACATAAATACTGTGCCACTACAGTACAATACTTAACTGTCAAACGAACATTAGATAACTATTATCAGTATAGAACTATTGCCTATTATCTAATACCCCTTCTACACGGGTAAGTGTGCGAAGTTTCATAGAACTTCATACAAAGAATTCGTAATGCGGAGACTGCGGTGCGGCTAGGTATGCGTTCACCATTATTATTGTTTGGTTGCACACTGACAGCACGAAAAACGTTTCGTTTCACAGTTATAACTTCACAACCTCTGATTGACAACCTAGAAATACATTTACTACTAAGTAACCTTATAAAGAATTAAATAAAATGAACTATACAAAAAAAATGAACGAAATACAAAATCAATAAATGATAATAGTGCTACAACTGCGTTCAAATGTCAAAATCAACTTAAAACGGAACGGTACTTCAATGCATTTGAAATGGCTGCGTTCCATATTAAAAAAAAAACGCTCTATTTGGTGGCTGTTTTAAAATTAACTTTTCTTTTTTTTCACATTACCAATTCTGTTGTAAGTTAGTACTTCGTGGATAGCAAAAAAATACTTAAATAATACGCTAAATAACATCACTATACACGCAATCTTCTGTCAAAATATTTGACAGGTCATTATTGGACATGATTCTTTTAAAACTTATCTCAGGTTAGAACCGCTTCTAAAAATCCCTAAAGAGTCCCACAATTTGCAAGGCTGTTAATCCATTCCTCCAGTAATATGGTGTGAAATTAGACTTTGGTAGACGCCAAGGGTTAATTGAGCCAAATTAATGTGACGACTGTTTCACCATTGCAGACTTGCGACTTGCTCAACTGTTACCAATTTATACAAAGTAGGGGCATGCTACACCCAATGTTAGATACCCCACCCCTGCTTTCCTAATGAACAACTGAAAAATCTGGAATCATGTCCTGAACACTGGACAACTTGAAGCATACCGATGCTCTTGCACCGTGAAATTTAGTGTCATTAGTAGAACAGCAAATTCTTCTTCTTAAATATTTAACCATCCCATGCTTAATATAGTGTCTTCTAAATCTTTCAAGTTTCACAGCTCTGTAGTTTCTCACAGCTCCTTTTAGCTGTCTGCCTATTCAGTTGTGAGTTTTCACATTTCTCTGTCCCGTCTATGGTCTCCACTTTAACACGGCCTAATCTTGCCTACAATTGCCGAGTGGAAGCTATTCTTTTCACAGTCATGGCTTGCAGCTGCCGATTTCTGTTTTGTATAATATTTATGTTTAGATTTAGTTGTTTGTCATTTCTCTTACTCTTTCTTTCTTTCCGTCACACCGAAGACCAAAGATCGTATTCAAAATCACATCATATCCTACCAACATTGGTTCACAATTAATCACCAACATTGCGTCAAACGCTGGCTAATGACGTTCCTCATCAACGTCATTGTGCAGCCTTCAATGGAAACAATGGATGCTACATCAATTACGAACAATACCGACGTACGCATTTAATATTAGATAATGTACGTACGACGGAGAAATGATCTGTGAGATTAATAACTGTTCCTTGTGAAGACGGCTTGAGATGGGTGTGGTTGGTGCCTTTGGATTATGAAGATAATAAATTAAAACTAATACTAAAAGTAACCATAATGATCTCAGTTGCGGATTGTCGTTTGGCTTGGCGGTGTCTAATGCCTTTGTTCAGCAGTGGACGTCCAGCTGATGATGATGAATAAAAAGGGACAACCATCTGTCTGTCTGATAGTTTTGACGCTCCTGAACAGATTTTGGTGTTTGCTTGGCAGGTTGATCATAACCTGGATTAGCACAAAGGAAACTTCTTATTCCACTTCCAGTAACAACTCTAGTGGGCAATTATGGATGATATAGTCAACAAAAAGTAGTGATTCAAAGGAGTCGATTCATCATAAGTGATATTATGTTTATGCCCCTGTCCTTCTACCCCACCAACAGATTTCATTCATCCTTCTACGTGACGCAAATTAAATAGTATTAATCAGAAGTATTATTCCCACAAAGGGAAAATTACTATTAAATTCTAAATTAGCAATCAATGAACCGCAAAACAAAACAAATCCTGACCAAAACAAGTTCATTCATGATTTTCCTCATACAATCGTCATTGCAGTTAGTAATTACAAAGAAAAAACCATGAGTAACAATATTCTATATAACAAAACGTCACCACATTACGTGTATGTCTGTCTGCCCTCCGTTAACTCATGACAATTAGCGAGGCAAATCGTCCGTCGCGCCAAATACTTCAATTTAGACGATGACAGTGTTGAAGATTTGAAATGGGCCTCACTAAGAAGCTATTGAATGATTTGTAGAAGAAAAAAGTAGACTAAGAAGTAAAACAGGCACACATACAGATTCAGACCAAGACGATACAATAAACCTTCTTACACAGGACGGGGAACACTATAATACGAACGTTTTAGAAGTAAACGAAATGGTATTCAATGTAAAGAAAAACGGCAGTCTGCTAGAAGCGAGAAATACAAAATATAGCACCGAACCAACGCTGAGGTGACGGCTATTTTCATCCGATAGTCGTCTTCGAAAGATGTGATGATGATGATGAAGAGAAAGATGACGTGGTGATAAACATCACCAAATTCCAATTAGAATTCATAAAAGGAAGGTTTGATGAATTAGACAAAATTAGCTACTATGACAACTACATAAATAATCATTGATCATTGCATCCGTATCGAAGATATGACTCAATAGACACATAAATATTCTTACTAAATATGGTCATATTTATTTTAGATATACGGTGCCCGCATACTGTAAAAGGAAGTTTTTTACCTCATTCAGACACATTTATACTAAATAGTTGAAGAATGTAAGATTAGATGGCTTGGTATCAGCGTTATTATCATTCTACACACATTGCAGAAGTCAATTGAAGGTAACAAGTCATTACATACAGGAGTTGTTAACATTCTTTGTAGTTACAAATGACAAGACGTCAGCATTTTAGCACCTATTGGATTTTATCGAGGTCTTATGTAACGAGTTGGCCTAAGCATAAACGAAAACACTTTGTTCGCCCGCACAATCATTGGCCAAAAAAACGTATGTGTACCTTTTAGTATTCACAAGAATTCGTTAGTTGGTTATACTCTTAGTATTGGAATACTAATTACTCTTAGTATTGTTATACTCTTAAATTGAATTCGATCTTTATCTTAATGTATTAGAATATCTTCTTGTAACAATTCATCGCTCAGAAAATTAAGATGAGAAGCAATCACTTATCAATACAATTTACTTGACTGCCAACTCTTCATAGTGCTCAATATAGGTAACTGTATCTAGGTTATACTTTGTCCATTCGTCTATCGTCTATTCCAATTCAATTTGCGATTGTTTTAACTCAACTTCTTTTCACTTAGTTTCTACTTAATTGTCAACTCATAGTCTCTATATTTCTATTCTAGTTTTTATATCACAAACTATTATACGATAATTAATTCTAGCCGCATTACGGATCAAAAATACAACACGTACCTACACCAAAACGCAAGCCCACTTTACGATCCGCAAATGTAACGTTTGCCTTATTTATCTGACTCAGTATTTAATCATCTATCTCAGCACACAGACCCACTTAACTAAGAACAAGGAAACATCTCCATTGTCCCACTTGTGGTACAAGCCGTCTGTTATCAGATTGTCATTTGTTTACTATTAGATACCGCTTGCATCAGCACAAAGTTGTAATGAGAGCGTTCTGATAACAGCTTAGTTTCGCAATGATGTGTTTGGCGAGAAATTAGGGTCCTCCCGAAGTGCTTATCAATATGTAGAGTCGTATGTTTAGTTGTTCGAAACTGTAGCAAGCTGAAGTGGCAGTGGTCTGGTCATGACTGAAGCTGAAACGACGAAAGGTGGAGTACGAAGATTCTCTAATGGAGCTTTTTTTTTTAGCGTGGTGAAATCATCAAATGAGTCCTCCCACCCCGGGCAGGACGGGAGGGACTGTCAGACTTGTACTGACTAAAATCCACGGTGTCCTTCAATAGCCCTTTATGTTACGGGGTCTCGGTAAGGAAATAAGTCCCGCGACCCCGGCAGGCTTTGGCCTTCTGAGGCCCCATCATTTTGCTGACGCTCTTTGAGGCGCGCGTGGAACATGACACGCCGTCGACTCGAGCATGGTCCATGGTCGGACAGCGAGTTGCTCTAATGGAGCTTAATAAAGTTAGTCTTGGACTTAAAGAAGTTAACTAACTATTGGAAATGCTTGAAAATATATCTGAGGGCAGAATATCCTTTTTAAGTCGATTAAAAACATGCTTAGGTCATGAAGGATTTTAATTTACCTTTTTATTAATTAATTAAATAAGAAAAGACCTCATGAGAATAAGTAACTCTTTTAATGATAATATGCACCTGCTGGAACTTGAACCTGCCTCAAGGTGTGTTTCAACACCTGGACATCAGATTTCAACATACTTATTACAATATTGTTCACCTACTAACATACACTCAGTATTCTGTTCTAGTATTAGGTACGCTTGTACTATTGATTACTCTACCTTAAGCTTTGTGAATTAGAGGTGTGATGTTGTAATGTACCTAACACTTGGTTTGGCCAGCTGCTTCGCCCGCATATAGGTGACTCTTAAATTATCCGTCGTACGCTCCTGTATACTTCATCATCTGCCCTAGCCATAATAACGAAATAAAAGTTAAATTAATAATAGAAACCCTCAACCATACTACTTTTGAATGATCCTAACACCAACTAATGCCCAACAAATGCGACCTCTTTGTATACCATCCACATATAAAACAGTCATACAAAACTACAAAGTACCGATGTCGTTTGCATAGCGATCGCAACTCGTTCGTGTAATACCCGACTCATGCTAAGTTTTCTTTGAAGTCGGCGACAGGTGCCTTGAAAAGGCGCACAACGTTCATGCGTCCTGAATGCAAAAGCAGCTGCAAAGCTTTAGTTGAAATCGGCATTTCTGATACAGATAGTCCCTATAAATAACATGATATCCGCAATTAGTTATTATTAACAGCTATAGTGATTGAATGGCGAATGATAGAATCAAACACAAATCGAAAGTTAAAATAAAACAAGTTCAATAGTGATAGTACTTATTCTGGGATGTGCCTGTCTTCACGGATCCTGGTATCAGATTGAATACGCCACGTATCACGGCAAGTTGTTTCCACCATACCGTGATCCGTTTCCAACTAAAAAAGATATTGTAGCCTCCGATTACGGTATCCGTGGCTACAAGATATAAATTATATTATTTTTGGAAACTGATCTCGGTGTGCAGAGACAAGAAATAGAGCAAAATACTACTCGTAACTTTAAGTCAAATTAGGTTGAGCATCAACACTTTATATACTCCAAAATTTCGAAAGACTGTCTTCCAGGGTCGTAGGAATGTCATAACCTCTACCCAGAGCGATGGAGAATGACATTGCAGGTCCAAAAAACGACATTCAACCTAATCGTAAGCATTTCAAAAGTTTTTTTTTTTAATTTGTCCGAAGAAACCATAGATTCTAACGGAACACAAGACACAAAAAATAATAGTTTTTATGCTCAAAATAATTAATAGGTAAGTAAGTGAAATGAATACCTCTACAGCAGGTAATATGAGAAGCAACATTGATTAAAAAAGTTGCGTATAAATCTGGCGCCACCCGTTACAAAGTTCCAATCATTTAGACCCCTCTCATTCATACGGCTTCGCCATATTGAATGATTTGTACGTCTTCAATCATTCAGCTGTGAATGATTGAATGAATGAAATACTATTCTTTGGTTGTTTTCGGATTAGACTAGAAGTGGGTTTTGTTTTAAGCTTTGGTTTACATTTACGGAAATCTGGTGAAAAACGAAAGCATAATTATGTTGAAATTGCGATCTTTCAAGAAAAGATGACTGCTTTCCAAATTCTAAAAATCAAGACTTCTTGCTAAATTATTGCTTTAAATCTAAACACTACTAGAAATAGACGTCTTGTAATTTTAAACCGTTTCATTTACTGATGTAACGCCAGATGTCGCCAGCGATGCCAGCCAAAGCCTGGCAAGCCTGCCAGCGCCAGCCAGCCAGCCAGCAGTCCAGCTCGCCACGTCACTGCCCTACCACGTGAGCCATCCCCGCCAAATTCTGAGCGGAGCGGGTGAAATAGCCGCCAGCCGGCGAGCTATATAAAAGCGAGGAGCAGTGATTTTGGTGTGTCTGTTTATAACGATAATTGTAAGGGAAAGCTCTGCCCAAATAAAAAGCGTAAATTAAGTATTTTCTATTTATTTTCATCTTTGTCGTTTCAACTCAGAAGTGTGATAAAAAAACCTACGTTAAAACGACGCTCTGCTACACATTAATCTCGACGGTCGTCTTATCTGGACGACGAAGATTCTGCTTTGGTAAGCCAGACTTCTGAAAATAAAAACGAAGAAAGGCGATGCAAACCACCCGCAAAGAAAATATTGAAGTCTCCTTGCACAAGAAGTTGAAAAATCATCAACAATGATCTGGATCACGAAGTGTCTACCCTCACGTCGGAAAGAACACCATGCCGCATCGTTTATTCCGTTAATGATCGAGTTTCAAGAAGCATTCTTCTCGCTACCAGCAACGCTTCTCTGTGGAAATGAAAGCTACCCCAAAGTCGTCAATAGCGGATTCAAGGACATCGCAGGCAGTAGGGATTCGTCATACTTCGCGCCGAGAGCTGCCAGGAATCATGCTTAAACAACCAGGTCAGTCATGCCATGCCAATGTTTGCAAAATGCCATTAGCCAAATGTGTTTTATATTTGAGTGTCTCGTGTGTCGATAAATAATTATAAAATGCCATTGGTGACCTTGACAAAACTAGGGTAAGCCTGATAAGCAAATCTGATTGTAATCAATTTATTAGTTTACTAGCTGTTGCCCGCGACATTGCACGCGCATATCCCGTTTTATTCCCGTTACCGTATAGCCTATAGCCTCCCTCGATAAATGAGCTATCTAACACTGAAAGAATTTTACAAATCGGACCAGTAGGTCCTGAGATTAGTGCGTTCAAACAAACAAACTCTTCAGCTTTATAATGTACCTACTATAGTAAATAGTAATATGGTATATAGTATAGATATAATATAAGTATAGATTATCTCGGTATAAAACTGCTTTGCTAGCTATACTAGGGAGCTGGGAAGTTGGAATATACAGATTTAGTCCAAATGCGCATTAAGTACACGTAGGCCTTAGGAATAGATAAGCATTGGCACAGGAGATTGTTAGAGTCAAAATTAATGAGCCATTGAGCCAGCAGGTATTATAAAAAGAACCCGAATTGATGTATGCCTCTCCTATTGTTTAGTTATGAGAAAGAACGGAGATAGTTGCCTATGTGCCGATAACAGAGCCTTAAATGCATTAATTGTCCGCGATAGATAACCATTTTAATATAATATCGATAAGCAAACTAAATTATCTGGTAAGAAGTACCTACTTCACCAGTCTGAATGTAGTCCAAGGGTACCCATAAACTCAGCATCCATCCTAAAGATACATTTAGCGCTCCCTCAGTTTTTATACTCTGAATTAACAAGTTCGTAGATAGTTTAGTAATTTCAAAGTAAATTATCAAATAAAAGTAACTCCAATAATGTCGTCAAATGGTCGGGGTCAAACGCAGAATTTTTATTTAATTATGTACATGTGGGTAAATGTTAATGTTTACAAAACAGGATTTCTTATTTAGCTGTGTTATTTAGTGATGAATTATTATGTTCATGGCATTGAACCGGGAAAATTTAAGTTTGCAGCTGTGTCTCAATTTCCCGTTCTGAGTAACATACACAAAGTGCGTCAGATTATTGGACTATGTAGCTACTTTAGGAAGTTCATCCATAATTTTGCAATAATGGCTCGTCCACTAACGGAACTATAAAAAAAAAAATGAGATGTGGGTATGGTATAAAATCTTAGTTTTGCCAATAGAAATTCACACGGATGCATGCAAGTTACCCATAGCAAGTATTCTTTTACTAATACGGATAGGCGGTAGTTTGAGCTCTGTCTTGTATTTTAGTTGCGTTACAAGTCAAAAAAAAGTGTTTTTCACAGCGTTATTACGAAGTTTTAGAATCTGTGTTGTGTAAAAATGTCCGTGTAATTACGGATTGTAGTGCAGTTCGCGATACAATGACTAACGTGATCTTATTGCACGCATTGCCTACTGGTGACTTTCAATTCGAGACTTTAAAATTGCCGTTGACTATTTTATAGACCAGGTAAGCGCTTAGAGCATATCAACGCCTTGAGCAGGAATCCGATGGATGCCGTTAATGTGTTCCTTTTAAAAGTAAACTGTTGGTTTTGAAGAGTGCAACGTATATTGATCTATTGTAAAGTGGGTGCACAGATAGTGATACTGTTAATAATTATGGGCTGTCTCGTAAAACGCTTTACGATAACCGATCAGTTGTGCCAAATTTCGCGCGTAGAAAATATTTCAAATGCATCAAAACGATGGCCATTACATATAGGAAATATGTGACGTCGTGTTTACATTGTGCGTACGATAAAAGAGAACACGGTTGAAAAGAAGGCAAATCACATCGAATCCCTAAACCTATTAAACCAATGAAAATGGTAGACATCGATAATTTGAGCCCTTTTGAGCAAAATTAAAAAGGGGTGCCAATAAGTGTTAGTTTTGACAAATTCTTTCTCTAAATTCGTTGTTTCTGAGCCTACACGTATTGTCAATTCTGTAAAGACAATTACCGTCTTATTACAAAATAAAAGCGCGTAAAAAAAAAAGGGTTTAACTAAAAACCCAGGATTGAATCTCGTAAAACGGTTTGCACAAACGTTATTACATGTCGTGGTTTTGTGATAAACCATGGTCTAACACTGGTCTAACAGTAGTAGCTGTCAAATGTGTGTGAAAGTTTCTGATAGTAACTTTTTCATTGTGTTGTTGTTTTTATGTTAATTTCAGCCAAAATGTATTTAAAAATTGTAGATTTAATTGTTTAGACAATGGTTCAAAAAAAAAACGGCACTAGGTCAGGTCAAGGTTTAATCTATGTTTTGTTTACGGAGAAATTTAAACCGCGGTTCCGCAGATAAGCCTGAACTTGGTAGTCCAGGTTTAAACTAAGGTTTATTCAGTTTTTGTGATTATTAGAGTTTAAACGCATTTCTAGTTTACTTAGTTTCCCAGATCACGTAGTTTCTGTCCATGGTAAGGCCTTTACCAGTAGATACTTTAAGAAGTTCGCAACAGTAAAACAGTTAAAGTTATAGATATTTTATTTGTTCAAAACATGCGTTTACACACAAATTAAGCATGCACGTTCTTATAATTTAGTTTGTCCGTACATGTTTTACCTGGCGAGGTTCACAAATTTTGCTTTTTTTACAATTTACTAGATAAATTACAGGTTTGTCTATTGTTGTGTGTAGTTAAATACATGTTAACAGCTATTGCGTGGCCTAGGTGTAATGGGCAGGTAGAACGCTCTAATTGCACAATTCTCGATGCGTTGAGAGCCACGGAACCTAGCGAGGCCTCTCTTATTTGGGACAATAGTTTACCAAAGTCATATGGAGTATTAATAATACTGTTAATGATTTAGCAGGCTATAATTTATACGAGTTAATGTTTGCTCGTGTAGGTAGATCTGAATGTGATGTTTCCATCCCTGGTTGGTTTATGAGACAGTGCGTCTAGACGCAATAGGGCTATATTATAATCGAATTTGAACAGCTAGCAAGAAAATGAAACGCAACTGCGATAAAAGGCGTAAAAATAGTACAATTTACAAAAAAAGCGATTAGGTACAGTTAGTAAGTACGTACTTTGTTGCCAGGCTCAAACTTCTTGCTGCAATAAGGTTAATTCTAAGTTAAATGATCTATATTCTGGCCCATGTGTTATTGCCTAAGGATTTAGGTGATATATAATAGCTGTAATATATAAATGTCTTAGAGGATACAAGAAGTTCACAGGCCCAATATGCGCTGATTTATTACGACCATATCGTAGCATTGCTTTTATACCCGATAGCGCCAGTAGTGTGATCCAACAGTAGGAAAACGAAGATCTCGTAGATCTCCTAGACAGCTAAATTATAGTCCATGTTATCGATATGCCATTTGCTCTGAGCTGACTTGTAATCACTGTTTTGTTGTTCCCATTGCGGGAGCAATTGTTCCAGGATGGCCGATTGTAACGCCAGATGTCGCCAGCGATGCCAGCCAAAGCCTGGCAAGCCTGCCAGCGCCAGCCAGCCAGCCAGCAGTCCAGCTCGCCACGTCACTGCCCTACCACGTGAGCCATCCCCGCCAAATTCTGAGCGGAGCGGGTGAAATAGCCGCCAGCCGGCGAGCTATATAAAAGCGAGGAGCAGTGATTTTGGTGTGTCTGTTTATAACGATAATTGTAAGGGAAAGCTCTGCCCAAATAAAAAGCGTAAATTAAGTATTTTCTATTTATTTTCATCTTTGTCGTTTCACTGACATGAAAATTAAGCATTCAGGTAAAAAATAACAAATAGACATTTTCAAAAAAAACACTAGCGTTGCAACCTGGGGTCGCGCGATATATTTCCTTACCGTGACCCCGGAACAGAAGGGGCTATTGAAGGACACCGTGGATTTTAGTCAGTAGAAGTCTGACAGTCTCATTAAAATTTGATGATTTTACCACGCTAAAAAAAAAGCGTTGCAACGTGAAAATCGTTAATCTAGTGCAATATTTACCAGCACATAATACATCAACACAATTTATAAATCGCGTGCGGCTCGCCATTGTAGCAACCGCGGCGGATCACTTGCAATCTTCTCATTTAGACAATCAGCAGATACGGGAGCGAGGGTGCGCCCCACTGCAAACTTACTGTACTTAACAACAACATACTAAAAGAGACTGTTATCAAACCGTAAGACACAATAGCTATATGTTTTATTTTGCACTAGCCATTGTCTCATCTAATCTAGATAAATGATACAGACATGTTTCAATGTGTTTTGCTTTAGCCACTTTGATGTTTTTTCGTTTTTTTTAATAGCCTATTCGGTTTCCCACTGCTGGGCAAAGGCCTCCCCTTTCTTCTTCCAAACCTCTCTATTTTGGGCAATTTCTGGCCATGTCTGACCACCTCCGCCGCGGTCGACCTCGACGGCGGCGTTGTCCTCCCTCAGGCGTCCAGTGAGTGACTATCTTTGCCCACCTCTTGGGATGCATACGTTCAACACTTTGATGTAAAAGCTAAAAAATTACAAAAGCATTAGCATTCCAATATTTTACTTTAGCTATTTCGATGTTGAATACTTGCTTCCTCGTACAAAAACTCTTAAAAAAAACACTAAAGTTTTGTAAAGTCCAGTCAGTCTCAACGAAAGTTTTAATTGAATTAATCAAGCTTATTAAAGACTGGTGTGCAAATTGACGTCATCTTACTAAATTGAACTGATTGAAAAACGACACTTGATATAAATTGCAATACAGTTTATGACTGGAAATTTTTATTTGCATTCTACATATTTTACAGAACGTTGTTGGACTCAGACTTTACTCTACTACTGTAGAATCAATCCCATCCCATCCCTTTCCTTAATTTTAATATTCGACGTTTAAAAGTGCCTCACTGATGGCCTATTTAAAATAAATGATTTGACTTTGACTTGACTTTGACTTACTCTCTTTCTTAGATACAAATAAGTATTCTCATCTAAATTCTAGTGAGTTTTGAAAAGGTAGATCTAGATAATATAACAATGACGCAATAGGCCAAAATTCCAAACGGCTTTTGAAAGTCGTAGCTTAAAAATCATGATAATTATCTTGAAACTTCTAAAACTTAAATAGAAATAAATGCTTAAGGGCCTTCGCGCCTTTTAAGCCGTAAAAACGTTACATTCTAAAGCACATTCCTGATTAACGGCTGGGTATAAAGATTGAAAAAAAATATATGTTGAATGTATATTCATGTACAACAATGTGAGTAAATTTTATTTTCTTATGACAAATAGTTGAACTGTAAAAAAATATTTAACAACACGCTATTTTGTTCAAATAAATGCTCACTCCTTCTAAACGGCTTCGTTTATTTAAAATATTTTTGAATGTATCAATTGGTGTTAAAATTTACTACAAAGTGAGTAACGCTCATGTAAATCAGTCAGTATTTTACAAAGAATATGTTGAAAATTGAGATTTCCACATATAAAAACCGGGCGAAGGCGGGTTTTTGCAGCTGTTTCTGCCTCGCTGCATAGTCTATGATATCATTTTGAGGTATCGCAGTATGCTCGGGACATATTAATATGTGCGGTGCAGTTATAAAAGTGTGCGTTTAGCTCCGCCTGAATGTTCAAGGTCATTGAGGGTACTATGCGCCTTAACCAACTGTAAACCCAGAATTTGATTTAGACCACACAGATTACCCTAATAAAGTATCAAGTCAAACTGTCACCAAACAAAATAATACAGCAACAATCTAACCAATCTAAGTAATCTACCAGAAGAACAGAGTTACAAAGAAAAAAAACATACATTACATCTTAACAAACAATTGATTCAGAACAAAACAATACATGCATACAAGCCACATGTATCAAATAACATGCGACTAAACAAACTTGCGCAAGTCTATGTCCAAAATGCAAATGCCGGAGAAAGTCAAGCTCATAGCGTAGGACGCATTTTTATTAGGACCGCACAGACGATGGGAGATTTGCGCAGGCGTGTAATGAAGGTATTTTATTGGCTACTGTGTACTGTCAATCAGCAATTCAAGTCATTGATGGTGTAACAGTTGCTGTTAAACATGTTATACCAACTATTATACAAATATACATAACAATGGGGGTCTGTCCGGTGGAGATATTTTAGTGGCATTTATATGGTCGTTTTATAAATATTTTGGGAGTCAAATTAACTCTAATTGGATTCCATAATATCTAAATAAATCATAGGTAGACGCAATTTCAATATTAATGTAATTTATAGGATAGTTAGCGATTCTGATAAGATTGTTTAACATGGAGAATATAGAACTAGAATATCAAATTTTTAAGCATCAGATGGGCAGCTGCCTAGAAAATACTGGTATTCTGAACAGTGATGAGTGCTTCAATTGCCTGTTCCAGCCAATATAAAAAGTGGATTAAATTATCAACTTGCAGTTAAAATATTTCAAGAGCAGGCCGTAAATCTATGCCCGAATGTCCCAACAGGTATTCATTACAACTTAATAACCTCAAGATATCACATGTCCCAATAAAGCCAGCAGTAGTACAAAATAATGTGTAGGAGCACATTAATGAGGCTGCGATAGAAATATCAGTCGCAGTTGCGACAAGTCGTGGGTGTGTGGACGACCTTCTGGCGATGAAAGGGCCCAAGTTGCCCAATAGGCTTAAGGAACCTTTGGCATAATTGATTCGTTGCAACAATACTTAGTTACTTTGACAAAGATTTGCATAGGCAATTAACTATTGTTGCAGAAACTATTACTGTAATAGAAAATGCTTCGGTGGATAACTCTAAGAGATGAGCGAAGTCTGAAAATATAGGTGCGTATGTTCCCTACCTCATTGACCATTGCAGAACATTAGCCATGTCTTCCGCAGAACCGACGAAAGGCGGAGAAGGAAAGTTATCGAATGGAGACCGCATTTAGGTAAACGTAAGGTGGGACGCCCCCCGGCAAGATGGATCGATGACCTGAAGAAGGCAACCAGCAGTGGCTAGATGAAAAAAGCAGGAGATCGTGAGCTGTGGCGCTGCCTGGGAGAGGGATATATCCAGCAGTGGATTGCAGTAGGCTGAAATGATGATTTAAACATTGAAGAAACCAGATTTTGCAAACTAGTAACACTCAAAAATAGACACAGAAGATACTTAGATCTAACAGAATACATCAAAAACTTGCTGAGGTCTTGTAGTAAAGACATGACGTTCATTTGATTGATTGATTGATTACTTGACTGATGAATCGTCCATGGAATATGAAATATGGAATGATAGATCCTTTAATGTTTATCTGCAAGGTTTACCAGCATATTAAAATTTTGAAGCATTATCATTTCTAACATTATCGTTGGTGTTTAATGATTCTCACTATGTATGTATTTCATTGGCACTGCCGTCTTTTAAACTTATAATAGTGCCAAATATTCGCAAGTTTGTTTTTTGACAATAGTATACGCTCGCGAGCAAAAAATTATGGAATCACTTCTCTGATTCCGCGCGATTTTAAATATTTAATAGCTAGTTATATTGATACCAAATTCATTAAAATCACGCCATTGTTTAAGGAGCTATCCCGGATAATTTACAAGTAAGTGATTCCAAACTTTTGCTCACTTGTGTAGTTAAACCCTATAAGCATATATATTGTCATGTCTTTTTATTATTCCTGCTCAGTCGTCTAGTCTAGACTATAATCAGAAAGGTTGAATTAATTTTTAACGCTATTGTCATATAAAGACCGAAGAGTGAACGTTATTGATTTTACTAAGACCTAAAGTACAAGTACACCTCAACACTTTATGGAAAATAGGCGTGATCTTTCTTCACAAGATGCGGCAGGTCGTCATAAATAACCTGCAACTTATCTCACAACTTATTAGATGATACTAGTGATAAAGTATAGAGGCTTAAATATGGATATTAACACGACGGGCCGCGCAGGGTGCTCATTATTAGCTTATCTTAATTTAACATCAACACAGATTCTAGGTTCCCACAAAATAATTAGTGGATTTATCCATGTTTTTGGGTTGTGGTGGGAGTGATAAACGAGGAGCGTTTTTGGATAAATTTTAAAAAGTTTGATGTAAGCAATTGTAATACAAATGTTGAAGTATTTAGTAAAACAGCTGATTAAATTTTTCTGAAATTTTCAGTATGCTATTCACATCTATATTTATAAAAACCAATGCCACTTTTCGTTGTAATTTTATAACTCAAGAACGGGCTCACCTATCCAAAGCAAATGTCTAGGCTTTGTTCTGACTATTAAGTAGATAGTTTATGTGAAGTTTGCACTAAATCAGCGAGCGGTTCTTTATTTGTCACATTTTTTGTAACAATAAATAAATGGCGAATCATTTTCATGTGGATTTTGCTGTCAAAGTCAAGCACGTACCGGGGCTTACGTTACGCTAATAACAAATAATTTATTTCATCACACTTATGATTACCTGGAAGTGATAATTGTATGTTGATGTCTTTTATACTATGTTTTGTTTATTCGGTATGTAAATTGATCATTACCCATCAACAGACTAACCTTAGCAAGCGTGGCTTTATCATGATCGATCAAATGTTATTAAATAACCACGTGATCTAATTCTTTATTACCCAATCCTAAGCCATAATGTACGTGCATCACCGGGTTTTATGAAATCGCTCTCCACTCTCAACTTACCCCACGCCCATTATAATGTTCACGATAGCTAACTACAGCAATATATGTTGCGCACGCACATGGCTTGTTTATAACGTAGTAATAAAGCGTCAACTCTCAGACCACCCGTGTGTGGACGCCCTAACATCTTGTGATTGTGATCGCAGCGTTCACTTACCGATATCAGACGGTTCGGTAGAGTGGATAGTTCACTCGGGACGGGAGATTTTTATTTTGTTTGAATGCCAGTTCGCACAACACTTATAAAGTAATAGGAATTAATGGATACTTAACTCGACTGAATAGCACAGTCAGCATCAAAAGTTGCTGACCACATTCAAATTTTCAAAATCGCTGTACACCGTTTTTTTAGGGTGTCCAGCGATTTTGAAAATCTGAATGTGGTCAGCAACTTTCGATGCTGACTGTACAATCGAGCATGTTTTTATTACACGGTGAGAATAACTTAGGAATTAAAGTTATAATAATTTGTCACTTGTTTGTATTTAATTATTCTATAGACGAAAGGTGACGAGTTTTGAAATCCAACATTATTGGATTTATTCATGAATTCACAATGAATTTTATTTTACTTTTGTTTTTGGCAGGTCCAAAAAAAGGTCGTAGGACGCACGCATAGCCCAGCAGTGGGACAACAATGGCTACTAAATTATTAAATACTTAATCATTTTGTTTCTAAACTTTTCACTTCGAGTTAAAAGCAAAAAATAACAGAAAGTGAAGTGTCTGGTCTGATACTTATGTGATATTCTATTAGGCTGTGTGCATACGAATTCTATGAACAGTTGAAACTGTATATTATTATTATTACGAAGCTTCCAGCTGTGAGTGAATTATTTCTCCATTTGTAAATTAGGTTTCTATTTATTTATTGTTACTGTTTATTGTGGGTTTCTGTTGTTGTTTCGTAATTGCTTTCCTGTAGGTCTGGCATTAAAACCAATCTGTTGTTAAATGTCAACTAAGAAATTGTTATTATGTATTTGGATGGTAGTACCTAACTACTTTGCTGTAATTATAGGGTACACAATGGTCCTGTTATATGTATTATATTTTGTTTTTGTAATGTACCATCGTTTGGAAAATCGGCAAGGGTTAAGTGAGACGCCCTACCAAAGAATCATTAAATGACTCCGCAATTCATTTATTTATGTATAATATTACGTATATCAATTCTCCCGCCCTAAATAGAGCGGAAGGGAGTTTCTCTAAATGAGTTAAAGCAAGCCATTCTGAGGCCTTATCACGAGCCCTTAACGCGATCCAGTTTAGTCTCTGAGAAAGAGACTGAGCTATATAAGTCATCTAGCGCCATCTCTTTCCCACAGTCTAAACTGGATCGCGTTAAGAAGCGAGATAGTGGGCAAACGCGAGTATATTGCTAAATAAAAAACTGCCATTCGCTTAATTGCCCGCAACCATGTTCTCAGGTGGACTATATTCTGGATAAATATTAATTACTCTTACACCTGAAACTAAAATAAGCAGTGGCAACCACCAGAAAAGTGTCAAGACACGGGCCACCAATTTCACATTATCGATTGAAGTTTACTAATCTATTATTTATTGATTTGAACATCTTTAATAGCTTTAATATTAATGTTTTTAACAGCACACCGTTATTAAAAACCTTATTTATTTAACTTTTACTTTGAACCGATTTTAACCTTACGTATTAATTTACGACGCGTTCAATTTTAATTAATTGTAACATCATTCTTAAGTTAATTCAAACGGATTATCTTTCACCTCGTTGTATTTGACGTTGGCAACACTATTTATAAAGTTAACGTGCTGCATAAACAAACAATAAATCTTTACTAAGAATCTTATTGGTTAAGTTATGTGGGAAACTGTGATTATGCAAATATTTGCTGGTAATTATAAAGGTACGGGTTACCTACCTGATTTGCTGTTGTGTCGCAATTTGCGTTGGTAGGCAAAACAATTAACTGTAGTATGTACCTAACTAAACATACTTAATTTTATGTAGGTTGTTAATAAATAAGTTGAATTAAAATCTACTGAAATTACATGAAATATCGATCAATAAGCGTAGATTAGATCGTTTTGATACATAAACTAATGAAAAAATTGGTTATATATCTGAAAATATCTATGTATTCGACCGGTATTTTTTTCAAAACCAAAATGACTTATTTACGAAGATTTTAAAATTGGCAACACGTCACGACTTGCCGAGTTCTGAAGTTACGAGCCCCCCACTCTCGAGTTTTGATACGTTACATCTTTGTAAATATTCATTAGTTTAATACAAGGAAAAATACTTGTCCATTATTTGTCATAACTTTAAATGACGGACTACTTTGATTTCCAATGTATGAGGATAAATAAATTGGTATTAACAGGAAAATAATAATTTTCATGGCGCACTACCTTATTTGATGTTATAACTCGGTGTAGGTATCTGGGTATATATCTTATATAAATACATAACTTTTAGGGAAAAATGTGTATTTATATTAGGTATCAATTTGACGCATTATGATGACCACAAACCACTAAAAGATAGATAATTATGTACGAGTATGTACATATTTAACAGAACCATTTTCCTTTTTAATATTCCATTTTCCTTTTTAATATCCCATATTCCTTTTTAGAATTCCATGTTCCTTTTTAAAATTTCATTTTCCTTTTTAATATCCCATTTTCCTTTTTAAAATTCCATATTCCTTTTCAAAATTCCATATTCCTTTTTAAAAATTCCATTTTCCTTAGTTTCTACCATATAATTAAACTACATTCATAGGAGGTAAGCAGGAAGGGTGACCGTTAATTACACTCGCCGTTAACTAACTCGTCGGCGGTGTATTTCTGTTAAGTTTTAATTAAATCACTCAACACCTGTGCCCCCGCCCCCCTCCCCACCTACCCCTCACGGTGCGGCGCGAGCGATGCGCGTGCGCACGTGCCGCGTATTCTTCGTTTTAGATCGTTTTTATGATAGGGCACCGAATGAATTGTTAAGTGAGCTTTGTTTCCGGGATCGTAAAGTTTTGGAGGTGAAAAGTAAGATCAATAGAAACGGGGAAATTAAATAAAATAACTTAAAAATATCTACATTATGTCGAAGATGAAAATGTAGGAGGCACGGGTGAAATCTGCAATTCTGCAGTGTTATTTTCTAAAGATGCAGCCTTGTGTTTGTTCTGATCCAAAGTCGTTTGAGAAAAGAACCTGGCACACAAAAGAGAAGACCTAGGTATAATAAGTAGTAAAAGAAGGAATACCGCTAATGGTAAAGTTGTTGTTCCAAATCTGTAGTAGTTTAAACTTTCCTCATACAAGTCCCGATAAAAACGAAAGTGCCAAACACAACAAAGCTCCATAAAAATAGAAAGTGCACCAATCATGAGAACAAACAGTCATATTCATAACAGAACCATATAAGACAAAAGAGTTCTGTTTACCACTAAGTTAACCGGCGCGTGCGCAGCGGAAACTAGCGGTAATTCAGAGAAAGGTGTCAATACTGCCAATGTTACTGCAAAAGACGGGTTGGAAAAACTAGTCGAATGAGCGAAATCTGAAGAAAATGAAGATAAATGTGAGTTTAAGAGAAATGCTGTTGAAGATGGTGGGAATCTTGAGGTTGATAGCCAATTAGAAGAAGTGTCAAGCAAAACTGAGGTACCTATTGTATTAATTAGTGACAAGCAATATTTTAAAGGTATTATCTCAGATTTAAGAAATAGGCAGATAGAGCACTCTGAACACGCGAGTGGGTCCACCAAAGTTAATACAAAATCAAAATCGAATACAAGTCGCGACAGTACCAAGCTACGCGTCGTAACAAGCTGCGCGTCGTCGTTCTTGTTTTTTGCCAAAATATGCCGTCTCGTGTCTTTAACCATCGTTAAAGTTGTTCTCAAAAACAAAGAAAACATTATGGAATGTAATTCGATTTGATTTTGTATTAACACATCGAAACTATCAATTAAAGAAAAGCTTCTTTGTAACATAAATTCGCTGATAAAACTGTGTACTAATTATGATACTGTCATCGTACCTACATTGTTATCATACACTTCCGCATGTGATTTTTAGTAATTTATACCTACGGTAATCCCAAAAGAGAAGAAAGCAAAAAGATAACAGATCAGGACATGTTATCAATGCATAACAAATATTTGTACATACATCCAGCAAAAGATCGTAAATATTTATGATCAGTCATTTAACCGGTGGGTATGAACTGAAAGAAATCATTTTAAAACACATGCATAACATACCGAATCGTTGTAATGGTTTATAAATGATACGCCAAAGATCAGATTCATCATCATCAGCCTATAAAATGTTCCCACTGCTGGGACACAGTCCTCCTCTTTGTGAGAGGGAGTGGGCCATAATCCACAACGCGGGACCAGTGCGGGTTGGTGGATGTCACATGTCTTCGAATTTTTGGTTCTAGGACATGCCGGTTTCCTCACGATGTTTTACTTCACCGTTATGAAAGCAGTGGTGGAAATAAATTACCTTGATTAGTCACCTTAAATTTAGGGCGTCCCATAACGTAACCACGGTAGGTTATGCAAAATCATTGTTCTACCCAAGTTTCAAATACATTGCGAATAATATCAACAGCAATAATTCACCTCGTCTATTTGCAGATCTGCATAAAATATTCAAAAAAAAGCACGCAAACGAATTTAAAAATACAGATGGTACATATACAAACAGAAGATAGATCACAATTAGTGTTCACGGCCACTTGCGCGAGCGCAATGTTAGTGTACAAGCTATAACGTAACCAACTGAAATAAACTTTGATTCGGACCGAGGTGAAACTGATGAGTTCATGAGTGTTGTTCTATTAGTTGGTTAACTGTGACTCTAATAATAAAGGTTAACAGACAAACAGAAGCCCTAGTTCAAATGTGTAAGATATACAGATTTTTTCATGGAAAATACAGATAGGTATGCTCTAACATTTTCAGTAAAATTTTTAGCCAAAAGCCCAATAACTAAATACGGATCCAAATGAGAAATTAATTTGTTTTTTTTTTTTTTGTTGTCGTTCAAAAATAAATCCATAATGCTGAATAGAAATAGAAAACGAGTAGTTTAAAAACGAAGTGCATTATTTACACTTTCCTAGCGCTAATTATTGAGCTTATAGTCTACGAGTGCACATTTCGACGCAAAGGTATCTAATATTGGGCATAGGTTTCCTCAAAATCTTTAGAAGTTTTTGAAGGCAGATTTTCTTCTAAATTTTTTTGGTCATCAAGCACATCGAAACCATTATAATTATATTCAAATACAGCAGTATTTTAACAAATAAACTTTTTATAATATATAATTTTTAACAAATAAAAATAAAATTTTTTAACAAATAAACTTTTTATAATATACACCGTGACTTTTTAGTCGTCTTACAAAAAGGGTCCACTTAATGTATCCGACCTAAAATACCTCTAGGCAAGTTTTTTTCTTTTAATCGTTAATAATAATTTTTTATTTTTAATAAAAAGATACATTAGAAATGTGAAACACCCTGTTAAAATGTTTACGTATCGAGCTGTAGAGTATACCTACCCATCGCAATAGTATTAATTATAGCATTCTATCTCCATTTTCTATGAGACAAGGGTGTTTCTGACTACGTCTTGCGTCATAAGATCGAAATAAAATTTATTTTGAAAATTTTCAGATCTCTTGAATACCAAATTTTTTATTATAAACGTGTTCTAGTCATTGGATACATGAACTGGGCTGCTTTTGTAAGACGACTAAAAAGTCACGGTGTATAATAAACTTTTGTTCTTATTTTCGTCTATGTTAAGGAGAATTCTTGTCAGTTTTTCGCAACGTTCAAAAGATGGCGCTACGTATCGACGAATCGATTGTCAGTCTAAAATAACGCGAGTGCAGCCGCGGCTATCCAGTGTATAAAATTAATCGATGACTAACTTACTACGTTGATTCATATTTTTTACAACGTTTTCGAATGTCAATGGTCTGTTATCTGTTTGTAGCGGGATGTGACTGCGATTGTTCAGGATTACTGAACTCAATATTTTATAGGCCTGAAAGGGATATCAGTTCAACATTTTATTTATACGTTTTTACGAACTAGCTTTTCCCACGACTTGGCTCACGTTAATTTTGAATTTGACTGTCAATTCGAATTAATAATTCACGTGGCGCCATCTATTAAGAATGTAATTGCCGTTTTACTCGAAAAAAATAAAGTAAAAAACCCCAGTAAATAATTTATAAATCAGAAGATTAGCTGCAATTAACTAATCCAACATGGTCTGACATCACAGAACGGTACTAGGGTCAATTTGATCGTAAATATTGTGGGTATAGAGTTGCCTGCGCTTACGCCGATCTGGTTTCACAGCAACGTCTCACAGACCACCGGAAACGTGGGAAGTGGAATACGCACTGTTTTTTACACACCTCTACTGGGTGAAGGTGAAATTGTACTAGTAATTTATAAGGAGAAAATATTCTATCTGATTATGGATTATTGTTGGCTAAATTTCCCACGCTAAGGTTGCCACAAAACATTTTGTGTAGCAAAGAAAACTTATTCTTTTCTTAATTTTCAAAGCTTTAGAAATTAGAACGTAAAGAGCCAATATCCCTAGCGTGGTACCTGAAATGACTTATTGGTGAAGTAACCAAAGAGGTTTCCTAGAAATCTCTAAAATAACAAAAATAATTAATAGTAGATACCTACTTAGTAAAGTTATTTTGTGAAATGTAGATTGTAAATTAATTAATATTCGACGACAAAAATCAATCAATCAAAATCAATTCCACGATACAGGAGAAATTCCTTTAGTGTGGACAAAAATTTAAAAAAAAAAGTAAAAATGTAACACATCCATAGGACTCAAATTGACAACTTGTCGTTTGCAAACCTTTATCCCCTTCAAAAGCGTCTCTATCGATTACCATAATACAAAATGACATGCCATGAATCTACGAAGACCGATCACCATGTCACTACGTCGCCAATACATCTTATATCATCAATAGATTTCAATACACGCACCTTTGCGCACCATTACTGATAAATTGCTGTGGGCCGATGCAAATTGCGTTCGTGGGTCTAAAAAGGTCACTTTGTAGGCCTATGTTATCTGTGCTTCGAAAAGATTGTATACTGTTATTATAGAGTTATCAGCAATATATGTATAGTCTAAACAAAAAAAAATATCTGACTGTTTATTTGATTTTGTAATTGGAAACTGATTTTGTCAAAGTTTATCACCTCTGTTTTTAGCTCTGGTGTTTAGCAAAGAAAAAACAGAGGTCATAGATGTCAAGGTTTATTTATACGATTTTAGTGAACTTTATCAACACCAAACACGTGTAAGTGAACATAATAAAATCATTTATGGATATTTAGGAAACCGGCATGTCCTAGAACCTAAAATTCGAAGACATGTGACATCTGCCAACCCGCACTGGGCCTGCGTGGTAGATTATGCATGGCCCACTCCCTTTCACAAGAGAGGACACCTGTTTCCCAGTAGTGGGAACATTATAGGCTGATGATGATTGGATTGACATTTTACTAATACAAAATTGCAGCCAATAGGTAACTGGTAGAACTAAATCATCCATGCATAAATAATATGAATATTTGAAATACTAAATTACAAAAAACTCTATCAGAACTTAATATTAGTAACTCAACACACATAATAATCTCTCCCAAATCTCCCAATACATTTTCATACATCACCTTAAACCTTTGCCATTGACAAAACATGAATAAAGCATTGTTTACACAGTCCGCCATATGTCATGCGTAGGCGCACCGAGTCACCGTCGACATTCTAGGAACACCTTCGTAGGTGAAACATGACTTAACCACAGATTACGAGACACGGACAATACTTGTAAACATCGAGGAAAATTGTACTTAGTTCTTATCAACATGTCATCAAATATATAGAAATGGTGATAAACAATGTTAGCATTGTTAGTAAATAAAAATCTTCAACCATTATGAAGTTGTTGAAACTCTTCGTCAACTCTCTATTCAAGGAATTGCCGTCCATTGCTGGACGTAAGTCTCTCCCAAAGAAGCAAAGAACTTCAGCCATCCCGGTCCTGAAAAGTCCGCATCCATCCACTGCCAGCCAGCCATTTTTATTTTTCCATCTTCAAATCGATCAATCCGTCTGAGCCTATACTACGTTTGCCCTTAAGCCGCCGCTGTCCCCACTTCAACACCATCGTCAACAAGCCAAGGCCAAGGAAAAACAGGACTGATTTCCTTTCTTGACTTTCAAATTCCATTTTTTTTTAAACCTTGTTCTCACTAGGATTATCTCCTGTATCGTGGTCGTGTTAACAAACTTAGAAACTCACATACACAAACACCCAGACCCGAAACAACTACTTTGGGGATCGAACCCACGACACACAACATAACACGCAGTAACTGTTAAGTCCTAAACACACGGTGAAATGCAACTGCAACTTCTAGTTACTTTACGAGTTTCATTTGAGTTTCTGATATAGACTCTTATGTAACCGGTTTCATCGGTTGCGTCATGTGCGCTCACTCATAAGAGTCTATGGCAAAAACTCAAATAAAACTCTAAAGTAACTAGAAGTTGCAGTTTCGTTGCAGTTGCGTTTCACCGTGTATTTAGGGCCTTAGGCTACCCATCTTAGCAATATTTTTAGCTGCGTAGGCGTCTATACGTCTGCCAATACTAAGTAAATCTTCTGTTCTTTTAAATAATGAATCATGATAACACCAGGTACCTACATAGCAATGCATCATGAATTCGTGATTCAGTTCATTTGGTCACGCTTCTGCAGTACATCACGTTTTCTTGTTTTCATTGTAAACTTGAGATGTGTCAGTATAACCTTTAATTACCACGAAGGTTAGATAAAAGACAGGTCATAATGTACCGTAAGCTTTAAGTATGAGAAAAGAGATAATATATCAAAAATGGCACGACAATATAAATGATTTTGAAGAAAAACTTAGTTGTGGTTTTAAAACATTCGATTTATCAAAAACGCTAGAGAACACGTTTTTTTTACGTGGCAAAATCATCAAATGAGTCCTCCCACCCCGGGCTGGGCGGGAGGGACTGTCCGACTTGTACTGACTAAAATCCACGGTGTCCTTCGGTAGCTCTTTGTGTGCCGGAGTCGCGGTATACGTATCGGCCCGCAACCCCGGCAGGAGAGAACACGTTGAATATCCTAATACTAACTCATAAGTAGATAATAATGCAGAAGTGAATTCGTTTGTTAATTGCTTTAACGCCTAAACCACTAAACTGACCTAATAAATTTTGGTACCTATATAGAAATAAGTAGATGAGAAAACATAAGCGACTGTCGAATATTTTACCACCATCGTCAGTTTATACCACATACTAATCCCAAGTACAATACTAAAATAATCGATTACCATAGTTATGCGGTAACATAATCATCTGTGCGTGTTCAAAGTATGCCGTAGTATGCTACCACATTGATAAAAAACCACCCACAATTTCAAACAAAAAATTAAACGACTTTACCACCTGTTACAATTTATTCTCCCTACAACCAAATATTCAAACTCGATAGGGACAAGCAAAGAAAAAACAACTCGAATTTTAAAAGTATAGATGATCTAGATAAGTCCAATATACAATCATCATCAACTAACAGCCAGTTTTCCAAAGCGCACCAAATAAAGCGCGTGCGCCGTAGTGTCCGTAGTTGGCGGTGAATGGGCAATGACGTCACGTAGGGCTGACCACGCGCATGCTCGCCATATGGTCGCTGCCTTAATTGTAGCGGCTGTTCGATTGTCAAGTTTTGGGGACATGAGTTGTAGCAAAGTAGTAAATAAAATGTGTGGAATGCCAGTTAAGCTGTTGGTCACTGTTAGTCAGAAGCCTGAAAGTTTGATAACCTGTCTTGCCAAGCTGTATTATAATAGCCACTCACTGGATTTTGGAGGTCAGATAGGCAGTAGCTCCAAATAAACTACTGATATTAACGCAGCATCTAGTTAGCCTGGAAGCCAAGCAGACGATGATATGAAAAATTAACCACAAACTTTCTTAAAGAAAATTTTGCAAATTCAACGACCTCCAGAAGTTTGAATTTTCTTCATTTATCAACAACACAGAATTGCATAAATCCTTCTACATGCTTCACTTGCGTACATTTTGTATTAGATGTGGCACTTCCCACAATAGGTTGACCACACCGCACTTTTCAATATCAAAGCACGATGCTCTCCGGCCCAACTCGGCTGTCAAGCGCACAGCTTTAAGCTTGCGCTATCCCGCCATCTCATCCCGATACAAAACCACGATACGACCCCTTATCAAACTACATCAGTACCAGATCGGCTCTCATTCACTAACATCACCGCTACACAGTCTCCCGCGGTGCTTTGCCCCGGATACCGCTAGTTGAAAACATTTCTATACAGGACGAACCCTACACCCCGGGTCGAGGAACACGACCGGTTTGTCTGATCATCAATCATCATCCTAGCTTCATCTCTTGCTTCCAGTCTGACAAACTGCAAACTAACTATTGTTTCTGGCTACATGCGTCTGAAGTTATAAAAAAAAAATAGTAGCTTTTACGATTTTGCTGATTGTCGTTTGTTTTTAGTCCAATCAAGCTTTGCTACTAAAATTCATGAATTAACGAACTAATAACTGTGTTGAAAAACAAAGATACGTGTATGTTATGTGATTTCAGTGACTTTTCCCCTCATATTAAAAATCTTCTTATGCTCGCACTTCACAAGGTTCATTTTAATTAGCTAGAATAAATAAGGAGACGTGGTAGGTATCGATACTTAACATGATTGGCAACAAAGAAATAACATCTTAATCATAGAATCAGGCGTTACATTGCGGACATCCATAACATCAAAACATTATGAAAATTATATAATCTACATAGTTTGAATTCCGCAGTACTATTATAATATTCTGTGATTCCGCGAAAAAAATCCAGGCATGGATACAGTATGACTTGCCTGCATGTGCATGTGCATATGCATCGTGACTGCATCCTGCATGCGAGCCTGGATTTTTGTCGCGGAATTAAAACTTGATATTTTTCAAAAAATTTAAAGAAAGATCTCCCTGCACTCCGGTATTGTGGGCGCATCAACACAGGCCCAGAACAATTAAGTACTTGCGATACATATCCGAAATATCAATTTAGATTCATAACCATTTATTTCAAATTCTTAACCAATAAACAAATAAACTACTAAAAATAACCATTACATCAGCCATTAAAACTAAACTTTACATAACAGCGATACTGTTTACAAATTCTTCCGATAAAGCGTGTTTAGAGATAGATTAGTAATTAATATTCAAGACCGGGCGACCCAATTCAATTAACAGTTCAATGTGTGGATAACGTGTTATCTATTTGACTTCACTTGTCCTACTTTAATGCATACTAATTACTTCACCTGTCGTTGTTTGAATAATCCCTTAAGTTCTTGGTATAATTGGTGATTAAAACGTCTGTTTTGTGGAGTGAAGAGTTAACATTTTGACGTTTTTATTTTAGGTTAGGTTCGTGAATGGCGGGAAACAATGTTTCGTTTAAGTATTCGTTCAGGATTCAATGCATTGATTGCGAATGAAGAGGTACGGTTTTGAAACCTTCAATCGAATCAATTATTTGCCAATGATAAATCAATTTGAAAAAATATACAGATATTTTGAATATTTTAATGGACATTCTTTAAACTATGGCGCCTCGTTTAAGGTCAAAGGGACCATAAATGACATTAATATCTCAAATAGGAATGCGCATCCCGTTATTATAAAGTTCTACTAAGCAATTTAATTACCAACCTTTATTAATTCAGCAAACAATAGATTTGCCTAGAAACACCCCTTTCGCATAATAATCGCATTCACAAGCATTAAAGCCTACTGATTGCATTTAAATAACAATTACGTTTTAATGTGACGTCGTTTCCGGCTAATGGCGGGGCATCCGGCGCGCGGGTGCGCATACAAAGGCTGCGCTTGGTGCGCGGGCGCCACATCTGGACGGTCTTCGGCACCTCGGGTACGCGGTGACGGTGACCATTGTATCCGGTCACTTGTTTTAGGGTAAGGATGTCAAATGGTCAGGGTCGGAAGTCATTATTGTTACGAATACGATTCACTCGTATGATGAGTAGATCTTTGACGTATTACTTTATGTATGTGTAACGCAAGGTTTGAATCGGTTATCATATTTTGTGTGTGTTGCTTTATTCTGGACTATTGCAAGGGCCTCATTTAAATTCAAGCCAATTTTAAAAATAAGCCAAAGAATTGTGCAATGAGCTAAAGTTAAAGTCTTATCATTATCACTTTAATTTTTATTCAATTTCATCTGTAGAAAGTAGAATTTTATACCTATTTCATTGTCGAATGCGTTCGAAATGGAAAAGAAGAGCTTCAGTTTGTAAAAAGTGTTAGCTTCGATTACCCTGCCCTGCTGTATAAGATAAACTATTTTTTAAACGTAATTGTTGTCACAAAATGGCCATAACACAATGTTAATTTTTTCGCTGCAAGAAGATTATATGCTTTAATTTCATATCACCTTGTGACAGCCCTGCCAATGTATCCCGTTCAATGAACGAAAGTTTACGATACTTCCACACAAATGTGAGTAAACTTTCCTTTAATAGTAAATTATGTTTTATTACCTCGCTTGTATTGTTTGATTACGATTTGTTATGAAACAACCATTAAAGTCAATAGATAGTACTGTTTGAAGACGTTTAAACTTTCGAGATTAGATAAAAAAGGGTTTAACAGTGATTAATAGATGATAAAGATTGATTTTATAGTAAAACTGGTTTTTCTGATGTGTGTCATGCTCTGGCTGAGGAAATAAACTTAAATTATACTGATGTCATCAACTTTTGATGACGAATAAAAAGAAAGTGAAATCTTTAATCTGGATCTGATCCAATCATCGGTTTTATAAAACTGTTATGTAAATTGCATTGACCAACAGCTAACACGCAACCGAAACATAGACAATGTCTTGTCTTGATCTATATTTCTAATCGGAATCATCCTTGCTTTTGGAATGGGGACTACATTTTTACATATTTGCATGAGTTTTTTGCAGAAAAGTTCCTTTCAATATAAAAAATGGGAACTAAGGTAATTCATTCACGTACCTAAAGGGAAAAACTGGGGACTTTCGTCATATTTGTGGATGGAATATCCCATGTGGACACACGATTTGTCACAAATCAGGAAACTACAATAACAAATGACGATCGCACTAGCAAAAAACTTTTTCAAAAAAAAATGTAACCGACTTCAAAACAACCACAAAAAAAGTTCAAAATAACCTACAAAAAACTTTTCTTTCGAAAATCGGTGACTTTAATTTTGTTTCATTGACTTTTTGGTCACCGACTTTCGAAAGAAAAGTTTTTTTTTTGTGGTTGTTTTGAAGTCGGTTACATTTTATTTTTAAAGTTTTTTATTTTATCCTTTTTAGTTTCATTCACTATTCAACCGAAATTATTGTCAAATACATATTTTCTTACATGCTCACTAAAATGTAATGAGGGATTTTCCCCTAGTCAATGGATAGATGGCGCTGAACTTGATATGTTACTGCAATGAACGGAACGTCACGTCATTTTTAGTTTTTTTTCACTTGGATGTAATTTTGAGATCGTAAAAGAAAAAGTACATGTCATGTCATTGTCAGTCACATCACATCACAACAACAAGGAAAAAATGTTCATTTACCAGTCTTTTTAATATATGAGTTTTCCACGCCAGAAAGAAAATGTCCCAAGAGAAAAAGAAGAGAAGTCTGTGCCTCGTGGATATGTGCAAAAATGAAGGCATAGATCTTTTTCCTAGAGCAACGCCGTCAGTTCAACGCCATCTATAGAGTTCTTGGAAACTACATTTCAAATCGGTTGTTAAACGACGGAATTATGCCCGAACAAACAAAAAAAATACAAACATCCGAATTGAGAACCTCCTCCTTTTGAAAGTCGGTTAAAAATAAAAGAGACAAAATATGTTTACAACTACGCATTCGTCATTCTATCAAAACCCTAAGTTTACCGTTTATAGTAAAACGTGTTGCTCGCCTACTTCCTCGATCACACTCATACTCATTCATACAAACACTCATACAAACGTGACGATGTGACGTCCACCTTGACTCATGGCTCGATGACATAACCTCACCGACACCGTGTCATAAAACATCGTTGCCTGCTGATAATCGCTATATAAAGAAACTGTTGTGATTTTGTGATTGAGATTTTGTGAATAAAGCGACGATTATTGTATGGAAACTTTAAGTTAACTGGGAAATTAATCGCCATCAACACAAAAATTAAAATACAGTGTGAAAGATTAAACAACTTTTTTCACCTATTTACCATCCATTTTCTCCTTTTTTCAAAATTGGTATTAGTAATAGTACTACACAACTTTTATAGTTATTCTTAATAATATTCAAAAGCACCTATAACTCTATTATCTGTATGTCCCTCTTTTACCCTAAAATACTATTATGAACTTATCAATAATAGTCATAAACGGGAAATTCCCAACTCACCCCTGCGTGTCCCAACTGGGCGCCATTACACTTCAGTGCAAAATTATTTACTTGCCACAGAATAAAATAAAATTATCAGATAACCATAAAACAAAGGTCTTGCCCATCGCTTCCGCAACCTTTAACATCAATAGAAGTTCCGCCATTGCACCATAAAGGTGTCTGAGTGCACTAATGAATAAATAATTTGATGACCCTTTTGTATGACTAATGGAACAGTGCGTGTGTCCGGGGGGAAGACCAGTTTTTCGGGCCGGTGCACCCTGGGATGCGGGCAAAAACTCTTTCTTAAGCACTGTGTGCCTAAGTGGTCTCTTTGCCCGTATGCGAATAGCCTGTCGTGTGGACGCTCCAACGCGTGTCCCTCTGATCAGCAGAGGGCACAGCGGCGGAGCGGGCTTGCGGACGGTGAGTGATGGGTAACTCGCCGTCCGAAGGTCCAAGCCCGGGTCGGTGGCGCGTCGTGTTTCGCGCCAAATGCCTGCTGGGGTCGCGGGTTTTTTCTTAACCCAGGATACCGTGGCCCCAGAACGTAAAGGGCATAGGAAGGAACACGGGTGGATTTTAGTCAGTAAGAGTCTGACAGTCCCTTCCGCCCCACCCAGGGCGGGAGGACTCATTTGATGATTTTACCACCTTAAAAAAAAAAAAAAAAAAAAAAAACAGTGCGTGTAATTCTTGCGCTTACGCAGAACTGCATGGCTGGTGTGACAGTCATTGGAAGCCATTTGCAATAAGTAGATGATCAAATAATGTTTACTAGAACTAGAAGTTGGACGGGAAACGGAAATGTAGACAATTTACACATCGATTATGTAGGAGTAGAGTGTTCAGATTATCGTGTCAGCAAAACTTGTATCTAATTATTTAATGCTAATGATGCAAGAGTTTTTAATTTTGTATTGGAGTTTTTAATTTTTTTATGTATTCATTACGTAAATAGACTTGAAATAGCGTTTCTTTGTCAGTTGACTAAATTTTTGTTAAAAACGTAATTTGCAGTAAGCAAACTCTTTTGAATCTCATAATACTCGTATTGAATCTAATTTCTTGAATAAGACTAGCAAGCAATAATATTCTAACCGCAATTAACAGAATCCAGAAATAAAAAGCATTAAGGGTCAGAATAACAAAAGTTTGAACTTACGACATATCATTCAACAGTTCAACACAGACAAAGGGCGCAAGCGCAACCGTATCAGGTGAAAGTAAAAAAAAACAGAGCACTATTTCGCCATTTTAATCAGCTTATTGATTATTTTCATACCATATAGGTAGTGAGAGGCGGCAGGACTACTGACATTTAATACAAACTGATAAAAGTAATTAATAATTACAAATCGTGCTCTCATTTGAGACAGGTAATTATTAAAACGATATTCGCACGTTATCGTACGAATAAAACCGTCAGTTTCGTGGAGGGTAGTAATTATTTTATCGGGTAAGCTTTTTAAAAGATTAATTGGTATTGACATGATTGCTGTGGCGTAAAAGTACATACTTTATATAAAAAATAACTTTCATACCTATAAGTAACGTTAAAACACTTTTCGAAAAATAAAATGTCTATTATTAAGAGTTACGTCATTAGCCTATAGCACTCTATTTCTTTTTTTAAATACACTTTTATTATTAATTTCGCTATAAGCTACCCGTCGATGATCGTCCCTCTAGCTCTCTAGCTTCAAAAATAAACTAAATATTCAACTTGATTGCGCTAAAAATCACCCTTTTTTACCAAAAGAAAGAAGATAATCAAATAAAAATTATCATCCATTAAACCTCGACATTCTACACCTGATAAACATCCAGATATTAACCAAAATAACCGCTTATTAAATCAACCGATCCCACACAGCGGATCACCTTGTATCGAAAGCGGTAACTCACGGTGCGCCCGCGCAGTGTGTCAAGGAGAACGATACATTTACTTGGAATTCAGTGATCAGCATATGCTTTAAGGGAAAAAACATTGTTTTGATTGCGACATTGACCTCTTTTTCGTGACGTCATTTAGGTAGACTTACTTAGCATAGGTATTTTTTCAAGAAATACAAGTTATTGTGTTGTTAAAAGCAAGGCTTTATTTTATTTTTAAAATCATAATGTAAACATGTTTTTTCAATACATACTTATTTTTAAAACTTTTTTTTACTTTTTAGGTATGTCAACAATTTAAGTCTACTAAACTGACTTGCAAAAAAATACTATTGACAATAGGTCAATAAACAAAACTCTTAACTTATCTTTAAACGGGCAACACTAAAACTAATCGTAAACTATTATAATAAACAACTTCCTCTTACTCTAGATATGGATGACAGCATTGTTCACAAGTTCATGCGCATACGCATGACCACCAAGTTCAAAGGCAGACCAATTAATTTAGCAGGCAGGCAATTAGTTTTTAAGTGAACATTTGCTCACACATTAACAGTAAATAGAGCAATTATTTCATAATATTATGACATAATTGCTTTCAAAAATTCATGCACTCCTAATACTAAATTGTGAAAGTAACTTGCTGATATCTCCTTATTTCTATAACCCTTTAAAGTATAAACAACTAAACGAATCTATAAAAAAATTGACAGACAAGTAGTCTGGGGCCTACAGTATGATATACGCTACTTGAAACTGGATATTTGCATAAAAATGGCGAAAGAGTATGCACGCAGACAAAAGTCGAGGTCAAAATCTAAACGGTAATAAAAAAGCTTAGTGAAAGGACGTCGCACTCTAGACCTAAATGCTAAAGCAAATAGAAAACAACATTTTTTAGTCTATCTGAGCCACGAGACATAAATAAATATGTACACACAGTACACAAGATTCATTCTCAAATGATAAACACCTAAAAATAATCCTTCTATTTTGGCACAGTTGGCAAGCGAGAACACGTAATTTCTACGTCATGCATGAGCAAGAAGTAGCTCTAAAAACTATGAGAGGAAGTTCTCTTTTTCTACGTGATGGTAGCATTTAAGATGTAAATAATAGTCTGGTTTATTTATCTTAACGCTCAGTCCCTTATGGTGTGGGCAGAAATATCGGATGTCAGTTTTTTTTGTGGGTGGGTTGTTTTGGCCCGAAGTGTAAATATTGCATGGTGCTTCCGGACTTTTTGGTTGGTCTAAGCCACAAAAGTGTAAAGCGTTATGGGCTAGTTGTTCGCTCAAAACTAACTTTTTAAAATCTCTAACATGATTTAACAAATGGTTGAAATAATTTGACTGATCAAACAACAGACTTATCTAAATCCTAAATATTCATAAGATCGATTACTAGACATAATTGCCTCCAGCATAACCCTACGCGGATCACGGATGTCATTGCAGGCAGGTACTATCCCGCAGCTGGGCAAAGATCTCCCCATTTGCATAAATTCTGCCATATTTTTGCTTTTGAGAAATACTTTATTAAGTAAACAATGATTATTACATTTTTCTCAAACGATACCAATACAATAGCGAGCATGTTCGAACAGTTAGAACATTCGCGGCACTGAGTAAACTCAGACGCAGTGAGGTCGTCCGCGGGCGCCATATTAGTATTGAGGTCACGGAGAATGCGCCGGCGCACCGCTGACAGACGATGAACGTTCATCTTCTTTTGAGAACTGTATCGGTTGCATACTGTTTAGATTTGTTTTTCAACACAGATTTTTTTGTTGTGATACTAGTGTGTGATAGTGATAAGTTGAATTTGTTAAGGGTTTTCAGCTTTTTGACTGAGTACATAATTTTGACATTTACATTCATACAGACAAACAATTTTCCATATAGTTTCTTGTAAAATATGAGAATACAACATCTCAAGCATACAATTCTATGCATTGAGAAGTTATTGAACTCACAATTTGCATTTACATTCTTCATTACGATATTTATTTTAATGAATATCTACCTAAATACCTAAGACTTGCAACTTCGTCATCAAATACAACAAAATCACACATTTTTCTAGTTTTTTATTGCAAAGAATTACCTGCAGCAAACGTGATGTAGTTATATGGTAAAATAATGAGAATTACATGACAAATACCAGATGACCTTACTTTTAACTTGCGTAAATGACTGTTATTACTCATTGCAAAAAGAACCTAGACATACTAGAAACATATAACGACTTGTTATAACATAATTATGCATCACAGCTGTTGTTATCCCAAAAGTGTAAGGCAGAAATCTACATATTTATTGCACAATTAACCACAGGGCATGAGTGTCTATAGTTGGGTAGGACAATGTAGGAGGAGGAGGTAGATAATGAAGGAGGTAGGACAATGAAGAGACTATAAATGACGATAGACGACAATGGTTTCAAGGTTTCAAAACGTTTATTTCAACTAGGCCAATTACAGGCACTTATGAATTGTCAAAAGATATAAAATAAAACAATTACAAAAATAGTTATTACAAAAATAGTTATGGTGCTACAGTCCCAGTCACAAGACATAAAAACTGTGAAAGTACCGTAGGTGCTCATTCCAAAGCGTAGATCCCTATGGAGAAGAATGAGCAAGAAACTCCATGGACACTCTTTTTCAATCGCCACAATTATAACAAATTTTTGTTACATCGTTCAATGTCGATGTGAAGAAGGTTACGGACTCAAATTGTTTACAATAAGCTAGAAGTCATGAAGGAGTGGAAGTCGCTGAAGAAGCCTACACTAAGATGATAGAAAAAGATTGGAGAAGAAGAAGAATATCCGTAGCTGTAGACGAGACTAAAATTCTTGCTACTACTAAAATTAAAATTACTGAAAATAAAGAATACTTCGTTGGCCTTACACATGAACCCTGAAGGATCAACAATTGAACTTGCAATAATTAAACCAAGGTCATTTGGTCATCAGTGGATAATATACAACCTACATAGTTATTAAGGAAAACATAATCTACCTGTTGATGCATCATTCTACCATAAAATATGATTCTTTATTGCTAAATTGATCTCATGATTGTTACTGCATCTACATGTATCTTATAGCCTTTATGACTCTTAGACAATTGTTACCTTCCCAAGTGATCGCTTGAAGACTGAAGTAACAAAGAGAGTTGTGCATTTGACATTGAATCATAATATTAGAATTCATATTCATAACACCAAATTACTGTGCAGTTGAATGCAAAAGACAGACAAGGCAAAGTTGAGAAGGTAGCTCCAGAGATAATAGCAGGTTATTTCTAAATAAAAATATTTATAAAGAACACTTGTATCGCGAAGCTTAACCCTTAACCACCCAGTATGCTTTTCTAACGTAACGGACCAGTAGTGTCCATCAGACACATTACACAAATAAACGAATTAGGTAAAAAATACAATGAGATAACTAGACTATTATGTGTCTTGATATTATGTTAGTAGTTGTAGCATTGATGTGTATATAAATAATCATATTTTTCTTACATTTTAGATACAAAATTTTTTTTTTCAAAGTTTTCATGATGTGTGTTTTCAAATGTTACGACACTTAAAGCAAAAAATTACTTAGTGGTTTTAGATACTTTTTGAGTACAAATTATGACAACGCTTTTTCCTTTCTGTAGCTGGTTCATATGACGAGGCTGCAGTAGGTTCCTATGACATCCTGCATAGCTGCTAGAGGATAATGATGACGTATCGTTACGTGATTTTGTTTTGTCTTCTCATAATAAGATGCATTACCAAATTAGTTGTGATTTTACGTAAAAAGATTTTTTGTGTATTCTGCTTGCGTATTTACTAATCAAGGTTCAGGATTTTCCATATAATTATTAGTCCAATGCCCACAACATTTATAAATATAAACTCATGATCTTTCTGGTAAAGCGTATCGACAAGCACTTGTGGTTTTAGTTTTAGTATTTCATCTCAGATTTGCTTGAAGTGCAATTTGTGACAAAAATACGAAAACAATCTGCATGGAGCCCACATGGTGGATTACAGCTGCAGCACCTGTCATAGAGAGGAAGCCTGTGCCCCAGCAATTGAAGGATTATACTGATTATGTTCGTATAGCTCATCCTTGCATCTATTTCTTTGCCATAATGCATCGTAAACAAAAAGAATAACAACACGGTGCTTTTTGGTGCATATGAGATTATGTAATCTAATCTGTGCTGTTTGATTTTTAGCCATTTCTTAGAACGTATGAGTGAACAACTGCTTCATTATAATAAACGTTTCTAAGCACCGATACAAACAAAATGTAAGTACAAAGACAATGATTGTAACAAAAACAAAGGTCTTAAAAGTTTCAATTGGTTACCCGATACTATGTGATAAAGCTTTATGTAAATAAACAATCTAATTTTGAACTAGAGTCACACAAAATGTTACTGTGTCTGTTGGACACTTGTGGGTGGATAGGTTACTTATTTCGTTTTTTATTAATAAATATTTAAATATTCCCGATACGAAAAAATACCTTGCAGGTTTAGATTTGTCAAGAATTGATGATAGATTAGAAAAAATATCAATATTAAAAAATAAATACTTTAGATTTATTAGAACTCAAACGCAAAATTGTGTCCGCGAGACACTTGTGGGTGGTTAAGGGTTAAATATTTTTCGGAAAGAAAAATTTGATTGCGTGACGGACTCAAACCTGCGTCTTATTCCAAACGCTGAACCAACTAAGCTGTCGCAGCTTTACAAGCGAGGTCAAAGGACACAAGAGGTAGGTTACTGCGAGAGGTAGGTAAGCGTGCTTCACCATCGATCACATTATTGCTTGCCATCAGAATAAGATAGTGTCAAACAAAAAAGGTGAGCTTTAGCAGAAGGGTACATAAGTCAGTCAAATTAAAATAAGGTTCTACATAGATACTGCGAAACCAATAAGCGATGCTTATAAGCGGCTCTGAATTGAAGGTGGTTACGTTACTTGACTAAACAAGCTGATGGCGAATAGAGCAGATGGTTACCATGTGCTATAACGAGGTTATTATAGAAGAAATGTTAGATGACCAACAGCAAGATGGGTGGGTAACATTAGGAAATACGCAGATGAAAGCAAGAACAGGGAAAAATAACACTAGAAGAAAAAGGTCTGCACTCAACAGTGAATAAGGCTACCAATGATGATGTTTTTGATGATGATGATGATAACAACAATAGTAAACAATTTAAAGCAAGACCCACAGCCACAATGGAACATAACAAAAACCTTTACTCTTTTAAAATAAATAAATGAATATCAATAACTCACACAACATTCACATGCAATCTAAAAATAACAGTTTTAAGAGATGAGTCGCCTGTTGCTAAGATAAGGGGCCATCGCGGTCCGGAGGTTATCGCACACAAATGAACATACACAAGCACCGATTCACTGAAAGCTATCGCCGGCATTGATAATGGTGACGCTTTTAAAAATATTTCTCTGATAAAGATTCTCATGTCAGCCTCCGAATTTTTGATGCCTTTGTGTTAGAACACAAAAGTTAAAATTCTTTAGCTCATGAATTATGATGGTTAAGTAGTTTTGGTGATAGTGAGGAAGAGTAATATTAAGAGTTATGACATTATAATTGAAGTATTTTTGCAATGCTAAAACATTTACTGCTTGAGGAAGAAAGAACAACTTGAAGAAAATAGTAAAATGTGCTTAGTAAAGCAGCTTACACTGCTAATTTTTGAGACACCGGACATAGGAGACTATGTGAGAAGGAGTGGACTGTAATCCACCAAGCGGGCCAAGAGTGAGGCTTGCTGGAAGAATTTTTGATTTAAGGACATACTGATTTTCCCATGATATTCTCTTTAACCGTTTTGAGAGCAATGGCAATGAAATAAATTACAAGAAAGTGATACGCATGCCTGGGGTCGAATCCACGATCTTTACCACTAGACAACCACTCGTCTGGCAAATAATGCTGTCAATTTGCTCATGTAGTATTAGTATCATGTGTCATATCAAAATTGGCAATTCTAAACCTACCCTATGATATGAATCTTTTCTCAAGACATCGCAGGCTTGGGAAAATATCTTTTATTTCTATGATAAATAATACTTCCTAAAGTACCTACCTTTAATCTCAATGGTACACTGTTATAAAATGTAACGGCTATAAATAAGTGGATAAGGCGTTGAATGACGACCGGAAAGGTTCGGAGTTCAAATGTTACTTAAAACTACAAATAAGATGAACCCTGTGAAGATTACAATCTATGGTGCCCATAATTTCATCCAAGTGTCTTTTAGAATGCGCACAGAAAGCAGAAAGGCCGGCCACAGACGGACTCATTGAAGGAATGGGGAAGGCAAGTCAAAGCTAATTGTAGATGTCGCCACCACTGCTTAGACCTAATCCGACCAATGACGTAGTACTCTTTTGAAGTACCTTTAAGATTTGAACTGATTTGAACCAATGACGATGCTTGGTGCAAGCTATACTTGCGCCATTAGTTCCCCAGTTGCCAGCCCCATTGGTGTCGACTGCTTCAAACTGCGACTGTATAGCAAATTACGCAGTCTTCTACACACTGCTGGAGCAGTTGAAGTACTTCAGAACAAGTTGATATTGACAGTTGGAGCCTGGCAGTTTGCAATGACAGATTCAAGCTGTTGAATTTGACTGCTCGAGTAGTCCGTGTATGTTGATCACTACCTAACTACTTGAGCAGTCTGTGTATATGATAATCAATGGCTAATCAGTACCTACCCTTAACACGAGTTTTCACTATTTTCTTTACAGCGTCTCTCCAGTATTTACAGCGTTTCTTGTATGGAAAAAAGGTACAGCGCCTCTGGAGTCCGAAGAAGGAACTAATTTTTTCGTTGAAAGTCAATTTGAAAATGTCAAAGTTCCAGTTTACTTTACGTCAGATTAACTGAAAACTCATGATAAGGCCTCAGGAGGTTCATGTATGGGCGGCCTATATTGAGTCACTGGGCACAAAATTTTATCAACATAGTAAGCCAGATTTATACTACTCATCTCGATCAACACTTTCAATTTACCAACGAACGTTATTTTTTTACACTAGCAACATTTCGTTATAAAACGTTGACAAATGACAAAACCGCATCCCAAACGCGTGAGCCGACGACAGAAACTCCATTAAACATCGATCAGTGATCAATAAAAGAGTTCTGAGCACAGCTGCGCGGGCGCAACCGACTCATTACTTATCTTTAACCATTAGTAGGATAAAGAGCTGTTGTGACTTCACCGGAGTTAATGACATGTACGCACTAAAATGTGTGTAAGAGGCTTCGGAAGAGGGCACTGTCTTGTTTATTTGTGAGGGTCTAGCGAATGAATCACTGGTTTTAAGAACGGTAGCTTTACGTAAAACGAGGTGTAATGGTTGTTCATTAAAATTGGTCGCGTTCAGGATATCTAAACCGCGTTCCAAAGCTGTCTTAACAAGGAGAGTTCTTGTAAGTGAAGATGTCTTGGTCTTCACTTTTTTTTTACTTTTATTTATTTAAAACTCATAACTATCATTACAGGTCTAGAAACCTTATGCGACAGCTAAGGTATCTGTCGTCTATTTGATCCATTAAAACAGAAAGAGTAACTGCCAAAAAGCGAAAAAAAAATAAGACACTAAGGGATGTAAGATGACAATCAACAACATGTCGCACACACATGTTGCTAACACTTGTTCATGCACTTGGTTGCAAAAAAACTTCAACAATGCAATTCAAAAGGTCCAAACCCCAGACAAATTGAACGCCAGCATTTTTTGTGGACAGAACTAAAGCAGTATTATTTGTAAACGCATGTAACTATATATCAAACGGAAAGCATCGCATCGCCCTCCACACACAAAAATAGCATTCACAACTAAATTAAGCTTGAAAAAAAGTTAAAAAGGGCGGGCGTTGCGCTTGCGCATGTGCTGCGCATGTGACGTATTTCCGGTTAGAATTTGCGTTGCATTGTCTATGGGGTGGTGATGAATGAGAAGTTCAATGTCACTTTATGGTTTGTTGGTCAACTTCGAAATGATTTGATAGTTTGATAAAACTGTGGTCAAAGAATTAGTGAGATAACAAAAAGCATAATTTTTGATATACTAACACGAACTAAGATCCTGCGTAAAAGTATTTTTCATAGACATCTAAAAAAATTCGAAATTCTATTAAAGAGACACCCTCTATTTTACTGTGGAAATCATTTTCAAAAATTGATAGGACTAATGGCCCTAAACGAACTCTTGTGCGGGATTTGATGACAAACCCAACGGAAGAATTAATAAAATATCTGTATTAAATAGATTATTGACTTACATAACAAGTATTAAGAATTGTTGACATAAATAAAAGCTCTTGCCCAAATAAGTAATTAACAGTTTACGTACGCAATGCGTTTAAACATTACGAAATTAAGTCACTTACACTGAAGACCATTAATTAGAGTACCTACCCTAATTGACCGGTAATTTGCTCTTTGCAAAAGAAATGAGAAATTGTCGAAGTATTAAATAATTACTTACAAAAATAATTAAGCAATTAGTTACATCATTTCTCAGAGTTAGTCATTAATGTAATTGCTTGAAATTAATTCGGCAAATTAAGTCCAATGAAAAGTAGAAAAAAAACTTTTTTTGAGGGGCTAAATATCATCAAGTCAATCCTCCCGGGAGTTTTGGGTGGACAGTCAGACTCGTACTGACTAAAAAACCCCTGTTTCTTTAATTGTCCTTTGCGCTCCAAAGCCTATCGCAGTCCACTGTTGGACATAGGCTTTTCCCAGTAGTAGTTGTCCCACTATTACCTTTAAATCTTACACTACACGGTTTTGTCTGAATGTTAGCGAGCACAATTTATTGGCAGTTTTAAATTACCTAGTAACAAAATGTAGGCAACTAGTTTTAAAATTTTACAACACTACCGTGTGTTAATTGGTTAGTTCATAATGAATATGTCCTTGGAAGTGTATAAAGGTTTATCAATGTACGATTGTACGAAAATTCTTAACACTAGATAAATTGTTGGCAGTTCTAAAATTAAGACTACAAAATGAATAAAATTGATATTTGATTTTTAGGGTTCCGTAGTCAACAAGGAACCCTTATAGTTTCGCCATGTCCGTCCGTCCGTCCGTCCGTCTGTCCGCAGTTTAGCTCAGAGACGCACAGTACTAGAGAGCTGTAATTTGGTGTAAATATACGGATTTGTTGTGCCGAAAAAGTGGTAAAATAAAATCTCGTAAAATATTTTTTTTTAGGGTACCTCCAGTACTTACACGTAAAGTGAGGATTTTTTTTTTCTCGCGTACCCCTTAGTGTGGGGTATCATTAAATAGGCCTTTAAAAAATAATGATAGTTTCCATTAACAGTTTTTTGATAAAAAAATTCGTTTGTGAAATATTAAGCTTTAAAGTGCTAAATTTTGCTCGATTCGAGTGTCCCCCCCTCTACCAGCTAAACGGCTATGTTTGGGGTTGTGAAAAAATTCACAATAGTAGTACATATAACGAAGTTTAAAAGAAAATTATCATGACTAAGTAGGCTTTACAACTTTACGAGTAATAGTCGACCAACTTATAAAATGTACTTGATATCATATTTTCTTAAGCAAAATGTATCGGAGACAACTGCAAATGTAAGTTTGTCAACTTTATTTTTACAGCTTTTATAGGTATGTTTTTTGGGGATAGGTAGGTTTTTATCGTCAACTATTTTTAACTAAATTCAAAAAAAGGAGGAGGTTCTAAATTCGTTGTAATCTTTTTTCTTATGTATTTTCCCCAATTTCTCAAAGACTCCTGGACCGATTTTGAAAAATTCAGCGAATCAGTTTAGTTAGTTCGCATAAGTATTTTGATGGGCAACTACGGAACCCTAAACTGTGCGTGGCCCGACACGCACTTGGCCGGTTTTCTGTCTATGTCTACTTTAAATTAAATGCACCAGTGTCATTGTTTTTTTTTATAATGTTCTTATAACCACGCTTAAAGCGAAATCTAGGTATTATTCCCTTTTTTGAATTATATTTTCATTTCCGATTGTGAAACTCGTCAAAATTTTGACAAATTGCTCAAACGGAAATAAATAATTGCTCTTAAAAAAGGTGCTCTAGAAATATTTGGGAATACCTCTTTTCTAACTACCCCCTTTTAGACCAGACATTCAACCTGGTTTTTTTTTTTTAATGAAAAATGGAATCCAAAGTCCAAAGTGCCATCTTTTCAAATTACTCTCCTCATAAATCCTAACCTCATAACTTTGCACTTAGAAACGCCAACGTTCCACAATCATGGACAATCATGGGCCATGGGCGGCCAATAAGAGCAATCGTTTGCTAAAATTTGCGCCCGTCAGCTGCTTGGTCAGTGATGTCATCGCGCAATATACGCGCTGAGCTGCTTACCTTGCCTTGTGGCAGTTATGAACTAGGTTTTGAATTAAGTGAAGGTAAAAAATGTTATGAATAATCAACTGGTTTTGGGGTTACTGAAGATATATTTTGGAGTTACATATTTGTATAACTAAACAAAGATTTTTAGACAGCAATCTCCCGTGGCCAAAAAGCAATTCCATTTTTTTTCTGATCCAGAAACTTGAAGGTTAAAATTGAAATTTAGAATGTCAAAATGTATTTAGAATCGAAGAAACCATTTCAAAAATGGAACACGTTTTTGTCTTTTCCAGAATTTGATCCCAATACGAAAGTAAATAAATCAATGGCTATAAATCCTTTACCTAATGAAATATATTTCCTAAATTCTTCTTGACATGTTCAATCCAAAGCAAGATTTATTATTTAGACCAGAGAGTTGTATCATAATATACAAATGACGGAAGCCACGACAGAATATTTATGCCTCCACGAACACGACAAAGTCTTCTTCAAATGAATTTATAACAACATTGTTTTACGTGCACGACTTTATAGCCATGCTTTAGCCTAGATTCCTGGGAAGCACAAATTCGCAGTACACCGAGTCCCGAGACTTCGGACTAGCACACCACGAGCATTGCAGAACGAGCATTTTCTGTAAACTACTTATTTGTACGAGTAACTAATAAAATTACAAGTGCTCAAGCAAGATGGGGCATTAAATTTTGATATATGTCTAATTTTAACGGTAGGTTCAAAGTGACAAGTTTATTTTTCAGTATGCCCAGAAAATGTTCTGATGTTCTGGTCGTAGACTGCGGTGGCTGTTACATGAACGTACTTTTCATGAGTATTCTTGATTGACATCGAGAATACTCCTCGTAAAATCTAAAGTCGACAAGTAATCCATGGTAGCTCAATAAAACTTTGATCAATGACCTTCCGAAATCTTATTTAATTTGATATTCTAACAAATTCAAGGAAATATAGAAACCGGTTTCGCCGGATAGCGCCGCGAAAGAATGATTATGTCTTTAAAAATAGACTTCTTCGTCTTTGAATGTTCGTTACTAAAACTGAATTTTAAATAAATCAGCTTCTTCAATAATGTTGTGATCGATTTGAGATAATTTGGGAGAAAAAGAACGAAGAATTTAAAGAAAGTCCTGAAAACAAATCAAATTCTGCATGTTTCAGCATCAAAATTTTTGATGAGCTGTCCTCCTTTCCTATAGCGAATTTAACGCACTTATTTCAAGTGCGATAATAAGACCCCCACAATCTTAAAACCTAGTCTTAGAACCAGCTAGCAGTCGCCATGTATAATTTGGCAAACACTTGTCTAAACAAATGTTTCATTCATACGGTTGCGAGGTTTCAGCCGACGCGAGTACATGTAAAATATATGCCAAGTTTTATGTAAACACTGAGTAACGACGCTGCATGCATTAGCCCCAGTTACAAAAATATTTCACATCATCATCACCATAAAATCACATGTATTTTTATCTTTAACACCGCTAAGATTGAGCAAACAATCGCGCGCGAAAATCATAATAACCAAGAATTGTGCGACTACCCACTATTCTAAAAAAAAATGAGGGTACTTACATTTTATCATCTCCATTAACATGGGCTTGCACCGTAAATCCAAACATAGAATTCGGATTACCCTTATAAACTACCCTCGACGGTATGTCCACATTGAACCCGAAAACACAGGCGCACGCGCTCAAAAATAAACACCAGGCCAACGCCATTTTAAAGTTCACAATTTTTCACAAACACAGAAAGGTATAAAAGAATAAATAATAGCACTATTTGTATGAATTTACATAATTCGTCCTCATGTCGTTCGAGTAACTTTTTACGATGTTCGTTGTGGTCACGTGGAGACGCGGGACGTGCGTCTCTCGCGACGGTCGGTTGGGTACTGGCGGGCGAGCTGACGAAGCAAGGCCGGTGAGGTAATACCGTGGAAATAAGTCGGTAGGAGAGTTTTCGCGCGTTTTCCCAGTAATATGAGTGTTACGTTGGACTACGTGGTCGTTTATATTTGTTTGCGCGTAAACGTTTAATTCGGTCAGGGACTGTTTGGAGTACAGGGAATAGTGATTGACAGTTTTCTATGGAAACCTTGCCTGTAAATCACAATTTATTTTTCCTTACCTGAGTATTTTAAGTGCAGTGTTCAGTCCAAAAAAAATCCTTAACTAAAAAAAGCCTCTTAACAAATAATTATAAAAAAAAATGTTGAGCGAGAAAAATAATCAAAACATCTTTCCTCACACAAATAAATTCGCAGAATTTGCTATTTGTAATTGTGTAAACAAAAACAAAATTCTACGAAATGTGACAATTTGCAAAACAAGTAAAACTCTCCAATACATTATGTACAACATTTATTAACATTTGATACTGGTCTCGTACACTAAACATTGGTGATTACAAAATAATTAAGAGTACATACAAAATTTTAGCTTACATCGACATTACATACATTATAAAAATACTGAATGCAGTACTTCACAGCGATTTGTGCTTACTTAAATAATTATCTGATTTATTAACAAAAACATGAACGTAACAATTCAATGATGAACGGATCTTTTGGCGCGTGGTAAAAATATGGAACTAACGTCGCAATTTTGGTTTTCTAGACAATCTTACAAAATTGAATTACAAATGTTTGCTAACAAGGCCTATAAGTTGGGTATTCGAACACAAAAGATCTATTAAAAGTATCATTAATAACATCACACATCAGGTGATTCAAATGTCATCATAAGATGTAATTATCGAGATAATGTGTTTACCTTGAAACAGGCATCACAATTATTATTGAGTGGAAAAAAAAAAACAATTAATTAAGCACCAACTCATCACCTCGTTACCAAGAGTTACTGTGTTTCCCAGTAACTGCGTTACTCAGTTACTGGGTTACCCAGTATCTGGGTTACCCAGTAACTGTGTTACCCAGTAACTGGGTTAGAAAGGTCAGATTAGCGGTAGCTGTATTTAAAATACTGTTTAGACTGGAAGTCGACTCCCACATGGGAAAAGGCTAGACAAATGAATATACCACTTAATACAACAATTAGAGCTGAAATGAGTAAAATGTTCTCTAACCTAAAAGACAGAATTTAATTTACCAATTTAATAATACTTAGTAATATCATATTTCTACATGTCTTTTAAATTTTGATTAAACAATTTCTTAAACATAAATTGCATGTTTTCGTAGTTTTATAACTAAATCTTACAACCAATTAATAATAATAAAAAAAAACCAATTCTAAGATCTCCAAGGTAATGACAGATTACGTCATACAAACACAACAGTTCGTTGAAAATTTTTGCACATAATTATAGTAATTTCAAACAAGATAATACTCCATTTACATAAATATGTAGAATTTTAAATGAGATATCTGTCTTTTTATGCTTATTTTTAGTTTATACTGCCTTCCTGGTATTAGTAGGTAGATTGTTTTATTCTTACGGCTTTTTTTCAAGGGGTAAACAGTCCGCATAGAAAATCGTGTGCTCCTACGATTCGTACATAGACATCCTTTTATATTTCGTAGTGTAGACATCTAAAAAATCAACGAGCGTCGTTTTTAATTTGATTTTATTTATTTACCGATTGAAACTAGTTTCATAAAAAAAACTGAAAAAAAAAGAAAGAAATATAAGCCGAAAATTATTTAATTGTATAATATGAGTTATATTAATTGAAGTCTTCATCGGTCATTAATTTTAGTAACGGACATTCTAAAAGAGAAAATGATTCTGTGATTAAAATGTGAAAATAGAAGAAAAAAATATGTTGCACCGACTCCAAGTAGAATGGAGTAAGGGCAGGAAGATGATGAGATGATGGTGAAAAGGCATTCCTATCTCAGTTCGAACTTTGAAAAACTTTTAAAAAAAAAGTGCCGACTTCAAAAACAAACACAATAATATTACATACATACCGGGTCGAATTGATAACCTCCTTTTTTTTTAAAGTCGGTAAAAAAGTTTGAAATAACCTTTCTTTCGGAAGTCGGTGGCTTTGATTTTTATTATTTCATTGACTATTGCCACCGACTTCCGAAAGAAAGGTTATTTTAAACTTTTTTGTGTTTGTTTTTGAAGTCGGCACTTTTTTTTTTAAGTTTTTATTTTACCCTTTTTAGTTTATTTATTAAATATTCAACCCAAATTCTTGTAAAATACAAAGTTTTCTTACATGATGTGTACTAATCTTGTAATCCGTCACAACGAAAAAAATCCATATCTCTAAAACTACTGCACCGATTTTGATGAAACTTGCAGTGTACCCTAAGTTGACAATACCTAACAATACCTAGTACAACAAAAAAAGAATTACTCAAATCGGACTTGTAGTTCCGGAGATATGCGTGCACAAACATAAAAACATACATACACTTATGAAATTTGGTACATTTGTTCAGACGCTGATATAGACTAACTCAGGGTAGGCGAACCAAGGGCACGCGTGCCATTGATGGCACGCGACACAATATTTTGGGCACGTCGCAGAATTAGGTACCATAACATAAATTAGATATTTGTCATATAATGTCATCTAACCTGCAGCAACAGAAGTCACACTAATTTTTCTGTTTAATATAAACATACCAAAATGTACCTCTTTTGCTTACTTTATTTAATAAAGAGTTTTGATAGTATTTATAATTATTATTTTGCCAATAATCAGAAAGTCTAAATTATTTGATGGCACGCGAATGGCCCCATTAAACTTTTTTTTAGAAAAAATGGCACGTTGATGCATAAAGGTTCGCCTACCCTGGTGACTAACTTATGCGAAAACTGGGCAGTTCTGATAATATTACATACATACGGGTCGAATTGATAACCTCCTTTTTTTTGAAGTCGGTAAAAAGAGACATTAATTTGAGAGGAACTGGAGTTAGAAGATATTTAAAGGAAAGAAGACTCCCCCTTAAACGTTTTGTAATAACCAAGTATTTCAATAGGCATTTTGACAGCATTAATACATTGCTAATCTAATTAGCCCCTCACTTAGAAACAAAGATACAACGCATCAGGACTCGTGACGTTATAGCTCAGTAAAAACTGTACTATCTTCGTCAATTTTGTATTTTATAAGTCCACAGGTCAGAAATAGGTAAAGTTATTCATTATAATTCGTAAGAATAAAGTGGATATGCACGAAATCCCAAAATTACTTTTAACCCTTAATCAGGCTATGGATTGAGCATTTCCCACCTAGATTTTTAAAAGTTTTTACCAGGTTTTGGTACAGAATCTACCACAATCTGCCAAAAGAGCAGAAAAAAACCGTGATTTATTAAATAAGAAAGTGTTCACTTTCACACAATTTGAAAGGAGATTTTTTTTAATTTCATAGCCCATTGTTCCTACAGATCATTAATAACACAGACAGCACCTAAAGCCCAAGTTATATCGAGAAAATGATTCATTAATTTAATTATAATTAGCTGATAACCCACTTAATTGGACAACTTCGGGGAAACTACTTATGCAAATTATAAAGTTTATTTAGTTCTACATTCCGGTTATAAATGATCCAGTTTAAGAATAATATGTATTTGGGATTGGATGTTTGATTTAAACTAAGAGCCTATGCACACCACGTTTTTTAAACGCGTCACCGCGTCGGTGCAGCGCGTTTTAGAAACGCGCGTCAACGGCGTTTTCATCAGACCAGTTTGTTATCATCGTTTGTTTTAGGCTGCGTAGAGCAAATGTCAGATCAAAAAAATAGGCCGACACAACGCTCAGAACACGCGAGTGTGTCCACCAAAGCAAATACAAAATCAAATCGAATTACATTCCATAATATTGTTTTCTTGAGATTTTTTTGAGAACAACTTTTATAATGTTTAAAGACACGAGACGGAATATTTTGTGCAAACAACAACAATGACGCGTAGGTACTGTCGCGGGTTTGTATTCGCTTTTGATTTTGTATTTGCTTTGGTGGAGACATTCGCATGTTCTGAGCGTCCTATTTGCCTATTTCTTTAATCTTAGATGACTTTATTCTTAATATTTCAAGGAGGTATTGTCTTCAGTAGTTTCCTTATAAGTTTTCTTGCTTAGCCAAACTCCGTAACACAGTTAAAAAAGGACAGAAAGCATAGAAAATGCAAGTATAACATTTCAATTAGATTGAGCACCCCTGAACAAAAAGCAAAGTGAAAAAACGGTGCCCGCATCCACAAACATTCGTTCTTATCAATAATCTCTCTCAATTTTAAACTTCATTCATTCGCAAACCATTCATTAGCAGTTCCAAGCAATAAAATAAATTAAAAATAACATCAATACTTTTATGTAACTTTGTTCGATTAAAATTGGGTCTTATAGCAGTAAATTTAGAGTTTAAAATACATTAGCAGATCATAAATATTATAAAGATCACAACAGTCTTACTTTTGGCATTGTGTTCTATCTCTCTCGCACCTATGTGTCTCTTTCTAGAGTGAAATTAGTGAATGCTTATTCTAAGTGTAAGGGACTTTATTTATCGCACGACGCAATTGCAATTCGACCGATTCATAACAAGTGAAAATCCAACCTTACGACATATGATATAAAACAACTTGTTACCTAGGGTTAAGGGGGATGCTCCAACCAGCCCGCGAAATTCAATTTTTTTTTACGTTTTTTGCAATTTGCAGGCCAGTGACATGTTGTAGCTTTATAAATATATGAGTTGCGGTAATAACAAGTATAATTTTAAATATAAAAATTGGTGCATCATGTTAAAATCTCCGAAATCTAACTACGATGCACCTTTTCTATGTGAGAGCTGATGGAGCGAATTTTTTGATAATTTTTATATTTAAAATTATACTTGTTATTACCGCAACTCATATATTTATAAAGTTACAACATGTCACTGGCCTGCAAATTGCAAAAAACTTATAAATATTCTAATTTCGCGGGCTACATCGATGCAATGACCTTAAATGAAAAACAAAACACGATCTCCACGACAACGTCAAATCAATCGAATTGCATCATTATTTCTTAGGAGCAAGGTTGATTTTCACTTGTAGTTGGAAACGGTCGAATCGCGTCGCATCCCGCCATAGGTTAAGTCCTTAAATTGATAAATTATTACATAATGTGCGTTTAAATAGAGAACTAGTGCATCACATTACGCTTTTTTGGCCCTCATTTTTATAATAACCTTTATCTAATTTTTTCACGAGAGGATCTAGCTGACCTCTGGAGTAAGAGTTAAATATGTGTTTGTAACGAAACCTAATAATTTTCGAAAGTGCAAAAAGTTTGACCCGATGCTCGATAGATGGTGTTTTCGTCGAATTTGATCACACTATCGTTTGCTTACATTGATTTGGTTGGGGTCTCCCATTTTTTTTTAATTAAAGATATACCAGCTTAAATCAGAACTCAATTGTAGTTTCATTTTCGACCCTGTTAGTGTTCACATTGAGTTCAACAGTCCACCATTACCAGCTTAATTGAGCGCTTGGTAATATACATACCGACACAGCATAAGACTTGTATTATCGATATTTTTTTACTTCGTGTCTCCCAACTACTCTTATACCGAACGAAGCTACGGGTTTCGTGCTTATAGAGTAAATGTTGCATTATAAGGAAGCTACATTATTTTCGGGTTTTATTTTAAACGTTACAGGAACGTTTCCAGTCCCACAACTTTCTTCAAAGTAAGCCATACAACATTGATATTTAAGACAGTGTAAAGACTTATTATATGATTTGTACAAACTGCACCATGTATAGCATATTACATTTCAACATACATACATACTTCCAAAAAGCCTTAATATAGCGTATACATATAAATAACAATATTAGCCTCTTAAACTATAGAATGTTTTACATCGCTGATACAGTCTAAATCTGGCTTCACTTTGTGTTTAGCAAAGTAAACTTTATTTCTTTAGTATAAAGTTTAAACTGCATTCCCAATATCGCACAATTATGATCATTTTTGCGTAATATAAAATTATCTGTATTTTCATTGGAATAACATTCAAATCGTGCAACTACGCTAAGTGTAGATAAAACGGTGGCTTTAATTGGGTTATACAAAATGCGCTCTATACGTATTGACATAAAGTTCATATTGTATTGTGCAGATACGCAAAGTGTTGCCAGTCTAAGGTTTGGTTCGCACATAAATGCTGAGCTATAAATATAATTTATAGCTTCTATTGCTTACGCTATGATTTAGAGAACTTGAATACGCTCGGTGCGCTTTTCTTTTGTGGCTTGCTTTCGGCAACCTAAAAGAATACATGACATTAATAATTTTATCACAAAATACGATGAAACTGTACTCGATACTTCGGCATTTTTTGTAGCCTAGTTTGTGTCCCACTGCTGGGCAACGGCTTCTCCTTTTTCCTTCCAAACCCTTCTATTCATGGCAATTCCTGGCCATGTCTACCCCGCGAACATGATCAGATGATTACTTTCCTTCAATTTTAACTTCAAGGCTTGCAGTAAGTGAGGCTACTTTTGACTGAATTTACTTTGAAAAGTATAACAGATCCTCCACGATTTCGCACGGACACAATCTAGGAGGATATCTCTGACTATAGAGTTTGTCATAAAAATAAGGATATTTGAAAGAGCAGAAGCAGACTAAGAGAAAGCTAATTTACGAGTATTATTTCACATCAGTTTAAAAAGAACTCAATTTAGAAAAAAGTTAAAAAGTTTCTACAGTTTGGACTTTCATCAGATTTCAATTTTTTTTTTAATTGGTGATGAACCCATGCGGAGTCAGTGTGTCAGTCGTGTCCACGAGGTGGACAAAAGATCAGAGGAAAACCATAGGATAACGCTTTGTGCAAGCAGCTTGTAAACTATCCTATTAGCAATTTACAACTCAGCCCATGTTACTGAACAATGTTTGTTCTAAGACTTTTGGGAAAAAATAGTAGATTTTATTAACCAAGGGGATAAAGCAGTGTCTTCTGTCGCGGGTGACGATTTAAATCGCGAGCATAACAAAGGACTCGAGGTTTACTCCCGAGCGTAGCGAGGGTGTTAAAAACTTAAATCACGAGCGAAGCGAGGGATTTAAGACGAGTCCTGAGTGTAGCGAAGGATTTAAAGTCCCCCAAGACTAAGACAGCTTTATCACCGAGGAAAATACTCTACTTTTCGTACCACTTGCGAAAAAATTAACATAATAATAATTATGAGACAAGCATTAATTAAACATTAAAATTTAACATTAACTAATTTACAAAAATAAATTAAAATAAACTTAAAGTTTATGTATTTGAAGAAAACAAAACGCGGCAAATTCCTAGACTGATATTGTTTTCTCGGAAAAACAAAGGCATCAAGCTCATACGGCCTCTTCGGTTTTCGTAATTTTATTTTTTAATCATAACTGCATAATAAATGCGTATTCCTTTTTCAAAAAGTTGTATAATGCTTTATAAACAAACTCAATGGTGTAAAGACAGACTGATGTAGTTCAGTATCGGTAAGTATTCGAAATTCAAATCACATTCTCCCCCTAGGGGATGAATGAAATTCAGTACAATTTTCTTTCCCTGTTTTTAACAGATTAATAATGACTATTGTTATGTACGCTTTTTGTGGCATAGAATGTCACTTTTTTGAGCAAGTGGTACGAAATAGTAGATTATTAACCAAAGGGATAAAGCAGTGTCTTCTGTCGCGGGTGACGATTTAAATCGCGAGCATAACGAAGGACTCGAGGCTTACTCCCGAGCGTAGCGAGGGTGTAAGAAACTTAAATCACGAGCGAAGCGAGGGATTTAAGACGAGTCCTGAGTGTAGCGAGGGATTTAAGTTCACTCAAGACTAAGACGGGTAAGTAATATAATATGATATAACTACAAAATCTCTAGAACTTACAAGAGATAACAACTGAATATATAATTTTATTTGATATAACGATCTGTTAATATAATAAACGATTGACATAATTTTATAATGACTAATTTCTATAAGCATAACAATCGATGAATATAAAATCGTTTTGTATACCGCTCAAAAGACATAAAACTTATTTGGTCTAATTTTTTTTTTCTTCCTGGCAAGTAATCTAACACTGATACCTATTAATAGTACCACCTGCCGTGAATCTTCGACGGAGCCCCGCTTCGCGGGGCTCCTATTTCTGCGTACAGGGTTTAAAGTAACCTAACACGAAGGGGATGGCGGGGTCTTTCAGACCCCGCCATCCACTTCGAACCTAACCTGTCCGTGTCGGGGTGCCCCAAGTGCCGAGCTCGCTTCGCTCGCTCTTGCATCCTAGGTCAAATAACAGCTGATTACTACCTGTCATGCTAGAAGAGGATGGCGGGGTCTGAAAGACCCCGCCATCCTCTTCGTGTTCCTCCGTGTGTCCTCTCCGAACCTAACCTGTCCGTGTCGGGGTGTCCCAAATCACGAGCTCGCTTTGCTCGCTCTTGGATACTAAATTTTTCTAATAAGAATAGCAATCGTGAAGGCAAACAATCAAAGTTCAAAGGATAAGCCAAAGTCATCAAAGAAAATAGTTTAAACGTTAAATTATACGTTTCAAACGTTATATGTAATGATTTTCGCTCAATTAAACGTTATATCAAATAAAATTATATGAAATGAGTTTTAGAGTAACACAAACATTATGTGTAGAGAAATTATATCAACCGTTGGTATATCTCACGTTGATTATATCATGTGAACGTTATTGAAATGAAAATATATCAAATAACTTTATATGAAATGAGACGCACCCGACTAAGACAGCTTTATCACCGAGGAAAATACTCTACGTTTCGTACCAGTTGCGAAAAAATTAACATAATAATAATATGAGATAAGCATTAATTACACATTAATATGAGATAAACATTTAAATTTAAAAATAACTTATTTAATAAAATAATTAAAATAAACTCAACGTTTTCTCGGAAAAGTAAAGGCATCAAGATCATACGGCCTCTTCGGTTTTCGTAATTTTATTAAATCATAACTGCATAATAAAAATGCGTATTCCTTTTTCAAAAAGTTGTATAATGCTTTACATACAAACCAGGGACCGAAACCGGTATCAACAATACCGGTATTTTTTCGGTAACAACCTTTTTTTCTTTTACAGGTAATTTTAAAGATTACCTTTATTATTAAAAGTGAATACATAACCAGTATTAATACCGGTTACCGAAATAAAAATTACCCCTATCTTGCACACTTCAAACGTGCCGTCGGCAATAGTCACAGGGCGCGCATCGCATGTGTGTGTGACAAAGAGTCGTTATCTTTAGTTAACCGGTATTAAAACGGTAACCTGAATGGAGGTTACATTTTTCTTCGGTCTGGTTACCCAGATAGCGGTAACCTAAATCTGAAAAATAACCGAAATTCTTTAATACCTGTACCGTAATTTATAAAGGTTTTCGGTCCCTGATACAAACTCAATGGTGTAAAGACAGACTGATGTAGTTCACTATCGGTAAGTATTCGAAATTCAAATCACATTCTCTCCCTAGAGGATGAATGAAATTCAGTACAACTTTCTTTCCCTGTTTTTAACAGATTAATAATGACCATTGTTATGTACGCTTTTTGTGGCATAGAATGTCACTTTTTTGAGCAAGTGGTACGAAAAAATGATTTTTCATACAAATGGCCCGATTGTTTCTCATTTTGTATGAAAAAGCAAAATTTTTTTATGCGAATTTCCAAAAGTCTTGGATCAAACATTGTTCAGTAACATGGGCTGAGTTACCCCACGAGAGGTTTTGCGCTATTAACGTTACACGTTGTATACCTAGAGGTGGTCTATGTTCAGTAGTGGATATCCTACAGCTGAAATAATGATGAAGCCGTGGCGCTAGTGGTGAACAACTTACAGTTCTCTCTCCCAGCAGTAGCCTGGCTTTGTCCTCCTCGTGCGGCTCGGGTGCGGCGGCCGCGCGTCGGTGGAGCTGCAGCTTTTGGCGGATAGCTTGCGACAATATCACCCTGTAGGGATAAGATTTGGTTGTGTATAAAAATATGACAAAGCCAAGCTTGAAGAGGTTAATGGGGATGGCAACTGGGGAACTAATGGCGCTAGTATAACTTGTTCCAAGCGCCGTCAATGGTTCAAATCAGTTCAAAGATACTTCAAAATAGTACTACGTCATTGGTCGGATTAGGACTAAGCTATGGTGGCGCCATCTACAATAAGCTTTGACTTGCCATCCCCATTGGTAGAAGAGAAACAATTCTAAAGATGAGATTCCACTGGTGTGCGTCATAAATGGTCGCTCTGGTAGCCTACCATGACTTTGAGGAAGTTGAGAAAGAGACAGCTATACAAGTCGTCTAGTTCCACCTCGTACCCACATTGGGAACTACTACTACTCGCTTTAAAACGTCATAGTAGGTCACCTGCGGCCGTATTAAGACGACTTAAAACCAGGCTTGTTCCAGTGAGTGAAAGAGACAGAGCTATACAAGTCGTCTAGCGCCACCTCGTTCACTCACTGGAACAAGCCTGGAGACCAATGGCGCTATATTTTTTCAACGAAATCGCAACTGAACCGCTACCATAACACAACATTTTGACCGTTTCGAATCGCGCTATAATTTTGACAGTAAGTTGAGACGCACCGCGATCGAGCTGGAACGTAACCACTGTCAAACGTAAAGTTGATGGGACGCTACTTTGCGTTTTGTCTTTGTTGTGAAGTGATTATGAGTGAAAATCTTGCAAAAATAACAACATTACCATGTACGCCTACATAGATTTAATGGAGAAATCTCATGAATACGATGTACTTAGAAACGTTCCAATTTTGGTTAGCGTTTGAACACAAATTCGGTCGAATAGTCGGCAGCTGAGTCGACTCACTCACAAGTAAATTGAAACTTTATTAGAATGTCTGCGCACACGTGAGCAAACGACTCTTTATTTGTGCAAGTACATTGCTAGACTTATTGCAGTAAAATGTTCGCGCACAAATGTCGATGGACACAGATGCTGAACGCGATACAAGCATACTATGCTTGTATTACGTTCAGCATACAAGCATACAAACAGCTGAAGTAACAAGTCTATCAGTTCTTTCGACTCCACCCAGATCGGGAAGACTCATTTGATGATTCTCCATTAATCAATCAAGCACTACGTCATAAGATAAATCACATCACAGAATCCGTCTTTAATGCCTTTACAGTCACAGATATAAGCGGTGTTGACATACAAACAGCCAGACTTTCGATACCTCACGTAAAACGGTATGAATCATTTGAAGACATGACGTCAAGTTACACAAATCAATTTAAAGATTATTACAAAATTTTATTAGAACTTTTTGAATCATAATAATATTAAAATACTAAGAAACCAAGTCTTTGTACTTTGTGTTAGGTAATCGCTATTTTTAAACTGTAACAATAAAATCGTTGAAGCGATAAAGTCTAACAAAAACATAAGAATTCAGCTTGTGGAAATAACCAGATTCTAAGTATCAAATCACAAGTTTATATAAATTGTTTTAAAAATTAAAAATAAAGCAACTTAGGCAGTTCAGAGATTATCTTTAAAAAACTTATTCTAGAAAAACATGAGTTGATAAAAGTCTGGATACCTACTTGATAGTGAGTCTGAGTTACTTATAAGACCAATTTCAGAGAAATGTAAAATAATGATTATAAATTGAAATAAACTCGTAATGCCATAACTGTTGAAGAAATTGCATTTCACCAACTTTTTAATAACATCCGAGGTCTTACCACGAGCTCTTAACGCGATCCAATTTAGGCTGTGGGAAAGAGCCAGAGCTATATAAGTCGTCTAGCGCCATCTCTTTCCCACAGCCTAAAGTAAGGAATACCTTATCCATTCTTGTCACTCCACACATTCATCTCAACATCAAATTTCAGGTACATAAGCAGTTTATTCTTAACAACTCACCGTCTAGTATCACTCTTGGTAGCCAGCAGTAAGTCAAGCCAGGTCCACGTGACGTTGTGGTACTCCAAGGTAGGCAGCACCAGCGGCAGGTCCCGCACATCTTCCAGGTTCTTCTCCTTACTTCCCTTGTAGGACACCCTGACGGGAACCTCCGGGATCTTGATGTAGATGAAGAGTTTGTTCTTCTCCGCTCGCTCCTGTTAAGAGAAAAGTTATTAATAGCTAGGCGGAGGAAATAAATCTAGATAACACATAAATAGAAAAAATAACGGTTACTTTCAAATAATAAGACCTCAGCTTGTGCTAAAGCCAGCATTTTAGATTTCCTTCATTAAGGCCCGGTATCCACCAAAGCGGAGAGGAGAGGAGATGTGTTTGAATAACCAATCAGATGTCAACTGAAGCTAAGCGGAGAGCAGATGTGGACATCTTATTGGTTATTCAAACACATCTCCTCTCCGGAGTGGGTGTGTGTCCGGTTTGGGTGGATATATTTTACCTACAGTGTACTTGAAGTTTTCTCTTGTTTAAAAAAATCGTTTTCCTGGATTTGAAATTTCTCAAACGCAAACACCCATACCCGGAACAAATACTTGCAGAACATACAAGTATATGTTCTGTGCGGGGATCGAACCCGAAACACGTTGCAAAATATTCGATCACTCATCCACTGCGCCAACCGTATTTTAGTCTGTAAGGCATTCGTCATATAAGATTAAACCATTTTTGATCAAATTATGCCAATCCTTCAGAACACTGGAGTATTGAGAAAGTATTGCTGTGTTCTAAAATACACAATGAGGTACATTTTATTTGCAATACGGTTTAAAACAACGCCAGAAGTGATTGATAGGATAAACAAAGATGCACCACGTCCATCAAGGTCAAAGCTAAAATTGCAACCAACTGACTTTAATAAATTCCTCATCACTATATAAGACGCTGCATTCATTACAATATGGCTCATCTGTTTACACCCCAACATATGCGAAAGTGCATCACCCGACCACAAACAAACATTGAATCATCGCGCCGTAACTTTGTGTATAAGATTACGAAAATTTACGGAAAAATCTCCTTCATTCTACCCCAACCTTTCGCAGACAAAGACTATAGTAGTCCGCAAAATCTAACAGATATTTTATTACATCAACAACAATATTATAAAGCGCTAATCTTCTAGTTCAAATTGAACTTTTTTTTTTGCATGACTAATATACATCTATTACGATTTGACAGTTGTGACGTCATGAAAAACTCTCCTTAGTTTGACCACATGGTAATACAGACGCCACGGTGGCCACTGTTGGTGTACAAGATGGCCCTCGCCCTTTTTTTTCCTGGTAAATACATCAAATGAGTCCTCCCACCCCGGGCGGGGCGGGAGGGACTGTCAGACTTGTACTGACTAAAATCCACGGTGTCCTTCGGTAGCCCTTTGTGTACCGGAGTCGCGGTATACGTATGTTCCGCAACCTGGCCCTCGCCCTACGTCATTTTGTACGCCAGCAGTGGCCACACCCGCGTGTTTCCGAGCAGTAAGTTTGAATGCTAGAATGGTGGGGCATTTTGTCAACCATGGTAAGATTCCCACCAACCGAAAATGATCTCCGTCGGCATTCCGCGACATGTAGCGACGTGTCCCGTAAGTTGCATGCAAATATGAACTGTATTTACTGTTGATAGATTTCAATGTTCTTTACCGCATTGTAAAATGCCGCCGAATCATTGGTAGGAATCTTACCTATGGCGTATTACATAGTTTTACCCTAATAAATAAAAAAATAGTACAAACCTTCATCTTCTCCACATCATCCTTATCTTTCTTATCTCTCTTCACATAGAAGTTAGAATTGGAATCCTTGCTCTTCTTCTTAATTTTCTTGGAGCCAGTAGACACCAGGCTGGAGGAGGAAGCTCCAGCCTTCAGGGTGCCTTCCGTTTCCTCTTCCCCGTCCTCTATGGAGTCAGGGTCACGTTCCGGGAAGCAGAACTTGAGCATCGTGTTGAAGAACTTCTTTGTTAGACCTGTTGGGAAGAAGCTGTGTTAATCTGAGGATGTCTTTAGTTATTTTTAAGTAAAAATGGTGCCCCATTCTAGAAACTTTTCCTGTATAGCTTTGAAAATTTACCGCCTTACCACAAAAAGATAAACATGTGTTGAAAACTTGTCTAAAAAAAGTGTAACTTCACGACCCTTATTTCAACGTGAAATATTGTTTTGATGTCGACAGTTTGGTTAGACAAGTGTTCAATAGAGTTTATCTTTCTCATGGTAAGATTGTTAAAGTCACTTACACAAATAGCTACTAGCTTTAAGCCCGGTTTCCACTGCAAGCGGAGCGGACACATTAATGACTCAGTGGGTGAAAAGTGTAAAAATGAGCTCGCTCCGGAAACGCTAAAACTATTTGACGGTGGAAATACAAGTATGCAGTTTGCGTTTGCGAGTTTAACGGAGTCATTAATGGGTCCGTTCCGCTCGCGGTGAAAACCGGGCTTTAGTCTCGATATGTCAAAACTACCTCTTGAAAACCTACATTTTTGACAAAAAAAAAATTGAATATTGTTGCGGCTTTATTTTGAATGCGGACTACTGAAATATCTTTTAACGGTAATTACTTTTTATTTATGAAAAATTAGGACTTCATACGCCGTGTATATCGAAACTGATGCATTATATTCAAGAAGCTGGACAAGCCATCATCACAGTTACACAAAGTGTAGAAACACGAACAATTTAAAACCACATGCATGTATATTAATACCAAAATGTAATTAATACACAACTTTCACTATGTCGTAACTAAACAAAACGATGCCACATGTGTTTTAATTGTACTCGTTATTGAAAGCAATAACGAGTCTATATTGTTTCTCTTCATAGCCTTAATTATTATTAGTACAAGTGATTCTTTATAAGAGTGAACCAATACTATGCAAACAATTTTGATATATTGAGTCATTATAATGTTTTTATCTAAAGTGCCGAAAGCGATGTAATGTTTTTATTTTAGGCAATGCGGCACGATGCGAAAGAATTCCATCTACAAGTGAAAATAAACCTTACCACTATGACATAAGACATAAAACACGTTGTTATATTTGGGAAAAAAACCAAAACACGATGGCCATGACAATGTCAAGTCAATCGAATTGCATCTTTATTTCTTAGTGGCAAGATTGATTTTCACTTGTAGTTGGAATTCGTTCGGAATTCGCGCCATGAGTAAAGGGGATTAGGAGCCCAGCAGCGAGTGAAACCGCAGGTCACAGGTACACTAGCTTTCAATAAAACAATAAAATTCACTCACCAATCCTTATCGGCACAATATTCACTTCAAAATGTTCTTTGACAGCTATACCACCGACGGGCGGTCGGTCGCGACAGAACACGCGCAAAGCCGCGCGTCTAGCTAGTGGAGCGCGACCTGAAGGCTCTTGAGGTACTAGTACCTGTGTAATAAAACATACCGTAGTGTAACAACATTGACTGGCCTAAACACTGTTTTAGGCTATCACGGTTATTTTCATAATTTAAAATATTACTTACGGGATATCTTCCGTGATTGTTAATGATTTTGAGTTCCCGATATTTCGACGCTGTTGCAAGCGCCATGGTCACGGAAGATATCCCGTAAGTGACATTTTAAATTATTGACCGGCTTGTTGGTCTAGTGGTTAGTAACCCTGACTACTATGCCGCAGGTCGTGGGTTCGATTCCCACCCAGGACAAATGTTTGTGTGATGAGCACGATCATTTGTTCTGTGTCTGGGTGTAATTTATCTATAATAATATGTATGTATTTAGAAATATATAAGTATGTTTATCAGTTGTCTAGTACCCATAACACAAGTTCTGCTTAGCTTGGGACTAGATGGCGTTGTGTGATAGTTGTGGAATATTATTATTATACCATTCTTTCTTTTTTTATCGTGGTAAAATCATGAAATGAGTCCTCCCACCCAGGGCGGGATGGGAGGGACTGTCAGACTCGTACTGACTAAAATCAAAGGTGATTCTTCGATAGCCCTTTACGTTTCAGGGTCCCGGTTATCTAATGAGACAGTTCCGCGACCCCGGCAGGCTTTGGCCCTCTAAGGAGTAATAATTACTGAAGGCCTGGCATGAAGAATGTACAGTACCCTTAACACGAGTTTTCACTATTTTACTTTACAGCGTCTTTCCAGTATCCTTCGCACGAATTTTCAGTATTTGAGACGTAAACTCGAACTTTGACAATTTTTTAGGAAAAAAATAGTTCTTTCTTCGCACACCAGAGGCGCTGTTCTATTTTATCATACAAAAACGCTGTAAATACTGGAAAGACGCTGTATTTGAGTATTTACAGCGTTTCTTGTTTGGAAAAAAGGAAAAACGCCTCTAGTGCGCGAAGAAGGAACTAAATTTTTTGCTTTTAATCACATTTTGTGCGATTTATCAGTACGTCCAATTAAAATAAGTTTTATCAATAAAACAAACAAAACAAAATTCATACACGTGTAACTTTTTTCAGACTATTTTTAAACTTAGGTATTGAAATATCGAGTCATTTCTGAATGCTAAAGTTCATTCTAACGATAACTTTGTTTTTATTCAACATACAAAGTGAATTTAAAACAAAGTCTTTTTAATTATCACTCTTGTTTAGAATAATGAGAAGCGACGATAACGGACATGTGTATCTTTTCGTGTCGTAAATAAAGTTGGATGTTGACGCTGTGCGCACTTAGTGCGACTATTAAAGTGCGCACAGCGTCGTGTCTCGGTATGTATTGGCCCTAAGGCTTGAAAAACAAAATTTGACTTATAAGTTAAACTTCGACAATAATTATTAGCGATTGACGCGGATCGATCAACGTGGATGTTTTCGTTGGAGCCCTTTACGTTCCAGGGTCAAGGTTTGATGAGACCGTCTCGCGACCCAACACTATGCTCTTCCTGAAATCGAACCCGAGAGCTTTAGACCAAAGAGTCTTTATCTCCATGCTATAAAAACAAACCCATTAGGTTTAGAGAAAAAGTAAATCCAACGTGATGTCGAGTCGTCTTGCGAACCGAAATAAAACAAATGACATAATTTTCGGTCTTATTGTAAGGACATAAAGGTGATATTCGATCGGCTAGTAATGATTTATGTAAATGATATTGATCTTACTTCTGGGAAGGGTTCGTTGGGCAGCAGATTCTTGACGCGCACGTATCCGACCTCCAGCTGATGTTCCACTGAATCATCTGATCGAGATGTTTTGGTATACCTGCACATATACAAAATAAAATAAAGATAAGAATAAATCCTACCCAACCCTAAATAATTTTAGGTTTATGCATTACAAAAACTTTGTAAAATCGGACAATTTATCAAAACAATATTATTTGGGCAAAGAACCTAATTCCCGGACATTTTAAACCGTCTGAATTGAATAAATGGTATTATGAACAATTATTTGGATTAGTTTGACGACTTGCGCTAGTTATTAATAATCTTGCGCGGTTGCTATCCTAATGTCTATCCCATAATTTTTTAACAAAGTATTGTATAGTGAAAAGCAGTGTTTTTCAACCTGGGGTCGTGAAGAATCTTTAGGGGAAGTCGCGAAGCTTCTAAAGGGAAGTTGTAAAAGGTTGGGAAAGCAACGGCCGTAAAAAAAATAAAGTTCAAAAAGATTTATTAGGAAAAGTTTTAACTAAAGGATGCAATCATTTGTATTTATCAATTAACAAATACTAAAAAAAACTTAAGAGATCTTTTCCATCTTGAACAACGGTCGTGAAATATTTCTTCACACTAAAGGGGCCGTGCCATGAAAAAGATTCAAAAACACTAGTGTAAAAGATTTAACAAATAGTTTAACTACCTGATCAAACAATTCGCCATAATGGGGTTGGCAACACTAAGGTATTGTAGATGGCGCCACCATAGCTGAGTCCTAAACCGACCAATGAGGTAGTACTATTTTGAAGTACCTATAAGATTTGAACCAATGACGATGGTTGGAACAAGATATTAATATATCTTGTACCAAGCATCGTCATTGGTTCCCCAGTTGCGCCATTAGTTCCCCAGTTGCCATCCCTATTGACAATTTAACTTGATTATGACAGTCTCTGTTGCTGCTAATACTCACAAGAAGTTCGTTAACAGCAGATCAGCAATCCCCAGCTGTCCGTCCGCGTCCGTGAGTCTCCAGCGCGCGCTCTTGAAGCAGATCTCGTTGTACCGGTGAGGCGGCGCGTGCGCAGAGCGGACGGCGGGCAGCGCGGACGCACGGCCGATCTCCCGCCACGCGCGGACCATCGCGTCCAGCTCCTCGCCCAGGGACCACACGGACTCCTTGCACTCGTTCACCTAGCTCGGAAATATTACGTCAACGTAGTGGATGAGACTTAGCGGATATACCGTCCGATCCCCAATGCTCCCCAATGACACGTTTTTGTGTCACCAAACCCCGACCGATATTAAGCCTTATTTTTGGAAAAATAAGTCTTAAAATCGATCAGTATTTTGTGGAAAAACATTTTCCTCGGGGCTCGAGAGGTTAATAGTTCTATAAGATTTTTAGGCAACGTACCAAATGTTGGATTTCCATATTGTTCGCCTATTGTCTAAAATTCCAACGAAGAATTTTAGGCAGAAAATGCATGAACAACAACACCCATGTAGGTTCCTCTTTACAACGGTAAAGAGGAACTTTACTTGTTCCACAATCCTTTAAAATACAACGCCAAATCGTAGTAAGTAGCTCTCTATAAAAACTTCAAGTGGGCTTTTGCTCCATTACTACCCGAAATTCTTTAAGTTTCGCCCCAAACTAGGATATTTTCCTATAACTTGGGTGTAGGTGAATGACAAGTAAAGATAAGTACGTCCCACCTTCGGTTCGGTCACCGTATCTTATGGATGCTTGCAACACCAAAGTGCCCCCTGCGCGTTGCAACTTTTCGACGCCCTTTTTCAGGAAAGTAAGAAGGAATTTTGTGCCGACAGTTAAAATAATACTTTCGGTAAAATGCGCTTACACACTTTTGTTAATGTTTTAAGAGCGTATATTCCGAAAGTTGGCAACGACGCAAATGGTTGTCAAATATTAACAAGTTTTAATTAATTTAGCATTTTTACTGTATGAAAATAAGAAATATGGCTCTGTAGTGCACAAAAAAATTGGGAATGCAATAATTAATATCGTAACACCGAATATATAGTTTTAGATGTAAAAAAAAGCATTTGGAAGCTTTCCAAATGCCTTTTATACACCTAAAACTGTTACAACATCAAATTCAGTGTTTTAATTGCATTCCTATATCATTTTTTTAGTGCACTACAGAGCGATATTTCTTGTTCTCCTGCAGAAAATTTGCCAAATTAATTAAAACTTGTAAATATTTGACAGCTTTTTGCGACGTTGCCAGCTTTCAGAATATGCAGCCTTAAGCATTCGCTCATAACGCCTACCTACCTACCTTACTAGCTACCACTACCAGATTTTAATGCTTAGCACGCTTGCTGGGCTCTACATTGCCTCTATGATGTCCATACTATACCGTCCTGATACATAATAGGATCTTACCTGGTCATCTAAATTCTTCAGTTCATCCATGGCGACTGGATCATTGCCGGTCATTGACCTGTTCTTGAGATAATACTCCTTCTCCAGTCTTCGGAGCCTCGCTAGGGACTCCCTGACCTGGGAAAGGAAAGGCCGTTCAAGATATGATGGATAATGTTATATCTCCTCTAACCTTGGTTGACTGGTAGAGAATGCCTCAGTCCGCCAAAGTACGTATTTGTGTTGCTTGAAGTTTTAATAAATAAATAAATAATGTTTCATATTTGTTGAATGTCTAAAGTAAAAAGAACTTTGCCGGCAGGGCTGCGCAGCGTATGGCGGGTTCGATCCCCTCACGCAACATATATTTTATGATCTGCAAGTATGTAGTTGTTCCAGGTCTGGGTGTTTGTTTACATAGTTTTCTCCGGATGCAGCTGAATATCAGTGTTTTACATGATGCGACTGCTGACTGTGACCTCCACAACCCAGTAACTGGGTAATACGATACCCTTTGCTAACATTTCACCCATTTTATTTCCCTAAAAGTGTTGTTGAATAAAGCTAAATGGACAAAAATGGATAGCCAAGACGGTTTCTAAGAGCTTATTATAATATAGTAATTTCATAACGAAATTTTATTGAGTCCGCACAAAAAAAATGACACAAAATTCTTCGAAAATATCCAAATATTTAGCATTTAATAAAAAAATAAACACATTACTTTAAAAACAACTTTCGTCATACAATTTCTCATAAAAATTATTGATTCTATGATAAAACTTCCTGTACTCAATTGATTCCTATAAAAAAAGATATGACTCATTGGCATAGTCTATGATACCGTTACTTGTCAAATAAACTCAATCGACCGTAAAATTATCTATGACTCATTCAATGCCAACTGAATAACTTAGTCATTCGCGTCATAAGATCCGTTATTTCGACAGGTCCCTCACATCTTCGGTAGTATAGTGGTAAGTATCCCCGCCTGTCACGCGGGAGACCGGGGTTCGATTCCCCGCCGGAGAGAATCTTTTTGTATTTTTATTTTTAGTTTTCTTAAATTTTTACACAATTATGTGGCATAATTTTCAATGTTTTTGAGAAATACAATGATAATAATGTTTTTTTTCGTATTTTAAGTGCACTTCTTCTACTGGCATACAAATACTCGCTTCTTTACTTTAGATTCTAACGAATCCTAATTGTATAATCCTTTTAATACACTTCCTGAAAAAGTAGAACTCTGCATACTAAATAATCTGTTATCCCGGGTAATAATGTGAGGGCGTCAAAAATAACATTTATTTATTTGATAATTCATACGACACAAAAGAGTACATAGGCGGACTTTGAGGCATTTTCTACCAGTCAACCAAGGGTATAATATAGGGTTAAACTTGCAAAAAAAAACAAAATCTTGTACCGCTTTCGAATGTTAATTGCTAGCCATACAACAATATCAGTTCTAAAATACCTGATTATTTTGAATTACTTACCTGTTTTCTTGTTTAATTTTTTTAAAGTCTTGTTTTAATATTTTTTACAAAATTATTGAATCAGGCGTTACTTTGCGGAAATCCATGACATTAAATGTTATGAAAAATATCTAGGTTTAATTCCAACAAACGGAAAAAAATGTTTTGCATGCTGCATGTGCATATGCATGATTGCATGGGGGATTGCATCCTGCAACAGGCCTGGATTTTTGTCGCGGAATTAAAGCTAGATATTTTTCATAACATTTAATATTTTTTACTTTTTTTTTTGGGCAACATGCAAGCATTTAATTTCAAGTCAAAAAATTTAATGTTACCTGCGTCTGCAACTTGTGTATGAGTTGCCTTGGATCCTGGTCTTGGTGGAGCTGCAGCTGGAAGCGCATACGAGCTCGCCTCTCTAACGTACGTCTCCTCTCGGGCTCCACGTGGAGCACCACGTTGTTCACTACGTCTAGCAGCATTGCGTACTGGACAAATTAAAAAATAAACACGTTTTTAAATGTCCTACTAAAAATAAGACCCTACGTGGCTGAGAGAGGGGCCACTCAAAACGTGGGGGCGTATATTATTTAAGGGATTATTTACGGGATATACATATTTACATGACGTGGATAGATCGTGGGTGTAACTTGCAAAGATACGCCCCCACGTTTTAAGTGGCCCCTCTCTCAGCCCCGTAGGGTTATTTTCTTATTCTTAGGACATTTAAAAGCGTGGGTTTTTAGTTTTTTTTAAATTCTATTAATTATTTTATTATTTTAATCTTTGTTCATCGGATTCCAGTCCAACCGGAACGAAAAACAAACAAACAAGACAAGTGAGTGTATAAAACGTGGGTAAAAAATATACAAAGATAGACACAATTGCTGAAAGGCAAGGATTTTTTCTGGAAAAAAAAAATATAACAATGACTTTTGGTTGTAAAAAATTCTATTATAGTGCTAAAATCATCGTGCTCCCACTCAAGGATAGGGACGGGAGGGGGACTGTCAGACACGTACTGATTAAAATCCACTGTGTCCTAAAATAGCAGAAACCGTCTCGTCCCAGAACAACTCGACCCACGTTCAATGAGCAAAGCAACCTTGAGGCGCCTTTGACTGCTCGGCTATCCTAACAGTTAAAGAAGCTTGATGCCATAGATAAGCATCGTTCACGAACACGCGGGGCGTCAAGCAGCACGCCTCGCCGGCATACCGCCGATTTGTTACAGGGCCACCCGACGACGCGCCCTGTGGCACACCGCGTGGCCATGCACGAAGCTTTATAGTTTAAGAAACCAGGGTTTTCCTTTGCAACGTGAGGTTGAGGTGGCTGAACCTAAAAATATTTCATATTTATTTTAATCATGAATACCTGCAGCGAGTTGGTGCAGACGTTGAGGTCGTGGTGCATGAGCGTGAAGGAGTCGTAGGGCTGCTGCTGTGTCCAGCCGGCGCCCTGCCCACTCACGGACTCGGCCTCCTCGTGCGACACGTAGTAGAACTCGCACGCGCAGCGGGACACTATGCGTTGTAACTGGGAACATATCGAAACAAAAATAATCATAATTATTAAATAGTCATTCAATTTGTGCATCCACTGTCTCGTTGATGGTGGCGCGTATGTCGGATCATTTAGTTCCCTTTCATAATCGTTGAGTTGAATGGTGCTGATACATGTGTCATTTTCATGAACGGGCGCTGTAAGTTGGGATTGGTCTTGGGATTTTATGCTCAAGAAATACTTAAAAATTGTCGGTCTGGGTGGACTACGAAGCAAGAACACACCCAAGGTGGGCAAGGATCGCAAGTCGCAGAAGACGTTTTGAAGAGAAAGGACATCTATTCCCAGAAATGAAACTGTTCAGGTCAACAAAAAAAAAAGAATACTAGGTTACCTGGGCCAGTCCTGTGTCGGCGCTAGGCCCGACCGTCCGTCCAATGACACCGCCGGCCGAGTGTCCACTACCGACCAGTCGCGGTACATCCGGTAGCGTGCTGATCTCAGTACTCTGCCAGCGTTCTTCTATCTCCTCCACTGATACCCATTGGATGTTCTCTGAAAAATGAACGTGAATTATAAGACAGACTTGTAGACCCGCTCGTCTAAAAGCTATTTTGGTAGATTAAGGTCACCTAGCAGCTGATCTCTGTCTGCCGCACTGACAGTAGCATAGTACTGCATGGCCGACAGCGCCCCGCTCCAGGCAGCCGCTGCTGGCTGCCGACGCACACGCTGCCGTACTTACCTAGCAGCTGATCTCTGTCTGCCGCACTGACAGTAGCATAGTACTGCATGGCCGACAGCGCCCCGCTCCAGGCAGCCGCTGCTGGCTGCCGACGCACACGCTGCCGTACTTACCTAGCAGCTGATCTCTGTCTGCCGCACTGACAGTAGCATAGTACTGCATGGCCGACAGCGCCCCGCTCCAGGCAGCCGCTGCTGGCTGCCGACGCACACGCTGCCGTACTTACCTAGCAGCTGATCTCTGTCTGCCGCACTGACAGTAGCATAGTACTGCATGGCCGACAGCGCCCCGCTCCAGGCAGCCGCTGCTGGCTGCCGACGCACACGCTGCCGTACTTACCTAGCAGCTGATCTCTGTCTGCCGCACTGACAGTAGCATAGTACTGCATGGCCGACAGCGCCCCGCTCTAGGCAGCCGCTGCTGGCTGCCGACGCACACGCTGCCGTACTTACCTAGCAGCTGATCTCTGTCTGCCGCACTGACAGTAGCATAGTACTGCATGGCCGACAGCGCCCCGCTCCAGGCAGCCGCTGCTGGCTGCCGACGCACACGCTGCCGTACTTACCTAGCAGCTGATCTCTGTCTGCCGCACTGACAGTAGCATAGTACTGCATGGCCGACAGCGCCCCGCTCCAGGCAGCCGCTGCTGGCTGCCGACGCACACGCTGCCGTACTTACCTAGCAGCTGATCTCTGTCTGCCGCACTGACAGTAGCATAGTACTGCATGGCCGACAGCGCCCCGCTCCAGGCAGCCGCTGCTGGCTGCCGACGCACACGCTGCCGTACTTCAGCTCGAGCTGCACACAGGATCACGTAACCGCGGGTCTCGCAGCCTTTCAGGACCACTTGTGAGTTCACTAGCTCGACTGTGGAGGTAAAAATTTGAAAATTAATTATAGAACAAACAAATGGTCAAAACAAATGACAACTTTGAATTTGGCAATAAAAAAACTAGTTCAATGACCACGTAAAAACTATTGCACTCAGAAGTTTAGATTTTTGATAACTTTATGTTAAACGTGCTGGTTTTCATATATAAATAGGCACATAAAATAAGAAACAAAAAGGATGAAAATACGTTATTTGTCATCAATCAAACGATAAGACTCGACACCACCACTTGCTCAAGCCAATTTCAGTTCCATAAGTATGGTTTTTCCCTTACTAAGACAGGCAGTGTGCGCGTTGTCGTCGTCGAGCACGTGCTTGGTGTGCGGCGCGTGCGGCGGCGGCTCCTCCGCCCCGCTGAGCTCGTCGCTGAACACCACGGGCGCTGACGTGCCGGCCTCCGCCACCAGCGCCGCCAGCATGCCGCCGCCGCAGCCCGTAGAGCCGCCGCTCACCTGGAGTGATAGTAGCAAACGTGTAGACGCTAGATACAACTATAAGATAAATTGATTTGCCAGGAAGTATAATTCATGATCACCAAACTGACTTCGTCCACTCCTGAAAATAGGAATTTCCTCGCTTACGAGTCTTATCCTCATCCAAACTCTGCTGGCTGACTTCCCCAGGTCATCGCATTATCTGGCTTGCGGATATCCTACACTAAGTTTGAAAACGACACGTCTACCCTAGCGGCTCTCTGTCCTGCAAAAGACATGGCCAGTACTGCCACTTTATCTTGTTCTTTTAGCTGTATTCACTTTGGTGTTCTGACGTGCCGCCTCTAAAATCAGTTGTAGCTCTGTTTATCACACATAGTCGGAAGACTGATTCAGCAGAAGCTGTTCATCAATCTAAGCCACAAAAACCTGTTCTCCGTTAACAGTTTGAAACAGTCAGCTTTTTTATGTCATCAGTTTACCTACGCTTGGCGATACACGCTCTCGACTAGGGCTGAGCTACTCCACCGACCACCGATGCCCTGTAAAAATGGAAGGCTGGCCCTCGGAGACTGGGTAGTTGCTTACTTAGTTTCTTTAACAGTTCTTATCGTAACTTGATTTACATACAAACATAATCGATTCAAACGTAAACAGTAATAGGGTCCCGTTTTACCTTTTGAGTAATCGTAATAAATAATGGAAAGCGAAACTAGAAAGTGAAAAACCTTAGCAATGTGACTTACTTGTGTAGTGACCGGTGGCGGCGGCGATATTACATCGGCTTCACGTTGGTGTTTAGGAGACGTGTTCGGTTGTTCCTCTTCTTTTAGTGCTTTCGTTGATAAGTTCTTTTTCAATTGCTGTAAATAAAAAAAATACTGTTTTTATTTGAACTAAGTGGGAATATTATGGGCAATTTTATTGGGTGGTAATCTGAAGGCATAATTATTGAGTAGATTTTTGAATGGTTCTTAGTGTAGATAATGCCAACTGGATACAACTAAAGAGTTTTTTTATGTCACAGTTATGCTTTTGAAGTTTTGGTTTATTGTAATAATTGAAAGCAACAACAAGAAGTCACCTAGTCACCTAACAAGCAACAACCAGGTTTTTCATATCATAAAAGCATTTGCAGCATTTATCTACTATGTCAGGTGAGTTCACTCCGAGACGCGACGCGACGTGACGCGATGATATTCAACATGTGTAATAAAGTTTGATTTTGATTTTTGAGTCACTCTATTGAAATGTACACGCAGTGTTGACCTTCTGGTGAGTATTGACCCTAACTAACCTGAGTCTTCATATAAGTATCAATAAGTGCGAAGGCCAGGTCCCTGTTGAGCTTGGTCCATGCGCCGCGCAGGTCGTGCACGGCCAGCCGGTGTGTGGGCGGCGCGCCCGCCGACACGCCCGCCTCGCGCCCGTACGACACGCGCCGGACAGACAGGCAGTAGCACTTCTCCATCACGCGGGGGTTGAGGGCCGAGTACTGGTAAACATACAATTAAAATTCAGGTTTAAATAGAACATTTAGCTAATGAAACTCGATGAAACATTTGATATTATCTCAAAGAAGGAAATAAGTAAAGAAGCCAGCAAGTAAACCTACTCCAATCTGTAAAATTTTACCAATCGGACATTAACCTTCCACTATTGTGATAAAGTTTAAAATCTATTACAGAAATATGACTATTTGAGGCTGGTAGGTTGATGTGCACAAAATTATAGCGGTAATCAATATTTTTGTGAATAGAGTATCTTTTAATATTTTTTTGTCATCGCTGCGCTCGTGCGCCTAAATATCTCGGGCTGCAATTGATGCCTTACATCCCTTGGCTACTAATCTACTATTAATTCGGGCCTTAACTCGACGTGCAAAGATGATAAATGGTCTGTTACGGTATTAACGCTCTTATTAAAACTCTTTAAATAATTATATTCGTATTAATTTACGTACCTGGGGGTACGATCTCTCTGTGAAAACGAACACTAGTCTCATATTCAAACAAAAGTTTACTTAAACTTACCTCTTCACTATCTTTTTCATCAGCAGCCAAGGTCTTCAGCCAGATCTCAGCATCATTCAGATCACAGTTCATATACACCGTAGTCCAGTTGGCCCTGGGTCTTCGAACCAGTCCATCATTGGTGGCCACTAGGGCTAGACGATGTTTGGAGCCGCAGGTCACTCGGACGCCTAGCATCTCTATGCCACGTTGGAGTGATGATGATGACCAGTAGAATACCTTAGAGAAGAAAGAGCATATCATAATAAGGTCCACATATTCCCACTGTTGGGACACAGGCCTCCTGTGTAAGAGGGAGTGGACTGAAATCCACCACGGGAGCCCAGTAGAGTTGCTAGATGTCACATGTCTTCGAATTATTGGTTCTAGCCTTCTAGCACATGTCAATTTTCTAACGATGATTTTCTTCACCGTTTTGAGAGCAGTGGTGATGAATTACATTGATGCTTGGGTTCGAACTTACAATCTATTATTCGTAATCAGGTCCTGTTGAAAATCAGCGTCAGGCACTAGTTGTCTGGCATTTTTGCTGAACTGGGCCTATTTGGGGCAGCCGTGGGGCAAACAATATTGTACAAATAGATTTAAGTTTTTTATTGTTTATTTCTCTTTCTTTTGTATGTTATTATGTATGCCCTGACTGTACCAAAAAAATGTTATGTGTTTCTTTCTTTCTAATTTAGAACCGTTACCACTTGGCCATCACAGCCATTCGAAGGTTTCTTTAATTACAGCTACTGAAAATTGCTGCGTTATAACGTTGTTATTATGATCCTTATTTCTGTTGTAATAAGGTTCTTGTTACTTCGCTTTACGAAAAAAAAGAAACCTGTTTAAATAATATCAAAATATTACCTGTAAATTATGTAAAGTAACAGACACGCTAACGTTTCTGTAGTGGCGAGAGAGTTGCATCTTGCGCGGGCGCACATTCTTGAAGATGCGTCCGCGACGTGTTGGTCGAGTAATGCCCGATAATATTAGCTTTAAGCTCTCGAACCACCTAGAAATTAGGACGTAAATGCTACAATGGGGAAGACAAGTCAAAGCTAATTGTAGATGGCGCCACCATAGCTTAGCCCTAATCCGACCAATGACGTAGTACAATTTAAAGTACCATTAAGATTTGAACTGATTTGAACCAATAACGATGCTTGGAACAAGCTATACTAGCGCCATTAGTTTCCCAGTTGCCATCCCCATTGGCTCTTTCAAGATAGACACTTACTAATACTTGGAGCGAGATTTATTCTAAGATAAATAAATACATACACGAAAAATTAAAACAACTGCAACTGACACTATAAAAAAATTACAGAAGCCACACAAACAACATCCTACTAATATTATAGATGCGAAAGTTTGTGAGGATGTATATAATATGTATGTAGGTATTTTTTTTACTCTTTCACGCAAAAACCACTGAACGGATTTGGCTAAAATTTGGTACACAGGTAGTTTATAACCTGGATTAACACATAGGATAGTTTTTATCCCGATTTTATGTTCCCGTGGGATAATTTTCGAGTTGAAGCAGGTGAAGCAGCTGGCAACAGCTAGTATTTCATAATGGTTACCTGAGTGTACTTCCATATAACAGTAGCACTGGGCCATTTCCTTCTTTATCGACTGGCTTCGTCTCCATACTAAGATGAAGGTCCAGACCTTGAGATCGGAATGCTCTGTATGAATCGTGTTCCTGAAACCGATAACAAAACACCTGTTAGACTCGCGAGAGTGCGCCGTGGCCCTGGAACTCAAAGGACAACCGAAGAAACAGGGTGGAGTTTTATTTAGAAGAGTCCTTTCTGATCCAGGCAGTGCATATTCATTTCATGACTTTACCACTTCAAAAAAAAACTTTAACATATTACGGAGTTAGCATCAATGAATATTGACAAAGAAAAAACGCTTCCAAAGTCGGGAATGGGGGCTTGTGACGTCATAAGGCTTTTTTTTAGCGGGATAAAATCATCAAATGAGTCCTCCCACCCCCTACTGTCAGACTTTTACTGACTAAAATCCACGGTGTTCTTCAATAGCCTTTTATGTTCCGGGATCACGGTAAGGCAATAAGTCCCGCGACCAATAAGTCCCACGACCACGTCTTAGGACTTGTAAAATTATACAGAAAGAGTAACATTTTTAAAAGCGTTTTATCATCGTAAATTATTTTGGCTAGTATTTTGTCTTTTGTTACGTAATCCTAACCGGATTACGTAACAAAAGACAAAATACTAGCCTACAATTTTTTCATAATCTATATTTCGGACTAATACATTTTGTAGAGTAAAATAGCCTATTAAGCCTATTAAAGTCGAATACGATAGTGCAGAAGGGCACTTCACTTCGTGCAACTTCGGCTCGCTTCGGGCAACTTCTAAAGGGCCCAATGCAACTCACGGAGTTGCACGAATGTGTAGTCACATACTTCGAGACTTCGATCAACTTCGACCAGTACATCGTCGAGGCAACTTCGCGAGTAGTGTAGAGCAGGCTTTTAAAAAGCAAAGAAATGAATGGTATACCTGATTACTGGAATACTCAGGCAGTCTTGTGGGTGCACAAGGCGCTACAGAGTGATGGTCGCGTGGATCAGCGACACACTGCCAACCCAGCTTGACGGACAGACGTAACGCCGGCACTCGGAGTACGCGACAGTCGTCGTATTTGCTCGCTGTTCGGACGTATACGTCCAAAGTGCCGAGGAAGCCGAGTCTGCCTACAAAAATAAAACGTCATCATCATCATCAGCCTATAATTCTTCCGACTTCTAGGAAACAGACCTCTTCTCTGTGAGAGGGAGTGGTGATTTTGTCTCTTGACTTTTTTGCCACGAACTTCCGACAGAAGTTATTTTACACTTTTTGTGTTTGTTTTAGAAGTCGGGTTAATATTGATTTCTTCAAGATCCCGGCATCACATCCTACCTGATTACTATGAGACCAGCTGTAAAATATAAACCCTTCAATGAATAGAAGATTTCCAACTCATTCCAGACCTCAGGCGTGATCGTCATAGCAGAATTAGGTAAGGCAAAATGAGAAATTGGTCGGGCACATCTGTATGAAAAACCTATTTTTTTTTTGCGAATTTCCAAAAGTCTTAGAACAATAATTTTCAGTAACATCGGGATGAATCGGGCACAAGAGGTTTTGCGCTTTTGACGATACACGTTGTATAAATTAAAATAAAAGGTTCCGACGAATTTGAGGCCTTTTTTCTTCGTAGTCAGTTAATTTAATATTAATAATAAAAACATTAGAAGAAAAATTACACCAGCAAATTATCAAAATAATAGAAAAATTACGTCATGGGGATCGGTCTTTGCCCAGTAGTGAGATGAAGTAGGCCAGCAGTAACAGTATCAGTAAATCATCATAAAACTCTTACCATTAGTCCAGTCCAGCACCAGATCAGTCCAAGTGACCTCCATCTCCTCAGTGGTGTTGTAAGGGTCGAGCGACACATGCAGTAGACACGTGAACTTGGCGCAGTTCACCGTCAGCCGGCCGTGCATCAGCAGACGGACTTTGTCCCAGAACGAGAGGGGCGCTGACGGGTCGAGAGATGGACGGGATACTTGGTCGAATGCTGTAAATTATAAATATGATGACATACTATACCATGATAAAAATGATGAGATTCAAAAATAAATATTAAAACTTTAAATTATTTTACATATCTCTTGCTCTGTAAGTACACCCTTACACCCCTGAATGCCGGGGTGTATGACTATCATTACAGCATAGGTTTTGGAATTTGAAAAAAGAACTGTCATACTCATACTGCACGAAGAATATTTTTAAAAAGTTAATTTTTTTTTTTCTCTGTATCGATTAATTACTCGAATCGGAATCTAGACAATTTATTTTATAAAGATTTTATTTTAAATATGGAACTATTTGTTTTCACATCGTATGTTAGATGAAATCGATTTAAAAATCAAACTGGCCAGCAAGATTTGACGCGCTTGCGTGCGTGAAAAAAAAAAGGCAGTCTACTAGTAGGCGCGAAAGCATCGCGAAAATAATTTTCTTGTTTGAGTTCTTTTTCAATAGTAGATTATTAACCAAGTGAACCTCAAGTCACTCAAACTGAAGTCTTATCATCACAAACTCATATTCAAACTATAAATATACCTAAAAAGAACGTGACCATATCTCTTACAAATTGTAATAATTTTACTATTAATTTTAATTAAATACACAGTTTTTTCTTCTTAATAAATGTTCATTGAAACCTCTTGTCTTGTCTTGTCTTGTTGTTTACTTACCTCACAATCGATATGTAAAGCAGAGTATTTATCTCGGGCGTAAGCATCAATTGCATACTCGGGTTAATTAGCGCCTTCGCTTCGCTCAGGCGCCAAAAACCTCGTATGCAATTGATGTCATACAGCCCTTGGTTAATAATCTACTATTATCTACTATCATGCTATTAATCCTCTATCTTTTATAGAGGATTAATATAAACCTATAACAATAAGCTTATTGCCAACATTAAAACACTCAATGATATTATGATCAGACACAGAACAAATGATCAGTGATCATCCCACCCACACCCACAACCCCCGGCATAGCAGTCAGGGTCACTAACCACTAGACCAACAGGCCAGTCAATGGTTTTTAAGTTGGGTGGTTTTATTTTCACTAACATTAAGAAGACGGCAAGGTTAGCGCAGTGGCTGTGCGATTAGACTGCTGCGCGTCGCGGGTTGGGTTCTATTCCGCACTGATTAAATATATGATCTACAGTAGTTGTTTCGGGTCTGGGCGTTTGTGTATGTGAATTTGTTTGTTTGTAAACGCATCCACGATACAGGAGGAAAAATCCGTGTTTAATTTAGGTGGTCTTATTTCCACTAAGATTAAAAGGATTGAGTAAGGTGCACTTTCCTACAGAATGAAAATATAATAATATATTGGCTAGAGATATGGTTTTACAAACGCTTTTTTCGTGTTTTTAACGGACGAAAAAAAAAGGAGGAGGTTCTCAATTCGACATGCATATTTTTTTTAACCTTTTACAACAAAGCATGGTTGAAAACCAACCTGAATCCCGAAATCATCTTTATAATAGATACTAATCTCTATTTTATTTTTTAGGTATTGAATTAAAACTTAAAGTGAAATCGAGTTACAAGAAATAAGATAAATACTCACACAGATTACAATGAGCGATAACAGGCTCCCAGCAAGGCCCAAAAGCGTAGCTGTACTCGGACATCTCGCAGCAGAGATCGTAGTACCATTTGAGAGGCATCATGCTGCGCTCCAACTCCTGTTCACCCCACGGCGCGCCCTGGTCTATGGTCACTGTGCGGACGGCTGTGGAAAAAAATAGTTATTTGTTATGCAAAGCTGCAAAGTTGATTTATGGCGCGAGTACTTGAATTGAAAACTGAGCGAGCGAAGGATTCTAAAATTGAACCGCGAGAGAAACAAGCGGTTCAAATATAGAATCCTGAGTGATGCGAAGTCTGGGCGATTGTGTATGTGAGTTTCTGTGTTCGTAAACGCACCTACGATACAGGAAGAAATTCCTAGTAAGTAGTATGGGGCAAAGTTAAAAAAAATGCAAATAATTATTTTAATTAGTCCTCCCGCCCTGGGTGGAGCATAAGGAACTGTCAGACTCATACTGGCTAAAATCTTCCATGTTCCTGTAATTGCCCTTAACGTCCTAGGGTCACGATAGCCTCCTTAGACAGTTCCATGAAGATAGGGGAAGGAAGGCTCGTTTGTAATACTAACAAAAACATTTTATTCAATTAGTAGTTTTCGTGAAACAAAAAGTGATGAAGTTCATAATCGTAACAGGAGTTCATATTTTCTAAAAACACCTAAGGAGGCTCTCGTTAGGCAGCTGGATCAAGGGCCAGACCGGTTCGCATTGTTGGGAGGTTCCTTTCTGTGGAACCCTGATCGTAACCGTACACAAAAAAATACACAGTTAAAAAGAGAAAAAATACACATTTATTATTTTGAAATGAGTATTTTTTGGTTTTGTAAAAATATTTAAACAATTTTAATGGTAAGGAAAAATATTGACTAAAGGTCAGGAATATAGGTATTATAGTAATAGATTCGACTAGTAAGTAACTAATACAAAAATGACTAGAAGTCACTAACAAGTTACTATAGACTTCTAATAACCCTGTACTTATACCATGAGTTGTCATCGGAAACTTACTCGCTAGCGTTGAAATCGCTAGCGTACTAACTTTGATCAAATAGATTTCGATATTGCTGGCACCATGAGATTAATTGAATCTTACGCAGGCGATAATGTAAGCTCGATAGATGATGTCGTGTTGCTAACTTCACTACTTATGTTTTGTTTCTTTCTTTCTCACAAATAAGAGGAGAGAACGGCTTATAATACGTCACTGTCGTCTATTGTTCGTTGACCTTGCCCTTGTATCACTGACACCTCATTGCTGACACTGCGTTGTGTGGTTTGAAAGTTTCTAATAATAGATTATTTGGATTATTACAAAGTGCCTCACTGTTTCAATTATTGGTGGATATCATGAGATGGAATGTTTCTACTTGGTATTCAATTATATAAAAAACGTAAAGTGATAAAATTCCAAAATAGTTCCTTCTAAACGCAGTTAAATGTGTAAAAATATGAAAATGTGGAAGTGTACCTATTAAGACAACCAAGTTTAAGTGTCAGTGTTCAAGTGTAACCAAGCAAGACGTGAGAATCGCAACAAATAAACAATAATGTGAACAAATCGTCCAACGCTTCAGGGTCTGTAAATTTTAAGATATTTTTTTTCACTTATATTTTAGCTTGGAATTCATGTTGTGGTTCCCAAATTAAGCGGCCACCAACATATTTCATGTTAAAAAGCTCTTGTAAGCATTATTTTGACTTTTTATACTCAAAAACGTTAATAATTTTAACGTGAATACATGTTTCACACGCCAAAATGCTAGTGAGCTACGTAACTACTATCGTAAGCGTATCGTTCGCTAGCGCCTGTAGTATTAGTGTCTCATGGTACCGTTTTGTATGGTGACAGCTGAAAAACGTTAGTGACTGTCGTGTAGATTACGGTAGGTTTTTAACCAATCGTAATCTACAGTGCTCATGGTACGAATTTTAGTTCTCACTGTGACCGTTAGGGGCGCTGTACAATATTTCATACAAATAAATTACGGAGACGCTAGCGAGTTTTGGCTGTGTAAACTCATGGTAGAGGTACTGAAAATAATAAGAACCAATCGTACTACTCCAATTTAAAAAACAATACAATTTCTATGGCATTAAAAGTAATAACAAAAACAATTACAAGTGTCCTTGACTGAGCACCGTTACGTTCAATTCATAACGTTTACGAAATATTCTCAATGCGTAACATATCGTGCATAATTTAACGCTCGATATAATTTCTAGAGAAATCAATGCTTGCCTTGGCTGTAGTTTTTTAAAACTGTATATAAGACTTGAGAGTTTGGTGGCATGTACCAGTTTGTTCACAACAGTTCCAAACTACAACATTCCGAAATGTTCATCAAGGTATAGAATTTTATTTATTTGTGATAGTATAACTTCTTAATTTGAGTATTTTTACTTCCAAACAGAAGCCCTAGAATTAATTTTCAAGTTTTTGTGATGTAACCTGTTACTTTGACTTTAATTTGAAGCAAAAAAATAGTTCCTTATCTTACACTAGAGGCGCTTTTAAATTCTTCAAAAATAAACGCCGTAAATACTTCAAGTACGTAAATAAAATACTGAAATGTTGGGATAAGGTCTCAAGTCTTTTAGTACTATTATTTTAAGTAGTTAATGTATTTCAAGAATTTTTTGATTTATATTTAATTCAGCCCTTAAAACTGTCTTTCTCTAACGGGGCTTTCTATAAGGTTAATGTGTGCCAGGATTACGGGAATATTCAATTTTACCGCTGACTAGAACACAAAGTGTAATTGAAGGAACATAGGTTTTGGTCGAGAGAAGTTACATATTTTAGGAGGCCTACATCCTTATAGTAGAAACGTTGAATGTAAAACTTAAAATACCTCTTTTTTTACCCCAAATACGGGTCTCTCCGCCAACTTCTGAATATCCTTAAATAAACAAAAATCTCTTCTCTTTGTTCCAGGTTGTATGTATGTTGTCTGTGGCAGTAGCCGTGGTCTCCGGATACGGCTACTCCTCCCAGTACATCCATCGTCACGACGGACACCACGAGCCGGTACATCATGGACACGGCCATCATGACTACTATGTAAGTGGGATCTGGATTTACGCGACTTTTTAAATTATTTAGCGTTAAGCTCGCGTTTGACCAGTATCTTGCCTAATGTTAAGTGTGTGTGGTTGAACGGCGATGCATGCTTGCCTAGAAGTAACCTATTTGATCTTGACTTAAACACCCCAAAGTTATCATCATCATCATCATCAACAGCCGGAGGACGTCCACTGCTGAACATAGGCCTCCCCCTTAGACCGCCACGCCGAACGACAATTCGCCACTTGCATCCATCGGCTGCCCGCGACCCTCACGATGTCGTCGGTCCCCAAAGTTATAGTTATCAGAAAACAAAGATCCTGGCAAGGGAATTCCTCCTAATTGATAAAAAGAATCTATTAAGAAGATGCTATTGCATCTTCTTAATAGAATATACCTTCTTTTTATATATTGTTCATTCCTAATAAGGAATGAACACCAAAATCATAATTATGTGGAATCTTTGAAAAGTAAATCGTTCTCAAGTTCCCCTATTTTTAAATCCAGTTTCTCATTTGATTGCTTTTAAACTGATCAACATGCACCTAGCCTATTTCCGGACTATGTCGGGGCCTTCTACCAGACTATGAGTAAACAGCTGGTCAGGCTATCAGATACCAGTATCTAACATAGGGAGGCCTCTACAACCCAGCATCTGGGTAATACCCATCCTTAGTAAGACTGGTCGTCAGTCTTGTGTGATTCTACGAGTAACTACCCTCTGACCTCCACCATCCAGTATCTGGGTATAATAACCCCCTTCCTTGGTCTTGTGTACTTCTGGTTACCTATAACGAAAATAATCTCTATTTCCAGACGTACCCGAAGTACGAGTTCGGTTACGAAGTAAAGGACGCTCACACGGGCGACCACAAGTCGCAGCACGAGCACCGCGACGGTGACCATGTGAAGGGACACTACTCGCTCCAGGAGCCTGATGGCGGCTTCAGACATGTTGACTACCATGGAGATGACCATACCGGGTAAATGGCTAAAACTTACCTTAAGAGCGTATATTTCGAAAGTTGGCAACGTCGCAAATGGTTGTCAAATATTAACAAGTTTTAGTTAAGTTAGCATTGTTACTGTATGAAAATAAGAAATATAGCTCTGTAGTGCAATAAAAAAATAATAAGGGAATGCAATAATTAATATCGTAACACCGAATATTTAATTTTAGATGTAAAAAAGCATTTGGAAGCTTTCCAAATGCCTTTTATACACCTGAAACGGTTACAACATCAAATTCAGTGTTTTAATTGCATTCCTATATCATTTTTTTAGTTGCAATACAAGAAATATCGCTCAGTAGTCTGAGCGATATTTCTTGTTTTCATATAGAAAATTTGCCAAATTAATTAAAACTTGTAAATATTTGACAGCTTCTTGCGACGTTGCCAACTTTCAGAATATGCGGCCTTAAGAGGAAGGTGAAGGGGAGCCCCTTAGAGGGACAAAGCCTGCCGCGATCGCGGGACTAACGAATTACCGTAACCCTGGAATGCAAAGGGCTATTGAAGGACACTGTGGATTTAAGTCCGTATAAGTCTGACAATCCCTTCTGTCCTGACCTGGGTGGGAGGACTCATTTGATGAGCTTACCATGCTAAAAAAATTAAAATATTGAAGGTGTTTTTCTTATTGTGTACCGGTTCCGCAGAGCAGAACGGGAGGAACTGTCATATTTGTACTGATCGAAATCCACGCTTCTTCTTCTTATCGTGTCGATTACAGTCTAAATTGACTCGGCCCAGAATTGGGCCACGAGTTTAACGCTCTCCGAACAATCCATCAGCTCCTGTAACGAACAGTCGGCAGGGCACGCAGGGCACGATAATAAGTGCCTCATCGTTTGTGGAACAGCACCACATTTACACTCTAGAGCTGAGTTATCAATGAAATCCACGCTGATCCTTCAACATCCCTTTACTATAAGACAGTCCTGCGAAGTATTGTAGGTACCATTCCGAATATGACAGCAGCTACAAACAGTAACAGTGAAACTTCTTAATCAGAGTAACAAAGGGTCAGTAGTGGGCCCCGTGTTATCGGCCCTACTTACCAGTTGCAGGGACCTACCTTAAATACTTAATTGCTAAAATAAACTCTACCACGATCAACGACGATATAATACTAGACTCCGCATACTCGATCTAGGGAACCAAAATTATTCTGTCAACTCGCTGAGGTACTACGTAAGCGAGGGGGACGGGGTACTGAGTTGTGATTGGCTAACTCAAGGTCTGTTCTGTCTCAACGTATGTTTACGGCTCACAGGATTGGTCGAAATGAGACGAATATAAGACTTTTTTGCCTAATGTGTTGGCAGACATCGGTCGCCTGTTATTACGAGTCTAGTATTATATCGTCGTTGACCACGATAGTAATAGAATATCTTTTCCTTCCTCAGCTTCCACGCTACAGTGAAGCACAGCACTCACCACATCGTGCCTCATCACCATGGTTATCATCACTACTGAAGTTGTTCAAATAGCCTTCTACAACTATGCAACCGTTCCTGTTATTTAAATAACTGTTATTTCTTCTCTACTACAAAATGTGATACTATTTATACAACTTTAATTAAATGCTTAAAAAACTAAAACAGTTATTTTGTGATTTCCTGGGACTTTATTTATTAGGGTAATTTCTATGCGGGATGCGGGCAGCGAGTAAAGGGTTGTGTCCCACGCGCGCCTCAAAGGGCGTCAGCATACTGACGGGGCCCCCTCTCAGAGGGCCAAAGCCTACCGGGGTCGCGGGATTATTTCCTTACCGTGACCCCGGAACATAAAGGGCTATTGAAGGACACCGTGGATTTTAGTCAGTACAAGTCTGACAGTCCCGCCCTGCCCGGGGTGGGAGGATTCATTTGATAATTTTATCACGCTAAAAAAAAAGGGGTAATTTGTGATTATTTTTCTCTATTATTTACACTGTTAAGTGTGTAGTAAATAATGGCGTACATTTAAAACACTTGGGTGTAGTGTTTGTGTGGAATGACATTAATTTCCGAGGAGAGCAGTGCTGGCCCAGTGGTATAGGTCCCGACTAACGAGTTCGAACCCGGCAGGCACATTACATTGTGTAATTTATTTGCTCTCAAACCGGTAAAGGAAAACATCGTGAGGAAACCGGCATGTCCTAGAACCAAAAATTCGAAGACATGACATGACATCTACCAATCCGCACTGGGCCCGCGTGGTGGATTATGGTCCACTCCCTCTCACGCAGAAGAGTCCTGTGTCCCAGAAGAGTCCTGTGTCCCAGCAGCGGGAATATTATAGGCTGATGATGATGATGAGATTAATTTCCAACAGCTAATGCTTCTACACTATGAACACAAACGTCAATAACCCCTATCTGTCAATATTAGTCACTTGAAAATAACGGAGAAAAAATATTTTATACAAATTAATTTTCAATATTATTATCTTGGTAAACTATGTGTTTTATTTATTTATGCGCAAGTAGAAAACGTGTATGAGGTAATAATATGGCACCAACGCAGGTTTGTTCATAGTGTAGAACCTAAAATATATCAAATCTAACTCGCACGCAAGTGAAATGTCTGGGTACCTTTACGAGAACTTCTGGTTGCAACCGTGACAGCAATACTCACTAGTTGACTTTACAACATTTCTAGTAATAAATAGTAAGTAGTAGATATAACAAGGACTTAGTATTTATTACTAGAAATGTTCTAAAGTCAACTAGTGAGTCTTGCTGTCACGGTTGCAACCAGAAAAGCCCCCTTATACATATATCTGCGTGCGTGTTGTTGGCAACTCCAACAAATAATATGTTCTGTATTTTAAGAAAGCTTCCGTTTCCTGTAAAACGTTCATTCATTCGTTCAGTTGAGTCTACAATAAAATCCGAACCACCACGTACCGCAACGAGCCCCTTTTTTATTTGTGTTCTACACCACGAAACCTCAAGAACCAGCCCTGCTGCGATACTCCAACATGTGTGACCTTCAATTTTGGATCTTACTTGATGCATGAATGAAATAAACAAAGAATTTGTAATATTTTGGCGATCTAAAAAGAGTGTCCATGGAGTTCCTTGCCCATTCTTCTCCATAGAGATCTACTTCTTGGAATGGGCATCTACGGTAATTTCACAGTTTTTATGTCTTGTGACTGGGACTGTAGCACCATAACTTTGTAGTTTTTAATTCTATTTTTTATGTCTTTGACAATTCAAAAGTGCCTATAACTGGTCTACTTGAATTAAATGCTTTTGATTTTATTTGCATATTTGTAAATCAGCAATGGCATAAGGCACTATAAAGATAGGTTACCTCGTGGCGGCGCCTGTTCCTCTGCAGCCATCAGGGTGCCCCACATCTTGAGCTCGCTCATGCTGAGCAGCGGCTGCGGAAAGTCCCTCAGCAACAGCTGCCACTGCGCACAGCTCATGTTGATGCTGCGACACCAAAGGGTCGTGAACTCGATGCCGTCTTCTGGCCATGGGCTGTGGCAGAAAAACTATGTTACTAATATAATTAACACCTAAAGATGATTGAGGAATGAAACATCCGCTGCGACAGGGACTCGAAAAGGTTCAAAATAAAGGGAATGAAAGTTTCAGCAACATTCAGGTGCTAGCAGCATTTTCCGATTTCATACAACGAATTCTAAACGCGCTCGCAAATGTGCGAAAATCCTAGCGCTTAAAACACTTGAATTTCTTCCCTATTATGATCCACGGGCCTTAATTTTCTGCAGACTGATCTTTCTATATATATGTATATCTAATATCTTTAAAATATAATCAGGATCTCGGAAACGGCTCCAAGGATTTTCATGAAAGTTACAGATTAGGGTTTTTTCGGCTCAAGGAATCGATTTATCAAGGTTCGAGAAAAGCTTGGTAAAAACTCGGTTGAACTGGTGAAAAATGCTAGAAAAACAACATTACAAGCAAAAATCAACCTTATTCCACTCACCTATCGTAATCAATATCCCGTAACTTGTCAGTAGCATTCTGTGTCCCATGTATGGTGGTGTCAGCCAGCGCTATAAGCGAGAACCTCGTGAGGCAACAAGCGACGAGCCTCGTGCGCGGCGGCGGTGCGGCGCGACATCGTTGTACGTAGATCTGTGCGTCTTTCTGCCGCAACGCTGCGTACAGTTCCTCCACCTTACCGGCTGGGAGGAACAGGTGGGGCTTGCATAGTTCTTGCACCTGTGTGGTTAACAAAGACATTAAACTATATACGAGCAGTAGACGGGACATCAAGAAGAAAGAACAATGGCCACGCGCCAAACATGCTTGGACTAGAAAAATCTAATAAAACGACACTTGATGCAACATATATCATTTCATTCGTATAGATAAATATATCATAATACGGTCTTCAGAATATTTTTGAAAGATGGGAGAATCAAGTAATTATTAAATATATTTGTTGAGGTTATGTTCATACTTTAACAATCTGTGGCATTTTGGTTACGACATAGACATAGAGAATGAACATCATCATCATCTGTATGACATAGGCCATACGCCCATACTCTACTCTAGAAAGAGAGAAAATAACAGTTATTACTAGCCCAATTGTATCTTTCCTGTAAGACATAAAAAAACAGACTGTCTTGTGTGACTTGTGTCTCACAGGCTCAGTCTATTCTCTATGTCTAGGTAGACATAGAGAATGAACTGAGCCTGCTCTAAGCAAGCCTAATGACAGATGTTAAGATTATTTAGAGCAGCCACATACATCAGTTTTTTTTCCTTTCGGAATGTATCCGTTTTAAGAACGGAATGTATCTGTCTGCTACACCGGTCTGCGTGTTAGACATTTTTATTTACCTGTCAAAAATAGGGAGGGACGTAATAGATCGATATACAGCAGAATCGATTTGAGATGTTCTATTATTAGTTTTTAATTTAATTAATGGCTTAATTAAATAAAAAATTAATATATTTACGATGAACTAGCATCATATCCTATTAATGGCTGAGATTAGTTCACTATTCAACGAGAGTTTATACGGTTTACATTGCCTGGGATTTATTTCGTTTCGTTTAATCGATTATGAAAAAAATCGACTAAGACTTAAGAAAAAGGATGGAAGTCTCTAGTAACGTAAAGAATTACGGATGCGTTCAAAGTTAGATATTTAAAGCTGTGTTCACTTAATTAAAGTAGTAATTATTAAAAAATAGATAAAATTATTTACCCAGCTTTTAAAAATAAACTGATGGTATCCGATAATTAGAATAATAATGCGTTACATATTGGTGAAAGTCTCATCTAGGTGCAATTTCCTAGTCCAAACTGGACATTGTCCTTTGTGATCCAAAATTTTTTACCGATAGGCAAAAGTCCCTCAGTCTAGTAGTCGCGTTGCTATGCAACGCTTAGATAGTGCTACTGACGCACGGCATCAATAATTTTGTATGACAATTTTCCCAATGCCCGCTCTATAGGTTCTTTTAAATCTCTTTGGTGGTTATAGTAAAGTTTTATACGATGCAACTTTGACGGAACGAGTGAATGACGTCCATGTGGCAATAGTCACTCGAAAATTACGCTGTTCAATAACATACGTTAGGCGAATTTTTGAGTAGTTTAAACTATCTTCAATAATTGTTTATTTTAGAGCGTGCAAGTGTTGCAAAAGCGTGCATAGCGTCATAAAACTTTCCTTACTTTTTCGGCATAGTAAGGATTTCATTTTGATTTAGGTAATATTATTGACATTGGCAGTTTTACAAATTCTAATTTGTGAACTTTACTTTACTTAAATACAGAAAATAGATGTGAAAGACATTCACTAAAGATAGGCTGCAGTTTCAACGCTGTCTCAGCACTGCGTCCTTTAGAGAATAGAACTACTGATCTTGGAGATCCTTCCGTTTAGTACTTAAAGATAAGTAACAATATTAATTTTCTATTATCCACATCTACATTCTACATTGGAGGAATATAAGTGTGAACTACCGCTATTTAACTTACCTTGGCATCCAGCATGGTCCTTCGTTTCTGACTCTCTTTATATTCGTCTTCCAAAAGCTCGTAGTTATCGCGAAGTTTCACCTCGAAAGGATCGTCGCTCATTTCTATTAGAAGCTCTTCAATCTAAAGAAAATGATTGACAATATATTCTTACTAGAGTATGAATGATAATCTAGGAGAACAATCAATCAAAAATCGTGGTTATGTTAGGTTAGACCATTTCCTCTCGCAGAGAAGGGCCTGTGGACCTGCAGTGAATTCTTTTTTTTTTTGTTTTAACTTGGCAAAATCTTCAAATGAGTCCTCCAACCCCGGGCAGGGCGGGAGGGACTGTCAGATTTCTACTGACTAAAATCCACGGTGTCCTTCAATAGCCCTTTATGTTCCGGGGTCACGGTAATGAGATAAGTCCCGCGACCCCGTCAGGCTTTGGCCCTCTAAAGGGGGGGCCCCCGTCATCATGCTGACGCTCTTTGAGGTGCGCGTGGAACACAACGCTCCGTCGATGGTCGGACAGCGAGTTGCCCTTTACTCGCCGCCCGCATATCCAGTGAAAACATTATAGGCTGCATGATGATGATGACGAATTTCAATCATTTCAATCAAATCAACAGCGACATGTTTTTATGGGAATTCTGGAGCAATTCTTGACTAACCGATCCCATTACCTTCTTCCCTTCTTGTTAAAGAAAAAAAAAAACAACCATGAAAATTTAAATTACCTTTATATGTAAATCACTAGGCAATGGACTCTCAGCAGTAAACGGCTTCTTCTTGATGCCGTGCACCAGTTTGATCCACTTGAACAGCGACACGAAGTCTCCCTGCACAGCCTCCGCGAACCGATGCTTGTAGGGAAACACCATGCGGATCGAGTCCACTCTCACAGACCTACGAAGAATATAATAACATTAAAACTTGAAAAATTAGGCGCATGCAATTCGTGCAAGCAAATATGTGGGTTTTCGGTTTACCCGCGCGAGTAACATGCGCACGCTACTTGATCAAGCTACCCACGGGATGCTTGTACACGGCGCATGTAGCTTGAGCATGTTGAGGCATTTGCGCGGGTTACATGCGCCGTGTACAAGCACCCTAAGTGTCGCAGGTTCAATTCCCGCACGGAACAAATATTTATATGACCTTCAAATTGTTGTTCCGGGTCTGGGTGTTTGTTTGAGTTTAAATCTTTGTAAACGAACCCACGATACAGGAGAAAGTCGTAGTGTGGGATTAAAAATAAAAAAAATACACTTTTAGTCGAGCATGTAATTGTTTTACTATTCTTACAACGAAAAACAAAATTTTTTTCGTGTTAAAATACATGATACGGCTACCAAAATCACCCCCCCCCCCTATTCCACACTTTGGTTTTTATTCTCTCGTTTACAATCATAGAAACTAACATACACAAACACCTAGACCGGGAACAACTAGGAGTGAAGAACTCGTGTGGGGATCGAACCCGGGCCGCGACACGGTGTGCAGTCGATCTCTTAGCCACTGCGACAACGGTACACCCGTACTTTTTCTTTTGTTACGTAAGTCGAAACTGACGGAGATGCACGTTATCCTTTTAAATACTCACTGGTTTATCAATAGAAAAAATTCGTGTCCTTTTTTTTTCAAAACTCTAACCTACTGACTTATTACATTGCAATTTATTGATACTGGAAACTAGCTTATTCCTTTTCTAAATTACTCTATAAGAGCAAATGCATAGAAATGTTTGAAACACGCCACGAAGCGCCGCCAGTGGCAAATTCGCCTACTTCCAAGTAATTAATGTCTTATTCACGCCGCCGGTCGCACCTTTACATATTCTGGATAGAAGAGTGACTTACCAAACCTTATTCCAGGTGAGGGCAAACCCTTCATTGGCCTTCCTTTCAACCCTGACGTCGTGGTCATCAGCCGCGCGCTCCTGGGAGTACCCTTCCACCATGATGACCTCGTCTCCGTTCAGGATCATGTTCAGTTTGCTCCACAGGATGGAGAGGCCTTCCTCGTGGTCATAGGCTATTGTCATGTCGTCTAGAACAGGAGAATTAGGTCAACTGTCTGGTCTTCTGGTGACACGCCTTACGGATGAAAGACTAGTGAAGATAAATTACAAAAGAGTATCCCAAGAAAAAGTTTTAATGTAAAAATATTTTGAACTTTTCTGAAGCAGTTCTTAAATTACTCCGGAATTATGAAAATGCCAAGTTAAAGTAGTTAAACTACAGAGAGCTTACCACGAGCTCTTAACTCGATCCAGTTCAGGCTGTGGAAAAGAGACAGAGCTATACAAGTCGTCTAGCGCCATCTCTTTCCCATACCCTAAAGCCTCCAACTGTAAGAGTTCATGGTAGGCCACTAGTTAAGCTATTTATTCTTTAAAATCAAATGGAAACTTTAGAGGTCGCAAACATATTCAAAAGATTTTATTTTTATGCCATATTCCAGTGGCACTCGAAAAGAGCACTTGGAAGGATATGGAAGAGGCCCAGCAGTGGGACTTATACAGCAAATAAAAAATTCTAAAGCAAACAACAAAATATTCCTAGTTTTCGGAACAAAATTTATCGACGAGTCAATTTAACGCACGTCGAATGATGCGATTGGCAGTTGATAACTCTTTTACTCATTCAACCGTGCGCAGTACTTGACTAGCATTCCGTTCCAGAAACCCAACGACGATATAATACTAGACTCGTAATAACAGGCGACCGATGTCTGTCAACGCATTAGGCAAAAAAGTCTAATATTCGTCTCATTTCGACCAATCCTGTGAGCCGTAAACATACGTTGAGACAGAACAGACCTTGAGTTAGCCAATCACAACGCAGTACCCCGTCCCCCTCGATTACGTAGTACCTCAGCGAGTTGACAGAATAGTTTTTGTTCCTTAGATCGTGTATGCGGAGTCTAGTATTATATCGTCGTTGCAGAAACCGGACGTAAAAACACAATACACAACAACACAACAATTACATTGACAAACATTACAATAAAACAACTCACCCGTAGCAAACAGCATATTATTCTCCTTCGACAATATCAACCCTAGATTCGTCTCCCCTTTAAAAGCGACCCTCCAATCCAACGCACTCCCTTTCTTTTTCACAACTGCTCTTCTTCTCACCCTCATTTCTTGCTGGAACTCCTTCACAGCCCTCACGAAGGTCAACACTTTGAGGTGGAGGTTCGCACTCCACTCGAGATCTACATTCTCTATGAACTGGAAGTCTAGGAGAGCGGAATACTTCTCTTTGGATAGAGTGTACTCTATTCTTGCTAGTTTCACGTGGAAGAATGTGGTTGGGATTTCGTCTGAGCGCTGGCAGTGGATGTTTCCTAGAATTATTGGGTAGTGCTTAATTTCAGATTAATAACGATTCCCAGATAGATGGAGGTTGTTCTTAGAAACACAGTATTTTTTTGCCAACAATATAGGTATTGAACATAATTATCAGGAAATCAGAAAGAGTCAATCCGAATCAGCTTTAAGCCCATGTATAAAAAAATGGTCGCGGAGCAGCGTCGCGTCGTCTGAATGACGTCTACCAGCTCAGACTGAATCCACTTAAAAAAAATAGTAACTCCCTTATAACGTGCTAATGGGGAAGGCCGGTCAAAGCTAATTGTAGATGGCGCCACCATAGCTAAGTCCTAATCCGACCAATGAGGTAGTACTATTTTGAACAAGGTTCAAAAATGTATGGACACCGTCCCCACCCTTGTAGCACCTTAAAACTTATGTCAATCGAAGGATCATAACCGTCTCATCATTTTATTGTTCTACGGCGAAACTGAAATGTGCATCCGAAAAAAGTTATATCGACATGAAGGAACTGGATTCAGTCACTCACAATACTACGAGTATGTTCCCGATCACAATGGTTTTCTCTTTAATTATTACCGTAGAATGATTTTGTTCGTTCGTGGCTAATTGAGAAGCTCGCGGCTATATAATTACAGCCGCACCGGCCGCTCATTCAGGTTAAGCCGCGCTTACCGAGGTAGGTCTGTGGATGGGTAACAATCTGTCATTGTAGTTAAAGCGCGTAAAGCCGTTGGTTCCGGCCATCATTGTAGATCTTTGACAGTCTTCACAATCAGAATCTCTAAAGTCTGGCCACCAGTCTTACCATGGGGTATCGTATTAACCAGTTACTGGGTTGTGGAGGTCCGATAGGCAGTCGCTCTATGTAAAATACTGATATTCAGCTGCATCTGGTTCAACTGGAAGCCGACCCCAATATAGTTGTGAAAAGGCTAGGAAGGTGGTGGATGATTTTGTTCGGAGGTTTCAAACAACTCTTTTTAACTAAATGGTGACATCCGCACGGAAGCAACTCACTTAGCAGAAACAAGTACAATGAAGAATTCTATAATAATGAATATCGTTATTGTGAAGTAACCCATTGACCGTTTTAAGAGTATTCAAATAAAAATATCTTTTTAATACAAATAAAATCGTTAACTTTTTATCGCTACAAATACATTTTCCGGTTGTGATATCGAGCTGTCCTGTCCCTCACGGAGCCTGCCTCCTCCTTCGCTAGCACGCATATCGCCGTCGTTAGGACACGGTGATGTTCTACCCAAGCGGGGTAGACCTGCACCGTATATCCTCCGAGCGAACCTCGTAGTGACGGCACCCAGTCAATTGTTCCTTCCCTATCAGACACAGGAACCTCTCGAAACTTATGTATCCGGTGAAGACCTGCGTCAAGCGGAAGGTGAGGCCGCCGCCCGTGGCGCCTCTCCAGCCATTCCTTAAAAAGGGTCTTACCGCCGCGCTTGCGGCGTGCCCGGAGTGATGAGGGTATGCCTGGGCCAGGAACTTGTACTAATACGCGATGGGTCGTATCGGGCGGCCGATGCGATTAGGCGTTTACAGCAGAATTCAAAGAAACGCTTGGAAAGGCGTTTCATGAACTGAACAATTGTGGGGAATTTAAGGTCTCGTGACTTTCTTGACTAACCGGTTTTCGACAGTCAATCAGTTTCGTTTGGTACTGTAGGGTTGGAAGGCATTAAGAGAATTTCGTTGGGATAGCCTGTGCCTGGGACAATATTGCAATAGACACTGAAAACACCGAATAATGTATTTGTTGTGATAAAAAGTTAACGATTTTATTTGTATTTAAAAAGATATTTTTATTTGAATACTCTTAAAAAACGGTCAATGGTTACTTCACAATAACGATATTCATTAGAATTCTTCATTGAACTTTTTTCTGCTCCGTGAGTTGTTTCCGAGCGGAAGTCACCATTTAGTACCAAAGAGTTGTTTGAAAACTCCGAACAAAATCATCCACCACCATCCTAGCCTTTTCCCAACTATAAAGGGGTCGGCTTCCAGTTGAACCAGATGCAGCTGAATATCAGTATTTTACTTAAAGCGACTGCCTATCGGACCTCCAAAACCCAGTAACTGGGTAATACGATACCCCATGGTAAGAATGGTGGTCAGATTTTAGAGCTTCTGATTGTAAATACTGTCAAAGATCTACAATGATGGCCGGAACCAACGGCTTTACGTGCTTTCCGAGGCACGGAGGAAACTACAATGACAGATTGTTACCTACTCATCCACAGACCGACCTCAGTAAGCGCGGCTTAACCCGAATGATCGGTCTGTGCGGCTGTAATTATTTAGCCGCGAGCTTCTCAATTAGCCACGAACGAACAAAATCATTCTACGGTAATAATTAAAGAGAAAACCATCGTGATCGGGAACATACTCGTAGTATTGTGAGTGACGGGGCATTTCACGTCAAGCGGGCAGCGAAAATAAGGTCAGATCTTAGATTTTGTTCATATTTGGATTAAAAGTAGTACTATATGACGTGAATTAATGTACATCATTATTTTTTTTTTATGAAGCTTATTTACTTTTTTATAAGCCATTAAAGAATTGGAAAATTTCGAGGAACAGAATTTTTAAAAGCTTTTTTTGTTATTATTACATTTGATAAAAAAAACAAAGTAATGATTGAACTTTTAAGAAAAAAGAAATGTGTTTCTCGCCTTATACTACAAATTTGGATTTTTTTTTAATTTTTCATAGAAAACCGGAAGTAAACATTTCAAATCGGTTTTTTCAAAACTTCGGTATTTTAATAAAAATTTTTTTTGCTCAAGAATATTACCAGTAGTCTATAAATACTGTGTGTAAAGTTGTAGAATGGGATCTGCATCGGTTTATGATTTAAATTCGCTTTAGTGCGAGAGCGCCGCACTGAGCGCCTCACTGGCGATCGTCGGGTAGGCTGTTCTATGAAACCTATTAGTTTGCATAAACAATTTCTTTTGCATTATATTTTATTTAGCTTATGAATGAATGGAATCAGTTAATACTTATTTAATTTTTAACCGATTTCAAAAAAAGTAGGTTCTCAGTTCGACCTGTATGTATGTATGTTAGTCCGCGATTATCTCGCGTTTGGCTGAACGGATTTTGATGCAGTTTAACCGACTTCAAAACCAAACACAAAAATACTATAAAATAACTTTCCTTTCGGAAGTCGGTGGCTTATTTTTCTTTTAATTCATTGACATTATGGCCACCGACTTCCGAAAGTAAAGTTATTTCATAGTTCTTTTGTGTTTGGTTTTGAAGTCGGTTCCCTTTTTTCAAAAAGTGTTATTTTTCCCTTTTTGGTTTAGATAATCAACAAAAATCTTCATAAAATTGGCGTCTTTGAAAATCTACAATCCTATTAAGCAAAACGGATCTATGTGAGCAACTTCACGAGATATCCATTATTGTTATAATTATACTAAAACCTTCCTCAGAATGTAACAAAAACTTTTCTAACTGCATCAAAATCGGTTAAGCCAAACACGAGATGATTGCGGACAAACATGCAATCGTCCTTGAAAATCTACGATCCAAGTAAGCAAAACGGATCCACGCGGGCAACGTCACGGGATATCTATTAGTGTTATATACTTAAACCTTCTCCAGAATGTAATGAACACTTTCCTGAAAACTGCATCAAAATCCGTTCAGCCAAACGCGAGATAATCGCGGAGTAACATACATACATACAGGTCGAACTGAGAACCTACTTTTTTTTTTGAAATCGGTTAAAAATTAAATAAGTATTAACTAATTCCATACATTCATAAGCTAAATAAAATATAATGCAAAAGAAATTGTTTATGAAAACTAATAGGTTTCATAGAACAGCCTACCCGACGATTGCCAGTGAGGCGCTCAGTGCGGCGCTCTCGCACTAAAGCGAATTTAAATCATAAACCGATGCAGATCCCATTCTACAACTTTACACACAGTATTTATAGACTACTGGTAATATTCTTGAGCAAAAAAAAATTTTTTTAAAAATACCGAAGTTATGAAAAAACCGATTTGAAATGTTTACTTCCGGTTTTCTATGAAAAATTAAAAAAAAATCCAAATTTGTAGTATAAGGCGAGAAACACATTTCTTTTTTCTTAAAAGTTCAATCATTACTTTGTTTTTTATCAAATGTAATAATAACAAAAAAAGCTTTTAAAAATTCTGTTCCTCGAAATTTTCCAATTCTTTAATGGCTTATAAAAAAGTAAATAAGCTTCATAAAAAAAAAATAATGATGTACATTAATTCACGTCATATAGTACTACTTTTAATCCAAATATGAACAAAATCTAAGATCTGACCTTATTTACGCTGCCCGCTTGACGTGAAATGCCCCTGAATCCAGTTCCTTCATGTCGATATAACTTTTTTCGGATGCACATTTCAGTTTCGCCGTAGAACAATAAAATGATGAGACGGTTATGATCCTTCGATTGACATAGGTTTTAAGGTGCTACAAGGGTGGGGACGTTTTGGGCATTGTCCTTTGAACCAATGACGATGCTTGGAACAAGCTATACTAGCGCCATTAGTTCCCCAGTTGCAATCCCCATTGAATTTTATTAATTAACTTAGGCAAATATTCGCATACGCTACCGAAAAAGCGTAAACGAGGAATAGAGAAATTCAGCTTGCAGGTGTGGGTTGCGATAGCCTAGTTGGTTAAGGCGTCTGGAGTACCTATCCAGAAGACGTGGGTTCGAATCCCGCTTGCAATCTAATTTTTCTTTCCTCAAAAATCATCTTTACGATGCGCGTCGCATGCGTTAATGCGTTTAAAAATAATTAATAAGTATGGTAGTCGCTATCTCATTATACAACATTGATTTGGCTGTAATGTCAACGTGTTGGGTGGAAGTTAGTTAAAAACTAATCCAAGAGATGGCGCTACGCTACCGAAAAAGCGTAAACGAGGAATAGAGAAATTCAGCTTGCAGGTGTGGGTTGCGATAGCCTAGTTGGTTAAGGCGTCTGGAGTACCTATCCAGAAGACGTGGGTTCGAATCCCGCTTGCAATCTAATTTTTCTTTCCTCAAAAATCATCTTTACGATGCGCGTCGCATGCGTTAATGCGTTTAAAAATAATTAATAAGTATGGTAGTCGCTATCTCATTATACAACATTGATTTGGCTGTAATGTCAACGTGTTGGGTGGAAGTTAGTTAAAAACTAATCCAAGAGATGGCGCTACGCTACCGAAAAAGCGTAAACGAGGAATAGAGAAATTCAGCTTGCAGGTGTGGGTTGCGATAGCCTAGTTGGTTAAGGCGTCTGGAGTACCTATCCAGAAGACGTGGGTTCGAATCCCGCTTGCAATCTAATTTTTCTTTCCTCAAAAATCATCTTTACGATGCGCGTCGCATGCGTTAATGCGTTTAAAAATAATTAATAAATATTCGCATATTTTGGAATATTACAAACCACCTTATTAAATGTTGCTTTCTTAAAAAGCTCCAGCTAAAAATACTTAAAACTTACCTTTATAAGGCACCATATCCACAACCTTCAACCCGGAGATCACCGCACCAGATTTACTGAGATTCTTCTCCAGGGTCACGGCATCGACCCTGGTCATCAGACACATATCCTCGTTCACGATCAGGAACAGGTTGATATGGGACAGGGCTACGTTCACCGAGATGTTGGGTGGGGGATCCTGAGCCTCCTCAACATGATGGGGACGAGGAGTTGGGGATTTGTACTGGTTGATGCAGTCGGTTAAGGATATGATTGTCTTAGCCATGGTTGGGCTCCATTCTAGACGGAGGCAGTCTACCATGGCTTCTACCTGTGAAGGAATAAGGTTCATTTTAGAAAATTCTTTTTATTTTTTTGAAAGTATTATAGGTTTAAAGTAAGTCGGCCGTTCTGGATAAGCGCAATTTGGTCATAAAGTACAATATTGTATAATATACCTGTGTAATTTAAGTGTGGGTATAATAAATTATAACTTTATATAATTAATCATAATTTTAAGTTATGAACAGTAAACTGTGTCTTTAAAGAACAACATTTTTTTCAAAAAGTCTCACACTGAAATATTAAAACAAAAAAAAAACATGCGGCATCAGTTATCAACACTTACATCACCAGAGAAAAACTGTCAAACAGAAGAAATGAACCAAATAACTAATAACTAGTACCTAATGAGGAAGGCAAGTAAAGCTAATTGTAGATGGCGCCATCATAGCTTAGTCCTACTCCGACCAATGACATAGTACTATTTTGAAGTAACTTTAAGATTTGAACTGTTTTGAACCAATGACGATGCTTGGAACAAGCCATACTAGCGCCATTAGTTCCCCACAGTTGCCATCCCCATTGTCCAAATCCAAATTGTTATAAAAAATTACTCGTACTCGTGGTTATATACCTTAGAATCATTAGGTCCATGTGAAGCCCACTTAACCAGCGCCACAGCCAACAGCGCCTCCCCCCAGTTGTGCTGCCTCCTAGGCGGCGGAGCGCGCAGCCCCCCCGCGGCCGCCCCGCACCCCCCCCAGCCCCCGTCCACCAGCAGCTCGGCCCCCCACTGCCGCCCCCCCACCGCTTGACGAGCTACCGCGCACCGGTACCACTCTTCTACAAGTAAGAATTTACATCAGATGCGAATAGGCTATATTGTGGGAAGTCAGTGGTGGGAACTATTAAGTTCATCGCAGCGAGCATGCCATATGATAGAATGTGAAATATCTGGGGACATCCGCAAAGTGACGTACGTGTGAAGTTTTGCACGCCAATCTTTTTAAGTACTTTTTTAGATTATAATTAATTTACAATGAAAAAAATACAAAATGAAACAGAAAAAGGCCTAGAGTGGCCTGGCCGGTAGTTATTTTAGTCTATCAATAAAACAAACAAAGGTATTATAGCAGATTTGCTATCATACACAACAGTTCTAATGACTTTCGTACCACCACTATCAAAATATATTTATGAATGGTATAGGCTGAGCACTTTTGGGGGATGGTCTTGTGAAAAATTTAGATTTTGTGACACAATTTTTCTTATTTACATGAAAAAATAACTTCTCTAGTTCTTGAATCATAATACTTCTTCTAGATTGAGTCGATCCAGAACTCACTACAACATTGTCTATATACCTATTTATTTGGTTATTTAATACAAATCATCAGAATAACATACCTCTAGTCTCCAACAGCTGATCCAGCTTGACCTTGACGCCACTGCATCCAAATCCGAGCGCAGTCTCATTTATCAACTGCGCATGCACTGTTACTGAGCGCAACTCTGCACATCCTTGTACTATGCAGGAGGAGAATATGCGAGACAACCAGAGTGGAGGGGATGGGGCTGGAAGAAATAGTGTGACGTGAGTTACGTTGATGACCATCAGTGAAATCGGTAGTCTTGGGCATTCTAGTTCACTACTGAGAGCACTCAATTTAGTTCTCCGCTCTTAAACGAACTAGTTCGTTCTTCTAGTTCGTTATTTCCTAGCTCGTAATACAGCCGACCGATCAAGAGCGATCAAATCGTTCGCTCGCAAACAGATCTCAGATTTAGTTTGCCTTTGTTCGCTCGTTTTAATACGTTTCCTGCTGCATGCGACAATTTGTGTAAAGTGTACGAAACGGGATGCGCGCATGATCGGTGAGCGAACGGCAGTATTATAGTGTAGTGCTGTCCTGCTCCCGTGCAAAGATCTTAGATCAGTCGATCTCTTTCATTCTGTACGAACTACTGAGCTACGGAGCGGAAAATGTGGGAGCTAGTTCACTAGTTCATCTATGGGAGCAGTTCTTTCGAACTAGTTCGTTCGCGAACTACACAAGACTAGAAATCGGTATTAAAGTAAATCTTAAGAGCCCTCAATTAAAGTAGGGAATTCATTAGAGAAGTGGTGAATCAAAACATTCAAATTGTTGTTTAAGAAAATAAGTAGTAATATGGACTCACTACCAAAATGATAAACGAAACTTTTTTAAATTATATATGTCCTTCGTTGTCTTCAAAATGGGTTTTATGACCGTAAAATTTTATTTTAAAGTCGGATATTAGAAAACTGGCCAATTCAGTGTGTAATAAAACAACAGAGCCTATAGCCAAACGGCAAGCGACAATCGTTAACGTTCAGCAGTCGCTAATACATTTTCAACTTTATAGCCCATCATATAAAGTTGAAAATCTAGTTAAGACTACTGAGCGATAGCGAACGAAACAAACGAAAACGATCTTTAATCTTTGATAGATTTTCAACTTTATGCTATGGGGTATAAAGTTGAAAATGTATTAGCGACTGCTGAACGTTAGCGAATGTCGCTTGCCATTTGGCTATAGGGCCAGTTTGGCTTTAGCCTTCGTTTCCTAGCTAGAACAATGCTCATATTGGGCATAGATTTTAAATCTGACTAAACTAGTTTTAATCAAGGAAAAAATACGGATCAAATATGAAATTATTTCGATAATTTAGCTGAGTGATTATTACTTTTTGGCTAAAATTTAAATGCGCATCAATAATTCTTTTTGTATACCAAAATGGATAAATGGTCACCAAATCTTAAACTCGCTTTAGCAAGATTTCAGGGACACCCCGAAGTTCGGTTTGGTTAGGTTCCTATATCCTTGTACACAGAAATAGAAGCCCCGCTTCGCGGGGCTTCGTCGACCCTGCTTATGTAGATTTTTTTATTACACATAATAGGTTTATTTCTTTATTACTTAGGAAACGTTATTTGGTGACTATTTATCCATTTTGGTAACCGTTTAGAATTTTTTTGGTAGTAAAATAGGTACTTTTTTGGGTGGTGTTTAAACACAAGCCATACTTTTTGTCAAATTGCCGTTTACGATGGAATTAGTCTGTTTTTAGCAATCTAAGAGAATCAAAAGCTAAAAAGTAACAGAAACCAGAATAGTACTTACAAGGAGATTCCACTTCCATTATCTGTAAAGGCTTGGCTTTCCTAATTTTCTCTTTAACAGAGGTGTACCATTCAAATGCTTCAGTATGACTATAAATTATGTTCAGTGTGCTTATTATTAAGTACAGGTTCAGTACTCCTTTCTCCAACTGAAACAAAGTTTGACTTAAGGTACCGTAACGTGGGTATCTAGATGATCTCAATACATTCTTCTTTTTCAAACTTTTTATGATCGACTCTAGTCACTTTTGTTTTAATGGGGAAGGCCAGTCAAAGCTAATTGTAGATGGCGCGACCATAGCTAAGTCCTAATCCGACCAATGACGTAGTACTATTTTGAAGTACTTATAAGATTTGAACCAATGACGATGCTTGGAACTAGCTATACTAGCGCCATTCGTTTCCCAGTTGCCATCCCCATTCGTTTTTACTATCTGGGGAGTATTACAACTTTTTAAACCAGGCTTATTCCGGCGAGTGAAAGTGACAGAGCTATACAAGTCGTCTAGCGCCATCTCATTCACTCACTGGAACAGGCCTGGTTTTAAGACGTTGTAATACCCCGCTGGGAAAATGAAGTTACGTTCGTAGAAAAAAATGACATGAACATTAAGTTTTTTTCAGACATCAATAAACAAAAATAATTGAAATGACATAATCATAACAGAACTGCGCAGTTGCAGCAGGGCTTTTTTACGTGGTAAAATCATCAAATGAGTCCTCCCACCCCGGGCAGGGCGGAAGGGACTGTCAGACTCGTACTGACTAAAATCCACGGTGTCCTTCAATAGCCTTTATGTTCTGAGGTCACGGTGATGGAATAAGTCCCGTGACCCCGGCAGGCTTTGGCCCTCTAGAGGGCAGCTAAGTCATCATGCTGACGCTCTTTGAGGCGCGCGTGGAACACAACGCACCGTCGACCCGGGCATGGTCCATAGTCGGGCAGCGAGTTGCCCTTTACTCGCTGCCCGCATGCCCGAATCGCAGCAGGGCTAGCAATGTTAATTATCCTGTTAATTAATTGATTAATGTTGTTGTTGATAACAATTATTACATGTTTATTCTACGTTTTGTGTGCCTGCCTGACTGAAATAATGGCATCCCAGCAGTGGGAACTTTGTGGGTTACGTGAAACTATTATCGTTAAAGCTATTTATTTACAGTTTGTTTCTACTATCCATGAGTGTATACCTTAGCATCTAGTTTCAACTTATTGAGCATGGCCAGGTGTTGGCTGTCTGCTAACAGCTGGAACTGCTCCATCTGAAAGGCCACGTACACCTGCGGTAGACCGCTCAGCTCTGAGCCCGTCTCGTCGTACAGGATTGATGCTGCACTGAATCTGGAGTTCACCTATTGAATGATACATGTATATGAATAAACAGCGGGTTCTAAAACGGACACAGAAGAGAATCATTAGGGATATTGCTAACTGACTTACGCTCGCAGGTGTCAATCAAGAATAAAACTCTTCTTCTGTACTTTTTAAATTAGGAGGAACAGAGTGGAAAGTTCCTCGTTACCCCAGAAAAGAAAGGTACTTTCCGACCAGACGGGTGTTGTGTCTGGTGCCGCTTTCTGACATAGATTGTCGGAATGTTCTGTGTCTTCTAAAGGTAAGCGTCCACTGGTCCGCATCGTACGTATTGGACGCATCACATCAAACGGATTAATTAGACTGCGTCCGCTGTATCGGCAGCGATCGGATTGCCGACGCGATTATTGATGATGCCATCTGATGTCCACTGATCGGCATTTCGTATGACGTCATCACTCATCAGTACGCATCGCATGTATGCATTGCCGATGAGCCGTCCGGACGATGCGGATTAGTGGACGCAGTTGTATGAGTTTTAATACAAGGCAAACAAAAATCCGTTGCGTACGATACGTCTGATACGTGCGATGCGGACCTGTGGCCGCTTACCTTAAACTCGCGGATAACTTGGCTCGCGCGATCTAAATATGTTAGTTCCTCCGTCGCTGCATAGATGGCGCTAGGGTTCTTTTTGTAGATGAATGTCCGCTACATAATATCAGTATTTTACATGGAGTGACTGCATATTATTATCTGACCTTTACAACCCAGTAACTAGGAGAAACGTCCTAGGTAAGACTTGTTACCAGAAATTTCGAGTTTCTAGAACAGTAATTAAGGACTGTCAAATTTCCATAAATGACAGTCGTGACCATGGCTTAACTTTCCGAGACATGGAGGAAACTCACTATGATTGACGGTGCGACTTAGAGCTCTTACATACGAGCGGCATGTTCTCAACGGCAGAGGTAACTGTAGCCGTCGATGCGCGTCGGCGGCAACCATCGACGCGTCGACGGCTTCCGTTGACGCGTCGACGGCAGCCGTCGACATTTCAACTTCAAAGATCAGCGGCAGCCGTCGTCTGCTCTCTTAGTATACAACAACAACTGCAAGTATCGTTATAAGTCGACTGCTGCCGTCGATGCGTCGACGGTTGCCGCCGACGCGCGTCGACGGCTGCATTTACCTCTGCCGTTGAGAACATGCCGCTCGTGTGTAAGAGCTCTTACCCTTAAAGATCTACCTGAAAGGCTTTGATTATTGAGCCACGAGCTTCTCTAATTAATTATTTTTAGTAAAAAACTTACTTGTAAACTCTGCAAAGACATCTCGAAGTTTGTATTTACAGATTTATCTTTACAATGTATTTTTGTTGTATCTATTTTTAGGCTGAAAATCTGAAACAAAGCATAGATTTTATTAGTGTGCTAATTAGAACTCTTTTAGACAATCATTAGGAGGTGAAATAATAAGGCGTAAATGCAGAAGGAGTTAATTACAGTTCCCGGCACGTAAGTTGGCAAGAATATGGTGCAGTGGGGGTAAGTTTGCGCATCGCATTTAGCGGCACGCAAGTGTAAGCGAGAGCGCGTATACTGGGTGCGAGGGGCAAAGACGAGTGACGCACCAATCGCGTGCTCGGATCGGCACTACCTCATACCCCGCGACCCGCATGACCACCAAAGAGATCTACACAATGACTTCTGCGCATCTAACGACTCTTGCCAACTTACATGCTAGCCACTGTACACGATTTTGTTATGGTCTCTGCTTTTGTAATGTAATTTTGGGATCACACGATCTTTTCTTTGCGTTTTTTTTTGCTCCCCGCGGTTTTGCTCCCTTTAGCCGTTTAGCGTATTGTTATATAGCCTTCCTCGTTAAATGGACAATTCAAAACAAAAATATTTTTTCAATTCGAAGCAGCAGTTCCTGAGATTAGCGCGTTCAACCCAACAAACTCTTAAATTTTATAATAATAATAGTAATTATTATTCTCTTTATTCATTTTAAGACTTATAAATTACATTTTTAAATATTTTTATAAATAAGGAACAAAAAACATTTAAAAAAATAAAAAAATTGCAGTCCACCAGCACCAGGAACAGGGTCCGGGCCGCCGGTGGTCAGGGCTCTTGAGAGAAGAACCTCCTAACAATACGCGCCGTGTCCAGGAGTACTGCCTTCTGAATCAAGCGCCTGATCCAGCCACCCAGCGAGAGTCTCCACAGGTGTTGGTCGAGGCTCTTGGCAATTAAGCCATTGGCAGATACAACTATCGGCACAATAACTGCCGTATTCACGTCCCACATGTCAGCAACCTCGCGAGCCAGATCAAGATACTTGAATTGTTTATCCTTTTCTGCCTTCACGAGGTTCTCGTCATGCGGGACCGTTATATCAACAATTATTGCGCGACGCTCCGATCGATCTATCACCACAATGTCAGGCTTATTGGCAACAATAGTCCTATTTATAAGTAAATTAAAAAGATTCCTTGAGTCCAAGGCATACTACACCGTAAAGGAGTTTCTAGATGATAAATCTATTGATAAATAATAATAATATATATAATAATAATTATATTCTGATACAAAACATTATAAAATAAAATAAATATTAATAAAACATATAATTATTTATAAATAAAATATTAAATTGAATACAGACATTTAAGCAAAAATATAAAATATGAATAATTAAATAAATAATATATATATTTTAATAATAAACAATTTTCATAATTTATTAAAATAAATATATTATATGGTATACTTATAATAATTAATAATACTAATAGTGAAAGCTCTAAGAATTTAATATTAATAATGCAATTTCGTGCAAATATAAATAATAACAACTGATATGCTGTACCTATCTACACAAATATAATAATATGTATTCATTATAATTATTACCAAATGAAAGACATTTCATGAGAATATTGATTTAATTAAGTTTGTAACTCAGCCCTCTTCCTCTCTCCTAATTTTTGCGTGCCCGACAGGGTCCATATTTGATCTTGTACCATTTTTATTTTTTACCATCTAATTATGTAACATATGGAATGCAATAAAGAATTGAGTATTGAGTATTGAGTATCAGTGATGATAGGTCGATCCCAATACAACGAGATATTGCCATTTTCGAGAACTGGGTCGGGCGCATACTTATAGTACGGCACCTCCGATTCCACAAGACTGTACTTCAAAGCAAGTTGCTGGTGGATAATCCTGGCAACGAGGTTGTGTGTTATGCAAATACTCGCCGTTAGCCAGACGAGAACACCCATTAATAATGTGTCTAATAATTAATAATAATTATTATTATTAGTAGTATAGGTATAGATATTGGGGATATTATGATTTTTAGCAGCAACCTACCTTTGGTACAACAGGTGATAGCCTGGGTATGATGGAGGCGAGGTGGTCTTCATCATTGGAACTCATCACTGGTGCTCGTCGGCGCTTCTTGTGGCTCTTCAGGAACTGGTACAACTCGTCTTTGAACGTCACCGCCGTGTTGCTGATTATTGCGTGGATTTTCTACAAATTGCAACACCATGAACAAAATTCTAATAGTCTTTGCCTGTCAATATGATTGTAGATTTTCTATTTTATAAAACGTCACGTCTCGTATATGGACTATCCATAGATGAAATGATGAAACGACGATTTATTTTTGAGGTCTAGAAATGCATGATTCTCATATAAGTAAAAAAAAACATTTTCATTTTATTTCGTTATTTTCAAAAGACCTGTAAAGTATATCTAGGCTAAGTTCCAAAGGACCTATAAATAGGCAGTCTGAAATACTTAAAAATAATGTTTTACCTCTACATTTAATGGCCCATCAGCCTTCACAGTCCCTTCAATCACTAAACAGCAGGCCGCCTCCCCCAAACACTCCCCCTTCCCCCCGATCCTGACACTCGCGTCCACCAGCTTCGTGGAGAACACCAGCGCACGCGCAGGTCCGCCCGCAGCGCCATCTGCGTGCGCTTCGGCGGCATTAGCAGTTAGGGTCCATGGATTGTCCACTGTTCCATTGTGAATGGTCACTGAGGCATTGAATATGTGTACTCCCATGAACTGCGGGAAGAATATTGGGTTACATTTTTAGGGTTCTGTACCCAAAAGGTAAAACGGGACAAAATTACTAAGACTCCGCTATCCGTCAGTCTGTTCGTCTGTCATCTGACTGTATCCTATAAATCGCCACTTAACAAACACTTTTATGACACATCGGTAGATACCGAGTTGCATTTATAGAAGTTCAACCACACACGCCATGAGACCGACTCACGCCAAACCACTAGGTGGGTAACTTCAATACATGCAATTTGCGTATCGGCTGAACACAGCCTGAAAAGGGGTACAAAGTTGTGCTTAGCGGAGGTATAATAAAATATCTATTGGCTGACATTGAGGATTAATTTTAATAGTTTCCAGGGATAACAAATGTCTGACAACCAGTCTTACCATGGGGTATCATATTACCCAGTTAGTGGGTTGTGGAGGTCTGATAGGCAGTCGCTCCATGTAAAATATTGATATCCAGCTGCTTCTGGTTCAACTGGAACCCGACCACAATTTAGTTGGGAAAAGGCTAGGCAGATGATGATGATGATGATGATTAATAGTTTCCATGGATCCTAAATGTATTAAGAACCATAAATGATCCACAATGACTGAGTTATCTCATTGATTACTGAATATAAGTGGCCACTTATTTATTTTATAAATGTTGCTTTAGTGCTATGGACTATTCTTGCAGGTGACTCCTGCATTACACATACGGGAAAGTGAAATGGCACAGGGCCAATTTTGCATACTCTTGAAATTACATAAATAGTGTTACTACCGTTTCTTGAAATAAGTTATTTCATTCATACAGCAACAAAAATATAGTTTTTACGGAAATTCTTTTATTAGTTCCAAAATTACCCATATAATTATCTATCTATCTACTAAAATAGTATGGGTGGCAACCCTAGACAAAAAAACCATCACTGCTTGTTTTATCTTCAGATTCATATTTAATTATTTTAGATTGTATTCACAATAGATTCATTGATAAACTGAAGCCTATGTGTTATAGCATGATGTTAAATAACCTATAACTTTTCTTAATAGATGAACTATCCAACACAAATAGATTTTTTAATTTGAGATAGCCTGTTAGAATTGAATTGAAGGAAAATATTTATTTGATTTTTAATATAGGACACACACACAGAAATAATAAAAAAAAAGATATTAATAAAAACACAAGAATTTCGCTGAGCATGTCCACACCAATTTACAATTTTTTCAAGTTTATCATATTAGTATAGATGTGCAGTAACCACAAAATTAAATAAACATACCTGAGCAAACATAATCAAACTATGAGGAAGTTTTTTATCTCTAAAATCCAACAGTTCTTTATTTGCTATTCGGTTCAACTTGCTCTCGAGACTCCTGAAGTCCCCCATTTCATCGTAACTCTCACCCTTCGCGGTAGAGTTCTGTTTTGAGAGCAGGGGTTTGAGGATTGTCTCAACCACAACACTTCTCTTTTCTTCCACATTGTTGGTGATTTCCACTCCTCGTATCACAACTGACACCAGTTTATTGATTTCCGAGTTAAAACAACTACTTTGAAATGAAACCTCATCTATGTGCTGTAAATAAAATTTGTTTATTGTTAGTTTAACACGATTTCCTTAAAGTTATGTGATGATAAATTTTCTCTTACTGATAAAAACAGTATAATTATGTACATTTCAGTATGTAAGGCAGTTTTTCAGAGTTCAATGGAGATCTATGTCATACAGTTCTAGAGTTGATTGCACAAAATGCTTCCATATGAGAGAAAGTGGAATCACAAACTGATCCAACATTTTCTAGAACACATATTTTATCCTTCTTCCACTATCACGGACAAGCTAGGGAACACTAAATATAATTTTCATACAATGAGGAATTAATATCAAACATAATATTATTATGTATCGCTACTTACAATAGAATACCTATCTTTGGATAGGCTCACATCTTTGAGTATCAACTTTGGCACCGCGATTCTGCCTATTTTCAACTTTATGTGGTACTTTCTCATGAACAGCCATGCCAGCAACGTTGGCAGCAGCCTAAAAATACCCCAAAAGATACCAAAATAGTAAACAAAACCCAAAACAATAATAAAAATAGCGGTGTCATCGCTTATCTGCTACTTACCATGACACACAGGAGTAAATAACCACAAATATAAAAAACAATATCAATAGGGCGTTCATGTTGGAACAGTTAAATCATTTCGTTGGAATCATTCGCTAATTAATTGAGTAAATAAGTTCATATTAGTTCGAGATTCACTTCATTTATAACCTCAAAACGATGAACCAACTTTCATCTGTCAAATTCGATTCGTCCAAAAACTTGGAAAAGAGAAAGGAGTAAACCATGGGAGTAAACCGAATTCATGAAACCTCTTTCCGTGAAAAACAGTTTTTTAAAAGACAGTCGAACTCAAAACCCGCTCGAGTATTTCTCGTTTTAAATTTTGTGATACCCAAAGAGCCCATGCCACACGCAGGAGGGTTGATGATGAAAAGGTCGCCAGGAGGTTGAAGATGAATTTGATGAGGAAACTTCAAGCAGCTTTTATAAGAAAGGGAGAAGTAATATTCTAGTTAAAATACACAATGCGCTTGAATCACCTACGAGTATTGTAGATAAGCAGAGGTAGCCCAGTGGTGTCACATTGAAACTGAGTTACGGGTTTTAGGTACCTAGTTTGTTTGAACCCAGCCAGGCGGATTATTTTGTGTACTTTATTTCGTCACTACTCCTCTCAAAATAGTGAAGGAAAACATCGTGAGGAAACTGGCATGTCTTAGAACGAAAAATTCGAAGGCATGATGTGACATCTAATACGAGTAGAACCCGCACTGGACCTGTGTGGTGGATTATGGTACTCCTTCTCATAGAGAGGAGGCCCTATGTTCTAGCAGTGGGAAAATTTTGTGCTTGACCGCACCGAACGCCCAAGCAGTTTAATTGCTCGAACTTTTAACATGATTGTGTGTACGTTAAAACTTGTGGTTTTAATTGCTCTAAAAACAGTCAATAGTGACCATAGTGACTGCTTTCAGCAGTCCGTGTATCTCCGGCCTTACATTGCTATTTAAAGTTTCCCAAGATGAAAAAAGAAAACAAAAATTAATGCTAGTTTATTTTTTTATTATTTTACTAAAACTAAACTACACAATGTTTTATATTCTACAAGATCAGGGCCATGATCGCTTGGCAGTGTAGCCCTCATACTTCTTCCTAGTCTTTAAACCAGACACAATAGTTGAATCCTTGGGAAATGCTGACACACCATTGAACAACGTGTCTTTGTCTGAAACAGAATATAATAAAACTTATTAGTTCTACATATTATTTCAAATAGAATCAGAATGAGGGATTTTCTTTTTATGTTTTCCCTAGTCAATGGATAGATGACGCTGAACTTGTTATGATACTGCAATGAACGAACGTCACGTCATTTTTTGATTTTTTTCACTTGGATGTAATTTTGAGATCGTAAAACAAAAAGTACATGTCATGTCATTGTCGGTCACATCATATCACACAAATGGCATTTTGAAAATAAATAACAACAAGGAAAAAGAAAAAAATATTCAATTACCAGTCTTTTTAATTTATGAGTTTTCCACGCCAGAAAGAAAATGTCCCAAGAGAAAAAGAAGAGAAGCCTGTGCCTCGTGGATTTTTGCAAAAATGAAGGCATACATCTTTTTCCTAGAGTAACACCGTCAGTTCAACGCCATCTATAGAGTTCTTGGAAAGTCCAAAAAGAAAACCTCTCATGGGAAATGAAGCTCAGTGCTTTGCAGATGGCGTGTTTACAAGATCTTATCTGACCAATGTATGGGGTTGAGATTTCCAATCAATATGTTGTTAGGAACTCACTATGCTAGCACCAGCAGGTTTCTAAATTCTAATTAATTTTATTATTCTATAATATTATCGTGTATTATTAACCTGGATGGAATCTGACGTAGTCCGGTTGCACGTACAAGTTCTTGGGCAATTCCATTCTTTTCAGGGCATCAAATGGTGTAGCGGTGTCCACGGGAGTCTTGTAAAATTCTTTCAGATCAGCTGCAACGAAATAATTTTGTTGTTTATCTTACAAACGATTTTTTTAAAAAAAAGTATCGATCACAATCGATCAAGAAAGTATCAATGTGTTTGTTTTTAAGGTTGGCAATATTTTTTTGACAGTTCTGAAGAAACGATCAGTTTTGGCGCGTAAAGAAAATTCCATCAAGACGAAAGTGAAGAATAGAAAACTTATCAGAATCCAGCATTATCTTAGATTATTTTTTCTCGTTTATTCAAAACTAGTCCCATAAAGCGTCGGTGTTATAGATTTCAGAAGTGTGACCCTCAAGAAACAACTACTTTGCAGAATCGGGAAACTCAAGTATTTGTGTTAATTCGGTGATATTCAATTTAAATCACATGTTTGTACTGGTTACGAAACGTTATTTATTAAGTGGTTATCTAGCTAAGATTACGGCCGTAAGACGACCCACTGAACAACTTTTTAGAAGAATAAACCTATAATTTTGATAAGGTTGCCAGTTAGTTAGTGAACTGTCTCGTAAAGATGACCCACTGACCTAAGATTTTCTCAAAGGGTCATTCTATTAGAAATTTATTTAATGAGATCATCAATAATCACAATGTCAACTTGTGAAAGTGATTTGAAAAGAATGGACAAGGAAATTATTGCTTTTTCATGTTGATTGAACATAGGTAGGTAATCAGCATACTTCTGACTTCCAATTTTCAAAAATAGCTAACTAGCAGTTGCCAGCGGCTTTGTCCGTTACAACTCGAAAATTACCCTACTAACATTAGATCGGGATTAACAGTATCCTGTGTTGATTCAGGTTAAAAACTACCTGCATACCTACCAAATTTCACCCAAATCCCTTTAGTAGTTTTTGTGTGAAAGAATAACAAACATTATCAATCCAAGTATATTCGCAAACTATCACATTTATGATAGATAAGTTATTAAGAACTAAGCAAAGATTTATATTTTCTGGAGAACATTATTGAAGTTTCATTTATTTCTTTAAGTAAGGGGACCTAAATATTTCATTGTCATGTCATTAAGTGTAATGTCTCAGGTATGTTGGGAGTTCTATGTCAGGCATTTAACGTTAATTTGCTGATAGTAGGTAATTGCTATGTGCCTGAGTTTGTCTTCTGCAACTTGCATGTGGCGTTTGGTAATGCAGGAAAGAAAGTATTCTTTAAGAACTTAATCCTGGATTTTCTCCAATGCTTTGTTTTTATTTAGATCTTACACTGTGATTATTTTCATTCTGTAAACACTCCTACTGCAAAAAATTAAACATCTTGTAAAAAAGTGTAACTAAAAAACAACCCTTATATCAACACGAAATGCCATCTTACAATTATCAGTTTTTTAAACAATTTTTCAACTGATGTTTAACCATTTTGTCGTAAGATGATATAGTTTAATTCAGCAAGTCAACATAGGAACTACGTTTAGCTGCTTATTGTTTTCAGAACATCCTACAGCCATGGGAAGTTATTGTTTATAGTAGTGCAAAAGCTTTGGATTCACGCACAATGGTCCACATGAAGGACTAAGTGTGGAAACCAAAACCCCTAACGTAGAACATAGAAGCTTTGGATTAGTATTTAGCTGACATATGGAAAATTTCCTTAAAAGATGGCTAGACAGACAAATAATATTGCTGGGGTTAATTTTGCATGCATGCTTGCATTCTATTGGAACATTTTATTTTTATATGGTGTTCTTGAAACTGATATTGCTCAAAACATTTTTCAGTTAGATGTACTTTTGCATGCTTTTTTTAAAAATACTTCATGAGAAATAAGCTCTCATTGCTTTTTAATATAAAAGCCAGAAAGTGAATGTTGCTCATATAAATTTTGATGACTTTCCCTCCCCACAGAATATAACATACCAACACTTCCAATAGTATGTAGCAGTGAATTTGGGACATCATATCCTGTCTCTTCAAAACACGCCTTAAGAACAGCAAACTTAGTTTCCAACGCATCAAACTCAGCATCAGAGTTCAAGCCATTGGCAACGCATATGTTGGTGATCGTCTCTTCTATATTTGCAGGTGGGTCCCATGGCTTTGTTGGTCTTAGAAAACTGTAAATATAATTGAGTTTTAACATTATGAGTATCGTGCCATTCCACTTTAAATGAAAGCGGAGCAAACTTTTTACAAAAGATTTTATTGTAAACATTGTATACTTAACCCTCTTGCAGCTAAGGATTCTGCAGCAGCTTGGAACTTTTTGTCTACCTTAGCATATTTTTTCTGTTTATATCTTACTGCAGTGACCTATAAATAATTTAATTGATTAGAATACTACTTGTAATTTGTTTTTAAATTATTAGGTAAGGTGTGCAACAAAATAACCTGTAAACTTTTGCGCGGTATTGCAGATAGTACGTTCCGAAACATTATATTTTTCCAATTTGTTCCGCTTAGTTGTAAATAGAATTTATTTGATAGTATTTATTTAATTGCTAAAAATCTAAAATAATTTCAATATTTTTTCCCATTCATTCACTTTTGACAGCGGTGAAAATAATGTTTTTTCATTACACGTATATTAACATCAGGTAATTATTTTAGTGATTGATTACGTAATGAATTTATGATTGCTTATCAAATGTTAGGTTGTGGCCTTCTCTGTGGTTGATAAAGTTGAAGATAAAACAAAACAATGTTTGTTTGCGCCTTTATTAAATTTAAAAAAAAAAAATTAGAGAAATAGCAGTAATGAAACTAGATACTGAAGTCAGCCGTAAGTTGATTAATAATCCAACGTGAAACGGATCGTGTCCACATTTCTAGACGAAATCAGTTTCTACCTTTGACCGCGTACGGCAGCACTGTCGGCTTGGGTTGTTGTTTCCTATCCGCCATTTTCCAGTCGCCATTGAAAGGTGAAAACTTCACTAAATGTCGGTGATGATTTTAAGATTTTGAGTGGTTTCTTTAAGATTGTATCCGTTTTTAGTGTTGTGAAATGAAAATGAAGTGCCCCGGACTACCATGACGCATCAAAATCACCAAACAAACGGTGCAAGTCTCGAGGATTGCCACACAAACTTCTTCGCCTTGGTAAGTCACTTTTACATTGATGAAAGAACTCGTATGTACTTTTCTTTCGAAATCATTACGATTTACGTGATGATGATAATGTGCGCTATTGTTCGTGGGTCTCCCATTGCATGTTTAGGAATTCCTAAATAATGAGTCCACGACATCTAAGTAGACGATGTGATTATCGTTAGTAGACGCTGTTACACAAAATTCACCTTATTGCGCTAGAGCTGCCGAATCGATCTATTGCGTTAAAGTTTTTGTATGGGACAATTTACGTTTAGGCGGCTAATGACGGCCGGCTGTTAGTCATCCTGGCATCGTTCTCGCCACAAGTCGGAGTCATGTTATGTTGCTAACCCACAAAATGTCAACGCATTCGGCGAGCGAGGCCACAAGAAGCCACCGGCCCATAGAGGTCATTTTGAATTCACCTGGCCGTAACGCGGACCGTAATGCGTTCGCGAGACTAGTTTCGCCAGGTTGAGGAAATAACTTTCTTATTACATTTTTCGCTTCGTACCGTTCGATAATGCGACATGATAGCGAGACATGAGGAGTAATGTTTATGTGCGTGTCAAAAACCGTCGGGTCATTCATTATCGCAGTGTTGTAGTGTTGAGTAGCTTTGCGTAATGTTCATAGCTGGCGCGAATTTTATCAGATTGTGTTCGGGTGAGGATTAGCGGGTGAGGGGCGGGTGCGCGGGGCGCCGGGGGCGGTCGGTCGTCCTCGGCGAGAAGCGAGCACAGCACGGGCGCCACTTCCACCTGACGCGTTGCCATATCTCCGCGGCGGCGCGCGCCTGCCTGCACCCGTCTCCCTCTGCGCTCCGCCTATCTCGACGCGATACAAATTACCGATTTCTTGCCCTGCCTGCTTATTGTCTAATTATTTATGCGTCGTTTGCGGACATAGCTGCTTTTGTTGCGTGGAATTGTTTCTCGTCCACAACATCGGCGGTGACGCATCCGGGGCTACTAGGTGCCGTTTGGGTTCAATACACTTAACACTAGGAGCATTGCGCAAAAAAATGCAAGGCAATATTTTAATTGATGCTAGTAACATCGGAAACGTATCGCTGATTGTCGAGCTGTGGCCGTTGACTGGGTTTACCTAAGCTCGGTTGATGTTGAGGTATGCGCGGCATCTGCGCGGCGACATCACAGATGTCGCGGGACTCGCGGAGTCGGTGCGCGCGCGCTCTCCGGCTGCGCAGGCGTCTTGCGCTCATTCAACCGTTTATGAATGGTCGTAATGATTGTAACTTTCCCATAAGCGGGCCTCCGCCCAGGCACCAGCTGCGTGCACTGTGATTATCTAGGTAGTTGATGGTCGTCTTTGTTCTTTTACCTGTTTACGCTTTGTCTTATAAATTCTAGTACAGTCACACGCAGTATGTCATAGTGTGACTTTGTGTTGACCATTGTTTACCCTTGACGTATGAGAATGAACTGGCAATAATCATTCATTCTGAAACATTGTTTTTCTTGGGCAGTATTTGGAAGCGTGCTAATCAAATAACATAGCTTTCCGCTTGTTTTTCTTCGATATGCACAGAAAAACAAACTTTTCCGTTTTTAAGCTGGTAGCTTCAAAGGAAATCTGAGAGATATTCCATCTCAATTCCCTGCCACACCGACGATGCCCATTGAGTGACGGAATACACCGCTAAGTTATTCATGGCATCTGACGAACACACGAGTCTCCGCGACCTCTGCCCCGCACCCCTTATCACCCTCTATGCATACAGAGCACGACTTCAATTTTGTCCTGAATGTGCACATTCGCCCACTGTTACCGAGTATGTCTCCTAACTCTTCTAGGTCACTTCTTAAAAATTCAACCAGATTAGCTGTCTTGACTAAATAAATCTCGCCACTAATTGATACTGACCAGTGTCCATTAAAATATGTAATTATAAATTAACTGGTTAACAGTATTAAAACAAGTTGTTAACTACCGTTTTGGCGGCAATAAAGCAACAGAATATTTTTATTATTTACGTTTGTCCAAAGTGGCGATACCACTATAAACTTCCTTAATGTAATCAACCTAATTACAACATTGTGTTATAATGAATCTCTAATGCTTTGCTGCTTTTTACAAGCCATAAATTGTTGTATGATGCTCACGATGCTCGTAAATTCTCACGAAGTCTGTTCTTTACCTTTTGGTGTTTCACACATAAAATTTTCACTTTCATCTTATTGGAAACGAAACGAAGTTAGTCGTTGGCTGTAGTGGTATCTTTGTCTTGTAAATAAGTAACGACTCCTAACAATTAACAAGACGATGGTTTCTTGTACTACTCAAGGTCGTCGCAAAAAACATCTACCTGAAATCAGTGGTAAACTTGTTGTCTTCACATTCAAATGAATTTGAACTCTAAAACAAACGAATTAGAGTTATTTGTAAGCTCTCATTGTTATAATGAAAATAAAGGTGACCTTATAGGTTATTAAACGCTTGATTTGAGTTTGGTGGGTCGCCGAAATATTTAAAAGCAGTCTGCGTATGCGCACACTGGAACAAACTGTGGTCGACGTTGTTAAATCCGGTTTATTGTATCTTAATTATGTATTAACTACTTATGTTACAGCGTTACACACGCGTTGAGCATGTAAATGAGTTCAGACGTTTTGGTTTGTCCAGATTTTATCATAATATTTTAAATAGCAAACATTTAAAAACACTTCTGAACACAGTTTACAGTATTTCCATGCATGATTAACGAATAAAGATAATAGAAATTAAGCAGTGCTATTGAATTCCATAGAATATTGAAATGGAAACTTAAATGTTGTTTAATTCTAAAATAAACTGTAAGTTTTGTTATGTCGCGGGGGTCGTTATCTATCAGCTGATAACTTATCACAGTCACACGGTATCAAGGTTCCAACGAGAGCGGTTGGTGCTTCGTGCCACTATCAGCCACCACAATAGACCACGATTAAAAGCTTTGGCATTTGCTGACGGAAATAAAGATTAATGTGACCAAGTGCAGAAGAAATTATACAAAAAGAATGGATTTCTTTGATTAGAAACCAATGTAATCTTATCTTTGATTTCGAACCAAGTAATATTATCTGGAGATTAAAACGATAGGAAACATAATTGGCAATACAATTTCTTCGTTGCCTTTCACGATGCAAATGAATTTAAACGCCGAAAATCGACGATAAAGCACGTTCAATTGAAGGGTGCTCAAGCGCAATACAAGAAAGAGCACGTGTATAAAACTAAAAAGAAAACTGTTCAAATAAAAACAGTATAAACAGGCAACATTTCCATATGTAAAGCCCCTCGTGCCCGCATCTGGTTGAATTCTCGCATCAAAACCACAAATTGAAAGCTGTGCTCTGTTTATTTTGTAACCAATCGCACAGTTGTTTACAGAGCGACCGGCTACATAACGCCACATTATCACAAATGATAAGCGAACAGTTGCGGCCGGCGGTATCTCACGCTCCTTCAACACTTGAAATTAATATTACGGTTGCTGTCACGTTCCCCAAAACAATAACAGATATCAGTGCAATGATAGACAAAGGTACGTTGACTTTTGAAGAGTCGGAGCTTGAGAACAGACGAGGAAATCGTTTTGACGTTTGCTAGGGAAATAAATAAGTCCACGTGACGCGGTTACCTACAACCGAATGACGCACTCTTTATCTCGAGCCTCTAGTGACCTCAGACTGGAAAATGCCAGATAAATAATGAAGTAACTGGAGCAGAAATGTGATATTGCATACGCCAAAGGTGTACTCTAAAGTATGGGTTAATTCCGCTTGTAGGAAAATACTGCCAAAACACGCATGGAAATGACTAACAAGTATTGCTCACAATTTTCCTGGGATCCACTCCATCCATGAATCCATGAATTGGTATTGCACCACATATCCCACCGTTATACCTCCCAAGGTTATTAGTAAAATTAGCATTTTGATTGTTGCGCCTTGTGATCTGACCCAAATCCTAAAATGATTTCAACAAAACTTGGGTACACAGATAAACAGCTGATATAAATTTTAAGGCTGACAATGACACGCCAAATTGTTTAAAATTATTGCACTCCAATGTTAAATAATCAGTAACGAGTATTGATTGACTTATCAAAGTTATCATATCAAGCATTTTAATAGCGTATCTATAAAACCGAATATATTTAAATGGAGGTCGGTCCTTGAAGCGAGCGCGTACTTCGTACGTCCTTCGCGCATCCACATTGTCCTTAATCGATGCGGTTCCGCAACGAGTGCCTATATTATTAACCCACATTGAAGAGAAAGGTCCGTAAGTATCACCAAGCCTTGGCAATTAAAATTATTTTCGAGTTAACGAATTACCCCATTAGTTGATGGCCTTGCTTAAATTGTAGTCTGAATATAATAATTTCAATACACTAAAATATTTTAATGACTGCTACGTTCTTTAATTGTGCAAATTCTTAGAAATTTTATATTCAACTTGCTTTGACTTGTAAATTATTATTTGGTTTGGAATTAATTCAGTCAATACGATAATAGTAATGAATACATTTTCATTGTTCGGAGATATTTTCTCATGCATATACAGTGCCAGTTATAAGAAGACCATCCCACCGACGAAAATAAACATGGTATTTTCAAGGACACTCAAATATATTTTGTGTAAATAAAATAAAACCAGTCTTAAATACCCCGCCGATATGACATCACTTGATGCGATCCTGACAGCATCTTCGTAACGTCCTTTTCCTCTTGTTGTAACGAGCCACATTCTGGGTCAAGGTTCTGTTTTGATGATAATGTCACAAGGAAAAATGTTCACCTTTCTCATTTGGTTACGATCTCCATTTTTAACATTCGTTGTTAGAATTATTCGTTTGATTTATTAATTTTTCTTTTCTAGAAAATTCTTAGACGTATTTTGGTTTTGTAATGTTTCGCTTCAAAATGAAGTTCACGATAAAGTTTTGAATAAACCTTTCTCTGAAGTTGTACATTAGATATATGCATTGTTATGAAAAACGCTTTGTTAAAAATAATTGTTTACCTAAGTTTTTCAATTTGTGAAGTTGCCCTTTCGAATTTCTCGACATTTTTCCATCAGAAGGCAATTAAGGTGTTCCGCTATAATAGCGGCAGTGGTCCGGCCGCGACCGCGGTCACGATATGTGGGTCAAGATAACAGAAGTGCTCTGTGCCTGTCCCACATTCGATGCTTGGCCAGAGACCGCCACTCTACGCCAACGTGGGTCCTGTGTCACCACAGTTTGCAATTATTTATTAATATGCATTTTATTATGAAGAAGAATTTGTTAAAATTCACCATTGTATAGTAAAATTGAATGATTAATTATGAAATTAAACTGGATTGAAAATTAATTCAGTTTATGTTTAATAGTTGTACGGTCATCATTTCATTACCAATACATTTATCTGAATTAAAACGTGCCCCATTAAGAATCGAGTAAAGTAATCAATACTTTATATTCGATTCGGTTGAATGCATCTCCATCGAACATAAAGTTCATTAGTATGATTGAAAACACACCGTGTTCAGGTTTCTGCGTTATGTCGATCGATAAAAACAAGTCTTCACTAGCCTTGTGCTCCACTTTCGCTTTTATTGGCTAAAGGTTATTTCTACACGAGTAATTTTACTCTGTAATCCGGCTACACCCCGTCTTACGGGACGAAAGTGTCTGAAAACGTGAAAGTAAAGAGTGACCTATATTTTTATTGTGTAAACATGACGGTGTTGTGAGTTGACAACACTTGGCACTGTCTGTACGTGCCTGAGGCGCCAGGCGTACTTTGTAGGCTGAAACTTGTTTTTATCATTGCAATCCTGTATTTGCAGAATGTGATAAAGAAGTTTCGGAGATTAGCTGGACCGTTACGAAAGCCTGAAGCCGTCTGTCAGCCCTTTGCATGCGAGTTTTGGCCCTCGTCTCACGGAAAACAAGTTTCACTATAATGCGTCGTGTTGTTGTACAACCGTAGCACATAACTTCACGTATTACCTCTCGCCTATTAAGAGCTAACGTATGTAAAACTTGATGTATTACTTCAACTTGGTGAAACTTTCTAGCTGCGATAAAACTAAAAGCAGTCTGGCTAATTTATTTGAGTGGAGTTTCGAAGTAACTTCATAGAATGCTCGAGATACACGGCAGTGATCAAAAGTTTTGGAAACAAAGTGTCTGTTGTTGGTGTTTTGGGTGAATCTTGAAATGAAGTACATACGTATTAAAACTGGTATTTTGTTTATGATTAACATAAAATGCAAAAGCAAAGTAATTGCAAAGTAAAAATTTAATTTCTCTAAAATTTTACTTTATTAATTAAAGCAATTCTAACTTCAACATTTAGAATTAACAACAGTTATAATGAACATTACATAACTCAACGCCGATGTATCGGCTTGCAAGTTGACCTCATTTGCAAATGACTAACAAAATTAACTGTCAACAGACAATGCGATCGAAGCTATTGCACGGCGGCCGACGAAATTATTAGTTTAATTGACAAAATAGATCGGCAGCACAAGATAACTTTATTATAACATCTGGCTGTAAAATAACATGGTTGAATGTCTGAGGGCTATCTCGTATTAAATTCGAAACGCTTTCACTAAAATCCCCCCTTTTCCTCTATCATTCTCCCCCCTCCTCTTCTTCCATCCGCAATTCGGAAAGAGGTGGAGGTGTAAATTCGCCGACGTAAATGTCTATGATTATCATAATGATGTTCCTTCTCAAATCAGAATCTAATTTATGTCAGTGCTGTTAGAAGAGTCTGGTTTGTCTTGTGAATTTCAAGTTTTGTGTGACGCATGCTACGAAGGACATTCACAATTTTTGACTGGGTGTTGTCCGTCTTCTTTGTAATAGAAAACGGTTTTTTTGCAGTTTAAAGATCTCAGTATTCCATTGAGCATCTAATATTCATTCTAATGCGGTATTAAAATGATTCAGTACGTCATGCAACCGGCTCTCGCTTCCCAAATCAACCGAACGTGCACACATTATCATAATCTTGAAATTAAAGCAGAGTTGGTAAACGTGCAACTGGCTTTCCAGTATTTGTCGCAGCCCACTTGTTAAATAGTGCACGTAGTATTTACGTGTCACCATAGAGGCTGAGGTTTAACGCGTGAGAAGGTATGTTCGAGAAAGAGCAAAAGAGACGGAATAATCAAGCGATCGAGATCAGTATGTAGGCGATGTTATTCTGTACTCACTAACTTGTTTCGTAATTCTATATCTTCTGGAAGATTCTCGTTGTTAAGCTTTTCCTGCACATAATTCCGCCTTGTCTCCTCAGATTTCAACAACAGTCATTTCTGCGAATGTACTTGCTACTCACATCTAACTACCTGTCGCACCACAATATCCTAGCGTCGTCCTTTGTATGCATAAAAGCTTTGCGGCCTGCGTCGGAATCTGCATTCAGTCTGCTCGTACGAACTATTGTAGAGTTCTCAATCTCGTGATTAAAATGTTCGCAAACATCTTGACATCAATATTTTCGCCATAGACTACTTGTTTAATGTCTCAGGTATTAGAAGCTTTTCTTATTCTAAGCAACTTTAAATGATTTGTTATAAATGTTGTTGGTCGGAAAAAAGTAGGGCAAACCTTCAAATTTCTAGACTAGACGTAAGGTCGTTGAGTTCGATGACCGCGGCCGGCGCGCGGTTGTACCGTTAACAGCGTAGCGCACCAGTACTGCCTGCCTGCGTACCCTTTACCCTTCGGCAAAAAGGACGATTCCAGGCTTGGGAAGTAGATCTGAAGTTGAATCGATCGTTTGTGTTAGTGGGGTGTAAGTACTAATTCATTCAGGCATAAATAATAATTTTACGTTCAATATTTATGTTTACACTTCCCAGAGTAAGATAAGAAAGTATGTGGAGAATTGATCAAGTTCAAAAACTTTCCGATCAGGATTAATTTTTGCGTCAAATTTTTAAGTGGCAAATAAATTAAGGCAGTATCCTGTGCACTTTTAGTTTCCGTTACAAACACGGGTTTCCAAAACTATTTTCGACAGTCGACGATCTTGTAACCGTTTCGTGTGCCGACCTCCTTCCTGAGGTTGTCCACTGCGACTATCCGCTTGTCGTTGGCCTCGAGGTACCATGATACCAGCAACGTAGTATCCTGACGTAATACTTCTCGAATAGTCGTAATCAAAACTAAATGGCAATTAAAAATACCACGACCTAATCGATAATTGCCTTCTTCGATGACATGATGTCATTTCTTCTTCTTTGACTCAACACCTGGAGGCTATCAGAACATCCCTTCCTACCATATCATTCGATGAAGTTGCTAATCAACTTGTTCCTTTGTTAATTGTGTACTGGATCGTAAAATTGTTGATGTATCCAATTTACATCGGTGTTTGGTTGTGGTTGTGCGAATGTAGACATACATGCGCAAGCGCCGATGTGGCCTCTAAAACGATCCATGGCGCGTGCCTTTAGACGCGTTTGCCACATAACAATTCCATTTTAATACCTCTGTTCATGCAATATCATTATTGTTAAGTCGGCAAAATTAACTAGGTATCGATACTTTAAAATATATCGTTCACGGTTTTCAACGATAAATAAATTTCTACAAATGTTTCGTAAACTAGTCAATGTAATGGTCTATTAGTCAGTTTTATACATTTCTGAACAACATTTTTGGTCTTGCTATACTTCTTATCTATAGGAAAATATTCCTAGTGGTTTATATGTATTCACGTTCGCCGGCTAGCTAATAAATGCGGGATCTATTATCTTTGATCACGTGGCACAGTCATGTCCTCGCCCTTGGTGACATACAAGCTTACTTGTACAACGAGAATGTAAATCTCGCTTTTATAAACATGGCTATGTCTGTGTTTTCCTGCTCATTGGCCGCTACCTTCCGTTGATCTCTGTGGCATTCATTTCCTCTTTTAGATTGTGTGAACTATTGAATGAAATGTTACTTGATTCGAATTCGATATAAATCGATCAGTTTTTTACTGTATGGTTTTTGAACCGCTTCGCAAGCTTTGTCATTTTATTTCTAAACCAGCTTGAAAATCGTAGTCTGGATGGTGAATTGTGTCAGTCAATCCAATATGATTTCAATAAAAATATGACCCATATCTATTGAGGTTTTTGGTTTTGTATTATTTTACAATGTTTAAGTACAAATAACTTTGAATCCAAGTAGATACTTGACCAGAATCATTGAGGAACAACAGTCAACTTAAAATTTGACGCGTACGATATGAATCTCTGGGGTCAAAGGTAATCATTTTATCATGACAACATTGGTAAAAACTGTGCGGCTTTACACTCTATCTCCCTCGCTCTAGTTTAAGTAGACAGAGTAAGAAATATCCAATGGTAAGTGTTGCCGTTTGCTGCCGCCCACTCCAAGTAATATGGTAGTATATTGTCGGCTTATATTGCATCTGTGTGGGTACGCATGTGTATGTGTATACTATGTATGTAGCAGGTAACTGTTGTCCGCAGTAAATATTGTCTCCAACATAATGATTTTATTGCGATAATATGTTTATGTTAGTTCTACCGCTTTGTGAAGGCTTAGAATTGTTGAAACTATTAGATTCGTAGTAATGGTGTTTGACTAGGCCACCAAGTTGAGTTAGACATTCCAGTGACGAGTTTTGCTTTCTTTTATATTTGTCAGTTGTAATTGGATTCTTCTTTTCGACATCAAACTATCCACTTCTGTTGATTTTATCCTCAATTTATTATATTCCAGGAGGAAGATAGTTTTGTCTAAGATAACTTTTTTTTACGATACTCTGCGCAATATCCACCGCTCTTGACATTGTTTTACGATACTTCCTAGAAAATTCTCTCAAAATTACTTCAATAGAAATTAGGTAAGGGTAAGGTTCATAGCACAACTGTGTGACATAAGTTCAACACGCGCAATCCATAATAATGATGACGTCTGCGGAAGTGGACAGTGGTCAGCAGTGGTGGGCATACCGCGCACACACAGCAGTCGCTGTGATAACTGTGCCAATATGCGGCGAAATATTGATACCCGCACACCCGCAACTGTCGACATCCATGAAATTTTGCAGACTGTTTACAAACATGCTTATTTTTAGGCGACTATTTCTAATACTGTTAAATCACTCTGAACTAGAGCGCAGCTATTGAAAGGGCTCTTCACTAATATAAGCAGGTAAACGAAACAGTCACCCCCTACCCAAACAGAAAACAAAACGCATCTAGTGACGTCACACGTCAAAAATGCAGTAGCGAAGTGCACGGCCGGGGGCGGTCGCACGCGCAGCGCACCGTCACATCATCCTCGATTGTTTACCCCGCTAGTAACGTAACCGCGCGCTGTTGCCGCTCTGCGTCTCGCCTCCTCTCACTTTCGCGATAGCCGCCGTCTCGCTTACGTCTCATACGCCTGTCCCGCTCACTCGACTAGCGGTGCTCGACTTTTTTGGACATGCAGTTTTTTTCCGTTCTAGGTTATGATCGCTTTACGGGATCATTGTTTTACTGGAAACTGATTATTGAACAGTTTCTTCTTTATTTCTCTCAAAGTGTACTGAATATAGCTTGATGTTTTTTCCGATTATGGGTTATGATCGTTTAAAGTAGATAATTAGAAGAATATCAAGGAAAGGTGGCCTGTACCGTCGCTGTGCATTTATGCGCCAATTTGTCATTGAGTACGTATGTCCAAATATGTGCAGTGAGCGATGCAAGACTTCAACGTAGGGATACGCCAGCGCACCGCTTGCATGCGTAGGCGACCGTGATAAAGGGACCGAATGGGAACAGTACTGCTATTTTTATATTAATTTAATCCAATATGTGTGTTGCAAAGTTATTTCAAGACATTGAATACGAGCAAAGAGCAAAATAAGCAAAATATTTTAATTTTATGCGGATAAAACTGCAAACTATCTAAGCCGTGCTCTCATTTGACTTAAAACTTTTCAAAGGCTTGCACGGAGTGACGTAACACCGCTTTAGAATCGGTTACAGCCAAAATTTGCCGGAAAAGGCACGGCTTTCGACCGGCTTCATCCGGGTGTTATCGTCGGGCTAGGCGTCCGTCCATCCGTCGCTCGTTTTGCATTTTAAATTCAAATAACCGCAGATTTTTCCCGACAAACTCGCTCTACCCTGTGCACTGTATGTTCTTTGTCAAGGAATATTTTTGCGTAATATCCACCAAACGATTCTGTCATAGAACCACAAGATACTGCAGCTTTTAAATTTTCATAGTGATCCATTGACCTCAGTGTGGGTGTATTGGAAATACATTAGCGATTCGCTTACACTATGTTTTATTGATGAGTTCCTTTGCTCACTTACTCGTGCATGTATTAGGAGTGTACTTACTCGATTGATTTCGTTATTGTAAGTACACTTAAGATTCAGAGACTAGCTGACATCCAGAACAGATTTTATCTGCGCACCTGTCTTATACATACAACTACAAGGTACCATATTAATTATGACAGCTAAATATGTATTAATCTTACGGGTAATTAAATAAATTAGTATAAAATGGAGGCAAGTCGTCACTTCGTCGTACAATAGAAAGTGAAGCGGTCTGCGCGGGCGCATCAGGCGCGTTAGAAAGCGGCCACCGCCGGCCACGGCGCCGCCCGAACGAACATTCACGACACCGAGCTTGACGCATTCCTCCATATGTACTCAAGAATGCTATCCAACTATGTACTTATTGAATGCAGCCGTTCAATCAAGCTTCAGTAATGCCTGATCTTTGATCTTGAAATAATGCTCAATAAACATCTGTTTAACACAATCACCGTATCCATAATACACTTAAATGATTTAATCTCTGTCGGCATTTATAGACGCGTAGTATTTCAATAAAAACCTAATTACTATGGCTAATAAAATAGTAATAAAACTTCCGCCGCACAGCACACCATAAACGGCTGACTTGTATAATTTTATATCTAAACACCGTTTGACAGTCGGGTTTTAAGCCTCGACCAATAACCCCTCATTTGGAAGTTAACACTAAACTCGTTTGGAGTTACTTATTCCTCCCCTTATCGCATTAGGTCGCGGCGACCCCACGCGGCACGTCTGCCAGGTGCGTTTAGCCCCCTTCCGCCGCAGATGCTCGTGTCGTGGAAAAATGTACAATGAACTTTGTGTGTTACCAAATTAATGGATAATGAATTTAGTAAGTGTTCCGTCTTGCTATACCTATTTGACTTACTTGACGCAAACATCAACCTCCAAATTCGAATTACTCTTTTAGAATCAAAGAGTCACAGGTCAATAACAACCTAATAATAAAGTGTAGACTTGTGATAGGGTTTCAATTTGCAAGCTTAGGGTTTAAATAGCGGATATCTATCGTACTGGTATATCAGTTGTGTTTACATTAATAAATGATATTTATCAGTTGCGTAATAACTAATAACTGATATTTACGCTCAACTTACTGTCAATTAAAACGTAACCATGTTCACTGTGTATCGTTTTATGTTTATTTAAATGGCCAGAAACGTGGTAGAGTGCCCCCGACCACTGGCGGTGAAGGGTTGAAAGCTTTCGGGAAGTAATATATTTTAAACAATGAAGTATAAACATATTTGTGTTTCGGGTTACTTATTTACATTTAGGGTTCTATCTGTAACACAAATTGTATCAATTTCAATAAAAAGAGTGCTTTTAAAATTGTTAACAATTTTGATTCTCTGTCCTAAAAACTCATGTATCTGAAAATCATAAAAAACAAATCTCAATTTTCAAAACACATAATACTCAAGCATAATTAGCAAACGAAAGTGAAAACTTTAAGAGACTATAGAAAAACAAAGTGTTACAGCAGACAGGCAGTGTCCAGCGAGGGGCGATGGGTGTTTGACCCGATAAAATATTTGCATACCCAAGGTCGAAACACCACCTGCCGCATGTACTCACACTTAGCCGTGCAATTGCCGCCATTGCCGCTCACTAATGGTTCTGTGAATGGGAAACTAATTGACTGCTTGCTCATTTTCGGGTAATATGTGAATGAAAACTTTAACGGTAGATTTGTGACTTTACGAGGCAATGTACTAAGGATTAAGTTGTAACGGAAGCTGTTGAAATCATGCAGAGGAATGAACTGGCCATAATGGTACTCAAATCGTGACTTGCTCCAAGTTTCTCGACCACGCACGCCATATTATTTCCTTAAGTCTTTTCTGACAAGCTACACGGAAAACAGCACCATAATTGGCATTTCATGTAAATATTTTCAATTCAGAGATCAAAACAAGAAAAGCGAAAGTATTCCGTAATGTCCATCGCAATTGAGCGTTTTATTTGCGTTTGTATTTGCTTAATAAAAACCAGCGTGCATTTTACTGGTGACGGCTTTCAGCTGATCCAATAAATAAAGTTTAAATATTATGAGAACGTCGTGAACATGAATTGCTACCCTGAACGGTTATTATACGGTATTTATGAAAGCTTTTTACCCATAATAGCAGACACAGGTGCTCCGGATGTCGCAATCATCGTTTTAATATAATTGACATTTTCGTAAAATGTGTTAATAAAGTTTACCCGGCACTAGTTGTTCTCTATAAAATAAACAACCAACTTTATACGTTGCGGTAACAGCTTAATCAACGGAACACGTGTCGAGGCTACAAAAACGGTCTCGGTTAATCTCTTGGTGTTAGAGCATAGTGTCGCCTTATACCCGTTTTTACAACCGAACTGGGTGCAGCCAGAATCGCGTATATTTTGAACAAGTCCCATTCAAAAGCTTCTAGAGATAGAGTTAGTTTACTACTATAATTCCTGGCTGCGGTGCAAGGCGACTTCCGGGTGCGACACAGAATACCTCTGATCTTGCACCTCTGTCCCCCTGGACTCTTGCCAGAGACAATTTTAGAACAATTTCGAGGTCTCTGTGCAGTTTTCGTCCTGATTATGCGGACAATTAATTCTGTCCATGTTGGCAGGTTTGGCGTCATCGTGGGATTCTTATTGTCTTCGCGAAGTTTCATTGTTTGTTTACAAACTCTATGTTGTGTCGTAGTAGTTAGTATTCGTATTTAGACAATATTATGCAGCTTAATTTACTTGCTCTAATAAAATTCTTGTTGTTATTGCAATAACTTTCATTGTCTTCATTTTTTTTATTACTGTAACTGTCCAAGGGATGCCTAACGAAGAGTGAACTATTTGATATTTGAAAATGCATCGATGCGCTGATCATATGCTTAATTAAGGACTGTGATGTAAACCTCACTTTCTTTATTTCAGACGGAGCTGTATGGCATAAAATGGCGTAAGCTCGTATGGGGGGAAACGAGTGGCGGCGGCGACGGGGAGGACGGCGGCGCGCCACTGGCGGACCCGGTCATCAGCAGCTACGCGCGCTGCTTGGCCGGGGACATCCTGTGCGTGTGGCGGCGGGTGCCGGCGCCGCCGCCGCCCGACAACATCTATGAGATGAGCGCTCCCCTGCCGCCGCCCCTTTCCCTCCGAGCCGCTAAAGAGCTATGGATATTCTGGTACGGCGAAGAGCCTGACCTGAATGGTCTCGTCGCACCAGAATTGATTGCCAGCCGTGAGTATTCTTTTATTTCTCTATTACTTAAGTTTTATCTATGTAGTGTTTTTAAGAGCTTGTCTATAAATAATAAGTTTTCCTTGACCATAGACTCTGCATTGGTCCTTTGATGATGATTGTTAGGTATGTCAAGTACACGATACAAATACCTGACCTCCATTAAAGTTGATAAGTGGTACACATTACTGTTATACTGGAATATATTCTAATTCTAGGAAACAAAAAACCAGTTGAGTAATTTATCTTTGGAATAAGATGCAACCTTTTCTAATAGATAACAATGTCGTACTAAAATAGCTCTAAACGGGCTCTCACACAGAGGAGGCCTGTGTCCTAGCAGTGGGAACATTATAGGCTGATGATGATGATGACTAAACTAGTAATTTTTCCTACTATACACATACGCACAGTCGCACAGGCATAGTTTTACAACAAACATGCAAATAAAAATTTAATTACCAGGGTGATATTACGCAATTTGAGTAGATTATCTTGCAAAGACGGGCGACACAATGGCTCAAGTTAACAGCTCGTTAACCAAACCAAGAGACGTTGTATCGCGACAATTAACAGAAAGATTAAGATCTCGCGACGCGGCGAGCGGCGACGTCATGCCGACGACAATAGGGAATCCAGGAAGGACTCGGCCCGGGAAGAACTGAGCAAGTAATCAACGTAATGAATGAATCTTCCAACTATACTTCCAGTGTTTTATACGATGGTCGGGACTACATTTGAATTGGAAAGTACTTTTCACTACTCTTTTGAAATTGTTTCTTGCGAGCTAAAAGAAAAGAAGATTTTTTTGGTGTTTATTTCGGAATACAAACGAGAGATTTACGGATTGTGTAATAACATGCCACTTTTTTCTTGCTGAAATACGCCTAAAGCAGCCATGCTTGATTGGAAAAAATTGCCGAGGCCTCCAATCTCCAGAAATTGGAACAGTTATTGAATATTTGACTTTTTGTTGAGTGCATATTTATTTAGGACACGTCTTCGTGTTCCCAATCTTAGTAGTTGATTCGTTTTCCCGAACATCCGATTCTAATATTTGACGAGTTATAGACCTCAAATTGAATTTAAAATAGCCACAGTTAGCCTTCCTTATTCAGAAATATTTAAAAGTTTACGACGCGACGATACAAAGTCCTCGGTCTATTTTCTTCATTACATTTTAAAGCATTATGTCCTAAAGTGGACAGGGCCAAAAATCTACTGTTCCAACCATCCCGGAGAAGCGCGAACATAAAATTTCATTACTCTGGCACTGGTAGTCCTGGAGGAAATCTTCATTTATATTTGAGCTGTAGGTCTCGTTTGTAAGCACAAGCCTGTGCGGCCGCCCGCCCAATTTGCGACGAGACATGACCTCGATTTCGTCAGCCTTTTTAGTGGGCGGTTCTATGGGACACTTGCCCCTTTCATCTTAAGTAAATTCTTAATGCTTTACTTTTCTTCGTGTATTTTCCCTCTGCTAAATGGAGTTTTCGTTGTCTTATTTCTCATTTCTAAGCACATTCAAAATTGCTTTTCTTATGTGAAAAGATTTTAGGATTTTTAGGGAAGCCATAGAGGTAATGTTTGAAGCAATTTCTTTTCGTGGTATCAGATACACCTGTGGAAAGTTTTCTTTTTGACGTCAAATCTTGACCTTTACATCAGAAAGGAATAATGTTAGAAAATAATTATGTAATATTTAGTTTCCCCTCACAATTTTAATGTTTTTCTATTTGTTTCCCCGACTGATGTTTTGTTAGGATTACCGATTTTTTTTTTAGGATTCGCCTAAATAGTGCCTACAATACTATTCAAAAGGTTTAAAAACGTCTAAAATAGCACTTATGGTTTTAATGCAAAGGACTGTTTCAAAGGAAAATGTACTGCGTAGTATGGCAGTTAAACCTAATTAGATTATTAGGTCAGTATCAGGGTCCAAGAAACACAAATAGTGAATGATATCGAGCTGAAAAATGGATTTATATTTCGTAGAATTTTATCCCTGCAACGGTTGGAACTTAGCGCTTTGCAAATTGAAGCTGTATTTTTTATTCACGGAGCTTTAATTAGAAAGAGAGATTGGGTTATCTTTCAGGGCCCGTTTTTAATTTTTTGGCCAGATTATTTGAGTTTAACCAAACGAGGATCCGAGAAACAGGAAAATTTAATATAAATCCTATCGATTGTCTCTGTTCATGTAATTATTGCAAGACTTAGACTGTAAGTTTATTAGCACTAAGTCTTATCAAAAATCTGTATTGGCCTTTTATTGTCAATATTAATAATTGACATGATTGGATCCCAATACCTTGAGGATATAAATAAATTCAGAATGCAGCTCATCAATTAGGACACTAAATTTCAAGAAGTCCTAAAACTCAGCTCTTGAAAGAGAACATTTCGTTTAACATCTTTATCTAGGAAAGCTGTGGACAGACAGACACCTCAAGACATCTATCAAATGTTTTTCTCAAAGCAATTTGAATCAACAGGTGGTTTTGTTTCTTCACCTCAGGGTTCGCGGCGGGTTACGAATGACTTATTGCAGTCTTGGAAGGGTAAATTGAAACGATTCTTTCACGTCTTCAGCTTTCCAATTCGTTTGATACGGTCTTCATCTGTTACTTTTCTACGAAATATCCGAATATATTAATACAAATAGAATTGCGATTCGGTTTAGATTTCCCCGTATGAGTATCTTATGATATGCTTTCCCCTTAATTTATAAATTGGTATCACGTTGGCATCTTCATACCTCTAATTAAATACCGTGAAATCCATGGCAGTGTCATCCAATTGAAAATAGTCATGAAATTACGTGCGCAGTGACTAATCTCCCATCACCGTTCTTCGAACGTTGGAGTTTTCCTCTTGTACTCTTATTTAAATCAGCCGGCGCGTGCGCAACACTCGGCGCGCCCTCTAGCGGACAAGTTCACGCGCGACTGGTCGAATACTAAAATAGAACGTGACATAAATCTACATAAACGGTCTTTATTTTGGTCCCCGTCCATTGTTTTGGTTTGCCGCTTATGATTATCCACACACGATGTTAACGTTTCTTTACCAATACTTGGTATAAAATAATTTATGTCCTTTTACTTGTATTACTTTGTAAACATATCAAATGTTTACAAAGAACCGTGAAAGAAAACTACTGTTCCATTTTTGTGTAAAGTTTTGACCGTTGCTTTGTTTTGTTTCAATGAAAATTGTTTATTTAACGTTATTACGAGTGACACTGTGGGCTTTGTTTTAGTATTCTTTTGTCATACTGACTTGCAGCTGTATTTAAGTAAACAAACAGGCAAAACATGACCAAAAACAAAAAATATATAATGGCTACCTTGTCAATAAATCTTAAACCTAAATAGGCTAAGCAATAGCCCCTAGCAAAATAGGACTCCTTCTAATAAACCTGTCTTGGAGCTTTTCACCTTGGAAAGCTCCTACCCCTAAAATAATAAGCCCCTTTTTTCCTAAGCTTATAAGTATTCAGAGTAGTAGCAGATTATTGTTGAATGAAATCAATATACACCTAATGAACACGTCGAAGGTCAATTGATGATTGTGTTTGTCGACATTGACATTGCGCTCCTAGCGAGTTTTTGAATTGTGGTAATTGTCCATCTTTGTTTACTATTTAATCCAGTAAACATATCCCAATAAAAATGTGTTTACAAATATATTATTCGATAACTGAAATTATAAGATGATAACACTGCTCTAATTCCATTTGAAAAGTGAAGAGCTGATTAAAGAGCGAAGTAGTGGATTCGTCAGTCTAAGTCATTTTATGTCGCTCTGAAAGATATTTTCGCATCCCAAATTCACCAAGCATCTATTCGATGTACATGGTCAAGACTCTGCTACTATTTCGCTTCCTACAATTACCGTTCCAATACATTATCCCAACAAAATAATCCTAATATTTCAAGAAATTGCAAATTCGATGGCCCTCGGGGCCTGCAGTTTGTCCGCAGTCCTATTACCGGCTTCTACGGACACTAGCGGCCACAGTCGATTCAATTGTTTCAACCTTGCGATTCTATTAGTCAACATACCACTCGATAGGTTGTTAGCCGCACGTTAGATAAACATCAGATTATTGCACTTTTGCTAATGTGAATGCCAAGGATTTTTGGCATCTTGTTCAAAAGATGCTCATTTCTTGAATCACACGAACAGTTCTCCAGTTTCCAGATTCCAAAGATTTCCAGTTCATCATCATCTGCCTATCCTTTTTTTAAGTTTGTGTGTAAACGGATGCAGCTGAAAATACTCCAAATTCATTATTCTTAAAAGTTTAGTGTATAACGCTATCCAAAAATTGAAATTCCCAAAATCTGCAGACCATTCACCGAAAACATAATAAAGCTACAACACTAACACAATACACTAGTTCGATCGGATATGCCACAGAGGCGTTAGTCGACAGGAAAAGTTGTGTACCGTGAAACTCGCCATCTTTGGCCGGTTTTTACACATAATCGGCTACAACTATGAAAAAATATATGACAAGTATTAGTTTTTTTTTATTTGCAAACCAAGTGCAACCTAAACTCTTGATATTAAACTCGAAACCTGCAAAACTTATGACTTTTTATACCCAAAAACGAATTTAAATAGTCAACCAAAATTACCTCGACTTTCTGCCAACATTAGCCACTGCTAATAACTCTTGGATTTTCGCTCTTACAGCCGTATAATTAAGAATTACGATAGGAAACTGGTTAAAGTTGACGGTTAAAAGATAATAATAACAAAAGGTTACGAATTTAGCCGTACAGGGCAGTGGCCAAAGTTACCCAATATTTTTTCTTCAAATTCATACAAATGATTTTTAGACGTAGGGTTGTCCAAAATAAAATAAATCGATTGGATGTTTTTAACAGAAAAACGTGTTTTAATATCAGTCATTTTTATTAGGTACCTATAACTGTAGATACTTAACAAATTAAGGTATAAAAACATGGCAATTTTACTTATTTAATAGGTTACAAAGTGAGTAGGGGCAGCCCTAGCACATGTTTTTTGGTGGCCAAAGTTGACATCTTGTGTTCGCAGAAAGTGATTGTAACATTGGTCGCTAAATTTCTAAGTTCAAAAGACTCGTTAAGATTTAAAAAAGCTCATCATGTTATTATCATGAATTCACCCAAAAACATATCAAAAAACTACTCATCTCGGCAAGTTTTCACGCTTACTAGGATCACAAAACACGATGCACAATTTGGTACCACTCGAATCGACTTTCTTTCGACGACCGTTGACAGCCAACTGAGTGAAGGTAGCAGGTGAACTTGCTATCAGTATTGCCATAAATATAACCTATTGTCCCTAACAGACTGTAAAATGTTGCCATTTGAGACAATATTGTCGTTACAACTTGTTTTGCTTATTTTTGGTAACTGGCCAATGTTAGGCTTGAAAACCAAAGTTGGCGGATTTCACGGTAATATCGCACCTATGTGCTAAGTAGCAGTAAACGTGTTATCCGCTCGGTTACGACCTACCCGATACAGATGTTAAAAACTGAATGACGCTATTTGCGAGCGTGCCGCCACATCGGAACTTGTTACTACTTACCCTCCCCCAATCAATATCCAATTAAGTTTTCGTACGCCACCGCCGTGGAAATATTCTTGCTTACTGAGAACGTTTTCTTCGGTGAGTAGTTGTTACTTATTTACGTTTATTGCTCGGTTGCTCCAAGGTTTAGAACGAGTCAAGACGAGGCCGAGGCTTACCTACTATAGGATTCTTGCTAACCAACTTTTCATCTCATTTTCCGAGTAAGCAGCTTGTATCATTGCAATATTTTAACTTGACTACAATACAAGCAATAAGAATATTGTTCGACGTAATATCGCGGTCTGTGTCTCACAATTGATTCGAGCGTGGGAAGCCCGTATTATCTGGTACCATTTCTATAGGGTTAACAACTTGTTATACATGCTAATATGCCTCAGCAACTTCTGTCCTGTCGTCGGTCAAAGTCCTCTCACTCATGTCCTTGACGTATTAAAGGAAGTGCTTTCAGATCGGCCTCACTGTCATGGCTACTGTACGAGAGTACATCAGCATGGCATGTGGATGTCGCTTGTTGAAACGCTGCCAACTTTGCTAAAGGGCTGGATCTTGGATGTGTTTATCGATAAATTCAAATAATGGTGTCAATATGCATACAAATAGATTGCTAATCCTGAGCGTATTACTTCTACGAAAAGTTATTGGCACGTCAATAAACTCTTTCGTCGAAAAGTTGTTATGTAACTGCAGCTGATAAAAGTTATTGAACCTCCCTAAATGCAGTCGCAAACCAAATTAACGTGCAATTAACGTCAGAACCAAATATTTGGTTTTCCAAAATATTCGCACATTGATGTTGAGCTATTTTCGATTGGAAACACTCGAGGATCGTGCTAAAAATAAGACCGTTATTGCTACGATAAATCTCTCCCGGTCACCCAGTTTCCGCTTATATGGAAACGGGTACCGCAAGGACGTCCCGGCGACGTTAGACTTGATCATTTATTTTTTATTGTATGCCAGTAATTTGATATACAAAAGCCGCTGAATTGCGGAAAATCTCCTTTGACATAATTATATCAGGATTAATTTGATCAATGCTGCAGTTAATCATCATGTTTAAAACATGTTGGCTCTCATTAACTAATGAGCTTCCCAAACCACAACAGCATTTCAGCAGATTTATTTTTAGCGTACTCGCCAACATAAACTGGTTTCGCTCATTTTAAAACAGGATCAGTTGCATATTTGACAATGTTGGAGCTTGCTGGTTCATCTCTTCGCACAATTTCTCGTTATTTTGCACCATTTTCGAGTATGCAACTGCACTCGAAGGTCGCAGCACGTTCTGTCGTACGCGCGACTGCGGACGGACGGAAATAGCCGGACGTATGGCAATTTCCCGTTCGTACCGGCCAACGAAATACGTTTGACTTCACAATTGATTATTCTATCTATCGAGTTGTGAACTTGGACATTCAAGTTGGTTATTGAACACTGTCACTGGCTTTGAGTTTTCATTGTTTCCGGAGATGCAGCACTGATGATGTCTACGACTACATAGCTTATAAACTTTATTTATTGACTTCGAAGCAATCTAAGAATTGTTCTGATATTTTCAATTGTTGGCTGTAAGGTTTCTTTTTAGGTACAACTCTCAAAGGTATTGACCGCCTAGTCCTTATTTTAAAACCATCTTAATTTTCATATACTACTTCCCCAAAATGAAGACATGTTGATATCCCTATTAACAATAAGTACACCGTAACGTGCCGCTTACCCTTATAAAAACAGAGATTAACACGTCTCGGCTGCATATCGGTCGCTGCGATCTCCCTTTAATATTTAACCGTCGGGCGGTGGTTATAATTTTAGCGGGTACCACAGTTCCACGGTCGTACGTGAGCCTATTTGCGCGGAGATTAACGGCCTGACCCGCCGGCGGACGCGACATCGGATAATCTGTTTAGGCCAACCCCGCGCCTCGCCGGTTCGACGCCGGGGGATGCAAGGGGGCCGATTTGCGGACGCGGAACTCTGCAGGCAAAGCGCGGCTATTTTTTTTCTCGTGGTTTTTGTCGAATGTTTTTATTTTGCGCCAGCCACACTTGTCTGAAAAATGTGAATGACGCTGGAACTTTAATTAGAAACGGTTTTCTGAAGTCGTGTTATGTAATGTAAAACATAATAAAAGTGCATTGTTTTCAAGACATTGAAGACGTTATCAAAATCTTAACCCTAAGCTCCTTCATAATCCTCATATACGAACCCCGTAAGATTCTATGAGCAACGTACTCGTAGAAAACGTCACACGTCTCACAAGGTCACATTAGCCAGGATCTGGATGGATCTGGATCTTAAAAAAAAAACTTACTCATTGTTTACTATTCGAATATTACTGAGCACCGAAGATGCCCGAATGCTACTTGGTACACTGTTCGGGTGAGGCACGTGGGTCGAGGGGAAAGGGCGGCTCGCGGGCCACAGGGGTGCAAATGTCACGTTACCCACCCCGTGTGGGCGGGTGCTTGCGGCTCAGATGGAACAGCTTTATCGCTGCGCTAATGAAATTAATAAAGGTCACGCTAGCCCTAGATTTACTCATTATTCAGTTACCAAGCAATTGCATGAATATTGACTAAATAGTAAAACCGAATAATCAGTTAAGGTTCAACTACTTGTCAACGGTACCACCCACATTGTGCGTAAAGTGACCGATTAAATTATTTTGTTATAGCAAATGGCAGCAATGACTAATAGTGTTTCCATTGAGCAAAATATATTCATCATTCAATGTCTAGTAAAACGTAAATACACTATGTTAACCCAATCCATTGAAGTAAATTTGAGATTTTGGGTGATATAATTATAGCACTTGTTTTTTCTATGAGAAATAAATTGACCGTCCAATTACTGGTACCTACATCTCAACACCTGGCCGACTGGCGCATGCAAATGGTGGGGAGGTGGGCGACGGTCGGGTTCAAGGGGTGTCAAGGTGCACCCCCGTGGGACCCGCCCCGCCTTAATTATTAATACACCAGCGATATACTAGCCACTTTATAGCTCGCCCTGATCATACCAGCCCGCTTTTGTATCTCGAACATTTATTCGGACGAGAATATCACCATTTCCACAATAATGCCTGTTCAAACTGCCGGTTTTTCGCCCCATTTCCTCACCCAGTAACAATGTTTTCCGTAAATAGGAATGTGTTCGCAATTCGCATTTATTTGTTCGGAAACTTTATCTTGAATTCAAACTATCGTTGACCAACAGGCACAAACATTTAAGATAATAATGAGTTTAGTATAGTTGTATCGCTAAAAGCCTTTGTACTTATTTCCACAAGATTTGGTAGAGCATGAAAAAAGCTTTTCTCTGACTGCATCCCCGCCCGTTTACCGTGTCGTCGTAGCCTTGCGGAAACCCTTGAACAGTCCGAGGACAAGGGTTGCGAGGCGGGCAGTGTTTGGATCAATGACAGGGTGGCGCGCGGTAGCGGGCACGGAGGCGAGCGCGGGCGCGGCCTCCTATCGATCTCATCCGCTGTCGGCCTATTGGTCGCTTCCATCCCCGCGAGCCGTACGCCCCCACGCACCCGATCTAATTTACGTGACGACCACGTGTCCAGCGACCTTCACGGGACCGTAGCAACACAAATAGTTGTAACACACACTTGTGTGAAAATATGAGTCGTTTACCCGCTACGGGCTGCTGAATATTTTAATATTCGGAAACAGTCGTACAGCTGACCTATAAATGCCTTAACTATACTGTTAGTGCTACTGGCCCTAGCCATGCTTTCCATAATTAAATTGTAATGAAATCGATGAATTGCGCACAATAAAATGGTATTACATTTAATATCACTTACAGGACAATCGACTCGTTAATCGGAGATTGGTTGGTCCCAGTCCTTGCTTTTACGAAAACGTGGCTGTCCTTGCAAGTTTTTACAAGTTTACTAACCCTAGAAACTACGACGACGCCTCTTCACAACAACAGGTACTAACTATGAGTCAGATTACAATTTAACGGATTTTCAATTTATTTGAATAAGATTCGCGATAAAACTACAAATCCAATTTTCTCTCGATTACTGCTTAAAGAGACTCCGCAGTAGGGATCTCATAAACTCATCGCATAATAACACCAAAAATGTAAAAACCGTGTGGCGGAGCATCATAACAGTGTATACAAACAGCGCTTCGATGGCGACACGCGATAAATTAGGTGTGAAGACGGCGATAAGTGCACGCCGCACGTACCGGCGCGCGCTTCCCGCCCGGCCCGGCCCGCTGACGCGCCGGCCGCACGCTGATCGATACCACCCCCGCACACAACACACCGATTTGTGTACAACACCACAGCCACACGGTTATTGATATTCATCTTTGGATTACGTCAAACCTCACCTTGAGAAAAACGGTGCAGTATCGTCCTCCTGCAAGGGTCCAGAGAATTTCCTTTTCCTTCCGATAAATTAAAACCAATTAGACAATGCATTCTTGGAAACTACAGAATAAAAATATGTTGTGCTGTATCTGCCTTGTCTGCATTTTGTGGTTACTGAAAATAGCAGAACATCGACTTGTCCTCGACCCTGGACTCAATAAAAGCCTGAGAACTTTCAAAAAAACATGTTAACTAACAACCGAAGCTGCGGCACCGACTCGGTCACACGAAGACAGCCTTATAATAAGCGATATATCAATGATTACATAGCCTGTATGGCAGGCCCGTGTCGCACAGGCGATCACACGCGCCATCTGCCATCTGCCCCCGTAACCATCATGTTTTCTTGGACGCAAGCCAACGTCTAGTAAAATTTCCCAAGTTCATTGAGTAGGCCAATACGAACTCCACTTTTAGTGCTATTCTTTGAAACTTTCTACGGCATAGTCTTATTCGATACTTAGATTGTATGGTTAGGAATATATTTGTTATTGTTTGTGATGCATCTAAAATCTGAATCTTGATTTCATGGAAAGAGCTATTCTTTTTAATAGGACCATTTTTCCAAATTTTCTGTTGCTGCTCTTGTTCTGTGTAAGTCTATTGTCTTACGTCCACAATTATTCCTAAGAGCTCCATTAATCAAGTCCTTGATGCGTCAAGTTGCAACAAAGCCGGTATACGTCTAGACGCCGTAACGCCAGGCTAGCAAGAGGCGGCTAATTAGCCGATTAATGCACGCTAGCCTGCCACGGCTTAATACCACCCTGGGCACGTGCTTTGTCTTAATCCAAGGCTAATTCACGCACCAGCTACCACGACTTTCCACTTTAAAAACCCCCTTACATCGAACCACGCCCAAATGTAAAGAAAACACGATACGCCAATCATACATTACGCAATAACGCAACGTCAGCATTGATATAAATCGTATCTAGTTGTCAGAATGTATCAACACGTCTTGTTTCTCTTATTTAAGCGCTTCAGTAATGCGAACGCAACAGGTTGTTTTGTAGGCTAATTGTGGACGCAATTAAATCGTTTCTTTTCGCCTTCGCCTCGGAGGACGCCTCGTTATCCGTAACGAGCCTCACTCTAGATCTTTTTGTTCATGCAACATTGTTCACTTTAATTCTAATTGTCTCATCGCTGCCGTCCTTCTCTTTTTCGATGGTCGACGTCGATTCCCCTGATCGTGATCTTCAAAACGCTTGTAATTAGTGTATACTTTTTACGTGCATTATCGGTACCATTTGATGTATCGAAATATTTGAGTTTTTACTTTCTCGTATCGGCAGTCGGGTGAGGTTCGCGCGGCTTGCAACCCGTCCGGCCGGGTTTGCCCACGGTCAGTGCGGCGCGACACCTGATCCTTGCTGCACATGTCCTGTACGTGTAACGCGTTATGTAGACAGATGTTCAAGGACTACTCCCTAGCTGGTTTGAGTGCACCGCTTCACGGCTTTTGTATGCTTAGATAATTTTGCATATTTTCAATACACATGTCCTCGTTTACAACCTTGAGAGCTTTTAGCGAATACATTTCGTTTTTGAGGCCCAATATAATTGGCCGACAATAAATGTATCGTGCGCGTGCGCCGTCTCGTCGCCCGAATTCCTGACAATGGGCCTGTTGATGGCCGTTTACGTGTTGTCCGCCTGTCACTGAACTCTACTGTTTTAAATTTCAACCGACGTGCTTTAAACAGGTTTTGGTTACAGTTTATATTTTATTATTTTCCTATTTCAAGAATAGACTACTGAGTAAATTTTTGTATGAAAAGTGTTCTGTTCTCGAAGTACTAGAACCCAAGAATTCGATTATATCAATCACGATTTCAATATTGTTAATAGACATGGTCGATCAAGTTTGGCCTTTCCGCAAGGCCATTATCCTTGATCGATTTGTGTGGGAATGCATGTAATGTCGTCAGTGCATGATGGTCACCATATCAGGCCGTGTTCCGATGTTGCCCCGCGCCGCGCCGTGTCGAATGGACTAGATGAATTATTTCACCTCGAGCGGCGGTGGCCGGGGCGCAGTCGTTGACCCGCAGTACGCCCGTTTGATGCCCATGGTATGCCCTCCATAAATAAGGGCTTTGACGGGTGAATCTTGCAAGAAATAGACATTTTAGTCTAGACTCCATTCGTTTTGTGGTGTTTCTTTTGGGCTTCTTTTACTAGTTCGCCATATTCACACCTTTAAGCGCAACGTTCAACATTTATATTATATGTTAGTCCTTTATTTCTTATTAATATATAAATGACATCCACGATATCTTGTGTAATATATTCGACAACGTTATCTAGAACAACCATTATCTCATCGCTGATGATCTGTTTGTGATGAGGTAGTGCCAGATAAGGTTGGTTTCTTCCGTTCGTCAGTGCGCATGTAATACAATCTGTTGTAATCATTCCAAGTATTCGTTACCACGTAACACTAAATACAACAAGTACAAGGAACCTTTGCTTTCGCCCCAAGATAACCATATCGTTCTGCTTGGTCAAATAAACCACGAGAGTGTGGAAATGGCCCGTTAGGTTTATTAATTAGTGGTTAGGGTTGCGTGGGTTGAATGCGCGCGTGCCATCGATACCGTCGTGGTTATTGTGGGAATCGGCTTGAATCAGTACTCGCCTCAGACGCACGTACAGCACTTTCTATCACCTTGCTGATTCTAGCTATGCTGAATCTAATACAAAAGAAAAACAGTTCACATCATTATTTAATAGTGACAATAAAAATGTTTGCAATGTTCGCTCAATCCAGTAGAACACTTTAAACAAGCAATCCGACAATCCGTTGTGCTTTACCGTTACTTACTATTTCATCATAACAACCACCGCTGCACGTAATGCATCTAGACCATTGAGTGCTCGCATCGAATCAAATATAGCTAACTCATAACAATGTCGTCGATGTACGCAAGTTTTGCAATCTGCGTGGGCTTGCTTCGAGGCCGTGGGAATCGCAGCTTCCTTGCCGACTTGAAGACGCAACATTGTCATAGTTCTGTATAACGGTGCTACTGTCACCCGACGGAAGGCTCCACGTTCGTTTCAGATGATCTTCCTCGACTTTTATGTGCTTTGGACGTTAGAATAGAGTTTAGCGCGATGTTGAACAATTGTGAATGTGGAGCAGGTCAGATGGTTGTATGTGATGTAACTATGTAAAGAGTGCGCGTAAGAAGCCGCCGGCGCGGGGTTGTTGAACGTTCGGTGCGTCCGCGCGTTGTTCGGCGTTTTATTAATAAAATGCTCGTGACGTGTATCGATGGGCGCGCACCGGATCGGGCTATTTATTGATGCGCGTGCGCACCGCCCGCTAGCTGCGTATCGATCGGTGGCTCTTTCTATCAGTCGCATTATTATTTTCCAATTTCAAACACAAATACGGCCAATGTCTAAGTGTACCGCCTTCGCTCCGTACCGTTATTATCGATTCGTCTCACTTCAGTCATGTCTGACACCATAACAGTATTGCGCGTTGTCCATTATAGATTGCGACAAACGCCACTGATGTATTCGTGATTCTATACTATTGTATTTCAAAACATTCAATCGGTTTTTTATTCTTTTTATTGCAGCGCGCGGCTCATTATAAATGCGAAAGTCTGTCTGCATATTTGTTACTCGGATTTCATCTTCCTTGGGCTGTGGGCAACACATGACGATGGAATCGCGCAGAGAAGAATATCTTATTAACCGGTTATTACCATCAAGCAAGATTGCTGTCGAAAGCGAGCATTATTTGAATTTCAACTTCGATAATCACCTTTTTTTCGTATCACACTGCCAATGTTTAGCTGTATCAATAATTTGTTATCAAATGTATCTATGACAGTTAATAAATCCAGAACGATTTCTAACCTGTAAATATTGTTTGAAACGATGCCCCCAATCCTCCCCACATCCGAGTCGCGTCGTTGCCCGTTCTGACAACCATTAGCCATCAAGTGGTGTCGAGCAGAAACAAAAGCGCGAGGGAGGGCCGCGCGACGTGCAGCTGCGAGTCTCGCTGGGTCCACACAGATGCCGAGTACGCCCCGCTTGTACCATGAAACTACTGACAACCTTGACGATGTTAACTGCAGCGAGCATCTTTATCGACCTAGCAATTATCTATGTTCAATTTGTTTCCCATTTCTTCTATCTGCTGAACTATGGAAGGCCGGCCCGCTTTATTCATCATTCATCTTCAAGGAGTATTATCCTTCCGTTTTACCGCTTGTTTCTGTCATAATTATAATTTGCAGAATACTTTATCTAATCTCAGACTTAAATTAATATTATCTGAGTATCAAAAGGCGTCTAGAGTCAACAAACCGATGTCCGCATCAATGATAGCTCGATACAATAGTTTAGCTATGTGAATCTGCTCAGGCGAGGGTAGGGCTGATAGGGCTCCCGAGCCGGTGGGTATCGGGCGGTCCGTGACGTCGGCGGGGCGACGCGCTAGTGACGTCACACGCGCACGTGGGTGTGCGGGACCGAGACAACAACACAAGCACCGCACGGGAGGGACCGAGCCCGACCCGCTGCCGCAGAGGGCGCGCGCGAATTGACAGATTTCCACGCGCTCGATACGATCTTGAATTACATTATCAGGCGGCGCCGAACCGGGTTAAATGCCCGTATCCGCCTATTGAATCCACCGACCGCCCGCCCTTTTAACAAGACTTTTGTAACCTTTTTCGATTGTTTCTTTTGTGAAACGCAGATCTACCTAGATATCCTTCGATTAGATGGTGTAACAACCGGTTCGGTGGTGTTAACCCGCACGTATCTAGATGTCGGGTGGCGGGTGCGTGGTTGTGGCGGCGCGGCTGCCATGCTCGGCGTATCGAGGCGAATGTTACCGCAGCGGTTAACCTCGCCCGCCGGTGGTTGTAAACAAAGCGCGCGGATTTGAACGCGACGTTGCCATGTCGCACCACCCGCCTATGTGTATAGCTGTCACTTATTGTTTACTATTTTTCGCAGCATGCCGCTGCAGATTTTTGAACTTTTTCATTTACTTTTTGATCCTGTTTTCATTCATGATCTTCATAGATAAACCACTTATTAAGAAATTTTCTATATTTTTCCATTAACCTGATTTGCATTGATTAAGATATTCATAAGCAGCCAAGCTCCATAACATCAATACAATAAATCAAGAAAAGCATTATGTTGCACCTGTCAGAGCTGAAGACGTAATAAATAGTCATGCAATGCACCTACTAACTCCGTGTTTTACATGCACGAACACGAAGCTCATGTCTTACAAGTTAATCGTACAAGCTGCCTAAGGATGTGCAATCGTGCACAGAGTTACCAAGGTCTTAAAGCATTGTACAAGAACTAGAGTATCCGAATGATTTTATTAGAAAATCGATATTGTTAAACTCAATATTTCAACTGTACAGATTGTAGGCCACTTAACTACAGATGCCAAAAGCTTCGAAAGGACCCAGATAATTGGGTGACTTTACGCAGTGGCGCAAAATTAAAGCAGTCCATGATGTTGCGAAAGTATGATCTTAGTAGAACAGCGACGACGCGACACGGAGATTGTTCCAAACATTGCAGTGTGAGAGGGACGCCGCCAGTGCACCGCAGAGCGCACTCCGGCCCACGTGCCGAACGATAATGTTGTTGCGCTGTCACCGACGCAGATAAATCTTCCCGCTCTACTGTCTGCTAGCTCCCAGCCGATCGTTAAATACCGTATTTATTGCCTGCGACACGCTCAATTTACCCAACCTACCCACTATATTATAGCATCTCTATAACAAACGTTTCGTAAGCATCTACGAATGACAAATACTCCAAAGACCAGCGAGCGTCGTTTATCAGTTCGCATTCAATGTTAGTCTCGTTGACTGTTATCACCGTGTTATCGCCAACATTAACCGCAACGCGGCAGCAAACAAATAGTACTTAGTCAACAATAGTGATAATCGTATGGCGATTACTGCGCTCACATTTGTGTGGAGGCGGGTAACGCGGCGGCGCGCGTCGTCTGCCCGCTATCGATCCTGGCGCAAGGTAGTGCCAACCACCGCCGCCGTTACACCGCGACAAAATATGCGACCTTGAACCTTAAGGGGATAGGTCAGTAAAAATACGGTTTTTATTTTTTACTTTTCTTCGTACATATCTGGACTACAGATCTTACAACTTGGAATATAGTTATTGACTATATGATCTAAATTCTCACAAAGTTGAAAACACGATTCAATTAAATTTTCTCGATACAAAAAAAATGCAAAGTTCGGTCTATCTAATTTATTTTTTGGACTTTATGGAATAACTAATATGAGTTATTGAAAGGATGTTGTTTTAAGTTGTATAAAATAATAGTGTCTAAATTCTGTAAAGACATTTTTTCAATTAATAACAATTTTAATTCATAAAAAGACGCCGATATGTTTGGGCACATACGCCGTTTTATTCTGAGCACACATCCACTATCGTCCTCTCATCTTTTGCCTTTTAAAAGTAGTGTCATCACTTTCGTTCCTTGACGAATCAGTCAGCCAGCGTGGCTCTTACAGGCTAGACCTGCGACACTTTTTTTCAGATCGCGGCTGTCAGATTTTCGTAATAATAAAATTGGAACGGATAAAAAGATCGAGAAAATAAAGACGAATGATACGTAGGCTTATAGATTATTCAAAACTATGTTCCGCTGTGTTCAATGGGACGTGATTAAACGGACATGACTGTAAATAAGTCACGTAAACTTTCTATTTTAAATAACACATTATTTTGATGAATAAATAAAGAATAAAATAAACCAAACTTACTGAAAATCAACGCAGGAAATTCCTGACGACCCCTACTGAGCAAACAAGGGAAATGTTAGAATACGTATGATTCTATAAATTACAAATTGTTCCTATCAATATAATAAATTACTCACAGTGATATTATATCAATGCTATCGTGATATCGTACTATTGTTGTCGGATGGTTCTTCTGTGTCCATCCTCCTCCCATCTAAACTTTATGCATCTAAATACCATTTCACATGAACTAATGATAAAAACTGATTTACAATCAACATTTTGAGATAATATGTAACTGAAAACAACTTCTAATCGTATCAAATTGCGATATAGGATAAGAAGCACTTCACTTTTATTATTATTTATTTAGTTTCGTCACAGATTTATAACAATTTCTAAGAAACAGGATTAAAATAAATTAAATGAAAACTGCTGTTGTCATTTTGAATACTTCAAAATTACTTGTCAACTACAAATAAGGCATAGCACCCACCACCCTGTTAAATATCGCCTATGATGAAAAATCGGTGGTCATTGCTGTCACACCGCGTGTTCGGTACAAGTTGCTTCTCGCTCTATTTATTGCTTTGGAGTAAAAAAAGATCAGTACTGGGTTCATGCTTTTGCAGTCGATAGATAATATCTCTAAGGGTTTCATTTATCCGGGCACGCCGCAATTGCGGCGGTAAGACCTCTCTTTGAGGAGTGGCTGGAGAGAAGTCATGGCGTCCTGACCTCCGCTCACCGCTTGACGCAGGTACTCATCGGACACGGAAGTTTCGGGAGGTACCTGTGTCTGATGCGAAAGGAGGAAACGCCTGGGTGTCACCACTGCGAAGATCGCCCGGAGGGCACGGTGGAGCATACGGTGCAAGACTGTCCAGCTTGGGCAGAGCACCGACGTGTCCTCACGGTTGCGATAGGCGGAGACCTCTCGCGCACAGAAGAAGGAAGCAGGCCTCCTTCTGCGAAGCAGTAATGCTCGCGAAGGAGGAGGCGGGCCGCGAGCGAGAGGGGACAGTGTCCTCCCTCCGCCCCACCCGCGGTGGTGAAGCCCACGGCGACGGACGTCGCTAGACGATCTCCGGCCACCGTAGGCGCGGGTATGCGGGCAGCGAGTAAAGGGCAACTCGCTGCCCGACCATGGACCATGCCCCGGTCGACGGCGCGTTGTGTCCCACGCGCGCCTCAAAGAACGTCAGCATAATGACGGGGCCCCCCTATCAGAGGGCCAAATCCTGCCGGGGTCGCGAGATTATTTCCTTACCGTGACCCCGGAACAGAAAGGGCTATTGAAGGACAGCGTCGATTTATCAGAAAAGTGATTATTACAACATTGTCCCAAAAAATACTCTGGATAAGATAGTATAGAATGAAGATTTAATTATAAAGAGGTGACATCAAATTGTTCTATCTTCTTCTCTTCTCATCAAATTGTGTTTGTCATTACATCAAAATGCATCAAAAATTAGTACCAACACCAGATGATGGAGGACAGGGTGTCAAGCACCCTTAGCTTTCCACTCTCGAACATATAAAGATATCACGCAACCAGCTTTGTGACCGCACGTTAATAAAAGGAGCGTGTGTTTGGGGCTTATTTTAGAGTGCTAAAATAATCGAATGAGTCCTCCTACCCAGGGCACGGCGGGAGGGACTGTCAGACTCGGAATACTTACTAAAATCTACGATGTCTTTCAATAGCCCTTTACGTTCTGGGGTCATGGTATTCGCTAGCCCGCGACCCAGGTAGGCCCTCTAAAAGAGAGCCCCGTCATTGCCATTGTGCTGACACTCTTTCAGGCGCGTGTGAAACACAAAACACATGCCCTTGCCCGTGCGCGCGTGTGTTTGGGGCTTAACGATAATGGGTATTGTCACTTTCGTAAGGTATGCCAATTATCATTCATTTTCTACCAAAATAGTAGTTTTGTTCGTAATCTCGGGACATCAAAATGTTATAAAATAAATTTAAGACTGTGAATGATAAAAATATTCACAAAATATTAATCCAGATCAATAAAGATTTCTATCATTTTGTTTTAGTAAATGTTTCGATATCCTTATATCAAAATATTTCTTCTAGAGTAATACATGTATTTTGCGTAAGGGGAACACTTTATGAAATGTCGAAGTTGACGAAATGAAATTCATAAAACTTTGGATTGCGTTAATTTTGCGATACTAACGCCTCCTGGTGGCGGCGCGGTGCAACTTTTCCGACTCATCAAACGATGCTTTCGCTTGACCATACGCCGTTAAACTATCTTCATTATTGCACTCAACAAATGCACTCCCACAACAAATAAACAGGACCTGCAGCACTGCCCTGGTATCAATCAAATATAATTAACTAAACTAGAGCTAGGTTAACTGCGCCAAAAATTGGACAGCGGAAAAGTTTAACAACAATGTTATATAACAACCTTTTAGACGGGTTTTGGTATTTATTAGGTCATTAATCAAGAGCTTTAAAAACAAAACCTGGTGCCTAATTCACTTGCAGCGAAATCAGTAGTCATATTTTACTGACAGAAACCTGACAATGTCAAATGTCCAACTTCTGAATAAAAAAAAATAGGTTGCTTAAAACTCCATCGATTGATGCTGAAATCCTTGGTGGCCCTCGATCACGATGGTACACGGTGCCGGCCAAGTCGTGACTTGCTCCGGTATTCGAGTATATCGGTATTCGTATACAGTAATCGTACCGTTTGTTGCGTTAACGGCCTTGGGAGATGGAGTCGATGGTGCCGAACCGACCGGCTCAATAATAATTGCAGTGCCTGTACGAGTGGTACCAACATACATACTAGCGGTACCTGGTTAATTTCCATCTTATCACTGAATCTACGCCTTACCGATCCTGTACCAAGAATTTCTTGAATTAAATTATTCACGTAATTAAAACTAATGGATTTTGAAGCAAGTTCGCTTGCTTGAACGGACAGAAAATATTTATAAACAACAACCGAGCGAGGTAAACCTCAGAAGGCCTCGCCGGTCGTGCCGATCCTAATAAAATCCATCGAATCAAAGATGACACCTTCATTTGTTGTCGCTGGATGCCCTTGACTAGCTGCTATAACTGCCAGACTAGTTTTCAGTCAGTCATTTAGCGAAAATTATTACCAGATGATAACGATTTAAAGATGTCAGATTGCTAGTTTTATTATTTGACATACTAACTCACAGCTAATGCCAGTGGTATAAAATAAACACTCGAAGAGTTGCAAGTCATTTGGTATCTGTTCCAAATTTTTATAAAGACTGAATACTTTAAGTTCTATAAGCAGGTGCTACTAAGAAATAACAATTAATAGAACCATTAGCGTCCTAATTGTGGAAAAACTAGTTCAAATGAGACAGATGCGCTGGTACGCATACACCTGGAGCACGAATGTCAAGGCTGAACGCTTGGAAACGCTCCAGTAAGACGGCAAATACCGCTGAAAAACGTTAGAACTTGTCAGTTGTATTAAAAATTATCAATTTATCATGGTACCAAGTTATTTTCAGGCGCTTGAACGATAATAAACTCATTAACTTTCAGTTTGGTCAGTGATTTAGTCTGCTGTAAATAAAGAATGCGTTTTATAAAGATGCACATTTTAGTGGAAAGTGGAAATTCCATTTGTATGTCCTTCGTTTTATATACTTTTAATAATGTTTTGAAAATAAAATTCAATGTCAATTAAATAGCGGGCGCTAAGCAACGCTCGCATGTGTGTCGTGTGCGTCTCGCGCTACAAACACAAGCACGTGCGCCGAGCGGCCGCTGACGTCACATGGGTCGCCCCCGCCCCGCCTCCTAGCTAGACAAGGACGGCGATATGGTGACGGAGCGGCAACGTCGCGCGCGCCGTTTTGTTTTCGCATCTAACGTCGGTGATAGGCCGAGTTTATCTTCCGATTGCGAATGCAACTACAGCTATTTCTAGCTTTACTTACCACATTGCAACAACCCGATTTTATCGCTTCTTAGCTTTACGTTCCGCTATTGTGGACATTTTCATTGTCATTTCAACCTTGAATTTTTATTTATGAAAATATAAATTGTGGGATGAAAAAATGAAGGGATCGATAATTAGGTAGGAAGGTAAATACAATGATCATTATAGAAAAAGTGTCAGTAACTGGTACAATGACAAGGTTGAGCATCTAAGATAACGAGGTCAAGGTTAATGCGATGCTGGACTTAATCCCTAGTGATCTATTTTTTCTAAGCTGTCTCTCTCTCTTCATTCAAGGAACTTACGACCGTTTTCTTTTACTTTCAGAAGGTGACCAAGGATCTTGGGAGTCCGGACTCTCTTACGAGTGTCGGTCGCTGCTGTTCAAGGCTCTTCATAACCTTATTGAAAGGTAAGTCATAATATTAACGCATGCTCATTAATAATATACTTAATCAAAACAACGAATATTAATATTATCGAGTAGGATAGGATTGGTCTTCACATAGTAGGTGTGAAGCAATAGCCAATCTACTTTGTCCATATAAATTTTACTGTTTTCCAATTGGCTGGCTCAGACGTTACACGATTAGCATTCGCAACAAAAACGTGATTGAAAACCCGTACGGTACTAACAATACTTACAAATAACTTGTTAATCATTGCTGGCCGAGTACACAATTTGAACTCGATGAAGCGTGTCACACAGTGAGCGTCGCGCGCGCACTTAGTTCCAATGCGTCTCGCGAGCTAATTGCTCGTGATTTATTATGAAATCATTCCTATTGACCGCTCCGTGCATGCTTCTTACGTTCACAAAGACATTTCGCATTCAGAGTCGTGCATACAGTAGGTGTTCCGCAAGGGACAATACTCGGCCCTTTATTATTGACCACACGATCCGTACTTTGGAAGACCAAATGAAGGTTCAATTTGTAATTTTTATTCTAAGAACAGTTTTATCTATCGTAGGTTTGGTTGTATTCTATCTATTGTGTTAAAAATTAATTCTGTTAGTATTTAGAAACAAGAAAGCCATAATTGATTAACTAATTTACATACCTATCTGTTGCTTCGCCAATCGCCTCACCTCATTAGTTCTCTAACCAGAAACTCGTACTAATTAGTGCAATGCAAACACTTCTAAACTTGATAAATAACACAAGTAGACAACACTTAATCATGTCACTTTGCAGTAATTAATCGTTTTCGAGGAAACAGATTTCAAGATTTTATTTAAATGTTAAAACGTTTCATAATCTACATGACACTTGAAAGAGCTATTATAAAATACAAATGAAATGAGAAGGGTAATTAGTGACCGTTTACTCAGTTGCAAATTGCGCGCCTAATGTTGCACCTGGTGCTCAGGCGCATCGGAATCACTCGTAGAGCAACCCGCACGAAACGAAAGCCCACGAAGGTCGGTCGTCTAATGCCGTTTTTTGCCGCGTTTTCTTTGAATTCCCGCCACTTGATACTATTGTTTCTTAATTAGATTTTGGGTGTAAAATATTATTAGTCTCATTTTTGAATGACCCAAACGGGTAACTTTTAAATCAATTTATTTGTTTTCAATACTAAAGCACTTTTATTTACGAACTATTTTTTTTTTAATGGATACAGTTTAAATTACTAAAACATTCTGCATTTCTTGTGTGTGACTAATCTTCGTCAAGGTAACTTGTCTATAAAATTAAATTTTAATATTTTTTTATTACTCCATTATGGAGCAGTCTACTCGCCATAGATAATTCAATAATTGCTTCTTTAAATTATCATCTATTCAAATTAAAAAATAAACATGTATAAGCTGTGTCATAGCCTTGAGTCTTTTCTAAGGACAGACACGATTTAGACAAAAATATAGTAATTTGTTAGATCTCAATCTTAAAGATTTGCGAACTGAATTATTCGTGATACTGCTTATAAGATTTGACAGATTTACACTCCACCCAACCTTCACGGTGTATTTCAAGATAATAATATAATATTATGTTTGTTACGTCCTCCATTTTCGCAACATACCACCCAGCGCATTACGGTAAGCGCATAGCAATAAAAACAGTTGAGTTACAATAGCTGTAACGCTTCCGACAGTTTTGGTTAAAACTCGCTTGTTTTATCGCCTCCTTGGAACGCATCAGTAACTATTCAAACACACCATGGAGGACCACATATGACGTAAGTGGCGCATGCATCGCCATCAAGCGACTCGGGAGCGGTGAGAGACGGAATCTCGGCGTATGAACGAAATCCAGACGAGTCGTTGACCCCTTCGGCGGCTGGCGGCGCGTCAAAGAAACAATGCGTCGGGGATGCGATCCCGACACTGCGACAATATACACACGCGTTCAGCTTCACGATTTTAAGGTTGTAAGGTAGCAACAGTGAATTGGGGATCGTTTTATAAGTCGTTACTTCGGTTGTTATATGATTAGAGCCCAAATACGATGCCGGGAGGTTTTATTATACTTTTTGTATTCAAACGTCGCGATGGTTTAATTTTGTAAGAAAACACCTGTGAATATTCTCAGTAAAATAAAAATGATTCGAAAAAAAATAAAAACCGGCCAAGTGCGTGTCGGGCCACGCACAGTGTAGGGTTCCGTAGTTGCCCATCAAAATACTTATGAGAACTAACTAAACTGATTCTCTGAATTTAATTATAAAAAGAAGAATTTTCAAAATCGTTCCAGGAGTCTTTGAGAAATCAGGGATAATACATAAGAGAAAAGATTACGACGAATTTAAAACCTCCTCCTTTTTTTGAAGTTAGTTAAAAATAGTTGACGATAAAAACCTACCTATCCCCAAAAACATACCGTAAAACATACCTATTTAAACTGTAAAAATAAAGTTGACAAACTTACATTTGCAGTTGAAGAGCATGTTCTCCGATACATTTCAAGTACATTTTATAAGTTGGTCGACTATTACTCGAAATGTTGTAAAGCCTACTTAGTCATGATAATTTTCTTTTAAACTTCGCTATATATACTACTATTGTGAATTTTTTCATACCCCCAAACATAACCGTTTAGCTGGTAGAGGGGGGGGACACTCGAATCGAGCAAAATTTAGCACTTTAAAGCTTAATATTTCACAAACGAATTTTTTTATCAAAAAACTGTTAATGGAAACTATCATTATTTTTTAAAGGCCTATTTAATGATACCCCACACTAAGGGGTACGCGAGAAAAAAAAAAACCTCACTTTACGTGTAAGTTCTGGAGGTACCCCAAAAAAAATTTTTTTTCAAGATTTTATTTTACCACTTTTTCGGCACAACAAATCCGCATATTTACACCAAATTACAGCTCTCTAGTACTGTGCGTCTCTGAGCTAAACTGCGGACAGACGGACGGACGGACGGACGGACGGACGGACGGACGGACGGACATGGCGAAACTATAAGGGTTCCTTGTTGACTACGGAACCCTAAAAACGAGAGGTCAAGGTCGAGTAGCATTGAAAGATCTGTCTGTAGATGACACACGAGTGGAATGGCAAGTTGTACTTTACACACAATAAACCGAACATGAAAAAACATAACTCATTAAAACGTTACCTTTACTGCAAGTACTAAGTAGTTACTTAAGTACGTAGTAATAAAGTAAGCAATAAAAGCCTCCACGATTTTGCTTTAGGCCCGCAAGACACTGCCGATTGAGTTAACGTTTTTATGTCCGTTTAACAACCCCCGCTATTGTTCGCAAGCACCTCCTCGTGTTTTAAATTAACTTTTATAGATTTAAAACTGCCCGTAATGAAATAATTTCAGTGTTTAGTATTTTCTTGTTTTATGGGTCATGTTTCGTTAAACAAATTACTTTGTGTATCTCTAAATCGGTAACTATTATCCCGTTGAAATCTTTATGAGCAGTTGAGCACTCGAAAGCTGCTGAAATAAATCGATTCGACAAAGTCGTTCGATTCCGTCTTTCGAGCGCATGCATTCGGAACTGATCCTGAGCTCTCATATATACGGTTTATATGCCGTTTAAGTAGTCACAAATAACGTTTACAGCATTTTTTGCGGCTTCCGCGGCGGCATCTCCGTTGAAACTGGTTCAAAGACCCCAGATATGCTAAACGTTCGACATTCAATTGCTTAATTCTACAAGCTTGTAATATATTCCCGCCCAAAAGTCCTGATACTTATAATGTAGGTATACGGTATGAGCATTTGGCAATAAAATAAATGCAGTTAAGGTTCAGATCGTGAAGACGGTTAAAAAAGCATTTAAGAATTCACTGGTTTGATTTAACATCGCTTCGGTTTTTGTTACGATCCAATGAACGAATTGCAAAAACTTAACAATTGATACTTATTAACTCATTTATTTTATTGCATCTTGTCAAACTAGTAAAAAAGGAGTAATTTTAACGAGTCTATTATTTGAATACTAAATTGTCTCTGATCAGCAGATAGCACCAACTGCAGTGAAATAGTTATTTGTGCAACAAGAGAGCAAAGTCGTTTTTTGCTGCGAGTGCTGATTTTGAATCTTGAGCAAGCGAAGGATTCAAGGATTGAATCACGAGCGTAGCGAGTGATTCTAAAGTTGAATCCTGAGTGTAGCGAGAGATTCAAAGGCACGAGATGCAAAAAACTTTGCTCTCGTGTAACACACATAACTTTTCACTACAGCAGCGAGCAGTGGCGGATTATCCTTAAGGCAAAGTAGGCATCTGCCTAGGGGCGCGAAGGTACAAAGGGGCGCGCAGGCGGAATTATGAAGTAAAGAAAAAAATCTAAAATAAATAGTGTCCGACCGAAACTGATTTTTCAGCCGAAACCGAAACCGAAACCGAACCCTCGGCCTTGCTATCAGTTTTGGCCGAAACCGAAACCGAAACCGAAACTTTTTAAATCTTTTAACATTTCGATATTTTTTTTTGTTTTTTTTTACATATATTGGCACAAGAAAAAGTGTCAAATACACAGAGCGAATTTTTCAACAGGGCGTAGACGGCTATATTTTTAACTATACAGAATATCGAAAAACTATGAATAGAGTCTCGAGACCGATTTTTACGAAAACTAAAACTGTATCATTGGATTTTAGAAAAATCAATAATCGTGACCAAAAATCAAACCCGCTAATTTTGAAAAAAAAAAATCACAACATGTATTATTACACCATTTGATAGTGTTAATATTAAGGATCAAATTCTGGGCAATAATGAAATACGGCAAACTTATGGATAGATAGCTAAATAGATAGACGATATTAAGAATTTCTATTTTTCTATGTTATCTAACTTCTACTATCTATAATCTATTGGAAATTATAAAAAAAACATTGTTTCCAATGTTTCACTAGATTTGAAGTCTCAACAATCGCACTATACTAATTTAGCAATACGAAATAACTGAGACATTAGACTAAAAAAATTACATTATTTCAAAAAAGAAACCGTTAACTTAATTATATTTCGAATACCGCCTAATCCTAATTCTAATCGCCTTGACGATTGATATGTTTTTAATCATTAACGTACGTAACAAATATTTTTTATGATAACATGAATATACAAGACTTAGGTACTCTTGGCAGTAAACTCAAAAACATAACCTCGTCTCACGAATAAACGGACGGTGGCAAACTGAGCCAGGGTCCCGCCGCGCCGCCGCCGGCGGCGGCGAGCAAGTACGTGTTAGCTACGAATTTTACCGAACGACGCGCGAAAATGTAGGAACATTTGAGTTTCGGCGGGGCCGAAAGTTTCGGCTATATTTTGGCCGAAACCGAAACTAAGGCCGAAACTAGATATTTTGCCCGAAACCGGCCGAAACCGAAACCGAAATTTCGGTCGGTCACTAAAAATAAAACTAATAAAATAAAGTTAATTGTGTCAATATGTAAGCCACCACTTAGACAATAAAACTATTATTTTTGCAAACAATCTCAATTTACTTCAATTTATAAAAAAGATAAATTATAAGATGGGACTAACTCTAGCTCGCGCCGGAGCAGTCGTTAAAAAGTGGTTTTTATGACTGATTATTATAACTAGCAATGTGTGATTTTGATTTGATTTTATTTAAACTTTATTCAACGCTCCAAGTACAATACGGCCAACTTCAATGGCTGCAGGGCCGCTTCCATATGTGCAAAGTGTTCAATGCACACGGGCGCCAGGGGCGCCAAAACCAAGGGTCCAAATAAAAAAAATAGAAAAAAAGATACTGATCTAAAATAATTCTAAAATAGGAGTTGAAAACTTACGATTGATCTCAATTTTAGATTAAAACTTGAAGTCCGGAAACGTGTAATTTTAGAGCTGACTGCGTTCACTTTTCTATGAAATATTACCTTGTTCTATTCCAAAAACCTAAAAAATTTCGCGCTCGCTTCGCTCGCGATTCATATGACATTCACATCGCTTTTCTTGGCCTCTCTTTTGATAGCTCATTTTTCAATAACAAATGCTTCCTAAGCTAGTTAAATCTTGTTGTGGTCTACAAAATTTTAAGTTTGTCTTCTCTAAGATGGTATGGCACTCTGGGTGTGAAGTTTTAATAGCACTTGATTATTTCTTTTGTGTTTAAGTTCCGAGGCGGCAAGTTTTACAGCCCAAGGGCGCTGAACTTTAAAATAAACTACTCGCCTACCTACCATAAAAAAAAGATAATTCAAAATGCTTTAAGGGGCGCCAAAATCCTATTTTGCACACATGCGCCAGTAGCCCATACGGGGGCCCTGAATGGCTGCTTCTTCAGAGTTAGAACAACGCGGTTACATAGTCTCCTATTTATTTTGGTCGCATTTTAAAAATGACTCTGTTCTAATAAGTGGAGCCGATTTTTTTTTAAGATCTGTTCAACAGATATCGATCTCATGTAAACTGATGCTCTTTTTTCTTAGCCCCCATCTCACCGCGTTTTCCTAAGGTACATCGGTTTTGGTCAAGCTATAGTATCTACGAGTTATTTTTAATATAGGGGCGCCGATGAGATGCTTGCCTACAGCGCTCTCAACGTTTAATCCGCCACTGGCAGCGAGAACACTTTAGGAGATAAAATAATAAATAGGAATAGATTAAAATAACTTTTTTTTTAAAGTAGCTTTCAACAATAAGTAAATACTCCGCACTGTACATAATCGTCTCGTCTGTGATAAATCTAAAAAATAAGATAGCAACACCGTCTCCGAAAAACTGCTTGCGCCCTTTGTTAAGTCTCCATTCATTGAAGACATGGTATGGTTTCAGATATTTAGTTAGAGTTAGGAAATTTAATTCTGCATTAATAATTTGTTGTTTTAAATGGTTATGTTAAAATAAGTACTGTTCTCGTCGCTAGTTTTACGCATATTTTTTTTTAACTTATTCAACTCTTTACGCCAGCCATGAAATTTTATTCCCGCTCTTTTATTTTTAAATTAAGGCGTGTTCGGAAATAGCATCCATAATATTTTCAAATAGCATCAAAATATTTATTAACATAAATTGAAACTAGAAATAAATATTTACAGTAAATGCTTATTTTCATTTAAATACAGCAATAAGTTAAAAATTCAATAAAATACATTCGAAGACATTATTATCTTTTTGCATTTCTTTGGTTACTACAAATTTCCGAACGTGTTTGTCTTTGAGACCAAATTCAAAATCGGAACTTCGAAAGGGCTGGTGTTTGTCTCTCTCTCTTTCTATTGGCGGGAAAGAGATAGAGTGTTAATGTTTCGAATTGTATGATTAACTCAAGGCTGAATATGATATTCGCGGCTTTTTTTAAAACAAAAATTAAAAAGCTACTTTGTCTCACTAGTGAGCAAAATCGCATTTTGCTCACTGATTTCAGGCAGCAAAACCTACATGTTTGAGCTACTGAAGTGAAAAATAAATTTGCACCTGTTTTGATACGTATTCATGGCGTAGCAAACGCATTCCTAGTGGTTGACGCTTGTGTAGTGACACCTGCGCACGCGCACCTAAATCTCTGCCGTTACGGCGGCATTTCGCGCTGCTGGCGCATGGCGGTGCTGAGCGCCCTCGCTGCGCTCGAGTGAGCGGTCAACCTCTTTGATACTCAAGTGTGGATAGAATATTAGAATTTGCAATTTCTTGCAGTATCAATACCTTCTAAAACATCATTTAGATTACATTTATGTTATTTTGTTTTCCCCAATCTAAAATCTATGTAACGGTTGCGTTGCGCGTCGATGTCCTTTATATGGAGATGTAGTAATTCTCCATTTATACAATCTTTCACCACAAACTCAAGAAATACGAGTACCTACTGGTGGCAAAAGACGTGAACGAGTATGTAATACTCTCTGGTAGATATAAACTTCATCGAGGTTATATAATGTGCTTTTATCTACTCTCATATCGTAAACTTCGAAATACAAAACTCAAAACGAGTTTATAATGACATACTTTATACCATAGAGTATCGTAATGAAATTAAAAAATTAAATTATAACACTGTTTGTCTAACAAAACAATGTTATAATTTAATTTTTTTTCATTATGATACAGATTACTGATCATAGATACATTTTTTTACTTTTTTATCTGTGGCTGCGCGCGCTTTCTAAGGGAATGTTGGGATTTTGACGTTTGTGTTTCGGTGGATGACATGGTGGATGATTATTAGTGTGTATTAATTTTTATCTTTTATTTGATATGTTCGTGTTCAATGAGAGTAGATAAAGTAGTGTATGAAACTGTACATAACTAGGTATTATACCACTCGTGTGATACTATTATAAAACTCGCTTCGCTCGTTTTATAAACTCACACTCGTGTATAATACCCCTCATTATGTACCAGTTACATAAACTACTATTGCAATTTAAACGTTAGTCATAATATCACTTACGCATAAAGCCATATAAACATTATTAACAAAATGAATCATACTGTTAAACAATGGGATTATAGGACTAGTCAATTCGTAATAACCATTGAAATCCTTTAGAAAATAAATGTACAAAGGAAAATGTTATCGACCAAGTACGAGCGTCATACTAAATTTGATTCGAGGGCAAAGTGGTACAGTAACCGGGCGTTAAATGTGACACATAAGCTTTGAAAGAGGCATGAGTAAAAGAGACGACGATACAAGCCGAACTTTTTTCTAAAACCCGAAGTAGGCGATAGACATGCGAACAAGTACACGAACTTATCGGATGACACATAGACATGGGCGAAAAACAATGCTCTCTTTTTGGGCTCTGTGGCAGACCGGTATTTTATTTTTATTTGGAGAGGCTCGCTTATAATCACTATCTTGCCCAATGGTAAGCGAAGATGTGATCGATGGTAAAGCACGCTTGCCTAGAAGTAAGCTCCACAGTGTTGACTTATAGATCACTTGTCAGCTTGTTATAAGATGGTCGAGCTTTAAGCAAGCGCAGTTTTGCACGAAACCATTCATATTAAGGTTTATCGTGTCGACCAGTAACTGAGTTATAGAGGCTATATAGACAGTGGCTCAATTTAAAATACATTCAGCTCCCCGGTTAGACTAGAAGTCGACCAAAACATAATCAAGGAAAGGCCATATACTTGAAGCATGGACTGTGCTTAAAACCCATGTCAAAATCAATTGCCATTTTTCTTTAAAGAGAGAAAAAAAACAATTAAGCGGGTTATCTATGTCTTACAGAAAAGGTATGGAATACTATTTATAATCGGGATAGTTGTTGAATATGGAAAATTTGCATTTTCAGGCAGATCATCCTTGTTCCATGCTAAATGTCTATGGGCTAGCGCTAGACAGATGAAAAGTGGCATTGTCGTATGAGCAGCTTTTTAACAGACTAAAGAACACAGGGTCACTTCAATAGTTAGCAAAACTTCACAGACATGATAAATGTCAAACACATTATCATCTGCCTAGCCTTTTCCCAACTATATTGGGGTCGGCTTCCAGTCAAACCAGATTCAGCTGGATATCAGTATTTTACATGGAGCGACTGCCTGTCGGACCTCCACAACCCACTAACTGGATAATACGATACCCCAGGGTAAGACTGGTTGTCAGACTAAATATCTAAACACAATAAAACAAAATAAAATTGTGTTGCAGTGTGAGTCACTAGAAAGAGTAATGTTTACAACTGAACTGTATTAGATACAGTGGAGTGCGTACGTTTAAAGATAGACAGGGGCATCGCTCGAAATAAACTATCGACGAACTACTACATTATCGGTGCATCCATTTTTATACACTCCTCATTGCATTTGTAAAATTAATATTTGTTTTCTTTACTGAAATCTATTGAACAGAATCCTTGAAACGTGTTTTTGTTTATTTTGGTGTGATATTTATAAAATCATCATTGAAAATTACTACTAAGGTCAAACGAAAACAAACAAAAAGTGAAAATGCCATCGCCCCAAAACATAATGGTCAGATTAGCTGATGTATTTTTTAGTAGCATGTGCTGTACTATTACAGGGCAAAAGCCTCCACCAATACCTTCCCAGGAGATCTAAGTTTAAAAAAGGAATACTCATTCTTTTTCTGAGCAATAAAACCAGATGTAAATGTTTTAGAACAAAAATATGCTGCATTTAAAGTGCATTGAAAATTAACCGTCCAAAATCTGAAGAGCCCAAAGACAATTAATTGAATCACTTAACAGAGACAATTAGCAGTGAAGCAGCTATTTAAGGAAATTAATAGCCTTCTTTACACTCTGAATGTGAAATAGTTCCATGTATACTAGCTCTTAGGACAGTTTCCAAGTTGCACTATTTATCTAAAATTAACTGAATAATGCTATAGATACAACTGCGCAAAGTCTAATTTCGTTTGTAGGTACTGCTAACATTTCTTTGAGTTTTCTAACTTTGGTTTTGAAACATCTCATAATTTAAAAAAAATATGCATTTTCTGTCATCATATAATTTAAATGAATTAAACAATGCTTTAAGTTCTTACACACAAAGTCTGAATTCGTTTGTACCTCTACCGATTGCTTTCATTTATAACATGTACGCGGTTTTTGCTAGTATTTTTTTAATTATAAAGAGCATCTATGTGTCATTTAATTTATCAGTCCATGATTCACATTCCAACAAATGCTTAGTCGTCAGTTTCACGCGCTGCGTTCGTCGGTGACACAATAATATTCGCTATGGTAATATAAATCGATAGCGGACCGAGTTACGACACACCCGCGCCGCTACATCGTCTTGTAATACGTTTAGTTTGGAAACCATGCGATGTTCTATGGTAATGCATTGCTATGTTGTGTTGACGGCTTTGTTTAAGGTGTGTTTGATTTCGTGTCAGCGTAACCAGCTCATAACTCCCCACTGCTGAGACACAGACCTGCTTTTAGTGAGAGAGTAGGGTATAATACACCACGCAAAACTTCGATTTTTTGTTAAAGGTTTTAGCACAACGTTACTAGCCTATTTTGAAAGCAATGGGGATGAAATAGAATACAGATTAAAGCTGTTTATCTGAACTTATTCCAAGATGCATTTTAAATGCGTCACACTAGGTTTCCATAGCCCATAAGCACGTCAGGAAAATATAGAAGTAAAATTGTTCTAGAAAACTTAAATGATTCATCATTTTTGTTCACTACCTACCGACACTCCCAAGATATCCATATCATTAGACCATACCTATTCTAAAACAGCTCAATTTGCATCAAACAGATTTCGTCTCCAAGTCTTGCGCCTCTCTCCATTTTATCGTCCTAACGGCATGCCAATAAAATAAACGTGATACAGTCGTAAACCGACAAACGTTACCAGATCTCATGTTCTAAGTTGTTGGGCTGTGAAATTGTATAGCTTATGTTGGCTCTAACTTCTCAATATTATCGTTCCTCGTTAACTCAAGAGGATATTCCGTTTTTCATGGCTTTTTTAACAAGGTATATGTTATGGCTGAGGGTGTCTGAAAGTTTATTATCTTATATAACTTGTGAAATAACTGAAAATAAGTCTCTTCTTATCATTAAGGACGGATTTTACTGTGAGACCAACCCTGAAATCGTTATTTATGATGATGACAATTGACAATCTTTTTCAGTTTATTTTTTATGCAAATCCTAGTTTAATGTGTAGTTTTTACTTCACATCTTAAAGCATTTTCAGTTACTCTAACAAAATTACCTACATTCTATGACATCTTACGCATATCTATCCAGGTATCTAATTTAGATGTGCGAGTTTAATTGGCGCGGTTTCTATCAATTCATTAATATGTAATACATACCAAAAATATTTAATACATACCATCTTAAAAAAAGACAAAGTTCCCATATAAATAAAATGATTTATGCTTTTTTTCTGGGTTGTCTAATCAAGAAATGAGTCCAGCCAGCCCTGTTCGAAGCGGAAGGGACTGTCAGACTTATACTAACTTAAAGTCCTCCCTGTTACTTCAGTTGCCCATTTCGTTCCAGGGCCAGGTTTCCTTTTCATATTTAACACTGACATAATCGATACATACTAATAACAACTTTTTAATTTACAGATGTCTTCTATCAAGAGACTTCGTGAGGCTCGGCAAATGGTTCGTCCAACCGTACGATGGCGACGAAGAAGAAGTCGGCAAGAGGTAAAACAAACCTTATTGTTAACGCTATAAGTATTAATTTAACAATTGAGGTGCCTCTGATAGTGAAAGTCGAAGTTACGATATGACACGCTTGTGTTTTGCGTGTGCGCGTTACATGTTAACTAATTACTGGACGTTGATTGTATCTGCAAGATTTTAATTGTGTGCTGATTTTTTTGGTACTAAGTTATAACTGTTATAAAGTTATTCTTGGGAGTACTGTTAATAGAATGGGAATACCCAAAGTCCCTCACCTGAAGTCGTTAAAAATGGCTAAGGGAAAATCCTAATCCAGTAATCTTGCGATGATGCTCACGGCCTGTTGACCAAATAAGGAATCATTAGCATGGATGACGAGAGTACCATTATTTCCTCATTAGTGTTTGCAACAAACATCTCCACACAAATAATAATAAAATCAATATGCCAAAAACTGCCACTAGAGGCGCCACTGTGCTATTGACGTCAAACTATTTAAAAATCACCAAAGCAAGTCTGTTCCATATCCTGTCTGGTCTGAGGATTTTCCTCTTCGATTTAAAAACATAATAATCGGCTTTTTGACTAAAATATTTAGTAGATCATCAGTTTGATTTTTTATTAAAAAATATTCGACCAGTGTAATTTTGTTTTGTGCAACCATAATTGACAGAGTTACGAGCTTTCAAAATTGGCAATAAGTACGTCACAATTTAGAACTATTTCTATTGAATTCTAACGTCACCATTCACCAGCCCCTACTCTTGAGTTTTGATGCGATAAAGCTTTGTAAATATTCATTGATTTAATAAAAGAAAAAATACATGTCCTTTAATTTACAAAATTTTAAATGACGGACTAATAAGATTTAAAAAAAATTGAAACTGTCAAAAATACTCAATAATTTGTCCTTGTAATTATCCAATACTAAGCCAAATACCAGTTACTCAATAGCAGTCGCTCTGGTCTAGTGGTCTCAAGCGCGACTGCTGAACATAAGGTCCCGGGTTCGATCCCCAGGGGAGGTAAAATATGGAAGTTGAATTTGGAGCAATTTTTTCAGTGGATTGCTTCCAAATGAGCCGCGGCAACGCAGGTCTCACTTCCTAGATTATTGAGAAGATCTCTGTGTTGTGCTCGACAAGACACTAGAGCCTGACTTCGTTCACCTTCTAACAATGATTATTATAAAACAGCTTTTTGAGCCCTTGTTTTTCAATGAAACCTGGGCGATGAAAGTTGTAAGTATTTAATACTTAATTCACACTAAAAATAAGGATAATTTTCTTAATTCCATTATACCTACTTAAAATCATATGATTTTATGAAAAAATTTAAATGGTGTTACTGAAAATGATGTCTGAAAACATTATAGACCTAAATATTATACTGTATAAGCGTATGAAATTTCATAAAAATCAATTCAGTACAAAGTAAAATCACATCACAAAATTATAAATAAATAAAAGTTTAAAAAAGTAGGGTAGCGACTACAGTTCTCCGCAGTAATATGTCACAGTACAGCGATCGATTTCAATTTGATTTGAAGCTGCTATTGCCGCGAGATACGGGTGGCATCGCGCTATCGGTATAGATATGAGCGCCGCGCCGGCGCGCCGCCGCCGCCGCGATTTTCCCCGCGCCGCCGCCGCCGTCGACAGGCGTCGGCGCGCCGACCCCGAGCGGGCGGCGTTCAGTTTAATGTAACACACTGATCAAACCGAACGCACGATAATAAATGCTGGCAAAATGGCGGCACTAGACGTAGACGTTTATAAAACGATACTCTTTGATACTACAATTTCTGTGTTGTCCAAGTAATCAGCAAACAAATACAGTTTTTGTAGAACCTATTTTGGTCAGTTGGTTGTTAATAATAGGGAAAAAAACGAACAGATGATGAGCACTCATCAAGGCTTCTTTTTTTTTAGCGTGGTAAAATCATCAAATGAGTCTTCCCACCCCGGGCAGGGTGGGAGGGACTCTCAGACTCATACTGACTTCCACGGTGTCCTTCAATAGCCCTTTATATCCCGGCAGGCTTTGGCCTTCTAGAGGGGGGCCCCGTCATCATACTGATGCTCTTTGAGACGCGCGTGGAACACAACGCGCCGACGACCCGGGCATGGTTCGTGGTCGGACAGCGAGTTGCCCTGTACTCGCCGCCCTCGCCTACGGTGGCCGAAGATCGTCTTGCGATGTCCGTTGCCGTGGGCGTCCACCACTTTGGCTGGGACGGAGAGGACGGTGTCTTCTCCCTCACGCGGCCCGCCTCCGCTTTCGCGAGCATGACTGCCTCGCAGATGCAGCATGGCCGCGACCAATGCCGGGGTGCGAGAGGTCTCCGCCTATCGCCGCCGTGAGGACACGTCGGTGCTCTGCCCAAGCGAGGTAGTTTTGCATCGTATGCTCTACAGTGTCTTCCGGGCGATCCTCGCAGCGGTGACACCCAGGCGTTTCCTCCTTCCTCATCAGACACAGGTTCCTCCCGAAACTTCCGTTTCCGGTGAGGACCTGCGTCTGCGGTAGGTCAGGACCCCGTGACGCCTATCCAGCCACTCCCCCAAGAGGGGTCTTACTGCCACGATTGCGGCGTGCCCGGACGTCGGTTCCGACAGTCGTCCCTCCATAGTGCCCTGAGATCGCGCCGGAGCTCTTTCCTCCGCGCCTCGACTTCTCGAGCCAGGGGGGTTACGACCCGGCGCTGCGCCTCCAGCCGCCATTCTAAAGGCGCTGGAAGGTAGTCGCCTCCAGATCCCAGGACAGCAATCGGGCAGATCCGGAGATTGACCGATTCGCCGGCGATCATGCTGTATCCCCGAATCATACGGACAGTCATGACCTTCTGGCATACTCATCGAGGCTTACAGTAAAAATATAGCCACCAGCAAATTTTAATGTTAATTTGGTTCTTTTTTTAGTTTATCTTGCCAATTCAATTTGTCTCGTCAAAATTATAATAAATCTTTAATTAAACGTAAAACATTGTTCTATTTCTTCTCTTAAATTAATTAATTATAGTAGTTAAATAAAAGGCACGCCGCGCCGCCGACGCCGCCGCCGCCGGCTCCAAAAAGTCGGCGCACCGCCGCCGACTGATTAACCATCGGCGCTCATATCTATATCGGTACTAGCTTTGTAGATGCGCACCTTGCGGTATAGCGGGGTAGCGCACTGCCTTGCACCGACGGACTTTTACGAAGCTTCTAGTTCTTTCATTGTTTGAAAAAGTATTGGGAAAGCTTTGTAATTAATTTTCTTCAATATTGGAAAGCTGTTGGCAAGTGACAGATGGCAATGACGGATGAATATAATTCATTGATGAAGCTGAAGACGTGGAAATTGGTTGACAGAGAGAACATGAAAGTTATACCATGTAAATGGGTTTATAAGTTACTATTAAAGAAAGACCCAACTAATCTTGCTTTGTACTTCACAACAAAAGCTCTAAAAGCATCATTGCTCAAATTTTTTCCGACTATGTTGGGGCAGCTTCCAATCTAATCAGATGCAACTGAATATTATTATCAGTATTTTACATGGACCGGTCGAAACGGATGTAGCCTAAAATCAGATTTTTAAAAGGAGTGACGACCTATCTGACCTCCATTACCCAGTAAATGAGTGATACAATACCCCTTATAAGACTGGTAGTCAGATTTTCGGGCCACTGACCACTTATAAAGACTGTCAAAAATCTACAAATGAAACAAAGGCTCAACGTGATTTTCGAGTCACAGAGGAAAATGTCATGAAAAATAGAGATGCTTGTAGCCAAATAATAACTGCTTGAATTCAAGATCCGTGGGTGGGTGACCGTCCATCTCATTTGCCTGCCACGGTGAGCCGCGTTTGATCCCAGCAAGCCTGTCTTTGAAAGTCGTTACAGATAGTCAAAAACTTGAATATCAACCAGTTTTACAATGTATATTGTCTTGTAATGGGTATTGTATTACTAGATTTATATTTTCAATATAAATATTATTATGCAGCAGTATCCGCTTAGACCGGAAGTTGAAACTAACGTAGTTGAGAAAAGGTTATGCAGATAATAACCATTATGATATAATTATCATCTTCTTGATAATCCCACCACTATTCTTATTCAATTACGTAGGAATAGTAGTGGGAGGTCTTTGACCAGAGTATTCAGATAAAAATAATTTCAAAAATAGCGTACTACATAATGGTGGGAGTAATTTCCGGACGCTTTGCTGACCTAATTTTAACGCCGGTTTGTTTGTACTACAAACAAATGATAACAACGTTTGTGATCTTTGAAGAATTCTTGAATGCTTTTGATTACTGCATTTTTATTGAGATGAAGGCTAATAGAATGTCCAAAATACACATTGTTTGTTATATAAGTATATAAACTCGGGCTTTCTTCCCATGGGGGTAGACAGAAACTACAGAGCGCCACCTGCTACGATCCTTACATAGTCCTTAGTGTCTCATCCACATTCATACATCTGGTCATATACGTACGCCATAAAGTACTTAACATATCTTATGCATTTATTTATTACAATAGCTGACCCGGCAATCTTCGTTCCGCCTCAAAATCACCTTTTAAACCTTTCCTGGACTTCCAAAAATAATTGATATAAAAAATTTGCCAAATCGGTCCAGTCGTTTTCGAGTTTAAGCCAGACTAACGAGCAGCAATTGATTTTGATATTAAACATTACTCATTACTCAAAACCTAATATGAGATGATGAAACTATGAAGCATGGACTATATTAGGCGTTGTTTCATGGCTTCTGTCTGCACACATGGAAAAAAGGAAATAGTTTCTTGTAAGTTACTATGACATGAGCAGCAGAAGTCATCTGACTCCTTTAAACTGGGATAAAAACATGTGCATAAAGATTCTGTAGTCATTTCTGTTTCAAAAAACGTTGACTCATACCAAGTATTTCTACTTGTTCGTCAACTGCCCCAAATTAATATTAATTCTCTTTTTTTTTTCATTGTTTCCAGTCCGTGGCACCTGTCGTTTTCGTTCGCGTTCTTCCTGCACGGCGAGAGCACGGTGTGCGCGTCGGTGGACGTGCGACAACACCCGCCCGTGCGCACGCTGACGGCCAAGCGACTCGCCAAGATCAACTCGCCCGACAACCAGGCTGATGCCAAAGGTTACCACTTAATTAATATTATGCTCGAAGGGTTAGGCAGATACGGACATCAGGTAACTGTGATCTTGGAATATAAAGGGCTATATTGAAGGCCCCTGCCGCTCCACCTTGGGCATTTTCATGTTATTTTTTTCGCAACAGCGAATTGTCCCGGGGCCAGGTGGAAATTTTGTGAAAATTTTCTTATGGAAAAACCAAATAACACTTCTCGACCTGGTATTTAAACCCATGATCTCATGTTCATCAGTCGCGACAACGAGACAGACAAAGCAGAGAGGCAGGCAATAAAACAATGTGTTCTGGGCTTTGTCTAAAAGCCAGCAATGTGGCAAAGAAAACTACAAAATTGCTTTACTTTTTATTTAAAAAAAACCCTCTTCCAAATAGTAGTCATTGTGGGTTAGTTTTAACATTTCAATTTGTTATTGTTCCAGTGATCCTGGCACCGTTCGGTCTGGAGGGCACGCTGACGGGCCGCGAGTGGAGCGACGCGGACGCGGGCACCGCGCGCCTGCTGGACGCGTGGCGGCAGCTGTACCCGCTGGAGCAGGGCTGCGGGGCGGTCGAGGTAACCAGCCTTTTATACCACCTTTAGAGAAAATAATTTACCGTTGTTGTTTGCTGAAAATAGACTGGCCTAAAGCTCTATTTAGAGAAGCAAGAACTTGTTTACTGGCTTTTTTTATTTATTCGGGTAAACATACATAAAAAAATAACATTTATATTCTGCTATACTGCAGTACAGTTTGTCGCCAGAGTCCTCATGGATACAGCTTGCTAATCCAACTACATTACGGACCATTTATGTAAAACTTGCGTGCAAGCTCTTGCACGTTTAAATGGGGCTAAAGGGTAGTCCATTCTAGACTAAAGCTCGTTATGAAAATAGCGGAGAGAAAGGCAGAAATTGACCAAATGTACTCTTTGAAATTCACACTCTAGTTGTAGTTATTGATATAATTTTGTGCATTTGCACTTCTCTCTGCTTCTCTCCTTTTGAAGAACTGTTTGTTGTGTAAGGACTCTGTATTTTAGTGCATATATCTGTCTCGCTAAAAAGGCGTAGCTAAACAAAATGCTATTTTTAGGCTAGGATTAATACTACATTTAGGTTAGGATATGTACTTAGCCATAAAGACATTGCTTAAGTTACTTCTCTTGATTCTTTTTAACGTTATATGTGTGATTCTCAGGTGGTGTGCGGTGGCGCACGCATGCGCTACCCGGTGCCGTACGTGCTGGTGACGCATATGGAGCCGGGCGCGCCGCCTGCGCACGCGCCGCACATGGCGCACCGCGCACTCACCGCGCTCACCACGCCCGCGCCGCACCAGGTACGTTACTATATTATCAGGTCACTACCCGGTGCCGTACGTGCTGGTGACGCACATGGAGCCGGGCGCGCCGCCTGCGCACGCGCCGCACATGGCGCACCGCGCACTCACCGCGCTCACCACGCCCGCGCCGCACCAGGTACGCTACTATATTATCAGGTCACTACCCGGTGCCGTACGTGCTGGTGACGCACATGGAGCCGGGCGCGCCGCCTGCGCACGCGCCGCACATGGCGCACCGCGCACTCACCGCGCTCACCACGCCCGCGCCGCACCAGGTACGCTACTATATTATCAGGTCACTACCCGGTGCCGTACGTGCTGGTGACGCACATGGAGCCGGGCGCGCCGCCTGCGCACGCGCCGCACATGGCGCACCGCGCACTCACCGCGCTCACCACGCCCGCGCCGCACCAGGTACGCTACTATATTATCAGGTCACTACCCGGTGCCGTACGTGCTGGTGACGCACATGGAGCCGGGCGCGCCGCCTGCGCACGCGCCGCACATGGCGCACCGCGCACTCACCGCGCTCACCACGCCCGCGCCGCACCAGGTACGGAACAACACTACCTCACCCCTAGCTCCCAGCCGCATATTTTTTACGACCTAGTGTTTTATAAATCAAAATGAAAAATAACTCCAGAAATTAATTACGTATGTCGGTCAATCTTTGTCTGAAAGACCGAAACCAATCAACAGTCGTCAAAGATCACGGATCAGGATTTCAAGTACAGCTTGGCCAGAACGTCTTGAAACGGAACTAATCTTTATATTTACTAAAAACGTTTTAAAGTCTTTGAAAAATGATGTAAACAAAGAAGGCAGGTTTGTTCGATTTATTATTGTGCCAAAAAACTCACGTAATAAGTTAAAAAAATAAAATAAAATTTTTCAAAGTGCTGGTAACGAGAGCACAGTGGCGACTTCCGGTTTTCTACTCTAATTTGCCAAGCTGTATGCGTTCTAAGTGATAGCGCATTACTCATGAACGAACACTCGACAAGTTTGTACTTGCCCAGATTGCGTGGGAACAGACAAGTCGGTACATATCCGTGTTTGATTCGTATGCCACATGCAAATGTTCCGTTACCCAAGACTTCAAGATGCATTCTAAAGAATCGACTATAATAAATGAATAAATCGATGGGCTACTTCCTCTATCATTTTCACCAATGAGAAAACTCCGTATGTATGTCTTGTAAACTGATAAAGACAACTAACTGTAATGTAAGCCATCGCCAGGCAGAATGGCGCCGATGACGAATGTTGCCACTTGTCATACAGATATTAATCTATTTGATTATACTACGATAAAATGCAAACTTGAGATCATTACATACTAACATTTATGTAGCTTATCAGCAATACCTCACAAAAATATTCCATTCAAAACAAAACTACACATTATTGAATGCATTCAACAACAAGACGATTTTGTCTATCAATCATTTGAAAACTTAATTAATTAAGCATAATGATTTAATATTAATGCAGGATCCACAATAACGGGACTTTTTTTTCGGGGTAAGATCAGACCATCAAATGAGTCTTCCTTCCCACACAAGCCGAGACGGGAGGTACTGTCAGACTTGTACTGACTAAAATCCACGGTAATCCCTCAATAGACCTTTACGTACCAGGGCCACGGTTACCTGATGAGACAATCCTGTTACCACAGGAACGAGTCGTGACATTAATTTCGCGATAATAGTCTTTAAATGTTCGTAATAACGTTCATAATATCATAGCATTATGCTTTCAATGATTTGTTAGTCCGAAAGAGACCTTGATCCTCTCAACTACAAGTCGAAAAATTCAGTAAAGTGGAAGTGGGAAACAGAACTGTCTTTTAAGCATTTAGACTAGTTCCGAGATGAAGCTTCCGAAATTAACAAAGAATTAAAATGTAATAGTCATATCTAAATGCCATTCTTGAAATACGGATGGCATTTTAATTTTATATTCTGACAATTAATTCAGTTACCCAGAAGACAGATACCGATACCTAGCACCAGATATCTATGATGACCGAAGAAATGCATGCGATAAAGCTCCGCTCACTGGAGACTTTGCTTCCCTGTCAAATGTATGGGTCGCTCATAAGCTATTTGTCACCATAATGAGCGCATTCCCATATAACTTCATAGCACTGCTCAGGAAGACAAAAAGTCTCCGCGGCAAAAGGCACTAGCCAGCGGCTGGCCTAACTGTAATGTAATAACTGTAAGGGACTTTACAAGTAAAGGACGCGATTCGAACGAATTCCAACTACAAATGAATATTGAAAATCAACCTTACCAATATGACATAAGACTTAAAACACGTTGTTATCTATGGGTAGATGAAAAACAAAACACGATGGCCATGACAACGTCAATCGAATTGCATCTTTATTTCTTAGTAGCAAGGTTGATTTTCACTTGTAGTTGGAATTCGTTTGAATTGCGCCATGAATGAAGTCCCTAACTCATTTTATACACCATCCTGCTTTGACCAGAAATATTATCTCCTTATCAAAATTATTCTGTTCCAACATACTGATACTGCTAGCCTACATCATCCCACTGCTGGGCAAAGGCCTCTCCCCATAACTGCCAATTTTCACGATCCAGGGCCAATCTGGACCACTGGTCATCGGTTTTGTAAAGCTCGTCCCGCCATCTTCCAAGTGCACAACAATTATATTTCATAATTTTTTCAGGCGGCTGAAATCTGCTACGGCGAGGCAGCGGGCGATAAGAGCGAAGACTTCATAGATCCCACCCGAAAAACTCCGTGTACCTGTGCAAAGTAAGTACTTGCATACATTGTATACTAGTAGTGCTACTATATCGCTCATATTATGTACTGTATTGATGTGTTTCGCTGAGTATATGCACTTGTGAACTTCAAATAAATCCTCATGTTCATAGGAACGAAAAGTTGCAAAACATTGTTTCATAACATGTTTTTTTGTGTTTCCAAACATTTTTGTACAATCTGAAGCTTTGTTTTTGCAAAGAGAAGAAGCCGCGCGATACTTGATTTAAGAGTCAGGCGTACTCGACTCTATCGACTAGTGTTGCGAAAGAATTTGCCTCTTAGTAAATATGATACTTTAGTGGCAATAATGTTTCGGGTACATATTTGAATGTCGAAGATTAAAATATCAACGCTTAAAATATCGATGTTCAGAATATCGAAAATTAAAATATCGATTGTAACAAAATATCGAAAAATGTTACATCTACGCTTAAAACGTCGAAGATTAAAATGTCGACTGATTTAAATGTCGAATGATTCAAAATATCGAAAGACGTTATGTCGAAATTCAAAATATCAACGTTTAATAGATCGCAGTTCATAATATCTATTTTCATAATATCTACGTTAAAAATACCTACTAGTTGAAACTTCGAAAAATAAACCACCTACCAAGGTAGGTCGACGGAGCCCCGCTTCGCGGGGCTCCTATTTCTGTTTGCAAGGATTAAAGTAATCTAACACGAAGAGGATGGCGGGGTCTTTCAGACCCCGCCACCCTCTTCGAACCTAAACCTGTCCGAGTCGGGGTGCCCCAAGTCCCGAGCTCGCTTCGCTCGCTCTTGCGTCCTTAGTCAAATTACTGACTACCCAACAAGGTAGCAGGCAGGACAGACTTCGGATGCAAGAGCGAGCGAAGCGAGCTCGGAACTTGGGGCACTCCGACTCGGACAGGTTAGGTTCGAAGAAGATGGCGGGGTCTGAAAGACCCCGCCATCCTCTTCGTGTTAGGTTACTTTAAACCTTGCAAACAGAAATAGGAGCCCCGCGAAGCGGGGCTACGTCGACTTTCCTTGTTAGGTTAGATATTTAGGACATTCGATAATCTGTACTTCGATATTTAGATCTTTCGATGTAACTTTTGTAGATATTTAGATTTTAGATATATTGGACGTAGATCAATTAATCATTCGATATTTTAAACTTTCGATATTTTAAGTTTCGATTTTATGGTCATTCGATATTTTCATTTTCGATATTTTGAACATCGATATTTTAAGCGTAGGTGTTTTAATCTTCGATATTCAAATATGTACCCAATGTTTCGTATTACACAAAATGATATTGATGTTTTTTTGTTACGCAACTTTTGTAAACCATAACTGTAGTCGTGTTGGTGAAATATTTCATCATGTTGCATGCTATGTTCAACAGTGCATACACCCAGCGAAAGATATATTATAATAATTATATAAGTAGATAGGAGCAGTATATAGCAGTAGTTGTACGAAGTTGTGTGTTATGCATCTATATTTTACGTATGACATGTATGAAAGAATTATATAACTCTATATTTTTCTGTATCTTTGCATTTGAATGAGAGTTCCAGGCGAGTCTTCCACTGAGCATTTTGAACCTTATATTCTAGAGGATAACGATCAATTTGCCGGTGGATGACGATATGTGTAGTAATCTATTAGTAAACGATTTAACAGGGTGTAGATTGATAGGTAGATGTTATGTATGTGAATGTTTTATTTTTTATATAGCAATAATATAATTATTTGTAGTTATATAAGCAGTAGAGGGTACAGCTTCACCAATATACATAACGATATTATGTTTATTGGTAATTGTGACGAAGGAATTTGAAACTTATGTCTATAATAACCCTCAAACTGTTTTAAATCTTGTGTTCATTGTTTTAAGGTCTATTTTTGTTTGAATTCCTTCGTCAGATACGCGGCGACTCTTGTCACACTTTGATATCTCTTGATCGACGTGGTTTGGTTTAGTTAGCAAAAGTGGTGTTTTAACTAGTTCGTATCGAGTGGGCATGCTTTTTTATTGGCGAATCAAATTAGAATCGTGTAGTGGACCAAATATGTTTTTATTCTAACACTGAACCAAGTGATGAATTTCTGTAAATTATATTTTTTTCTTGCGGATTATATCAAAAACTAATTGGGCTAAAAGTTATTTTTTGTACAAAAATAATTAATTAATTTATGACAGCAGCTAAAATATACGCATTCAAATGTAGAACTTCGACACCGCAAGCCTTTTAGCTTTCGATCACTGCAGTAATTGGGGTTGGCCTTTATAAGACAAATTGGCTTTAAAAATGCTACTATAAGTTAGCTTTCGGTGTCCACACCGCGAGTAGTAGAGTTATCTGTATCAAAAAGTTACAGAAAACGATCCTAAACAAGCATAAGATTCACCGAATCAAGCTGTTGAGTAACACCGGTAGTTTGGTAGTGATCGGTGAGTAGCGCGGGTGGGTGGTCGACAAAGAGATGGTGTGAGGTGGGTCGTGTGGGCCGGGCGCGCGCTCAGGTCGCTTTGTGTGCAGGCTGCGTCGCCGCCGCGTGCCGCGCGCGCCGCCCTTCCACCGCCGCAGCGCCGCGCCGCCCAGGCACAAGCCGCCCAGCCTGTGAGTACACACACCACACACACACATACTATATACTTGTAGGGATACACTTTAGTCAGGTCAAGTTAGTATCAGCGACACTATTAGTAAACAGCATCATTTTTATCTGCGAAAATTGTCAAGTGGAGTCAACTCGTACATAATTACACATGCTCTACTTGAAGCTTGTAAAAAAAAACTAATTCGAATTACATATCTATGATAATGTATGGAAACGATTTGGACAATAACATGTTTTATGTTGTTAGCAACACTTGTATTGTTGTGTTGAGTTAAAAAGTTAGAAATTCAGGGTTTTACTTATAAACATTGATTAGACGTTACTTATCTTAAATAGCTCTTAATTCACTTGCCATCTCTATTCATTGAAATAGAAATGACAAGGACAGGTGATATTTAATCAGTAGCTAAGCATCACAAGTTTTTATAAGTAAGGGGATCAGTCTTTATTTTTGGATGGTAAAATCATCAGATGAGTCCTCTCGCACTAGGTTTAGTAGAAAAGACTGTCAGACTTCCAATCCACCCTGTTAGCTGCCCTTAGCTTTATCCTACTTAAACTGTCCCGCGATCAATGAAAGTGAGTCTGATTTTTGAACAAATACACTAAACACAATTCACACTTACACAATCAGGAAATCGAGCCACAAATAATGCAATGCCGCTTCATATCGCATGTGTTGATGCCTTTAAATTATCATTTATTTTATTATATCGTAGCTATCTTATAGTGCATGAAAATATTTATCGAATGCTGATGATATTTGTCATACAAATTGCATGTTTTGTGTCTTACCATATTTTGTGTATAATCGAACATTTTTGTGTTACTTTTGACAACTTTATTATGTTCGAACTGATACATTTTATTCAGGAATTGAATGAATGCAATATTCATCGGATAACTATAAATGTTCGAGGTAATAAAGTTGTCATTAGTTCTTAAAGCAGGTATACCATGGGACAGTTTCTCTGTTGCCAAAATCTCATGTTTTAATCATGTCGAGGAACTCAGAAGCTGCGAATTCGGTTTCTGGGAATTCGCTTCGTCCATCTTCACACATTTACGTATCTCTTGCACTGTCGTTGCTTGTAATTTGTCAATACTCTACAACGTAAAGAGATAAAAAAAAGGAAAGTGTTAAACACACTTGTGATTGACTTACAACTTCAGATGACATAATGGAGGATTTACACAGGTCGATTTACCTACCGCATCGCTTTTCTCCGCACGGCTAGTCACTAGTCACCAGGCAAATAAAACGGAAATCGACCTGTGTAAATGTCCCATAAGCCGTGTCTGACGACGTTATTCAATTAAAGTCAGTTCACAAATAATAAAGTCACACCTAGTTTTATACGACTCGTATTGCTAGCTTAGCTTTAAAATTCAGTGCATTCATTCAAAAGTTATTTTAAAAGACCAAACCGTGTCTTACTATTGGACGAAGTCATATCCCTTTCCAAACATCTCTGTTTATCAATGGGGATGGCGCAACTGGGGAACTAATGGCGCTAGTATAGCTTGTAACAAGCACCGTCATTGGTTCAAATCTTATAGTTACTTCAAAATAGTACTAGCTCATTGGTCGGATTAGGACTAAGCTAAGGTGGCGCCATCTACGGTTAGCTTTGACTTGCCTTCCTCATTAAAGAAAAACGTTTGAATAAAGTATATTGCACTGAATTTACTCTCAATTAAATGAAGATTTTTAAGTTTGACAATTACAAGCGGTGACGTTGCAGCAACGTGTTGCATTACATGATAACATCTACCTTTCATTGGGGGTCTAATGCAATGTCTGTTCTAGCTCATGGGGTCTCTCGTTCATGGGTACCATTCATTACTGTGTTTCATTGGGAGTTGGTGGAAGTGAAGGAAAATATGTTTGGAGATTGATATTTAGAAATTGGATGTGGAGATTGGGGTTTTTTGGTAGTTTTGGTCGATAATTTGCTATTGAGTTAGCAGTAGATCGATTTTTCGTAAAAAAATTAAATTAATCGGGTTTTGATATTGTTTTTTAACTTTCTGGTCAATAAATTACAATAAAAATGATTTTAATTTCTTTTTATAGGGTAAATTTAAAAATATTTTGTTTTTCTGTTAATCTATAATATGTTTTTAGTGTTGAAAAATTGGTCTTCTTTCTGTACGAGTGACTGAGTTGTCATTCAACACAGATTTACTGTGGGTTAAGAAAATAGTAAAGCTCTTTATTCTGAACTACAAAATTAGTTACAAAAATATATTTTGTATTCACTAAAGGATTCATAGTTTAGAGTGTTTTTTAGTACTGGTCCCTCTAACGCTTATCACTGGGTTCATTACCTTTCTCCTGTGACATCCAATCATGAGTGCGGATAAAATAACCGTTATTAGCAAACAATATCTTCGTTCACTGCCACCTCACTATGTTCGTGGCTGTCGTTGTTACAATGGTGCCCCTCCTCAGAGCGGCGCCCCCGGGCGGCGCGGCGTGCTCCCCGGGCAGCTGCGGCGGCGGGTCCCCGGCGGCGGGCGGCTCCGCGCCTCCCTCGGCCGGCGCGCCGCCCGCCTCGCCGCACCACCAGCCCACCACCAACCAGGTGACTACCACTTAACATCTGAACTGGACATTTTTATACTGTAGTAAAATCATCAAAGGAGTCCTCTCACCCAGGGCAGAGCAGGAAGAAGGACTATCAGACTCGTACCAACTAAATCCACGGTGTATTCCACGTTTCGGGGTCACGGTAGTTCGTAAGTCCCGCGACACTGACAGGGTTTGGCCCTCTAAAGGAGGGCCGCCCCTTTATAATCTGAACTGGAGCTTTGATAAAAACCGACACAAGTGAAAAGATTTGGAAGAAACCTACATTCAACATGGAGTGGTTAAAAGTTGAAAAAGGGAGAGATACTACTATCTCAACTCGGCAAACCATCAAAACAAAATTTTGATTGCATCAGCTTCTTAGAATATTTTACTATTTATTTCGTCGATAAGTCGATTTCTGAAAGAACGTTGTTCAATGTATCAGTTGGTAATAATGTTTCCACTTTATAATTGGAACCTCCTCACCACTCATCAAAGAATCAATGCAAATTGGTGATGTTTCTTCGCATTTTTCGTTCTAGGTCATACCATTATCCTAATCCAAACCAGTGACAATATTATAAAACTCAAAAAAATATGAGACAATAATTGAAAACTTAAATATTCTAGTCAACGGGTATCGTTCCCACGACGCTGCACACGCCGGCGCCGACGCCCGACCCGCACGCTCCGCCGACGCCCGCACCGCCATCGTTGCCGCCGCCCAAGACTTATACCCAGGTAAGGCATTTATTTATAATCATTGTAACACAACAGAATAAGTGTATGGTGAGAAAATTCATGATCAATATATCCAGCCCGCTGGGAATGTACAACACCGTCTACCAGGCGGAATGCATGGGCATTATACAAGCAGCATATGCGATAGAGGCCAGAAGAGTTACGGATGCCCATATACGTATACTCTCTGATAGTGCCTCAGTCCTTCAATCGTTGGAGAAACAATATACCACTTCAAGCTTAACACTAGAATGTCACAATGCACTAGAACGTCTAACGGTATCTAAACGCAACAAAGTGACACTACAATGGATTAAAGGACATAGCGGATCATTGGGCAACGACGCGGCTGATGAACTAGCTAGGAGAGCATCCAGCGCATCAGTTTGCGGACCTGAACCCATTATACCCATCCCCTTCAACCAGATACGTAGATGGCTGCAGGAGCGCACCCTCACACAAGCAGAGAAATGGTGGACCTCGACACCAGGCTGCAGGCAATCCAAGGAAGCCCTGCCATCCCTAGATGGCAAGCTAACCAGACGTCTTTTACGCCTGGACAGGACCGGCATGCGCCTGCTGACAGGGACCATAACGGGACATTGCTCCCTAAACAAACACTTCCACACAATAGGCATAACGGACAGCCCCCTGTGCAGGGCATGCATGGAGACTGAGGAAACCGTCGCGCATGTGCTCTTCGAGTGCACAGGCGTCACACAGATCAGGACAGAAACCCTCGGGACACCCAGGACTTACACAGATGTTCTCCACAGACCAAAGAACCTAATCAACTTCTGGAGGGAGGTGGGCTGGTTGGAATAAGCCACCAAAGGCCACTATGGCTCACGCACAATGGTCCACATGAAGGACTAAGTGCGGAAACCAAAACCCCTAACATAGAACATAGAATTCATGATCAAAACTGAGTTCAAAGCAAGTTCTTTCTTTCGCTTCATGGATTACGAGTATTAATAAAATCTATCTCAGTTGATATCTTAATCCAGACCTTTTCCTATCAGTCAATGACTGAATTTGGCCTATCCTATTTTGAAACATGTCATCAAAGAAAACAGGTTTGAATTGAGATAGAATATAGACATTAGGCCTTAGCGTGTCGTTGACAGTCTAAATTTCGTCGATCCAGAACTGAGCCACGAATTAAGCGACCTCGAAAGCATCCACCAGCTTTTGTAGTATACAATCGGCAGACCACGATATTAAGTGCTTCATCGTTTGTGGAGTAGCACCACATTTACCCTCCAGAGCCCAAAGTCCCCAAGCAGAGTCAATGAATCTCCACCTGAGTAGATAATCTTGGCATCGGCCGGTTTACTTACGGAGTCCGCGGATGAACTTGATCGGCCAAGGCAACTCATGTCCTGAACAGAGATTCTCTGCCGGTAACAAGAATATGTCTGATGAAGAAACAACGTTTTTAAGACGGACATTGACTCACTCTATTAACCGCTCTCTAGACCGATTGTTGATCGCTGTAAATTGCACGGTACTAAAAAGTGTTTTGTCATTATGCAGGGCGAATCCCCAAGCTGCGAGGTGTCCCGCCGCCCGGTGCTGCCGGCCGCGGCCCCGCGCCTGGACCCGCTGGAGGACGAGCACTCGCTGCACATGCTGTACGACTACACCACCGTGTACGCGTGGTAAGTGACGATAGACACACACACACACGTCATAATGCAAGGGGGAAGGGATATGCACAAACATACAAAGTGTAATCAAGGCATACTTATGACAAATCTGATTAAGAAACACGTCAAAATGTCATATTTTAATAAAGAGCGTCTTGTTCCATTCTTTTTTATTGAGATAATTATATAATTTGGAATGGGAACTAAAGTATTTTTCCCTTATGACCGCTATCGTACGTTCATTTTATTTTTGTTTATTCAAAAATGCTTGTAATGGTCAATTTGAGTTCAATGCATCTTAAAAAAAGCGGAGCGGGCTTCGGACAGTGAGTGATGGGTAGCTCGCCGTCCGACCAGGCACCAAGCCCGGGTCGGTGGCGCGCCGTGTTTCGCGCCAAATGCCTGCTGGGGTTGCGGGTTTTTTCTTAACCCAGGATACCGTGGCCCCATAACGTTAAGGGCATCCGAAGGAACACGGGTGGAATTTAGTCAGTAAGAGTCTGACAGTCCTTCCGCCGCACCCAGGGCGGGAGGACTCATTTGATGATTTTACCACTATAAAAAAAAAACTGTCATTCGCTAAAATCTACCCCTAGAACAACCCCACGTTTTCCCAATCAGATTTGTATTGTAATGAATAAGCGAGCAATTCACGGACGCGCCATTCAAAAGTTAAATTGTCGCGTATCTTAACTCTCGCTACATTGTTTACCAGTTTGCGCATCAATAACATTCAAGCTTTTCTTATTGCGTTCAATGCTTGGTGACATTCTCTTTTTTCGTACTTTTTTGCTTTTTCTGTGGATTTTTCAGCTTTTGGGCAATTAAATTTTCTTGGCTTAGCAACTGTCCGTGAAGAATAACAACACCTGTCGCTAACTTGTTTGATAACTACATTTAATTGTAAAACTGGGTTAATTGAGATCAATCTTTAACCTAAAAATGAAAAGACTGGTTGGCTCTAATAATTCTCATATCAAATTATCATGCTGCACCTACTTTTTCGTTTCTTTGCTGATCACCCTAAGGTACACTGGTAGAGAATGCCTATAGCATTTAACCCACCTTTTTACAAATTTGTGCATAAAGTTTTAATAAATAATTAAATATTAATATCCATTCAGAATTAAGTTTCGGTAGACCCCTGCATTATATCGATTCACACCCATTTTACGGAATCTAAACAGCTGTCTCAGTATTTTATTTTTGAACTGTAAAGTGACAAATACATATAAGCTCTGCCTCCCGAACTAGGTAGTTAGCCTGTATCTCAAGAGACAGTTCCCTTTCAAATTACATATAAGCCAGTATAAAGATTTACTCTTACATCTTGTATCTTCAACAGTTTTCACTTAACAACTAACGAACCATCAATTTCCCAGGCTGGAACATCCTGTGAAGCGCTTCAAGTCCTCACAAAGCAGTTTCCGCGAGGAGATGGCGCTGGGCGCGGGCGCGGGCGGCGACCTGTACGCGGGACACGACCACACCAAGATGGCCGCCATGCGGGACCACTCGCAGCTCGACATCAAGCAGGAGAAACAGGAACATAATGTGAGTGCACTACAATAATAATATGATGTAGTTCTTCACTGCAGGACATAGGCCTGGGGGGGTATTACGTTTTAAAACCAGGCTTATTCCGGCGAGTGAAAGTGACAGAGATATAACAGTCGTCTAGTGCCATCTCATTCACTCACTGGAACAAGCCTGGTTTTAAGACGTTGTAATACAGCCCCTGTTCACAAACATAGATCATCTAAGATAGGTTGATACATAGATCAATAATTGTGTTCTTCTCATCATTATCATATCAGCCGTAAGCCGACCACGCTGAACATAGGCCTCCCTTATAGACTTCCTATATTACCGGTTGGAAGCAGCTTGCATCCAGCGTGATCCTGTGGTCTTCATAAAATCGTCTGCTCACAATTATTTGCATTTTGACTGAATAATCTAAATAGTCCGTCAGATTATCAAAAAATATTCGGCCCGTATTTTTATTTTATTACGCAAACCAATTGACGGAGATACGATGCTTTCAGAATAGGGATGGCAACTAGGGAACTAATATAGCGGCGCTAGTATAGCTTGTTACAAGCATCGTCATTGGTTCAAATCAGTTCTAATCTTAAAGGTACTTCAAAATAGTACTACGTCATTGGTCGGATTAGGACTAAGCTCGGTGGCGCCATCTATTAGTAGCTTTGACTTGTCTTCCTCATTGGCAATACGTCACAAAAAATTGTGAATTTTGACGCCAAGCTAAGATACGATTTCAATCCAAAAATACGATAATCTGGTGTCCATTCCCAAACTACCTTCCGATACTGAAAAACACTCTCTTACTAACAGGAAGACACAAAAGAGTACAAGAACCTATTCACGTCTGACGGTCTTTGTCCGGCGCTGAAAGACCTGGAGCAGATGTTCGACACGTCCGACGACGCCACCAGCGGCGATGAGACGGTAAGACTTGTGAGTGTACCACCCTTCTTTATAATAGACGGATCTGTGTTTATGTGGCTTGGTGTTGGATGGTTAACCTAGATGGTGTAATATTGTAAAGCTCTCACGGCCCGCTCACCGCCTTACCGCAGTGAGCGATGGCTTGGCGCGAGGTGTCGATCGGTTAGATCAAATGTTGATCTAATGAGAGATGCCGCTCATAAATAATGCCGCGAAAACGCTCGCGATTGTTTCAGAGCGAAATGAGCTCTTATTCAAAATTTGTTCAAAAGATTAGTGAAATAAATTTGTATCTAACAATGGCTATTAGTGCATGGATTTGAATTGAATGCTAAGTGACTAGATAAGAAATAGGATTTTAAACTAACAGTATAATAAATGCATGATGAAATAAAACAAATTGTTTTAGTTACCAATTTTATTTGGATGCAAAATATCTGGCCATTGAGGCCAAAAAATATTTTAACTACACTAAATGTTTAACTAACTAGCTTATACGAGTGTTGTATTGACATTTGTGTTGTGTCACTCCAGCTGCAGGTGTCGACCCCGCCCGACTCCAACAAGTCAGTGGAGGAGGCCCGCTGCGGCCTGCGGGGCTGCCCGCGGGCCGAGGAGCTGTCCAAGATGTTCCCCACGCCGCCCTCCATGGAGGCGCACGCGCAGGCCTCGCCGGGGTTCTCGCTGCCCGACGACACGGCGCCCAGGCATCTGGCGCCGCAGGGGTCGCCGCCGCCGGATAATGCCATCGAGGTGGGTGCACTCACCAAATTAAACTGGGGTTATTACAAGAACTTGTTCCAAGATTATACCGGGCTAAAGAAAAGACAACACTATTCAACTAATTGCACTCTGTTTCCTGATAACTATTTCCAGGTAAATGTGTTTCACAGTACCCCACATGAAAAAAACTATACTACACATTTCTACCTGTATACATTCTGAAAGTAGTTTTTTTTCTTTAGTTTATAACACAATTATATAACCTTTTACAATACACAACCTTGATATAGTGCTTATATCCGAAACACACCTTACAGATGAAAAATCATTCAACCTAGACGGATACTGTACATACGTTACAAATAACCCAGACAACACAGCGCACGCTGGCACTGCAGTCATAGTAAGAAGCTGCATTAAGCATCAACTAATCCCCGAATACAGAACTTCAAAAATACAAGCTACTACAATCATGGTGCATGATAGCCAAGGCTCTATTCTAATATCATCGATTTATTGTCCGCCAAAAAAGGGAAGAGGCCACGAAACCAGTGAGGAGGATTTCAACGACTTTTTCAAAACTCTAGGCAACAGATTTATTGTTGGTGGAGACTGGAACGCAAAAAATTCTCAATGGGGATCAAGGCTGACACTGACTAGAGGCCGCAACCTTAAGAATAGCATCGACAAACACCGTATAAATATCCTCACAACATGTCAACCAACATATTGGCCCGCAGACCCAAATAGACTGCCTGACCTTTTAGATTTCTTCGTCTACAAAGGGGTGCCATCCTACTTCTTGGATGTTTCTAGCTGCCACGACAGCTCTTCAGATCACTCGCCAGTCATTGTTACAATGAGCACATATGTAATAAATCGGTCAAGAAATCAATACTTATATAACAACCATACAGACTGGGAAGCCTTTCAGCAATACCTCAATGACAATCTAGACCTGAAGATTCCTCTTAAAACCGACGAAGACATTGAAAGTGCTACTTCCTACATAACTAAATCAATACAGAAAGCGGCATGGATTTGTACTCCATCTGACAAAAAAACTACCGAAATTAAAACCCATCGCAACTTGCCGCAGGAAATCAAATGCCAAGTCCTAGAAAAAAGACGACTTAGAAGGGTTTGGCACTGTAGTCGACACCCTGCTGACAAAAGAGCGTTCAACAAAGCAGCAGCTGAACTTAAAAAAAATCTAGTTGAGATGGAGAATGAAACAATGCAACAACATCTCGAAAACTTAACGCCATCAGCTCCTGCTAAAAATGAGTACTCACTGTGGAAAATTGTAAAATCTAATAGAAAACCGCAACTAGCACAGCACCCGCTCAAAAAAGTAAATGGTGAATGGGCTAAAACGGATGAAGAGAGAGCAGAAGCGTACGGGGAGTTTCTTAGCAGCGTCTTCACCCCAAATGAGGACCTAGGAGCTGAAATGACTGACCGCGAAGTGAGCTCATATCTTGAAAGTGACCTCCAACTAAGCCCCCCTCTCCAATGCTGCACGCCTGCAGAAGTGCGTCGCACCATCCTTGATTTGGAACTCAAAAAAGCTCCAGGTTTTGACCTTCTGACTGCAGAAATATTGCGAAACTTGCCGAAAAAAGGAATAATGTTCATCACCTCCCTATTTAACGCTATTCTAAGAACCTCGTACTACCCCAACATCTGGAAAGTTTCTCAAATAACTATGATCCCTAAACCGGGAAAGCCACCGCACCTTACGTCTTCATACAGACCAATAAGCCTGCTTCCTGTACTGTCAAAGGTCTGTGAAAAGATAATCTCAAAACGGCTTAGTAAATACTTAAACGAAAACGCTACTATCCCAGAGCACCAGTTCGGATTTCGAAGACGACATGCGACAGTAGAACAAGTCCATAGAGTGTGTGAACATATTAGAAATACTCTCGAAAGCAAAAAATACTGCTCAGGGGTGTTTCTCGACGTACAGCAAGCTTTTGATAAGGTTTGGCACCCTGGGCTGCTGTATAAACTGAAAAAAACATTACCACACAACCTATTCCTGATATTGAAATCTTACCTGGAAAATCGTATATTCTTTGTTAAAATTAATGATGCCGTCTCAGACTTTTACGACATAAGAGCTGGAGTCCCACAAGGCTCGGTCCTGGGGCCCCTCCTGTATCTGATATACACAGCAGATGTCCCTGAATCGGAAACTGTAATGACAGCCACTTTTGCCGATGATACTGCAGTGCTGACATCTGACGCCAACCCAGAAATAGCTTCCAGTAAGCTACAGTCGCACGTGGATAAGCTTTATACCTGGATGAAGAGCTGGCGCATCAAAGCTAGTGCAGCTAAATCCAACCACATCACATTTACCCTTAAACAGGGAGACTGCCCTGCTGTGAAACTGGGTAATGAGCAGCTACCACACAATACTGTAGTAAAGTACCTCGGATTCTACCTCGATCGCAAACAGACATGGAAGACTCACATCCAAATGAAGCGCGATGAACTCAATCACAGATGGAGAACACTGGAGTGGTTATTGGGAAGAAAATCTCGACTCTCCGTTAATAACAAAGTATTGATTTACAAAACAGTTATAAAACCAGTCTGGACTTACGGCATACAGCTGTGGGGATCAGCTAAAACCTCAAACACTGAAATACTCCAGCGGTTTCAAAATGGCGTGCTTAAAGCCATAGTGAATGCCCCATGGTATACAAGAATGGACGAAATCCATGATTATCTGAAAGTTCACACCATCAAAGAGGAAATCAGTATTATGACAAAAGCCTACAGAGAGAGGATAATAAATCATGAAAACCGACTTGCTCAGGCTCTAAGTAAATCGCTGCCAACAAGACGTCTTAAAAGACTGCACACTTGGGATAATATACACTGAGTAAAGCAATATACAAAGGCAGCCTAACAATGGGAGGGCAAGCCTAACATGCCAAACACTCTTTGAAAACAACTGCTTATGGTTCATGAACCGATCGCATGTTTGCAAATAAATATTAAAAAAAAAAAAAAAAAAAAAATATAACCTAGTATTTTTTAGACTACTTATATTATTTTGAATTGACACGGGAATTGAGAAATGGTCTACCATTTTTATTTGACCTCCTCCGTGCCTCGGAAAGCACGTAAAACCCCGACTGTTATTTCTAGATCTTTGACAGTCGTTACTATTTCATTTTATCAGTCATCTAAATGTCTGACAACCAGAAACAAACTTGGGGTACGTATTACCCGGTAACTGTGTAGTGAAGGTCCGAGCAGTCGCTACATGTAAAATACTGATATAATTCAGCTGCATCTGGTTCTACTAGAAGCCGACCCCAATATAGTCGGGAAAGTCTAGACAGATGAGGCGAAACAGTATACCTCCCCAAGTTCATGGTACATAATTTTTATCTTTCCGTCCCCTAGGACTGGTCGTACGTGTTCAAGCCCCCGACGGTGTTCAAGTACGTGGGGTCGTCGAAGTACGCGCCGCTGTCCATGCTGCCGTCGTCGCTGCTGCCGCCCGTGTCGCTGCCGCCGCACGCCGTGTACCGGCCGCGCTGCCGCCCCGACCACGAGCCCGCCAAGCAGCGGGACGAGCCCGAGCCCGACAGCAATAGGACGGGTTAGTCTGCAATCATTTGAGTTTTATCACAGATCTTTATATCTTTTCGATGATAGTCAATTTTGATTTATGATTTCAAAGTGGTTTGGTAAAACTTTTTCATAAAAAAATAATAAGTTCATTAAATGAGTTCACATGTTAGAATGACAAGTGATGTCATTCTAACATGTAACATCAGCAGAGCTGGTAATCGCCCTGACCGAAATCGGTTGCATCACATCATGATGTTGGTTTGGGAATAGTGTGGTGAGATTTGCTTTTTGAAAGTTGCGTTTTTTCGGTCTAGTCTGAACTCAACCATTTTCTTTAGTTAGGTCATATTGGTCTATCGAGTTGGCCTATTTTAAGCCTGCCGTGGTATTCTGTTTATACCTCGATAACTGGTAAAACGTAGGCGTTTGGCTGTTCAAATAAACATGAATAATTGACCATGATCCTTTGCCATATTAAGATTGTTATCTGTACATGGATTGGTAAAGATGAAGGAGAGAGATAGATAGAGTCAAATAATTTAAAAATGATTTGACAATTATTTTGATTTTCTCTTTTACAGCAGGAATAAAACGTTCAGCCCCACCCACCCCCGAGAGCCGGGACGCCCGCCCGCGTCGCCCAGGCGAGCCGCTGTCGGTCCCGGGCGCGGGCGGCGGCACCCCCCGGCGCGGGCCGGCCCCCCGCCCCGCGCGCCCCCCCGACCCGCCCGCCCCCGCGCCGCACCTCGCCTGCCCCCTCATGCTCAACGTGCTGCTGGCCGACACCGTGCTCAACGTCTTCCGGGACCACAACTTCGACAGCTGCACGCTGTGCGTCTGCAATGCTGGACCCAAGGTATACATATACAAAATATTACTTTGAGACAGGCTTCTTCTCTAAAATAATAAGATAAAATACGTATCTACCCCGCTAGCACAATGCGAGTTTTAAAATAAATGAATTAATAAAACAATTATTGTTTCCTGCAGGTGGTGGGCAACATCCGCGGCGCGGACGCGGCGACGTACCTGACGGGCTGCACGGGCATGGGCGGCGCGGGCGCAGGCGGGACCTCGCCCTCGCTGCCGGCGCCCGACGACGAGCCCTCGCACTGCACGTGCGGCTTCAGTGCCATCCTCAACAGGCGACGCGCGCACCGGGCTGGACTGTTCTATGAGGTATAGTCATAAAATTAGATATAGAAAAAACCTGGCTTCATGTAAAAGAATTGGCAATCCTTTAGATCCGAAAAGACTAGAAGCCAACCCAAATTTACACAATCTTCCTGAATGCGTGTACGCAAACGGTTTTGCTTGAGCGACAAACAAGCGAGACGCAAAGCGTGCATACGCATACGCAGGTTAGGTGAAGGCTTAGTTAATGAATTCTTTAAGCCTTGTACATACTGGGAGAGTTGATAGTCTAGAAAATTGTGTAAATGTGAATCTCTATGATAAGATGAGAATCATGTATTAATATTAAAAATATAATATTTACTTCCTCTCCAGGACGAAATGGAAATCACCGGTCTCGCGGAAGAGCCAGGGCTCCGCGGCGTGCGGGGCGCAGGCCTGGGCGAGGTGGCGCGGGTGGTGCTGGCGCAGTCCGCGGCCCCGCCCGGGGGCCCTGCGTCGGCACTGGCCAGGGCCGCGCATCGAGCGGCTGACCATCCGCCTGCTGATGAACGAGGACTCAACCTACTTGAGTGAGTACACTCACACATGATCATCAAAACCGATTTGGTTGGTCTACAATATCTATAAAATTATTTACAGCAAGTAAGAACAAGCGTTCGTCGTAATTTATTTGATATCTAAGTGGAAGTCACTTTTACGACCAGTGTGTGCAGTGCTTATTGGTATTGGCCTCGAGTTCGACGAGTAATAGGTGATGGGTTGGAACCCAGACAGGCGCAATACTTTGTACAATTTATTTCATCACCACTGCTCTCAAAACGGTGACGAAAAACTTACCGTTATTGAGCCCATGTGGAGGATTTTGGCCCACTCCTTCTCAAAGCGAGGCCCGTTTCCCAGCAGTGGGAGTATTTATAGGTTGATAACAGGCTTCGTTTGTAAAATCTGCTGTAAATGTACAATATTAACGTTACATGTTTGTGTCCCAGGTACACGGACGGCGGCACGGCAGCGGCCCGCGCGTTACGTGCGTCCGTGAGCTCGGGCGCACACATGAGTCCCGTGTCGCCCGCGACGGCCGGCACCGTGCATCGCTGGCCCTTCATCGGCGCGCGCGCACCTCGCTCCTCCCGCGACGTAGTCAGGTAACTATCACTAACATTAGAAATTCTACTACCAACAATAAATCAGCGTAAAAAAATTACTTCTAGATGAAAGACTTGTCTCCTCCTTTCGCAGATTGATGCGGCGGCTAAGGCCTCTCCTGCAAGACGCGATACAGAAGCGTTGTTGCGGCGCGCGCATGTGGGACGGAGTGACCGGGCCGCTCACGTGGCGACAGTTCCACCGCCTGGCCGGGCGCGGCAACGAGGACCTGTGTGAGCCGCAGCCCGTGCCGCCGCTGCTGGTGGGACACGACCGGGACTGGATCTCACTGTCGCCCTACGCGCTGCGCCACTGGGAGCGGCTGGCCCTGGAGCCCTACTCCTACGCACGGGACGTCGCCTACGTGGTCGTAGCGGCCGACAACGACGCCCTCACGGAGCCTCTCCGCGCCTTCTTCAGAGAACTCTCCACCGCCTACGAATCCTGCCGCCTCGGACGACATCAACCCATAGGACGCATAGCGAGGGACGGCCTCGTCCGATGTTCACCGACGGGCGAAAGAAGAGACGAGAGAGACGACTGGAACGGCTCTCTCCCTCCCGGTCGGTTAGGCGAACACTTACGAGCGTACTCCGACACGTTACGAAGCACGTTGCTGCCTCAGTTGGCCGCGCTGACCGTAGACCGGGCGTTGTTAGACGCAGACAGACCCGCCCAAGAACCTATGCGTCCACCTTCCACGCCTGACCATCCTGCGACGCCGACGAGTGCTGCAGAACCTGACAATGACTCTTCAACGGGAGGCTGCAACAGTTCTTCCGGTCCAGGTGTTCCGGGAGCCTCATCAACGGCAGGGTCCTGGGACGAAGAGGAGGGCGGTGCGCCCGCGCTGGTGGTGTACGTGGTGGAGCCCCCGGCGTCGCAAGCGCATCGACCGCTCGCGTTACATGCGTTACTAAAACTTGCAGCAAGAACTATGGACCATTTACATCATCATAATCCTCTTGTCAAGGTACACAAACAATTTCATTTATGTGACATCTCCCTTTTTCTTACAAAACAATCGTTTATTTTTAATTGTTAACAGATTGACTTCTTTTGTCTTTTTGTTGCGTAGTATCAGCTATTGACTTACTTATTTCCCACTTGTCAGATAATCTCCCTGGAGAGCATCTGCTCCCGCTGGGGCCTGGGCACGGCGGGCACGGACACCGCGGCCGCGGACAACGCGGGCGGCGCGGGCGGGTACTCCGGGGCCGTGGGCCCGGGCGGCGCCGCCGACGTGCGCGCGCTGGCCTTCAGCGTCTTCAGCGGCGCGCGCCGGCTGCTGCAGCACCACGCCAACGGGAAGTCGCTCACCGGCTTTGGAACTGCGGCTGATTCTAACCTGTTCCTACAGAATAAGGATGTGAGTACTCAAACTTATTTCGATTACAACTAGTTGTTGAAGTTATTTGAATAGAAATCTCATTCGCTGGGCTCTGGCTTAAAAAATACTCGGTATTAAAATAGTTGTTTGTTACAACTACTACAAGCAATTTCATCTCAGATTTTCTCTCACCTATCAAGCAACCTGTCACATACCATTGATTTATTAAAAATATTTCTACACAGGAGAAAAACCGCGAGCCTTACAAGCTATTCTCCCCCGCGTGGGTGCTAGCCGCACCGCGCGCCCTCAAGGAGGTGGCGGAGACATGGGGCCAGGGCTCCGGCGAGCAAGGCGGAGTGCTGTTCCTGGCCTACTGCCTCAGTCACGACCAGAGATGGCTGCTCGCGTCGGCCACTGACGCGAGAGGAGAGCTGCTGGATACGGCAGCCATCAACATCCATGTGCCGCACAGGTCTGTACTAAATCTATTAATCATTATGTAAGTAGTTAGTTCACATACTGTAAATTGTAAAGCTTGAAATTAAGACCATATCAAAATGGCTTCCTTGGAACAGTGAATAAAGAACAAGGAATTTCCTAGATTGCTATGCTCTCATCGCGTTGGCTTCAGCTAAGATAACATTGAAGCAGCTCCAGAGCAATAATGTTCAAAGAATGTCCCATATTACCTACAAATAAGTACGGTTAGCCGTGACCTTCAGCAAGGTCTAGTTACTTCAAAATTGAATAGCACAGTTATCTACTCACATATTAGTGCAAGGCACCAATATCATATAGAAATAACTGCCAACAAATGACGCGTCAACCATAACCAGCTTCTCAAACTTATCTCTAATTAAATGTTCAGTTCTAACTCCTCCAGATCGCGTCGACGACGGAGCGGTCCTGCGCGGAGGCTGGGGCTGACCAAACTGATGGACTTCACTCTCGGTGTCATGAGCCAGGCTGCACAACCGTGGAGGCTGGTGGTCGGACGAGTGGGCAGGATCGGACATGGGGAACTGAAAGGTAAATAAACATTCATTTAATTCGTGGCAACGAACCAGACACGAGTAACATTCAAACAGGCACCAAGGATAAGAATTTGGTTAGATCATGCCACGAGTTACCGCGAGGGACTCAAATGAGAGAAACGAGTGATACCAGAACATGTGGATTGAATCACATTACTTGTAGGCATGAACAACAATTTTAAGACGTTTTCGTGTCATGATAGTCTATCACAGTTATGGTAGATTTTATATGATTTTGCATCTGCTGGGCCTCTCCCAATGACCTCGAGTTTTCGCGATCTAGGGCCAAAGTGCACATCATCATCATCATCCCGCCATCTTCTACAAGTTCTGCCGTGACGCCTTGTCGCTGTGTCGGGGGCTCCATAAACTGGTTATTTTGGCGTACTGCTTTTTGGGGGCATGCAGCAGACGTGGCCGGTTCAATCTCATTTTAGTGTAGCGGGAATAGAGTGGTGGGTTTGTCAAAAAACAAAAAAAAAAAACTATACTGTACCCAGGTTGGAGCTGGCTCCTGTCCCGCAAGCACCTGGTGCGCGCGTCGGCCATGCTGCGCGACATCTGCGCGTCGTGCGGCGTGCTGTACCCGGGCGGCGTGCCGTGCATCCTGTCGGCCTGCCTGGTGTCCACGGAGCCCGACTCGTGCCTGCGGCTCATGGCCGACCGGTTCACGCCCGACGAGCGCTTCTCGCAGGCCTCCATCCAGTCGCACCTGCACACGCCCAGGGACGTCACCGCCACGCACATACTGGTGTTCCCCACCTCGGCTACTACACAGGTGAGACACTTCAACTAAACTAAATTATGCAGTAAAACCATGATCTATTACGACTCAGTCATTCTTTCTAGAATTCTAAGAGCTTAATTTAATGCTTGGCTCATGAGAATTTCGTTCACAATACCATTTTGAACACCATATTAATACATTATTTTGTATGCCCCAGTCAAACCAAATGCCATTCGAGCCGCCCATGGCGAACGGAGACGAGAGCGACATGATGTTCTTGAACGTGGACATGGGAGACGAGGACATGGGCGAGGACAACATGACAGACCTGCTCATCGGGGACATGTTCAACAACATGTGGGCCGCCGGCAGTCCTCGGAGGACGGACGACGACCCCGCCGCCAGTCCACAGGCGCATCACCATCATCAGACTGCGTTCCATCATCAGGACGATAATGCTTCAGTAAGTTCTTACTACAGTTACTGTTTCTTGATTAACATTATAAAGAGGTCAATGACTTTACTTCTCGGACGTCTTTGACCTGTTCCCTTTTCTATATTTGGGATTTTGTGATGTCAGTAGTAGTGCAGTAAGTATTTTGTCCAGGCTCAGATGGTCAATGAAAGACAAGAAGAAATGAATTAATCGATCGTTTGTTTTCCTCTGTTAGGAAGCAGTAGGAGCGCTCCTGCAGCAGCCGCTGGCGCTGGGCTACATGGTGTCGACGGCCCCGCTGGGCTCCATGCCGGCCTGGTGGTGGGCGGGCTGCGCGCACCTGCGGGACGCCTGCCCCGCCTTCCTGAAGTCCGCGCTGCACCTGCACGCGGGCAGCCTGCAGGCCGCCGACGACTACACGTCGCTCACGCAGCGCCGCGACCACAACACGCACCCGCTGGACTCGCAGACCACCACCGACGTGCTCAGGTCAGTGACACCTTACAGCCTGCAGGCCGCCGACGACTACACGTCGCTCACGCAGCGCCGCGACCACAACACGCACCCGCTGGACTCGCAGACCACCACCGACGTGCTCAGGTCAGTGACACCTTACAGCCTGCAGGCCGCCGACGACTACACGTCGCTCACGCAGCGCCGCGACCACAACACGCACCCGCTGGACTCGCAGACCACCACCGACGTGCTCAGGTCAGTGACACCTTACAGCCTGCAGGCCGCCGACGACTACACGTCGCTCACGCAGCGCCGCGACCACAACACGCACCCGCTGGACTCGCAGACCACCACCGACGTGCTCAGGTCAGTGACACCTTACAGCCTGCAGGCCGCCGACGACTACACGTCGCTCACGCAGCGCCGCGACCACAACACGCACCCGCTGGACTCGCAGACCACCACCGACGTGCTCAGGTCAGTGACACCTTACAGCCTGCAGGCCGCCGACGACTACACGTCGCTCACGCAGCGCCGCGACCACAACACGCACCCGCTGGACTCGCAGACCACCACCGACGTGCTCAGGTCAGTGACACCTTACAGCCTGCAGGCCGCCGACGACTACACGTCGCTCACGCAGCGCCGCGACCACAACACGCACCCGCTGGACTCGCAGACCACCACCGACGTGCTCAGGTCAGTGACACCTTACAGCCTGCAGGCCGCCGACGACTACACGTCGCTCACGCAGCGCCGCGACCACAACACGCACCCGCTGGACTCGCAGACCACCACCGACGTGCTCAGGTCAGTGACACCTTACAGCCTGCAGGCAGTCCATGGCTTGCAATCACGAGTTACAAGCTGCTCTTCGAAGATTCCACCTAGCCTGGTTGCATCACCAGTTCACACCTGCATAGTTGTGGTGTAAATGGTTTAAGCCGAGTAACAGGGGTTATCAGGGAACAGCTAGTCTCTAATAAACTTACTTCTTGTTTCCCGAAATTAAAAATAAACAATTTCATTACAGATACGTGCTAGAAGGTTACAACGCGCTCTCATGGCTGGCGTTAGACGGCAACACACACGACCGCCTCTCCTGCCTACCTCTGCATGTCCAAGTGCTGATGCAGCTGTACCATACGGCCGCAGCCCTGGGCTAAGGAATCCACCAAACTTCGATCCTATGGAGTTGAAGTATGAAACAGAGCCAGCTATGAGTCAGGCCTTTCCTGACGTGCAGTTTGTAACTGCTGCGTAAATGTGATCTTCGACACTACAGTGTTTGGTGCAGTGATTGTGTTCCCAGCTTACCAGCAGTGTTTGTGCCCTTGAATGGTCAGTGAACCGGTGAAGTGAAGAAGCGGATCTGAATTCTGGAATGAATAAAAACTGGATTTATTTATAATAATAATATAGTATTGTGCAGGGAGCCTTGAAAACCAAAGTTGTCTATCAATCACAATTATGGGCTATGCCCTTGTAACATTACAAGGTGTAGGAAAGAGACGGCACTATGTGTCGTAATGACGTCAGATGATGTCATGCCTGCCTATTACTATTTATTAGAGTAAATTATTGATGTTGGTATTTGGAAGGTTGTGCTAGTTATATGGGTGATATCAGTGTTTATTTATCCTCAATTTATTCATAATTCTATGTGTCATTATTCTACAAAATATTGATATGTTATACACATAACTTTGCCTTTCCACTGGATTACTAAATGGTCTTATTCTTAAACAATAAAATGCCAAAATTTTATTCACTTTACCAATGTAAATCTCAGCCTTAAAAAACACAATTTGCCTAGTTGCGTCTCCATACAACCATGCAAAATAGCTCATTACCACACAAATATTTATCACTGTATTACCCATAAACTAGCACATGGTAAAGTAAGGTTAATAAGTAAAAGGCAGTGTAAAGGTAGACTCGTAGATGATGACAGTACTTAGATAAATTAACTAGTAGAGAGTGTAAGGGCCTCGTTACGATATGTTGTTGTTGTCAAGTGTTGGTTCGTCTCCTACGTGTTGTAGGGGATGCTGTTGAGGTGAGGTTGTTGTTTACTCTGTTTAGTAATGTGTGCATAGTAACATGTTTTTGATTTTTATGTATAACGAATGAAGCTCTTGTCTGCATATATTTAAGTGGACATGAGTTTAAATAAGATTTAAGCAAGTAAATATCGGATAAAGGTCTCAAGAACCGTTTGCTAAAGCAAGTCGCTAAATAATGCCTTACTAAACAAAGTAATCAATAACCATGCACAAAGTTCTAAATTGAAATATCAAATGTTATATATTAATTACTAGGAAAATTTAAAATGCAAGTTAATTAAGCCTGGGAATTTAGGATTTTTAAGTTCCATCACAAAATAAGGTCCAATTCGGCATATAGTTTTCCATGTTTTATATATGAATCATTCATGACATGTCACAAAAGGCATCTTATTTTCATTGCAGTTACCACTTATCGGCATAAAACCCTAAAAATTATTCAAGCAATAATTTAAGGATGCTAGCCCAGAAAAAAACATTTTTAAATTTTTTTCTGAATACACATTTAGTTTAGGTATAAATTGATTTTAAACGTTTTTCTGACAGAGACATGAAAATTCTTAAAGATTAATTTATACATTTATAAATAAACCATTTTCAAAATGAAAATAAAAACTCTTCCATTCAGTCTTGTCACTATAAAAAATACTTCCTGATCTTGATTCCAGAATTAAAAGTGAACCTCATTTTACGTAGCTACAATTTTGTTAGAAAACCATACTGAGACCCTGCAAATCATTATAAAAAATTAAAAATAATTCGCCTTGTCGGCTAAATGCAAATAAATATGGATTTTATGTGGGAATGTTGTAATTAGATAGTTAATTGCTCACAATATCCCTTTTCTCTCTCTTACCTCAAATATTTTACCTTTCACACCTCGACATTAACTTCCGTCGATTTTAATTGTAGCTAGTATTAAAATCATTAGCAAAATAAAAATTTGCGTATTTTCAAAATAACTTTTTTTTTTTTAAAAAAAACAAATGTTGAACTCATTTAGCTTATATTAAATTGATATTTTCTGCACTGTAGAAAATTTTGAGTCCAATTTTATAGCTACTTGAGATTTAATTCTAGTATTACTAAATCAACTTCATTTTTATTATCATTTGCAACAAATTTAATTTTGATCTCAATAGCTACTTTTCAACTGACTATTCTCTTAGGTCAAAGTCCTAGCTATGTGACTTCACAGAATAAGGCACGCGGGACACGCACATCACACGATTTTTCTGATTTTCTAAATGCTTAATATTTTACAACAGCGACACCGTCAAATATTTATTTCATAAATGAAAATGACGTCACAATATTTACCCGCAACAACTATTGTTGCAGTGTATGTATTAATGTAATATATTTTTGTAATTTTTCGTTATTTTAATAAACCGGTATGAATTACCAAAGGAGTTAGATTTGTATAGTATTATAGATATTTTTTTTACTGACGTTTCTTGTAATTTCGTCCACCAAAACATCTCACTTAATATAACGATACTTGTCGGCTCATTCGCTCATACATTATTTTTGTAGGCTTTTTCGAAAAATACAATTTATTTTCTAATTTAAAAAATTCTGCACCTCTTCTTCGCAAATCATGTAGTTTGCTATCTTTAGGGACAAAATGTATTTAGTAAAATTGACCATTGATGTAAAACTTATGTAATTCTGTACAGTTTTGTACGAGGGAACAAACGCTCAACATTGCTTCACACGGGTACTGCATTGCACCGGCATTATAATGGAAAACAAATGTTCAAATTACACAATTTGCTAACGTTAACTACAGATAGTATGCAATGTTTGTCACATCATTCTACAACAAACAGATTTGCTAGTAAATATTTCTTATGATAATGAAATATGAATACCTGATCAGTAACCTGATTGTGTAACGCTTACACAATTGCCATTGCTAGTGGTAATAATAATAATATAATAATATTCCACTACTATCACAAAACGCCATCTAGTCCCAAGCTAAGCAGAGCTTGTGTTATGGGTACTAGACAACTGATATACATACTTATATATTTCTAAATACATACATATTATAGATAAATTACACCCAGACACAGAACAAATGATCGTGCTCATCACACAAACATTTGTCCTGGGTGGGAATCGAACCCACGACCTCCGGCTTAGCAGTCAGGGCCACTAACCACTAGACCAACAGGCCAGTCTAAGTGGTGTCATCTTTCTTAATACAACTTTCACCTAAGTAGCTCTTGAGTTCAGTGAGAGCATGATCATCAAAGTGTGAGTACTGCTGAAAAGCATACTTGAAGCAATCTATATTGTGACAGGGTTACACAGTTAGGCTGCAGAGCGCTAATTAGGAACACCAATAGTTTATGGTTAGTTAAAGTAAAATAGTGATAAAGAGAGCCCCCTAGATGATGTTCGAAGTAGCATTTGTATAATTAGACATTGTCGTTTTATAACAAAAATTATAAAATGGAGCCATTTGAAACAACAGAAGAGCGTGTTGATACGTCGAATCTCCGACAGTTTAGTAGTTATAATGAAATTTTCTATTTTAATATATTATTAAAGCGTAAGCATAGGGAGGTGTGCTGTGAAAACAAATCTGTAAATATGTCCGATGCGTGGTTTGGATCGTGTATTACTCATTTTTATTGATATATTATTCCATTTTTAATCTTATTTCTGTGGACTGAGTTCGGAAAAATCAAAAAACCTTAATCAATTTTTCGTATTGAACAAATTATCAGAAATCAGATTGTAAATTATTTTTTTGTTGCTTAGTACCTAATTATTTTTTGTATTGTCAAGTGATGGTAGGCAATTTGTACAGGTTTTGTATGTAATGCGCGTGCGCAGCGCCGCAGCGGTTTGCATAAATTATTTAATTGTAGACGCGGCCAGCCCGCCACTTAACTGAATTATGCCTAGTTGAATATGAAATGTTTTAAATGTGTTACAGCATTTGAGAATATTTAATGATGTTGTATATAGTTTATTATTTTGTTTTGTAAAACGACATTTTGTACATATACTCGATGTAGTATCGAATACCGTTAATTATTTGCCCACATTGCCGATGTATAATGGAGCACGTTTTAAAGAAACCACTCGTAATATTTTGTACAGTTGTTAAGCGAGATTCGTAGTTGAATGGATTATTTTAAGGATTTCGTTTTTTTTTTTTGACTTTTTTGTTATTGTGAATTTGTCAATTTTTTTAGGGAATTGGGATTGTACTGTACATAGACCTCACCATTTTGTCATATATTAGTTGTAAGCGGTCAAATCTGATGATTGATGTGGAAATCAAATTTTCTAAATGGAGCAATCATTAGAAATTCGTAAAACAAAATTAGTGTAATACTTGATATTAATATAACTTTATAAATAACTGTGAAAATAGGTAATAATAATTATGAATAAAATATTACATATTTAAAAGCATTGTTTCATTTATCTTGAAAGCAGGTGAATAAGTTAAATCTGTCCAATCTTCAAACATCTTAACTTTCTGCTTAGCTCCCTGCGAAAAGGGATAGTCTTCATCGAATCTTTGCGAAAAATCGGGATTTTTTTTATGTTTTGGCGTCTGGACCGATTTGGATGGAATTTGGTACACAGATAGTTTGGATGAAAAATTGGGAAGATTACTATTCTATTCGGTATCCCGCGCAAGTGCCTAAGCTGCATTCGCCATGTACAAGCACCTCGCGGGTAGCTTGATCAAGTAGCTTGCGCATGTTACTCGCGCAGGTAAACCGCAAACCCGCACCTTTACTTGTGCGAGTTGCATGCGCCGTGTACAAGCACCACGCGGGTAACTTGATCAAGTAGCTTGCGCATGTTACTCGCGCGGGTAACCCGCACTTTTACTTGCGCGGGGTCGGCTGATTTTTAGAAATGACGTTGGTGACGTAGTTTTAAAGATATCTCTCAAATACCGGCTGTGGCGTCGTTGCTGTCAGCACTCCGATCCCATGGTTCTAAAATTTTTGTTTTGATCAAGAGATGTGTTTGATCGAGAATGATGAAGCAATCCTTCATGCAAAAATTGAATATATAAACAATTGATTATAAGTAAATAAATATAATATAAAGTGAGATAAAACTTGTATAATCCATAGGTATAATCAAAGATAAGATCTTTTATGAAGCAAAATTGAGATTATCTTGACCTGAGAATTTTCCAATTTTCCACTTGTAGTTTCTGAACGAATTAACCTTCGTCACAATGACAGTTTGCTATTGACATTCGATTCGACATTGACATTGACCAGTAAATTGAAGATCGTACGGTCATTCATGGGTGTATTGTTTTCCATTTCTTTCTTCATTTATTTTAGATTTTTCTTGTTAATAAAACAGCTATTATAAAGTAGACATGCATTACCAACCGTAGTATGAATTTCTTGATATATATCACAAAAAAATCCACTTGAAAACACAAAAACTCTCTCGCATTTTCCTCTTGTTCCGTGTGTTGTATGAATATTTATAAATGACAATGAAAATAAACGAGAAGAATTTGTGCGCTTTCGCATCGTCTGCGACGCCGGTGGACCGCGACGGCTGGCTGGACATGAGGGGCGAAGTCGGCAAGAGCTATCAGAAACGATGGTTCGTTTTGAAAGGAAACCTGCTCTTTTATTTTGATAAGAAAGGTGACAAAGAACCTGTTGGTGTGATTATACTGGAGGGATGCACGATTGGTAAGACTATACTTGCTTGCTAATAACAATATCCGTTCAATAAACATTTTGCTACAATTTTGTAGTTACCTACCGCAGCCTTCTCTCTCATAGCTCTTATCTTATCACTATCCTCATGATTCTTTGCTTGTCCACCCACTTTAATAACAAGGTATGAAAACCTTGATCTTATAGAATTATATATTTATTTTATTAGTTTCACCAACAACTGATTTTACTGAAAAATATAGATAATTAAACCTAAATATTTAAAAAAGAAAAACTCAGACTTCATAAACACATGAAATAACTTTTAAATAAAAACCCAATCTATATATAAACTTAATTGTTTATCACAGAGTTAACAGAAGAAGAAGCATACAGTTTCAAGATATCATTCCAGTGCGAGGGAGGACGCACATACTACTTGTGTACCAACTCACAGGCATCCATGGAGACGTGGATGAAAGCCCTCGCCTGCGCCAGCTACGATTATATGAAACTAATGGTGAATGACCTTCAGAGGCAGCTCGATGAGGCTCAAGGTAACTTAGAAAAAATTGAATGAATTACAAATTGACAATATTATGAAATTACCTAAAACATTGGCTTATAATTAATGAATAAGATAAAAAAAGACTTAACACACTTTGCATTGAAGTGGATAAAACAAAAAGAAATATAAAAGTAAACTCTATAAATGTATTTTTTTATAAGAGAGTGTACAAATTATCATTGTGTTCTGAATAAATTTGAATTAGAATAAGCTACTTGTTATTTCAACTGTGCATGGTTTGTAAAATTCCCAGAGGCTTTGATAATCTAATTATTTTTATACTAATCTATGTATTTGTGTAGGACGTCCACCAGCAAGGTGGACAGACGACCTTATAAAGGTCGCTGGAAGACACTGGATGCAGGTCGCTTCCAACCAGTATATGTGGATGTGGAGATCAAAGGTGGAGACCTATGTTCAGCAGTGGACGCCCTATGGCTGAGATGATGATGATGAATGTATTTGTATTAATAAAGTTCAATAAGTTTTCCAATAATTTTTATGTTGATGTAAACTGTAAATAGTAGAGGTTGTCATGTGATATGCATTTTCTATTTCAGCGGAGGCAGCAGCCGAAGCGGCGCTGGTGACAATAACTCCGCCGGAGGACGAGCCCAAGGTCCCTCCTAGAGGACAGAGGTACAATCCATTCAACAGAGTCCCAGATGGAGAGACTAAAGCAGTACCAGGGAGTAGACATCGTAAGTATTATGTCGGAAATTTGGAACTAACATACATTTGTAAAGAGATTACATTTCAGGGGATGCTCTTGAAGCCACCTATCGTTTCTTAGCTAACAAACATTAATTTTCACTCATCATGGCACTGTCCAGCATCAACATGATTACAGCTTGGCCAGAACGTCTTGAAACGGAACTAATCTTTTTTTTTGCTGACAATGTTTTAATATCTTTGATATTTGATGTAAACAAAGATGCAGGTTTGTTAGATTTTTTATTGTGCCATAAAACTGATGTAATAAGTGAACATAAATAAAATAAAATCATTCAAAGTGCTGGCAGCAAGAGCACTGTGGCGACTTCCGGTTTTCTACTGTTTTTTGCCTGCATGCATTACATGCAAATGCAAACATGCAATCATGCTTCAGTTGCCAGTTGCCTAGAATTCCCGAAAATACTTTTTAACCTCAAGATTTTAGCCAAAACAGTAAAGAGAGAATTAGTGGACAATTTTAGGAGTTGTCTTTTATGAATTTAATGTTGGAAAAGTGCTGAATATCAGCGCAATTTAACTAAATGGCGTTGCAATTAGGTTTTTAATCAAATACAGCAATAATGAGGAGCTCGTGGCTAAATAATCACAGCCGCACAGGCCGATCTTCCGGGTTAAGCCGCGCTTGCTGAGGTTGGTCTGTAGATGGGTTACCATCTATCATAGCGAGTTTCCTCCGTGGCTCAGAAAGCACGTAAAGCCGTTGGTCCCGGCTGTCATTTGTAGATCTTTGACAGTTGTTACTGTTAGTCAGAAGCTCTAAAGTCTGACAATCAGTCTTACCATGGGGTATCGTATTACCCAGTTACTGGGTTGTGGAGGTCCGACAGGCAGTTGCTCCATGTAAAATACTGATATCCAGCTGAATCTGTTTTGACTGGAAGCTGACGCCAATAGAGTTGGGAAAAGGCTAGGCAGATGAGATGGTGACAGCAATAATCAATGATGGATTCAAAAAATATTACCTATGTGTTCCAGACAAAGAAAATCTGAGACCAGATCTTCCCCGCAAAAAGGCCCAGTTCCGTGACATCCACACGGCATTCGGTCGTAAGATACTAGCAGACCGGAGCGTGTGGAGAGCCAAAGTGACCAAACAGAGGGAGGAGACATCACAGCCACTGATACAGTTGTAGTAAAGTAAGGAGAGAGGAGGTACAGTGGCCGGCACGTAAGTTGGCAAGAGTCGTTAGATGCGCAGAAGTCATTTTGTAGATCTCTTTGGTGGTCATACGGGTCGCGGGGTATGAGGTAGTGCCGCTCCGAGCATGCGATTGGTGCGTCACTCGTCTTTGCTCCTCGCACCCAGTATACGCGCTCTCGCTTACACTTGCGTGCCGCTAAATGCGATACGCAAACTACCCCCATTACACCATAATCTTGCCAATTTACGTGCCGGGTACTGTACGAGGTATTTATTAAAAAAGCAAATGCTTCAATAGAATTAGTAGTTACAAGTTATTTTAATATGTTAACAAGCAAAGGTAAAAACGGCCTTGTATATGACCCGATTTGACTGATTTGCGACATTGACCAACTAGAAGCGAATATAATCCTTAAAACTACGACATAATAATGCAATTTGACTGAATTACTTTGTGGGAAGTCTCTTTTTTCTATGTACCCACAGGGAACTGCAATATTTCTATTATATTTCTTAACCTTTTGAACGCCACGGACGTTTATAGACGTCTAACGAAATCGTGCCAAACACGCCACCGACGTCTATAGACGTCAAGAAAACGACATTTTTTAAATACAAAATAAATATACTAAATTAAGTTTTCTGTGTTTCTTTTTCCTATTATTTCAAACTACTTTAGTGAAATATTGTAAATTGACACAAAGATATATTCATTATTTGAATTCACAAGAAAAAACAATCGTCAAATATTGCTAATCGAAATCCGTAAAATTGTGTATTTCCCCACGCCACAGACGTCAAGACACGTCAGCTAGTGATGGGTAGGTAAGGTAACTTATATTCCTTTATGAAATATTTTATTGAAAGTAGCTTACTATTACTTTGACAATTACTTTTTACTGACAAATATTCGTATCTGAATATTCCTAATGTATAATATTTAAAAAAATGTGGAAAAGAACTTATAATTGATATCCTTAAATCGATAGTTTACTGTCCAATCTCGCGCATCCCTATGTAAGAGCTCATAGACAGTTACCTGTACGCATACTAGACTACTCGCATGCGAGAAAGTTGTCAAAAGTCGTGCCAGCCACGCCAGAGACGTGTCTTCACGTCGGCGGATGACGTCACGAACCAGATTAGTGATGTACCTTATTATTGATTTATTCGTTTGTAGTTCTAATGTTTGCTTTTAGGTTGCTTAGAACTTAGTAACTGCTGTTTAATGATAGTATGATACCAAATAGGGTCAAGTTAAATAAAAGACCAATGCAACGAATAATATTTATTTAAAAAATATAGAACGAAAAGCACGGATTCATTGGTTATCGATAACGTTTCGTTAAGATGTTGGAATCACTATTTTTTTTTGTAGGTTTTTGTACTGAATTTGTGGCTTGGCGTAGAAGGGGCGCCGATGTGTTTACGCTCTGGCGTTCAAAAGGTTAACATAAAGGCTGTCTAAATACAACTATAAGTGAAAATCATCCTTATAATTAAAGTATTAAGGATGATTTCATTTATCACTTGTCAGCGACGCAAATTAGTCGCGCTGTGGTATGAAAAAATTGTTTAAACGGAGAAGAGTGAGCTCAACCATCTTATTTATCTTCTTATATATCTTCTATAATTATAAAAATTAATCGCAAAATGTGTTGCTAAGCAAATAACTCTAAAACGGGTGGACCGATTCGGCTACTCTTTTTTTTGTTGCGTTTGTAACCATTAGCCCCAGGTTTTAGAGGACGAAAATCATCATGTCCACACGTGCGAAGCCGGGAGGGGCCGCTAGCAAGAAATAGTAATATTCAAGTAATGTCAAACAAATACATGACCATTTTTAAAATAGTGGAGCTAAAAACCAAATTGAAGGATAACAAACATGCTTCAAAAACCTCAAATGAGCTTGTTTTGTGAATTATTTTTCCTTAAAAACTTTCCTGTTTTGAACAATTTGATACTAATGTTATCTTTAAGTTCAGTGTTTATGTAGCTATTTCACCTTTGATTCTGGTATAGTCACCTTTATCGTCATTTGTATACGATTGGTATTAGTAATTGCCTCTTACAACTTTGTCAAAATCACAATGACCCTAACTGTCCTTACAATAAGGTTACTTTTTAAAATGACTATGGATAATGTAATGATTTAAGTTCTATCAAAATTAATGAGAAAATATTTTTACTGGTTGACTAGGTGTTTTTATATAGATTTAGAATATAAATAATTACGCTTATTTAGTTATATTGGTATATTATGAATACGCGCTTGCAATAATAAATGACACAGTTTAGGGCCCGCGTTTTTTAAACGCGCCGGCGACGTGCGTTTCTTAAACACGCGTCTACAGCGCGTTTTTATCAAACAGAGCAGTTTGCTGTCGTTTGTTTTGCGTCAAACGCGCCTCTGTATGCGCCTCTGATGGTGTGTCACTACATCTGGTCCACCTAAGTGGTGAATAAAGTAAAGTAGTTGCATCATTTCGCATTACTGCATGCATAGGTAACGTTTCGAGATACTTTTAAGACTCTATCACTGAGTTGCCTGTCTCACCAAATAATCTCCCCTCACCCTATGTGAAAATTTTCCTTAGTTTGGTAAAGCAAACTATTGTAGTCTATAGAATTATTTAACTATGTTTGAAAATGCTTTGAATAAAACCAAAAAATGATAATTTGTAACAAAAGCCTTTGACAAGTTACAATAACGCAATAAAGTAATGCAATTTTTTGTGTAAATAAAATCTTAGTTTGTAGTTTCGACAGTATTATTAAGAACAAACGTTTTTTCCTAAAATATAATACTCTGTAGCTGTTTGTAACTCGCTAATCTTTTTAATCACTGAAAGGCCGATCCGCACACAACAGTGCCGGCACAGTGCCGATCACTGAACATAACTGAACGGCTCTGCTCTGTCTCTAATGAGTACTGATAGCGTCGTACAAAATGTATGGGTCACAGAAATATTAAAAACAGGAGAAGTGCCAAGGGGCCGTGTCGTTGACCACGTGGTGCTGAGCGTTTTGGCCAGCTATTGACTTGGACAACTTTATTTTTGTTTTCTATATTACTTCGACTGTATTGTTTTTCATACATTGATCTTTTACAGCCACTTCACTCTATCACTGAGTGACTGGACAAGCAATGTAAAACTGACATAACGATACCGCATCAAAGGTGCGTCCGTTGTATTCGAGTGCCCGCCCCCGTGCCCCGACAACACACAATAATAAATGTTTTAGTGTGAGTAAATCATACAGAAAAAGAACGTTGTAGTGTAAAGAATTAGGTGTATATTTAAATGACTGAGTTATCGGTGGCGCGTGTGTGCACTTGTTCGTAGTATTTTTTTGACAGAACTACATGCGCAATATTATCGTCATGGTGGGGCTGTTGCGGCTTCACCGGTTTTCTATACATTTTGAACTCCACGCCATATCTCCTTCTTTAAAATATCTATGGTATGGGTACAATATCATATTCCACCGACACTGATTAGCACTGTGCCGGCACTGTTGTGTGCGGATAAGCTTTTAACCAGCTCAGATCCGTCCCAGACACCACAGCTGGGGGAGAGAGCTCACATTAATCACACGTTTCCTATTCATTTTACTTTTATTAATGTTATAAATATTAATTTGGATAGGTAGATGTAGATAACATAAGCACGCCAGAACGGCTGAAGGTACTTTTTAACTTTGTATAACTTTTCCTTGGGATAATTTTTGAGTTGAATGTGGGCAAAGCGTTTGGAAAAATGTAGTTATATTATATTTTTGTGAAGAACATAAGTTGTCTATTAATATAAGCCCAATAAAAGCACACCTATTCTTTTTAAGCCTGCCTAATAGGATTCATTGTATCTACGTCAAAACCACTTAGCCTTGAAATAGAACGATGTATGCAAGGTCAAATTTGATTATAGGTGATACTGCCCCTTACTGATATTCAGCTGCATCCGGTTTGACTGGAAGTCGACCCCAATATAGCTGGGAGAAGGCTAGGCACACGATAACTCAACATATAATATTTAGGGCGGCCACCATATATCACTTTTCACGTTCAGGAATCCTGGGGGTGTATTACAACGTCTTAAATAAAACCAGGCTTATTCCGGCGAGTGAAAGTGACAGAGCTATACAAGTCGTCTAGCGCCATCTCGTTCACTCACTGGAACAAGTCTGGTTTTAAGACGTTGTAATACCCCTCTGATCCGTATAAATATACACATTTGTATGAATTAACTGCGTTCGGATGGAAGAGGATCAGGATTCCTGATCAGGAAAACTGATGTATGTGGCTGGTCTTAATTGACATTTTTGCCGTAAACGATCGTAGGCATGTTTATTTATTTGCAGTAGGTAGTTAATAAAAAATGTCACAATCATGTGATCCAACACAGTTTCGTTAGCAATTCGTAGCCTCGTAGGACTTTAGTTTTTTTCTGGACACACGTAATGCTTGTTATATCTATCTCTTTCTACAAATCCTTTCTCTATATTTCATAACTAAATCTTGACTCTAGTCGAGGACTTAGTAAGGACCAGTACGTCGAGTACTAGAATGTATAAAAAATATATTTTTGTATGTTAAACTTACGACGGTATGTGTCCTTAGTGCGAGTTTTTTTACGTTGACGCGATAGTAACGTTTAAGCACATTTGGCGTTCCTATTGGCCCGCTGCAAGGTCGTGAGAACTCTCAACCAATGAGAGCGCCAAACGCGGTTAAACGTTACTATCGCGTCAACGTAAAAAAACTCGCACTAAGCACACCGTTGACAAAAACACTGTAAAACTTCGTGCGGGCATGCGGACGGCGAGTAATGGGTGACTCGCCGTCCGATCATGATCGTTCCATGCGCCCCTCAAAAAGCTGTCAGCAATCTAATAAGGCTCTCCTTAGAGGGCCAAAGCCTGCCGGGGCCGGGGGACTGTCTTCGCTTCCGTTTGTACCGCGATAGTTACAAATTGAATTAATTTAAGTATGATAATTGTATTTTAAAAGGACCTTTATTAAGAATTTATTTTTAAAATGTTAGTTTGTGTTGTACGACATTTATCACAATGTAGGCTATTATTATTATATTTAAGTAGTAATTGGCAGATTTTGAACTTTTATGTAAGTCATTGTAATTAAGGGGGATGCTCCAACCAGCCCGCGTAATTCAATTTTTTTAATAAAGCCCGCGAAATAAAATCTCCGAAATCTAACTACGATGCACCTTTTCTATGTGAGAGCTAATGGAGCGAATTTTTTGATATTTTTTATATTTAAAATTATACTTGTTACTACCGCAACTCATTTTTTTATAAAGTTACAACATGTCACTGGCCTGCAAATTGCAAAAAACGTAAAAAAAAATTGAATTTCGCTACATCTACATCGACGCAATCACCTTAAATATAGAATTTATGCTACCATATCGGACATTATAATGTTGTATACCCAGAATTGCATTGCAGAAAATTATCGATATCTATTCATGTTATTTTGTAGCATTCGTTTAAAATCTGTCATATCACCGACGCGACGCTACACTTCTTAATTTAAATATTGTAAACCGCTTGCCTATAGTTATATTTTTGTTGTTTGAAAATTGTTATAAATTGAAAACACTTTTAAATTATACGATACAATAAAGTGAACGACAAACAAAATATTTTGGTTTTTATTTCTAAAAAAAGCAAGATTATCCTCAAGGGTCGGAATGGAATGGGCAATGATTACAATAATAGTCCGGTCAATTTAGACATTCGAGGTTACATAAAGTCCCAGCAAGCTGAATTTCTGTGAAGTTGTTCAAAACATAATTATAAACAATGTCTAAAAGTTCCCCATCATACCCCTGTAAGGAAAAAAAAATATTCAAGGTCAAAGGTAAAAAAAATGAGTTTTTCGCGATTTTCTGAAAAACGGTAAGTTTTATCATACAAGTACCTCAGACAAAAATTGTAGATCATAAAATTATCTATAAAAATGTGTTAATACTTTTTTTCTTACGAGCCACCGTTTCAGAGATATAACGATTCAAAAAGTTATAAAAGTTGTTATCGTCATATGCATCTAATGAGGTAGTGTACTTAGCGCGTTTTTTTTAACGTGGTTTACCCAGTAGGCCTACTCCACGGGTCAGTTGTGATCCTGTTTATTGTAAAACTATTGCAAAATAACGGAAATTTTCAAAGATTGGGAAAGATAAAAGCGATGTAAATGAAAAAAAAGTGTTGAAGTTTATTCGTCTCATTCGTAAGTTTCAAATTCTTGTTCTTCTTCTTGATCTTCTTCTCCTGCTTCTTCTTCATCTTCATTTTGGATGCAAGTAAATTGAACACAGGGACAGGCACGCTTTTATCTTTCCCAATCTTTGAAAATGTCCGTTATTTTGCAATAGTTTTACAATAAACAGGATCACAACTGACCCGTGAAGTAGGCCTACTGGGGAAACCACGTTAAAAAAAACGCGCTAAGTACACTACCTCATTAGATGCATATGACGATAACAACTTTTAAGATTTTTTGAATCGTTATATCTCTGAAACGGTGGCTCGTAAGAAAAAAAGTATTAACACATTTTTAGGGTTCCGTAGTCAACAAGGAACCCTTATAGTTTCGCCATGTCCGTCCGTCCGTCCGTCCGTCCGTCCGTCCGTCTGTCCGCAGTTTAGCTCAGAGACGCACAGTACTAGAGAGCTGTAATTTGGTGTAAATATACGGATTTGTTGTGCCAAAAAAGTGGTAAAATAAAATCTCGTAAAATATTTGTTTTTAGGGTACCTCCAGTACTTACACGTAAAGTGAGGATTTTTTTTTTCTCGCGTACCCCTTAGTGTGGGGTATCATTAAATAGGTCTTTAAAAAATAATGATAGTTTCCATTAACAATTTTTTGATAAAAAAATTCGTTTGTGAAATATTAAGCTTTAAAGTGCTAAATTTTGCTCGATTCGAGTGTCCCCCCCCTCTACCAGCTAAACGGTTATGTTTGGGGGTGTGAAAAAATTCACAATAGTAGTATATATAACGAAGTTTAAAAGAAAATTATCATGACTAAGTAGGCTTTACAACTTTACGAGTAATAGTCGACCAACTTATAAAATTTACTTGGACATCATATTTTCTAAACAAAATGTATCGGAGACAACTGCAAATGTAAGTTTGTCAATTTTATTTTTACAGCTTTTATAGGTATGTTTTTTCGGGATAGGTAGGTTTTTATCGTCAACTATTTTTAACAGAATTCAAAAAAAGGAGGAGGTTCTAAATTCGTCGTAATCTTTATTCTTATGTATTTTCCCCGATTTCTCAAAGACTCCTAAACCGATTTTGAAAATTCTTCTTTTTAAAATTAAATTCAGCGAATCAGTTTAGTTAGTTCGCATAAGTATTTTGATGGGCAACTACGGAACCCTACACTGTGCGTGGCCCGACACGCACTTGGCCGGTTTTTTTTTATAGATAATTTTATATGATCTACAATTTTTGTCCGAGGTACTTGTATGATAAAACTTACCGTTTTGCTGAAAATCGCGAAAAACTCATTTTTTTTACCTTTGACCTTGAATATTTTTTTTTCCTTACAGGGGAATGATGGGGAACTTCTAGACATTGTTTATAATTATGTTTTGAACAACTTCACAAAAAATCAGCTTGCTGGGACTTTATGTAATTTCACTCACATTTTTATGTCTAAATTGACCGGACTATAAAGTGCATATGCTTGAATCTGACAAAAATGTTCGCGCGTTCTTGAAGATACGCGGGAATTTATGCACTTTATTGTAGGTAATAATTTTAAAGTATATTTTCAAGTGCGTTAATAAAATCATCTCCGCTGCGCTCCATTCTGTCTGCGCTGACCCTTACGGGTGTCTGCCCACAACCCCGGCTAGTACCGGCGCGGCGCGTTGTTTACCGGTTTTATGGCAATCTCCTAAGTTGACCCACAGAACAATAGTCATAACGTTCAATAGCCTGATGGTGATAGCCAAGGGCTTTGACGAAGCTGTCTCTAGGAGGTTCGATCAAGGGCCTGACTCAGAAGGCCGTACTCTTCAATACGGCTCGCATTGTTCGGAGGTTCCTGTATCTGAGGAGGAGCCCTAACTATAGTTTATAGCCTTCTCCCACACCGAGTGGTGGAGTACTATTCGAATTTTTCATTTTGTTTTCCAAGAAATGTTTTAAAATGTTACGAATTTAGATAAAATGATAAAAGGGAATAATAATGACGTAAAACGGTATAATAATGACGATTCATACTTATTCGAATGATTAAATTTAAAAACTTACCATAAGCTCGTGTAGGGTACACGCTCGAAGTATTAAGTTCGCTGCGCCTGCGCCGGTGTCACCAGGAACCGTGTGATTGCACTTTCACCTTTACTTTTAGAATACTTTTTCCGTCTCACTTATTTCGGGTTTGAACGAGAAAAAACTTTTCTTAAATTCAGTTTTACTTCTTTGTCCAACAGTTTTTAAATTATTTCTGTTAAGACTATCAAACTACCCACTTTAGCTAAGTTAATATTTTTCGTGACCCGTCGCCACGAAGGCCTGCCGGCAGATCGCTGTTGGTCAATTACCGCGCCTTTGGTGGCGGTTTTTAAATACCCTCAACGAGGAATTTATTATATTAGTACATACAATTTTAGTATCCAAACACATACCTACACATTTAATTTTTAGTTTCATTTATTTTATTTACCTACCTGCCTTTAGAGCTAATAACACACACTTTTAAACACTACTGGATATAGAGTATATTCGAGACACACAGCGCGAACGCGTCTGCACGCGGCTACGGTTAGTGAGCGACTGACACGCCACGACGGCGCTTGCGCATACACTACACGCTATCTACCCTCCAATTAAAAATCAGCAAATGCCGAGTTGGTAACCCTTTCGGTGTGGACATATTTTTATTACTTTTTAATGCTTCTTTATTTATTTTCTTCTTGTGTCAGCAATCGAGTAAATATATATCAACACGAGACAGAGAGTACATAAAAATGAATATTTGATAAAGATTTAACGTGCTTGCCAAGATTGGTTCATGGGTCCTTTGTTCGATTCCCTGAGACGGATAAAAAAGTGCTAAGTTTTTGGTATCTCACCATATGTAGTGGGGGTAACAGGTATACAGGTAGTAAATAACAGGATGATATTCAATAAAACAACACTATTTTGTATTATGTAAGTTTACTGTTCATTTTATAATATGTTATTATAAACACAACGTCAACTAGCAGCCGACGGCCTAGGTATGTCAACACGCAGTCAAACAAGGGAACACAACATTAATATGCACATAGTCTGCCGCCGGCCGCATATAGAAAAGCTCAAGTAACATAAGTTAATTTATTATAGCCGTGAAGAATTAAGTTTATATCGTCATCTACTTACAATGCATATTATAGTTTTGGTATAACATTTTTAACCCACTAGATAACATTGAGCAATTTATTCCTTTCATAAATTATATATGTATACAATTTTTCGTGACATGTTATATAATAGGTACATACTATCTGCTAGTGTTCATCTATACACAACAATGTGAAGGTGCGCTGGAAGACGGTTCAATGCCCAGAGTCGAGGAGATTGGTAACAGTGGCGCGCTACGAGGTGGAGCTCAAAACTCAAAATTAACACAAATTATATATTTTTATTTTCGTAAACATGTTAATATTATGATATAAAGTATATAAATATGCCTCTATACTAACCGTTCCATGAACATTCAACTTACCAAAAAACTTAATAATTTCGAGCGCCATAACTTTTTTTAGATTTTATCATAATCAAAAAATGGATTTTAAATGCCATGAAACGATTAAAAAAACTTTAGTTATAAATTCTAGACACACATACAAATAAGTCCACGCTTTCAAAACACGGTTACAATGCATCAAGTCGCGCTGGAGACGCAACCACTCGGCTTTATACAATCTTAGAGAGACTTTGTAAGATGAAGAGTTAGACTGTAAATCTAAATCAGAATAAATACACAATAAACATAATAAATAGAGCAATAAATAATACAGTTTGGTTCGAGACCTCGAGAGGAAAACTTTTAATATTAACTGACCGATACTTGCGTCCCCAATGCTTGCAAAACACATTAAATACAAAGAAATATTTGGTAACAACGTCTTAAAGATTAACATACAGAAAAAACAAACAATGAGGATACAATCGTTAGTATTTACATTAAGTATATAATTTACACAAGTCACATCACTAACCGAATCAACTAAATCTACAACTTAGAAAATTAGTACATTTATATACCGTTCTCAAAGATTATATACAATTGTGTGGTGGGAGTAAAAAGGGTCTGGCCACTTTGTTGTTTATGGTAGAAAGTGTATTTGGTCTTAACGTATTAAATAATAATTAAAAAAAAAACATTAGTACATCGATAACATGCAGTCCCTATACGTCGATTAATCTATTAATTTTAATTTCATAACTTAGTACTGATTGATGTTTTAGTTAAACAAATTGGCTTTTTAATTAGATATATTTGTTGGATATATGCTATTAAGCTGTCAAACAAAATACTAAGCTATAGGTTAAATATTTTCCGAGATATGCTAGTCTCAAAATCCTATCCACATGTGATTATATATCTGCGTATATATGTGGTGGGTGCAAGCGAGTGGCCAGGTGCAAGCGTGGTGGGAGAGTGCGCGTGCGCCGGTACAGTCGCGCGCAGTCGCTAGTGTGCGCGTGCGCCGGTACAGTCGCGCGCAGTCGCTGGTGTTCGGTTACAGCTCGAAGCGTTTCTTCCGTTCGGCGACCATGCCTACGAGCGGAGAGATCGTCGCTCGCCCGCTCGCTGAACAGCGCTTCGGTGTTTTTAGTTCTGGAAAGATAAATTACACATTATTTAAAAACATGTACAGTTAGGTCAAAATTTTAATTTTATATTTTGGTTACAATAATTTGTAATTAATTTTTAAAGTGTTCATAATCAACTTAAATTGATGAATTGAAACTTTCGTCCATACTAGGAATTTCTCCTGTTGCGTGAGTGCGTTTTCAATCAAAGAAACACACGTACACAAACATCCAGACACAGAATATCTACTTGTAGTCGAACTTTCGCCCCTAACTACATTATCTTAAAGCCCTTAATTACCTGGACGGGTGAGAGCTGCAGGTTTCTCGTGCTCTCTGTCTTGGCGTACTGTATCTTGGCTGCGCGCGCCGGCCTCGCCGCCTCCAGCAGTGGGCTCGTCCGCGACGACTTCGTCTATAAATATAAATATACGTTAGCATATTATTATATTTAGTTTATAAAAAAGTGTTAGGTTAAATGAGGGACACAATTCAAAAGAGTGAATAATTCATGAAAGTGAAAAACCATAGCAATGGAACATGGAACCAAGTCAGAAATATGAAAGCAGTTGACACATTTTGTTGAGTTGTGCATAAAAATGTAACGAACAGTCGATTTCTTTTATGAAGTTTTTCATTTTCATGTGTATTTCATTCTCTCGTAGAATGTCCTTCATTTAACTTTAAACCTTGTACAGAACATTGATAGAAAAGTGTGTCAAAGGTATTAAGGTGTTTTTAATATTGTTAGGCGTTCAAAAAGCTATTAATTAGTCTTTAAATATTTTTTGGTTAGTAGGCTGCATAAGCTTTTAGTTATAGTTAGAGTAGATTGTATTAACAAGACAAGTATTTTATTCAAATTAGAACGAAAAAAAGAAAGACATCATATGTATTTTGTTTTGAAACACGAATAAAAATTATAAACTAGTTATACTTATCAGGACAAAATGTTATCTGTTGTTTCTAGTATAAAACAAACATCCAAAACCGCAAAGCTGTTATTTATAGAGAAATAGCCGATTATTAGATTAAAAGTACCCATTGCCCAACCATCACCTGCTTTGTTTTTCTATATTGAAAGACAGCTGAAAATCAGTATTTCACATGGAGCGACTGCCTTTCAGACCACGACAATACAATCACTGGGTTATTAGATACCTTTGAACTGATAACGGAAATCAGAAATCTGGGAAGCATGACAACCAGTCCTTCCAATGTATTTAGAGGTTATGGCGCTCACATAGGAAGTCATTCCTTCTAAAAAAACTGGCATTCTGCTGCATGTGTTTAAATGGGTCTCTAGAAAAACTACAGCATTTCGGGAGATATGGCATTAAATCTTATTCAATATCTCCCGAAATACTTATAGAAGAGGTGCCATAACCCAATAACCGACCATCCCCCTCAACCAAACCCTGAGCGCGCTAGCTTGTCCGGTACCTGTGTCTCCGCCCCGCCTGCAGACTCCGGCCAGGGTCCGCAGGTGGCTCCACAGCGGCGCCGCCCGCCCATGCTGTTAGTGCACCCCATACAATGTACCATTACGCCAGGTTGTTTACAATGGATAGAGCTACGGCTTGGAGCATGAAAATTGGAGATGGCCGTGACATTATGTGAAGCAATGCTTTTGAGAAAAGCTAAATTATCATCATTATATTAGTAGTTGGACGTCCACTGCTGAACATAGGCCGCCCCCAGAAACCAATAGGACGTAGAACTGATGCCTATGGGGCCGTTAGGTTCTTGAATGGACACCACCACCTACAGGCGCAGTGTGGGAGGTCCACCCACAAAGTGGACAGACGATGTCATGAAGACTACAGAATTGCACTGGATGCAAGCCAACCAGTTCTATTGTACGATCTACCCACGTTTTTTTTTATGAGTTATTCAAGGGACTTCAATATAATATATCCAATTACTATAACATCAATCAATAATATGATAGAAAAGTTTCGTTTGCGATATTTCCTAAAATTGCAATATACCAAGTGCTCTCCAATTTATATGCTCCAAGATATGTGAAATTAATAGTTCTAAATTACAATTAACCGCGCTAATTGAGCTGATGAACTGTTACAGTGGTTTTGGTAGTGAATGGGTGATCTATAAGTGATTAAAACGAGTATTTCGTAAATTTTTAACATTGATCTCAGGGGGCTCGAAATCCTTTAGGTTCGGTATTTTTTGACAATATTTTGTAAATTAATCATGATAATGTTTTTGAAAATGTAAATATTTTGATCCGAAAACATACTAATCAGTTTATAACAAAGCTCAATTTGTGCGATTGATAAATTGTATCATAGTTTCTTCCAGAATTTGTAGGTCCAACTATGTCCCTTTTAATGAATTATTTCAAGAATCCTAAGTAATTTATTTACAAAAAGTATATTACTACACCAAGAAAGGTAAAATTGAATTTTAAGCATCGAAAAAATCAACTAAAAGAAAATTAAAAACCAGAGCAATTTAAATTTCAAACACTATAAAGTCCAACTTTTGAAGAATGATATAGAACTATTTAGTGCGATGTTCATGCAAGCGTGTGGCCAGTGCCTTATGGTCAAAAATCAAAATAATGAAAAGAAGCTAGCTGAGGCTGTACAAGCGAGTGCCGTGGCATCGTGCATGGTTATTTTGGCTCTTGAGTGACACTGACAGCAGAACAAAGTTGTTGCATTGTCTATGGAACTTTAAAAGCAAGATGGCGGCATATTCCAACTACGGTAACCCGCCAAAAGAACCATGATTTTGCATTATTCTGGTGTGTTAAAAATAAAAAATAAACTATACTAATAAAAAAGTAGGCAAAAAATGTGGTGTACGTACCGAGCCAGTCTCCTCTATGAGTTGAGAGAGAGTAGACGCATCTGCGTTCTTCATTTCATTGGCTTCCGATATCAAGTGGGCGCGGAGTTGTTTGTTTCTGAAATAACAGAAAAACAAAAATCAATAATTTCTGAAGAATTTTTACCAAAGTTATTAATTCATTAAAAAAATGTTCGTAGCCATCACAATTAAACCCAGACCAGGCAGAATATATACTACATTACACTTTAAAAAAAATGTAACTCGCTTGTAATATATGAAGACCTTTATTTTGACTTAATTCTTAAAACATTTATTTATTTATGCTCTATTTTATTTAAATTTTTTAAATAGAGAAAGCAGACGAGCGGGAATGGACCAATAAAATTAATTGAAATCCACAACATACTCGCACAGTCTCGTTTTACCTCTGATTGGTCGAATTTTGCCTAACTCCTTTTCAGTTCCACTCACCTCCCCTATGGTGAAAACTGGTTCTTAGGCTAATCACTCCCCTTCGTATCATAACATTCTGCTCTGTATTCAATATACCACTCTCTCATCAGCACACGTACCTGGCATCCAGCTGCATGATGTGGTTATGCGCCTGCGCAAGTTGCGCGGTGGCAGTGGCCAGCCTCTCCTCCAAGGCCGCAGACTCCACGCACTTGACGGAGTACTTCTCAGAGAGGGAGAGGATCTCCCGCTTAATCTCCTCCATCTCCTGCCTGGAAAGGTTACTAAAAGACTTTACTATTTGGGGAACGGTTTCTTGAAATATTTGTATGGAAGGGGAGTCATACATACATCGGTATGTGGTGGATATTTGAACCCATAGCTTCGTCGTCGTCGTTTTCGACTCTGATACAATAAGAGAAGGTTCGGTGAATTTGTTGTTTTAATTATGTTTTTAAAGAAATAGAAAGAAGTTACTAGGGTTAAATTAGAAAAAATGTTACTTGGAAACAAAATACAGACACAAATAGTTAGTATTTCATTTCCTACATTCTGCATTCATAATAAAACACCAACTTCTATGATAGGTTTGTTCCACTCAATGCTTAATTATAGGGCTCTTCCAAAATTCTGACCTTTGTTTACTTATTTCATATTTTCAAAAAGTGTTTTTTTTTCTGCTATATTTAGATAAAAGTCCGATATTAATTAGAGTATTGCTAGCTTATTTTGACCTTACATTTGCGCTAGACAAAGAAGAGCAAGAAAGCAGCACATTTCAAAGAAGAAATACTTGTCATTTATAGTCCAAGAGTCCCAAAACCCTTGTAACTTACTGGTGCCTGGAGCTGAGCTGCGTGAGGTCTCCGTTGGCGGCCCCTCTGCTGAGGAACTCCGACTTGAACTTGTCGACCTCCCTCCGCACCTCACTCTCGTGTGCCTTCCGCATGGCGTCCAGCGCCGCCAGCGTGGCGCGCGTCTCCTCCGCCAGGGCTTGCTCTTTGTCTAGCCTGGAAACAGAGACCGCTGGCTTAGAAAATGGCATTCGAAATGAATGTCTTTATTTTACAGAGGCCCATTAATGAGGGCACTTATAAAACGTCGATAGCAGGTGCTCGGTTCGAATTGGTCATTTCCATGGAGAAGGACCGGCAACTCCATTACTTCGTATGACTTCGTAAAAGTTCTTTGCTAAAGGGTATCGTGTCGCCCAGAAGTCGAATTCTGAATGCTCTTGCTCCAACTAAAATTATGGTATCCGCATCCACTGATACTGGAAGCCGAACCCAACACGACTGGATGAGCCAACGAGTTTGATGACTTAAATGTTCATACCTTTGAAACTTTGCACCTAGTTGATAGAACAATTGGTAACCTGAGTTGTTCCCGCTCCGCGCGGTGCTTGTCCTCCATCTCCCGCACGATGCGGCGGTGTGAGGACTCCATGGCCAGCAGCCCCTTCTCACACAGCGCGCGCAGCTGCTCGATCTCCTGCTGGTAGCGCGCGCGCAGACCGTCGCCGTGGGTGTCCGCGGCCACCGCGCTCTGGGGGGGGGGGGGGAAGGAGGCTTTGTTACATGACAATCAAACAAGTTTTGGAGGTTTGATGAAATCCCTGAAGATTTCTTGACCAATACTTAATTAAACAAAATCGACCCGAGATTAAGTTGATGTATAGTTTACCTGATAAGCGGCTCGCAAGTTCTCCAGCTGCGCGGAGTACTCGGAGTCGAGCGCGGCCAGGCGGCGCTGCAAGGTGCGCGCGCGCTCGCGGAGGGCCGCGCGCTCGCGCTCGTGCTGCGTCTGTAGCTGAGCGCGAGCGCGACGAGCTGCGGCGAGAGCGTGCGCCTGCTGGGCTAGTGCGCATTCACCACGTGCGCGCTCCTCGTGCAGTCTATAGGGAAAATAAGTTTAGTGGGGCTGTTGTTAATTTTTCTAAACTAAACAAGTCTGCAAAAGCCATGTATTACCTGTCCAACGCGTCCTGCAGCTGCTTGCAGTGCTGGCAGGGCACCAGCGCTTGCAGAGCTTCGACGCGGCGGCGCAGGGCGTCGATGCGATCGAGCGCGCTGGCGCCGGGGGGCGTGGCCTCGGGGGGCGTGGCCTCGCGGCCGCCCCGCCCCGCGCCACCCCCCTCCTCCCCGCGCACCCCCAGCTGCCGCGCCACCTCGGCCACGGCCGCCTCCACCCGCTCGAGGCTCTCGCCGATCTTCATCGAGTCTTCACTGTTACCCGAACAGTCACTGGAGAAGAGCGCTCGGCACTCGGTCGAGAATCGTTGGAACAGGTACACGAACTCCGCCTCCTGCGCCGGGTCAGCCTCCAGCGAGGACACGGCGTCCTCAGCGGAGCGGCGCGGGCCCTCAGCGCGCGGGGAGGAGGAGGAGGCGCGGTACGTGCCGTCCAGCACGGCCACGCGCGCGTCCACCAGCGCGCGCTGCGCCAGCGCCTCGGCCAGCTCCGCCAGCAGCGCGCGCGAGTCCCGGCCGGGCTCGGGCTCCCTCGGACGGCGAGCAGCCGCCAGACAGGCCCGGTAGCGCACGGCGATGTCCTTGACGGCCGCGTCCATCTCGCAGCGCAGATGGTCGTGCGCGGCCTGCCACCACAGCTCCAGGTCGGCGCGGTCCTGCGCGCTCAGCGTGAGCCGCGAGCGCCGCGCGTGCTCCAGGTGTTGCTCGCAGGCGGCGGCGGCGCGCGCCAAGGCCCGCGTCACCTCGGCCTGCACCAGCGAGGCTCCCAGCGCGTCTCGCGCGGCGGCCCAGGCCTCCCGCACGCGCGCCGCCTCCAGGTTGGAGCGCTGCCTCTCGACGTCGCCGTCGGCCGGCGCCGCGTAGCTGAGTGTCTCGCACGCGAGTGCTGAACATAGCTCGGCCAGCTTCTCGCTCTTGTACCGGTCGACCGCTTCGGCAACCTCTCGCTGTGATGCTTTCAATGCTTCGAGGTCAGCTCCGTGGATGATAAGTTCGGAGCGGCGTCTCTCGCGCGCCTCCTGGGAACCGTTGACGATGTCGATCTTCTTGGTGAGGATCATGGCGAGGTAGTCCAGCGAGCTCCTGGTGCCGGCGCCGCTCCTGCTGCTCTCGCCGTTGATTTTGCGTTTGAGGTTATCTATTAGTTGACTAGTTTCGATAATTTCAGACTTAATCAATCGAGCGAAGAATCTGCTGCCGTTCGAGGACTCGAGTGCCTCCTGTATTCTACCGACGAGGACCGCTTCATACGCTAGTTTCTCTGCCAGTATCTCGAGGCTCTTCCTCTGCGTGAGCTCGCCCGCCTCATACAAGGCAGCCTTCCTTTTGCTTATCTCCAGGAGTTTTGTTCTCAGTTGTTCTTCAAGCTGCACGACCACCTGAGCGACGCTGTCGTTCACGTCTTCCTGGTTAATGTTTTGGTTTTGGTCACAATCAACGACGCACTTGTCGAAGCACTCCTGCAGTCTCTTGCTCACGTCTGTGAGGCACTTTTCCATCGATTTTAGGCTGTATTTCTTTTCGAGACTCGGTGAGGGTGATCTTCGAGACTTGGCGGCCCGCATCGCACTCATTTGACAGAGGCATTCGTTCACCTTATTTCTGGAGTGGATAACCACGTTCTCTAGGCTCTGCAGCCTCTCCAGTAGATGCCTCTGCGACTGTGTGCCGATGCTGGAAGTCTCAGGGCTCTCATTTAAGGATGGGCTTTCAACGGATCTGGTCGCCTGACTCAAAGACTCGCAGGAGTTTGTGAGGTCCTTGCGGTTCTCCAAGGCGGAGGCTACTTTGGTTTCTAGTGAACTCAATCGAACCAGCATCTTCATGGGTTCGGAGCTGGTGGCGCTGTCGAGGGACTTCCTCCTCAGGCGAGCGGCGAGTCTTTTCATCCGTTTTTCGTCCGGAGTGTTCTCAGATTTTGATGTTTTTTCTTTGGCAGGAGACGCACTTTTGGAGGGAGAGTTTATCGTCGGAACCGGTTCGCCGGATTCGAGCATTGTGATTTTGTTTTCGAGCTCTGTTAACTTTTCTTCTACTTCTTTACCTAGAGTTAAAGATTCTCTGCCTTTTAGCGACAGACTGCGTCTTTTCTCTCTAGATTCAGACTTTTGTATTTTGTGTTTTAGGGTCCTGACTTGTTTGTCTGAAGCAGTTAGCTTCTGCGTCAGGTCAAGTATGCGAGCCGCCATCAGGTCAATCTCTGATCGGCTACACTGCTCTCTGAGTTTCATCTCGTTCCTTAACTTGAGATTAGTGATTTCGAGCTCATCGTACATATTGTGTGAGTCACGTAGTTCCTTCTTCATTGCTTTTATTTCTTGAATGGCTTTTACGAATCTGTCTCTTAGCTCGGCATACTCCTCTATAAGCCTGTCCTTTTCCATCGATTCTAAGTTCACATCTTCATTCAAATTCGTAAGATCACTGAGAGAACCAATACTTTTTCTCTTCTCCTTGGTAGGTAACGCAGACTCTACAAGTGATCGTCCTTCAAGATCTCTTATCCTGGTGTATAAGCCATCATTTTCTTTTACACTCTTTAATAGTTTTTCATTGAGATCGTTGACTTCTCGCTGTAGCTGCGCTATCGTCTCCTGCGCTGAAGCTAGTTGCCTCGTCAGTAACTCGCAATGCTCCGTCGATTCTTTCAAGAAGTTCTGCGTTTCCGTCAACTTGTTCTCCCAAAGACTTTTATCTTGGTTGTACAATTCTTTTATCGCGTCTAAATTTTCAGCCTCTTTCGTTCTCACTGACAGTTCCTCTTCTTTCTTCTGTAGCATTGTTACTAATTCTTCCATTTTCTTTTCTTGCAAAGCAGCCTCTGTTTTAAGTTTCTGCAGCCTTGTGATCTCGGCTTCAGCCGCGCCCACGTCGTTCAGCGCTAGTTTCAGTTGTTTTCTTAAATCTTCTATTTCGATAGATTGTTTGTCGATAGTCGATATGTAGCTACGTTTTCTCGCTTCGACGGGTTTTTCGTTTTCATCGACCTCGTCGACGGTGCGTTCTTTTTCTTTGGTAGAGTCAATTTCGTCTCGGTCACCTTTAGGTGTGTCTGCTCGCGGTGGTGCCTGATGGGAACTTCTGATGCGAACCTTTTCTTTGACTTTGGATATTGGAGTCCTTGTCAGGAGAGGGGACGGTGGTGGTTGAGGTGCCATGTCTCCCCAGTCCGCACTATCTCTTCGGCCACCTTCAGAAGCCGTTCGGTATTCTTCGTCTGATGAGAATGGCGCTGATCTGCCTGTGATAGGAGTGACGGGTGTCACAGGTGATGTTGAGGATTCCGAAGCTTGGTCAACGGTGTCCTCACGTAATATTAGTGAAAGTGGTCCTGTGTCAGTTAGACCAGCTGTTCTCTTCATGGCTGACACCCAGTTCGCTCTGATGCCTGCTGTTACTGCTGACAGCACTATATGTTTCCCATCCCAAGTCTGTAAAACAAAACACGATTCATTAGATACACGACTAACTTGTGTTACTGACAAATCCTCTAATTTATAGCAGGTATTACGTACCTCAGTCTCAAAAGCATATCCGTTGGTACAAGTGGGCAGTTCTACCACCCTAGAGATTCCACTCAAGTCTATAACTCCATCCATCAATCCTCGATGTTCTGCATGAGGATCCCGGAAGTACAGCAAGGCTGCTCCTCTTAACACGAACCAGTGTCGAGACCAGCCTCCTGGCCCTCGTCTCTGCAGCCACCCTGCTCTTGCGTGCAGTAGTCTTTCAGCTGGCAGTTCGACCCTGCCAGTTTCTCCACTTTCTGCTTGTTCTACTGCGTCAGTAGGCTCGCTACCTTCACTTGCTGAACTGGAGCTAGCTTCTTCTGGTGGAGCGCCACCGTCTGGTGAGCCGCGGGCCTGGATGGATGATAAAATTATAAACAACTATAGCGACAACTCAACCGAGTAGCCCGCACCGAAGCCCACGTGGTGGATTACGAACTATTTAATTTCACAGGGTTTATGTCTTGGCAGCGAGAGAACACTATATTCAATCGATAATTTTAAACAAAACACGACAAATATCGGTGATTGTATCGGATGACTAAATGGTAATGCAACTGATATCTTTAAATAAATCACTTATCTCAGATGACGATAGCTTAAATCCATTCGAGATTGTTTATCAGAGGATTCATTGCCATTTTTACGTCATCGCGGCAAAATCCGAAGTCTACATTTTATCCAAGTACCAGAAAAAGGGGTCTTTAATAGTAACTTACCGGTAATCGATCAGGTGGAGGCAGTCTTGTAGGTCTCTCGAGGGTAGGTGGTAGTGCTCGTCTGGATCTTGGTCTGGTGAGGGATGCTGCGATGTCACGGAGCTGTTCATCATACTGTTGGTGCTGTTGCTGGAGCAGCGGTGAGCGTACTCCGACAGTGGCTGGAGAAAATAGATTTTTTTAACAAGTATATTCTTTATGAGTTGAAGATATTATGTAGGTGGATGGATCAAAAAATTAAAGAAAACGAATAAAACAGACTGAAGCAAAAAGCAGATAACTACGGGACGAGTTTAAATTTTAGTTCAATAGTAAATTGTGAAAGGGTTCCTGTAGAAAAGCACGACTATTTCGCATAAAAAAAACAAACTTCAGAACTACTTCTGCAAGTGAGGAGTTGGTAGGAGACCACAGTCACTTCCTATTTATTCTACAATTCTTAGGTTTTCTCTTCAGGCTTCGTTTATCAGTTTGATAAAGGGGGAAGACTCACCATCGTCAGTGACAGGTGGTGTGGTTGGCTCTGCCCAAGTATCCCTGCGGCGAGACCTCGCCTTCTCCTCTCCGTTGATCTTATCCCGAGTGGGAGGGGACGCTGATGATACTGGCTGGTCTGTGTATACTGAAACAAAAAGCAGGTTTGTTAGAAATCAGCAACAGGATAAAAGGAATTTGAAATTATAGGTAGAGTCTTATTATCTGCAGGTCGGTTTTTCGAGTCTGGGTGTTTGTGTATGTGAGTTTACGAGTACCTACCTATATGTTTGTAAACGCACCTAGGATACAGGAGAAATTTGTAATGTGGCCCAAAACTAGGAATTTCTAACGATAAAGTTAAAGTTTAAAACAGAAGGATGAAGATAAGATGAGATAGAAGAATGCCACTTTCTTCTCTTTCACTTCTTTCAATTATCTATTGAGTGATAAAATATGGTTTTGGTAGATTTTGTTGGTCGGTGTTAGTGAGGGCAAAGCTCAGGACTGGTGCCCTGAAACGGCGCCCCGGGGTTGAGGCCTTTCTTGGGAATTGGATGGAAATTCCGCACAATCGAGACCGTTGGAGGGAAGCCTATGCCCAGCAGTGGGACAGTACAGACAGTAAAGTGAGGGCAATAAGTGCTTTTAAATTCAACACAGTTCATTAAAGTATCCATGAACACAAAACCCCGCCTATTTTGAGCAATCTTACAATATAAATGAACTGGTTGACCTACAACGACACACGTCCTAACGAGAGGATCGCATGTACGGAACCCAATAAGACTGAGATGAACTAAAAAAATATGCGCGCCCTTTCAACGACGTTTATTTACGATTCTCTGGGGGTAAGCAAAGCTAAGGCGAAAGAATATAATTATTTTATGACGTAAGGGGGCATCATTCATTTTTTATGACCTGGTTTTGTTTTTTTTTTTTTGGTGTTGCCAGTGTTGTCTAATAAAGGAGTAAGGAGGTTTGCCCATCACTAAAATAGTCTCGCACATACTTGAAATTGGGAGAATAGTATTTTTTTTTCAGTTCACAGCATCATAATGTGAAGTGCTGAAAAGAAATATTTTTAAAAGGAAAAAAAAAACAAAATACAAAATGTAACTCCTGAGTCAATTCTTTAAATTAATCTGAGTCAGTCACTGGAAGTCTTGATGACGTAGCTTTACCCCAAATCATACATAAACACGATGACACATCGGGAATTTGACGAAATGTAAGTGCTCTTAAACGAATAAGAATTAGCACAAAAAATATAGGCTACCTATCTTCTTGAGTGAGTCAATCTATTGCAATTATTGAAAGACGGATTAACAAGCAAATCCAAATGAATATAATAGTTATCCACTAATGATAACAAACTCTTCGCCCGCAGCTTATAATTATGATCCATTTAAAGAATACAGATAATAATAAGTCTCCATAAGGAGAATGAAGTATAAACTTTTATGCGCAAGCGCCGACAAACGCGCGCTTCACGCGATCTTGTTTATTTTGTCAATTAATATTATTAATTGGGAGCCGAAGCGGTTGTAATGGGCTGCAGTTCATATTATTTTATTTATTTATAAAGTTCAACGATATTGAATAAATGCATGTAATAAAATGGTAAACAGGATTTTATGGAAATTGGTAAACAGCTTCCAACACCTGTGCCTATCAAAAAAAGATTTACAGTTTTACAATAATAGAAACATTACCCGCGTATTTACCATAAAACACTTTATTTATCTCGTCATAAATTAAATTTCAAGAAAAAAGTAATAAACATTGACAAATAATAATAATAAAGTTTTTTTTAATGGAATGCTGTGGCTCACAAAATAGCGCAATGCCGAGGTGTCACGTTCATCATACACAGAAAAGATTTACAATTGAAAAAAGTGCGAAGTTTAATAAATATGAATGAAGCTGGTGGTGGACAGGCGGGTGTAAATCATCGACACCCACTGCGCGCGCGCATGCATTGTGCCGGCCGTGGGGCGACGAGCGCGCTTTGAAACGGGAATGGGATCTTTATGTAACATGTGCACTCTTTTCCTTTACAAACAGGGCTTTTGTAAGGTTTGTCTACACTGCTAGACGATAGGATCAATAAAATATATTGTGTGGTGTACATAAAATTCATATTAAAAAAAGGATATTGAAATACATATTTTTTTTTAAGAATGAAAAAGGAAATCGGTCTAGTAGTTTTTTTTTTGCAAACATACACATATAATTGTTATTATTTTTCTAGTAAATCGGTCTTATGTAAAAGGTCTTATTTAAAAACGCTTTATTCAAAGCATATTGATGATGAATGTAAACAGCTTTCATTCAACTTTTCAAGTTATTATTTTGTGTACATTTTTGTTTTCAGACATTGCAAGTAAATTGCTTACATAAAATTATGAAGACTTGACCAAAATCAAGTATTAACATTACATAATAAATGAAGTGTGTACTCAAGCTGTCATTTTATTACATAAAATGACTAAAGAACAAGTTTTTAATTTAAGTTGCTTTATCAATACAAGTGAAAGTTATCGACAAATAATGTAATTAGTTATATCGATAATGACAACTTTTTTATACTCACAAATGTAACTGTTAAGTAAGATGTTAATTAATTTGATGATTCGTATTAAACTTGATATCTCTTGTATAATATAATGAGTGTGCTTTTAAAAGCTTTTATTTAGTTAAATAAATAAATAATAACTTAATTTATTTTTCAGTTCTGTTATGTCATATAATATGTAATATAAGAGGATTTGAAAGCATAAATAGGTACCTAAATTAAGCTCAATTTAGTCTTTCAAACAATTTCAGCAACTTTAATACTAGAAATACCGTGAGTAAGCACTCAGTAGCTAACAGGCATTACAGATTATGATCTTTAACAATCCACTCATTCGTAGTGATAATCTCAAAATAGGCACCAAAATTAGACACCAACAGAAAATATAGAAAAAAAAAAACATGTAATAACCACATTTCTTGTAATTTCAATGAAACATCATTACAACTAAAAAGTATACGTACATTTTTAAAGTCTAGCAAAAAAATGTAGGAGCCAGAAAATCCATTAGCCTGGGTCGTTGACCTGTTGGTCATGTACTCATGTGTTATGCTGAACTGAGTGACAGCTTTCTGAAATGACGTGTGGAATTTACCCGCGTTTTTTGTTTGTCTATGGTCATGGGGTGATGTTGAGATAGTGATAAGAGATTTTATAAAGCTTACAAGAGTATACTTGTTTTTTTTTCGGTGAATCGCAATAAACCGTCTACGCCAAAGTTTGCTTGTAATTAAAGTTTAATTTCTATAATCTAAGAAAACTTGAGAATGATTTGGTGACAGAGTCGGCATCAGTGTTGCCAGGTCAAATAATGTATAATATAATAAGTATTTTTCTGCAGATAAAAATATTTTTAATTGCAGTAAAATCAATGTTGATTTTCTTTAACTTATTTGTCAGTTAATTAATATCATAGGACCATAAAATTGCGTAAGCAGGCATTCCCAGTAAACGCCAATCACTTGAAACTCAAGTCCAAGTATTATTTTACAACAATTTGGCAGCCACAATATGTAAATAAAAACCACAAATATTGTGGAACGAGACAACACAAGTTCTCTACATAGATTGGGCCCTCAGGCTAACTAAATACCTATGACTGGTTGGTTGATACAGTACAAGTACGGGTAGGGTTGCCAGTCTAAAAAAATTAAAGTCCTGACTAGCCAAACATTCAAAAATATGCGGAAATACATTTTAATCTGAAAGATTTAGAGACTTATCCATGCATTAAAATATTAAAATTCTTTCTTTCACTTATCTTTTTTAGTATCTATTGAAATATTTCTGTAATCTATAAGGTAGGATTTTAAAGATTAAAATCCTGACTTTAGAAAGATGGTATGGTAACCCTAAATGCGTGTAAAATTGTGGTATGGTATTGTAAAAAATATCTGGTCCATGTAACATGGATATGTAGAAAGAAGGTTTCTTGTTAAAATAACTTGTTCTTTTAAATAATTATAGTGAGGTAAAATTGACATTTCACTGGCAGTTCTTCAAATTAATATTAGCCCGTAAAAAGACTTTTACGAGAAGCGACGATCATAAATGGTTTTTTTTTCAAAATAAGTCTAGCTTTACTTTTTTTTAGGCACGCCACTTAGCTTCTAGTTCGCTAATCTTTTTTGTGCCATTTAGCCAATCATTTAGCCAACTAAAAAAGCTTTCAAAAAAGTGTATGTAATCATAATGACATGTTAAGTTATGAAACATTTCTCGTAAAATGAACCATTTTAACCCCAGATTTATTTTTTAACCCCAGATTAGCAAAAGATACTAGCTAAATTCCGTAGTTTCCGTCAGACGCTTCGCTAGGCTAAGCCTGCGCACAGCGGGACCTACATTCTGTCGCCGCCACGCTCCACAGCGCATGCGCACCGCAACTCAACGAAAGTGAAACAAAACCGCACTCTTCCTTCATAGAACAGAGTATTAAAACATTTTCGTACTTTGAAACAAAAAATGTGTTTCTATCATGGACATTTAGTTAATTATGCTAGTAATTCCCCAAGAGTTTCTTGCTAAAAAAAATAACAAAAAAGCATTTGACGAAGAGATCAATTGCTATCTCATAAAATATCAATAGGTACTTGAATTAAAATTAAACTGAAGACCAGGAATAACTTAATTATCTAAGTTGACAGTTCCCTATTACTAGAACAAGAATTTACGATTCTAAGAAACATTAAAGGATTGTTTTGAAGCGTAAATTTACATATACGGACGATTATTTTACAAGCGATAAATTATTTTAACGATAACAAAATTATTAATAAAATTACTAATATGTTTTGATTTGATTTTGTAATAAAATAATGTGTTAGTGCTTTTTTTTATTAATTTAGTAGCTTTTACAGAAGGTTTTAGGGAGAGTATAGACTAATACATTTGCCAAAATTGGTATAAAAATATTCGTATGAAATGGCGCGACTTTCGAAAATCGAACACAGTTACACCAACGTCAGCAACCATAAATTAAACGGCGGTTTTTTCGGATTGAGTCTGGACTTTCGCAAATGCTGCTAAGTTAATTTAAACACATAGATTATAGACATTGCATCAAGACAATAACACAATAAATAACCAAGCACTAATGTAATTTTACAAGATTTCGAAACACAGGGAGTGCATTCAGCATCAATACGAACCCGACAGCAAATAATAAAACCACATTAATTTATGACGTTAACATTTAACTTATCAGCCATCACATTTACAAATTATATTGTGTTTACCAAATATGGATACAGTAATTTGTTATAGGAACCCGTTATTTTGTAAATTACTGTCTTTAATATCTAATATTTGCTTAAAAAGGTGTGTTGGTATGAATGGCTGCGGGCTACGATAGACATATTGCGTCGTACTAGTGTGTATGTAGTGGCAATTTGCTGGGTCTTCCTAGAATCTTGTTGACCCTTCTCATATCGGTTGTAATTGACATTTAAGTACTTGACAAGCTGCAAAGTAAGTAGAAATAAATAATTTTATAGCGTATAATTATCATGGTCAAACAGCGATGGACAAATTGTTATGCTGGTTAAAAATTGATTTTAACTTAGACCCACTTTCATTTTCTGTGTCGGGTAAACCATAAAACTTTTTTCATTTTTATGCATAATTTTAGTGATATGTGTGTTTACATAATATGCACTTTCAATATCAAAGAACTAAAAAATTATATATTTACATAATTATTTGCAATGCAGTCTTGTAAAACAACCAATTAATTGAATACGGCATAATATTTCTTCACTACGGTTACAATCCCATTCATTCCATATTACTTTCCCAGACATGAAAATGTAAAGCAATTAATATAAATTACAAAGATACACAGAAATGTGGTGCAGATACAGAAAATACGATGAAAACACCAACATTATAGCACGATGGAGTTTCTAAATTACATTATCACAATCTGTAATTAGAGGGCGCGCTTGACCGCCGTTAGATCAGTAATTAGGATCGCGGGCGCACGCACCGGGCTGCGTAGGCGCACCACACATAAATATGGGCGGGGCTTCAGACCATAGAGAAACGAGCAGAGTGACCACTTTTGATAATGTGTGATAAGAAAATCAGATTAGGAGTTTGGATTGGTAGATTAGTAAGTACAAGCTAATAATGAACGCAGCATTTCGAAATTTTCTTTTCTCGTTCTTGCTGTTTAAGGCCGGAAGATTCCTGATCTAAATAGTGGACGACAGTTTTCAGTATTGGCTTATGAATTACACGTGACTTAATCATTGATGAATTTAAAAGAAAAGGTTTTGTTTTTATGTTGTAAATTCATCAAATGAGTCCTCCCCGCGAGACGAGCGGGACTGTCAGACTTGTACTGACTAAAATCCATGTTGTTTCTACAATCGCCCTTTACGTTCCAGGCTTACGGTAACCTGATAAGCCCGTCCGGCGACCCAGGCAGGCTTTGGTCCTCTAAGGGCGGGTTCCGAGTAATGATAATTAAAATCGTTTTCAATGTTTATTAAAACTTATTCTTCTGTTCAAATTCTGCTGTGTGCTAACATTGTACCTAGGTCATTCCTAGTCAGCGTGTTCCTAGCTATGATATATTCGCACTGCGATTACAATTGTTTGTGCAGTGGGCTGGGTTTATAGACATGTTCATTAACTTTTGGATACTTGATTTAAATATGTGTCTAGAAACAACTTTGTACAGACTTACTACAAAAAATTAAACATCTGTTAAATAATTGTTTTAAAAAAGTGTAAGTACAAAATGGGCATTTGTTTGACGTTGATTTAAGGCCCATTTTACAGTTACACTTTATTTAGACAAATGTTTAACAATTTTGTAGTAAGACGGCTAATGTCTAATAGGTACTTTGTGTTTTTATGCCAAGGATTTCAGTCAGTTCAGTAAGGAAGACGAATAAATTGGATATTATTACGTATGTATGTCGTTAATAAAAGTTTATTGGAGTGTCATAAGATGGCCCGAATTCGCGAGACGTTCTGCGAATACTAATTTTATGGGACGTATCTGATCTTCAAACTCAAACTCAAACATTTATTGCATTCATGTGGTGTTACAAGATGTAAAATAATTTTGCCAGAACCTGTCATGAACCCTGCAAGGGCACAGCAAATACAAGTATTGAAAAATACAAGTATAAAATATAAAATACAAGTATTGAATAATTATACAAAATAACAATCATAAACATTTGTTAGTTTTCATACTTAATTATTACAATTTACAATCAGCTTGTTTAACGATTGTTTGTAATTTATGTTTGTCAAGAAATTGAGGTGATTGAAATTGTCTCCTATTTTCATATAAAACTTGGGCGAATAATCAAAATACTTATCTACAAGACTTTCAACAACATCGAAATGTTTTTCGGTAGCTTCTATATTAAGAATCAGATAAATTTTACTTTACGTTTATTGTTACTATTCGGCCTTCAGCACGCGTAGCATGGCGATTATAACTCTATTCTACCGTTACGTTATTTCTACACAAAGCGACTGTTTTTTTTGCACAATTATGACACCATTCTTACACTATTGAAGAAAAGAACGTTTATTTTCCATGTTTTTTAAATAAACATGCTTAAAACGCTAAAATTATTTCTACGTTCTGTCATTTTGTCTATTCTTGCGTCGACAAAACCCCTTTCTACGGCGCCATGCTACGCCTGCTGTCCTCTTACGATCTTCAACTGAATTTTTAACCGACTTTAAAAAGTTAAAAAGGAGGAGGTTCTAAATTCGGTTGGTGTTTTTCTTTCCTTTATGTAAGTACAACGATTGTTCCGAGGTTTATGATACGTTTCCATCCATGATTTTGTTGATTAAATCTACATAGTTTAGTTGAAAAATAAAGCAACAAAACACATCCAAAGGTGGTGAAACAGGCAATTAGCAAACAGGAAAACACCAGGAAATCATTCAAGAAACAAATCGAGTCCTTTGCATCATTGTCAGACAAAGTTGGCCAGCAGTTTAGTTACGACTGGTGGACTGGTCAGACTAGTGCTTAGTCAGACTACCTAGGGCTCAGTCTATCAAGTGGGCAAAGTAAGTAGCGACATTAATATACTAAGTAACATATTCACGCCTGTCGACTGTCGGCTAGACTAGGCTTCCGATGGGATATTTATCGTAACGGTGCTAAATTTAATTGGCAGTAAGCCCCCGTTCCGGGCAGGGTGTGAATCATCGTCTTTTATAGGTTGTGGAACAAGGGATGGGTGGTAGCGGGGCGATGAACTGATAACGAGAAACGAGAGTAAGGAAGGATGATTTGTTAGGATAACTTTAACATAAAAGAATGGTTATTTGGGATATGCTAGCAGTTATGTCAATCAGGTCTTTTGACACACTGTGTCTCTAAGTATTTGCCATTTATCAAAAAGCTGTTAAAACGATAGAAAAAGAGTGACACTGTGAAGAGATCAGTGATAAAGCGTCGTGTGGATATGAAAAAAGTTTGGTAATGTGGGAAATAGTATTGCAGCGAAGCAGTGGAATACACTGCCTGCGTCTGTGATTCCAAACGCATAGGTACAACCCTAATATCTTCAAAATTAGAGTGAATAGGATTATTATGGGTAAGCTCACTACCTCGTGGACCTTGTTTCTGTAACCTCTGACTTAGACCTAAGGTCAAGAACAAAACCATCTTATATAAAAAAATACTGCGAATTTTATAGGAGCTTGTCGCAGAACTAAAAAAGTTTGAGAAACGTCACATCTACCAATCATAAGACCCAACCGCGTGCGTAGTAGACAACAGGGAACAAGCCTATATTTCAATCTCCAACCTTTGGGAACACTATAGGTTGCTTATGCAATTCAACCTCTTTTGCCTTAAAACCCTCACTGCAAGGTTACACCATCTTCCCATCTCACCAGCTTCTAATTAGGTCTAACGCCTCGTCGTCGGACGTCGAGATTTATGGTCAGTCTGGGCGAAGCTGACCGTGCTGCGCGGGCGCACCTGCTTGCGCATACAACTGGTATTTAGTGGCAGATAACGGTGGGCCACAATGGATGGATGGTGGACGGTAATGGCGGAGGAAAGTGGACATTTGTTTTGGTGTGTCGGAGTGTTGGATTGGTTCGCTTGCTTATCTTTGGTTTATGGGTTTGATGTTCGGTGATGGTAAATTGTATAGTGTGATAATAGGATACCTACCTAGTCCATTTCTTGTTGAATTCTAAATGGACTTTTGGAGAATCAGACTTTAACGATCACTTTTAGCCTCCTTTTGGTGAAATGTCATTGCGACTTAAAAGTTTGGTAAAAAATTAAAAAAACAATAAAACCTTCCTAACATATTTTAGCTATTTGCTAAAAGCAGGGTTATGACTAGACTACTATTACCAAATAGGTAAATGTTTGTAATTTATGACTTAAAGCCAAAAGAGAGTAATTTGTGATGAATGTAAATATGTCGAGACTTTGTTATTTATGGAAGACAAAAAGTTGACTAGGTACTAAATCATGTTTAGAGAGAGACTACCCTAAAGCGATACTAGTGATGTTAAAAATTTTTGGACGTGAACTATTATTGCTAAAATTAGAAAAACTAATTCACAACGTTATCTACTTTTCCTGGGTTATAAAATATAGAATACCCAAAGACATTAAACTATATACGAGCAATAGACGGGACATCACGAAGAAAGTTTTGCTCCAAAACTTTTTACCACTAGGTAAAGAGTCGCTCAATCTAGTAGTTGCGTTGCTATGCAACGCTAGTGCTACTGACGCACGGCATCAACAATTTTGTATGACAATTTCCCCATGCCCGCTCTATAGGTTCTTTTAAATCTCTTTGAGAATACCGCTGATTTCTTCAAGAAAGTCTACAATTTTTTTTCATTTTTATTTGTGACGTTGCCCCACTAGTAAGTTGTTCTCTATTTCTGATATGAAGTTGATGTCAAGTAGGTGTCTGCTAACCTTTGGTGTCGATGGGTGTTGGTGCAGCGAGGCTGGGGATCTCGGGCTGCGGCGGCTGCACCCTGGGCCCGGGCCACGTGGTGGTGCCTCCGGAGCAGTACCGAGGTCTGGTGGCCTGGCACCCGTCCGCTACGTCGCGAAGAGTGGACGCGTCTGCAGAATATTCTGAAACAATGAAAAATAGTTGAGGCTTGATGCTCTATTACAAGATTAGAAAAGAGTCTTCTACATTTTGAGGACTAGTGACTTCGCAAGTCAAGGGCACAAGAATGTCTGCCGAGGTCTGTTAAAGAAGGTTAACCTGACCATGGAACGTAAAGGTAAATTGAAGGAATACACTGGATTTTAGTCAGTACGAATCTGTTCCACCCAGGGTGGTAGATAGGACTAATTTGATTATCCTATTTTATAAAAAAAAAGTTTTTAATGGTCTTAGAAGCAAGAATTCAGGATGGTGGTGAAATATTTTCAGTTATACTTCAACAGTCGTACCACAAAAAGACAATCATCTGTTGAACTTTTGTCTAAAAAAAGGGTAACTGCAAAACGACCCTTATAACAACGTGAAATATAATTTTGACGTTGACAGTTTTTTAGAAAAGTTTTTAACAGATGTTTAACTTTTTTTGTGGTAAGACTGCTTTTGTTCAGCTCTAGGTCAGATTTAAGAGCAAACTAAACCAGTTTGCTGTTATTAATACCAATTCGTAAAGCAGTTACTCACTTCTCGTTGTCGAAGACTGCAGCAGGCTCGCGGTCTGACCTCCTGGAAATGTGGCATTTCTCTTATGTCGACCCTGTGGACAAAACAAAAAAATCAGAAAAGCGAAAAAGCATTTACTCATAAAATCGTTTATAGGAAAACCTGATTTATTAGGTATTGGAAGACGTTTTAAAAAAACATACAATGGAGATTTATTTCGATACCTTAAAACATAACTAACAATCAGAATATAAACGACGACAGCAAAAGTAAATCAGAATAATTATGATCTACATTGAATGCAAATAAAGTATATCTTTTCTATTCTATTTCTATCCAAAAATTCCTCCTCAACGCTGCCAACTGGTAAGGTAATCTGCCCATGAGACTGGAGGTGTTGCCTCTTTTGTTTGGCAATTCTTAGCCTCTGACTAAAGCGAAAACCAGCGCTTGGGTCGAGGGAAGAGAATTTTTTCCGTTAGTTATCTAGATCTGGCCTGAAGTTTTGATTCCGCCTTTTCAAAACCATTTCATTACAAATGCAAAAACCTTCAATTTACTTCCTAAACTCTCATAAATACCGAGGCATACTAAAGGGAATGCGAGCGATTCTCAATAGGTATGCCCTGCCCATTCCAACAAGTCCTCAATCACCTACTTCCTGGAAACATGGACCAATTAGCAAAAGATTTCTAATCAACAACATCTTTATTGGAGTGCGGCTCGGTTTCCCTGACCCCACCCATCCACAGTCGATGTGAAACTTTACCGATAGGTATCGTTAATTGTTCGAAAGCACATGCCTAACTGACTTTATAAACTGGTTGGAACTTGAAACGGCCTGGTAGAACGCAAATTGTATCGGCGAGGCTGTTCGCTGTGCCTCGTTTTGTTTGAGGAGAAGTGGGTTGTGTTGTTGGTGTTAATAAACAAGATAGTTGAGAAATAATACCAAAATAGAAATCTGAGAATCTCAAAACCAAAAAACTACTACTTTTTTATGGAACCCAACTTAGTTCTCTGCGGTTTCAACCGCTACTTTGCTCTAATCGGTCGTAGCCATTTTCTGTGGTCGTAGCTCATCTCATAATCAGCCTATAATGTTCTCACTGCTGGGACACAGGTTTCCTCTCTGTGTGAGAGAGTGGGCCATTATACACCACGCGGGCCCAGTGCGTATTGGTGGATGTCACATGTCTTCGAATATTAGTTCTAGGACATGCCGGTTTCCTCACGATGTTTTCCTACGCCGTTTTGCGGCTATGCGGCTGGCGGGGTTCGAACTCACGGCCTACAAACTCGTAAGTCGGGACCGATCCCACTGGGCCACCACTGCTGGTCGTGGCGTCATGTTATAATGAAAGCCTTCCTCGATAAAAGGATTATCTGTATCCAACACAAAAATAAATATAATTATCCCAATAACCTTCACCCCCGATCACATCCCTTCCAATTGGGATCAACTACAAGACAAAAGCAATATGTCTCATCTTGTCAACTAAGATTTATCAAACGATATACGAGCTCGAGGCGAGGGTTCTGCCTTCACTAGTTAATCGCCCTGAATGGATTAATTGGCAAATTACTAAGAAACTGGTCCCCGCAGTTCTAATGGATTTATCACTATTCACAATTGAGCTCGATGGACAATTGAACGAGTGCGAAAGTGAAATTTTGTTACTATTGTCACAGTATTGTTTAACTGTGCTATTCTGAATGAATTGTCGTTCATTTTAAATCTACAATTGGTTTATGTCTGTGTTTTAATGCTTGTCACTGTTTCTTTGAATAAATAGATTCTTTCAATGCATAGTCAAGTGGGTGTCATAGAAATAAGATGATCAAAATAAATTAAAACCATTACATTTTTATTGTCTACTAGCTGTTGCCAGCGGCTTTACCCGCTACAACTCGAAAATTATCCCAAGGGGACATTAAATCGAGATAAAAACTATCCTATGTGTTAATGCAGTTTATAAACTATCTGTATACGAAACTTTAGCCAAATCCGTTCAGTAGTTTTTGCGAGAAAGAGTAACAATCAAACATACCTACATACACATACATACATCCTCACAAACTTTCGCTTTTATAATATTAGTAGGACAATACTAAACATTATTTAGCTATAGACTCGCCTTTGACCACTATCTCGCCTAGTCGTAGCACGCTTGCTTATTCGTCCCCTATCCCTTGAATTTAAAACCCCGCATTTATTTTATTTTTACAACAAAATACAATGTACATATGCAACTTCCTATTACCCATGGAGATTTTGGGAAGCAGAAGACTGGTCTTTAGTGAAATCTAATGGTAGAACAGGGGAGGAAAAATACATCATAAGATCTGTCTATCTTAGTATGGTTCGGATGTTGAGACTAAAATCGCTTCTATTGCAAGGATTTAAAGCTCTTTTTTACCAACTCAAGCCGATTCAACCCCGATAATTTTGGTCATATAACTTATGCAGGAATCAGTTACGTCGGCATTACTCAAAGAAACACAATTCAGTAATTTTCTCCGTAATTAAAATCATCTGTCAAGCTTTAACATGCATTTCACTCTACATACGGTCAACAAAAAAAACTTGATTCCATAATAAGCTAGACAGTATGGTCAACAAAAAAGTCCTGAACGTCTAAGATAATATATGACTATAAAAAATGCATGAATCATCTCTATAGCGAAATATAAAATTAATTGTTTGGAATATAAAACAATAATAAAATTGTGCGCCGGCGCCGGCCCGTTAGCGCGTTGATCAATGTTTAGGTTGGTTGCACACTCGCGACTAGAAGGTCGGACAAGGATCGTGGTTAAAAATCGGAAATCCGCTTTCTTTTGAAAACATTTTCACAAATTAATGTATGCACCGCTGACCTGCTTGTAAATTATTGTATCATGAAAGAAGAGTCTACTTTGGCGAGGCTGAACTAATTGGTCCCTATTTTTAGTTGGATAATGTCACCTCTTTTAGAGAAAAGATGCAAGATTTTCATAGATATTATATTGATTCATGATGTTAATATCCTTAAACAGTTCTCTTAGAGAATCACGCCTACAGAGATTATATAGGTATGGCTCGGATCGCTCTGTTTTGGAGAATAAAGATAGACTAGATGTCAGCCGCGCATCCCCACAATAAAATGCCATACGACATTATTCTGTGGAAGTGACTAAAATAGACATTAAAATAGTCTTTGGATATTTAGATATTTGGCACACAGGTAGTAATTTTTACTAATATTATTTATTATCCATTCTCATAAACTTTTTCCAGTTATTGTTTTCGGAATATAAACTTCAAAATTCCCCAACTCTTTAGAAAAAGTCGCATCCTTGTCGGAGACCTAGCGGTTCATTGACCTAACGTGATTTTACGAGAAGACGTGATAACGCGACGTGGGAACGGATATCAGCAACACTGCTCAGCTTATCCTAATTTGTAACAGATTGTTTGTATCTAATTTAAACTAATTCATTCTTCATTAAGGAAGTAATTAATCTAGCTGGTTGAAATTTGAGAGATGCGTAAGTAAATAACGTAAAATTAATTGAATTTATTTTAGAGCACTGGTGGCCCAGTGGTATCGGTCCCGACTTACGAGTTGTAGGTCGTGGGTTTAACCCCGCCAGGCGCATTACTTTGTGTAATTTATTTCATCAACACTGCTCTCAAAACGGTGGAGGAAACATCGTGAGGAAACCGGCATGTCTTAGAACAAAAATTCTAAGACATGTGACATCTACCAACCCGCACTGGACCCGCGTGGTGGATTATGGCCCAATCCCTCTCACAGAGAGGAGTCCTGTGTCCCAGCAGTGGGAATATTATAGGCTGATGCTGATGATGATGAATTGAATTTCAAAATGCGAGACCTCTAGTTCGCATTTAACGTTCGAACCAGTAGTAGTAAGTACTATTATTGAGTTCTTGAGATTACGAGCGTTCAATCATCAGACAAAGTAGTTTTTTTTTTAATATTTTACCGAGTTTAGATTTTTAAATAATTTTTTCGTTCTCTGTTCAAAAAGATAAATATTTAAAGGTTTCAATCTTGTTCATAGTTATAATACCTGGCACGAAAGATTATAATATATTATTTTGACAAATGTATCAAACTGACAGTATTTTCAGTTTAACAGAAGTGTCTAAATATTTGTTAAAGATTTATTTTGTAAAACATTTATTTTGTATAAGTTATTTCCTTTGACACTGATATCAGATAATCAGTCTAGATAATAATGGAGGAAGACTCGGACGACAGTAATACTGCAAAAGAAACACCAACGGCTGTGGTGTTCGCCGTCCAATCCGTGGAGAGTACCGTGGATCCACCGATGGAGGAGTGGTCTTCATTGGAAATACTAATGGAGCCAGAAAACAGGAAGAAACAGCTATATAGAAAGGGGTTGTATGACCCTGGTGACGGAGAACTATGTGCAGAGTATGTAGCTATGTCAGCCAGTTCTGTGTTCAGACATCCTTTCTATAGTTACCCGGCAATTTTAGACCCAGGTATAGAGAAAGCATTGTTAGAACCTGAAGATATAGTGACGTACCCAAAAGACGGACAGGCCTTGTACCTAGCTCTCTGCGAGGAGATGAATCAATGCCCAGTCAGAATATTCCACAGGGGACTACTGGAAGGTCAAATAGATCTACGGTACTACTGCATCGATCCGAAAGGATTCCGGGCGATGGCCAAAGCTTTGCAACACAACACAACAGTCCTATCTTTGAATTTAACCGATAACTTTTTAAACAATGATGCGTGCTATCATATGGGACAAATGCTTTTGACAAACACAGCAATCACTGAAATAAATTTGCGTGGATGCAGAATTGGTTGTGAAGGTGCCAGACAAATTTTTCATTTTTTGGCTAAGAACAAGACACTCAAGGTTATTGATTTGAGTCATAATAAGATAGGTGATGAAGGTATGGAGTATTTAGCAAGAGCTGTTCTTTTTGGGATTGGTATAAGGTGTCTTAATTTAAGCTACAATGACATAACAGGGAAGGGATTCTCGTCACTCGTAGAACCATTCGAAACTCATAACAATTTTACTCACCTAGACCTTTCATGGAACAAACTATACAGTCCAGGAGGTGCGGCGTTCCTCAGAAAATTATCAGAAAGCATTTGTCTTCAAGTCTTGGATTTGTCATGGAACTCTCTGAGTGGCCCTCAGATTAGCAATGGTTTAAAAAACATTTTAATGTGCCCACAGTTAAGAGAGTTAAATCTTAGCAATAACAAGCTAGATAATGTATCAATTTTCACCGGAAGTTTAGCGAGCGCTAAAAAACTGATAACGTTAGATTTGTCATATAATCCTGTGACTCCCGGGGACGCTTTGAAAGTTTTGACGAAAGTGGGGATGAATTCAGCGAACGTGAAAAATCTGTTGATGGACAACGTGGATGTTAGTAAAGACTTCGTAATTTTGCTCGAACAAACAAAAATGAAGAAATCAAAGAAGAACTTAGTTGTAACGTACGGGAACGTTGTAGGTGCTTTTAAAGCGAAAGGACCAGATAAGAGGGAACTAGTTCTCAAAAGAGTTGAGTATCTTACTTCTAAATCTAAAAGCAAGGGTGATATTGCAATGATAGCGTTGCAACTTCAAAAGGAGAATTGCAATGCGCTGGTTTCTGCTGATTTTCTACGCGAATTGAGAACAGGTGGAGTCAATGTAGATGAAAATCTTGTAGACGAGTTGTGCCTCGCTTTCCCAGCACCGTCAAAAAATCCTAAAGTTAAAGTTATTAATATCAACTTATTAGTGGAGTATGTTAAACGAAAATGGCCGGACAGGAAGTTACCACCCACTCCCCCTGAACCGGAACCAGAACCTGAAATACCACCACCACCTGGGAAAAAACCAAAAGGTAAAAAAGGGAAAAAGTGATTTTTTTTCCTGTAATTCTCTATTTTATATTCTCTTTTTTTTCTACGTTTTTTCTTATATTCTTTGTATTTTTAATATTTTAGGTTTATAATTATAATTGTAATATAGGACGTTAGGTTTACTAAAGGTGTTGCAACATGAAATATTTCATTGACGAAATTTTATTTTTATTTTTGACGTTTTAATTTATCAATTTTTAAAATTTTATTTTAGAATTTTATTTTTAGTTTTGTCACATTAAGCTTTTTCTTATTTGATAATTTTTTTTACGTGTACGTGTGTAACAATGTTATTTCATAATCATTATAATGTTGAGTTTTTAAAAAAGGTATTTTTATTGGTTACCTTTTTATTTTATAATTTGCGTAAAAATAGGTTTCAACAAAATTAATTTGGAATTATAGCAGGAAGATAGCTTCATGAAAATAATTATACTTGACATTTTAGTACCTATGGGTAGATCAATGTAAAAAAGCTTCTGAAATGAGTCCTCCCATCCCGGGCAGGGTGGGAGGGACTGTCAGACTCGTACTGACTAAAATCCACGGTGTCCTTCAATAGCCCTTTATGTTCCGGGGTCACGGTGATGGAATAAGTCCCGCGATCGGAAAAAAGAGGATAGGGAAAAATAAGCCGTAGTAGATACGCCTGTTTAGTTAGTAAGGCTTATTTTTCTTTATATTCTTTTGCGCAGATGTGCCTCTTTTGCTTATATGCAGTGTACAGTTTTACATTGTCTATTCGTAACAAACATACAAGTATACAATACAATGAACATGCACTTAGTTCAATCTAAGATTATCCATGTTAGTCCAACCGAATCATAACATTGTAGTCGTAAGAAGAGGCGCCGCCAACAACCAGTTCGTTGACCCGTAATTTTGATACTTTGCATTGTTATAGGTATTTAATTGGCTATGTTAATATTGTAGGTAGTCTGAAGTAATATTGCTTGATTTAGCGGCTTAATTTTTTTATGGAAAGAGCTGTCAACAAATTGACGGAGCCCCCATAGAGGGCTAAAGCCTGCAGGGGTCGAGGGACTATCTTATTAGGTAACCGTGACCCTGGAACGTAAAGGGCTATTGAAGGAACACTGTGGATTTTAGTTAGTACGAATCTGACAGTCTCTCCCATCCTGTGTCGAAAAGCCTCAAGGACTTTTGTGGGAACAAAATATAGAATAGAAGAGAAAAATATTTATTTGATATAGGACACACACACACACAGAAATAATAAAAAATAAAATTAAAAATAGCATAGGAATTTTGCTGAGCATGTCCACACCAAAAGGGTTACTAACTCAGTTTTTGCTGGGTGAAAGACACCCATGCAGCGCTGGTTTTCAGTTGGCACCACGCATATCGCATATAATATCGCATTTCCAAATACGTCTGGCATGGTTCAATAGCCTTCAGACACAACAAATTATAAAACCCAACTAAAAAATCCTAAAATTAACTGCTTTTATAATTGACTGCCCCAAAAACATCCTAACAATTAAGATAGAAATTAATTTAATTGGACCAGGCAATAAATACCATTACGAATATTTTCCAATTTTACAACCTAACCAATGAGTTTACGATCAAAATCATATAATCTCAAGTACCAGTGTGAGGTAACAAAATGGTACTAAAACCGTGTGTGTCGAATGGTTCTGATAACCCCCTATTGTGGAGGTTTGAAGGTTGGAGCTGGTAGTTACCGAAGACATTAATTATAGCATGTTATACTTTATATCAATGATCGATTTGTTACGCAAGATTTGTATTGGTTTGTTGTCTGTTTCCCACTATATATATACTACGTTATGCTAGCGGCTACCCTCGGGGCCCCCAAAGCCTAAAGCCTGCCGGGGTCGCGGGACTTTTCATCTTTGTCGTGACCCCGGAACATTAAGGGCTATTGAAGAACACCGTGGATTTTAGTCAGTACGAGTCTGATGGTCCCTCCCGCCCTGCCCGGGGTGGGAGGACTCATTTGATGATTTTACCATGATAAAAAAAGAAGCGGCTGCGCCCCATTATAAGACCATGTAAGATATAATATTCCAGCAAATTAATGAGGAGGATTAGGATAATCCAGGATAACTATTCGTGTGCAAAACATACAATAAGTGCGCTTAGCAGTTCATATTTAAAAACATGACACCCAAGACAGAGGCCGACTAACAGCAAACTAAATGATATCTTAAAACAAGTAAATACTACGCAATCATAAATAAACGATGTAACAAAGACTGAACGAATCTAAATGATGTATTTTTTTGTCCTGGCCAATACTTGGAAACCTTCTAAGCCTTCGCAATATTAAATGAAGCTCAAACTTCCACAACGAAATAAAGAAAGGTCTTAAATTGCTAGCAGTTACATTATATTATTTATCAAACCCCTTATCTAACAGTGATAACACCATAGCAGTCTAACAGGCCAATTACTTGACTCGTCCTATCGGCCCATCGTCCATTTATGGACAACTACAATGTTTTCTTCCTAGTGTTGATAAAAAATACTAAGATAATTGATGACTGGTCGACTCTGAAAGAATTATGACGTGGGGACATTGAATTTCATGATGCAATTCAATTGGTTTCGAAGCCTTTCTTGGAATTTATTGGTTTTGTTTTACAGTAGGTGTCAAGCTTAGTAACTATCCAATTTTAGTCTTATTTTGATATGGAGTGTTCTCAAGGAAGTGAGAATTTATAAACCTCTAGCGGTAGCAAGTGGCTTCGCCCGCATGTTACTTGAAAATTATACACAGCTATATAAGTAAATAATAATAGAACAAACGGTATTATATCATCCAAAACAAAAATCTTATAAGTAGATAACTAATTTAATTGATTATAAGAAAAATAAAAAATAAAATTATAATGGTCAAACGTGTTTAATTGGTCAAATCGATTTAAAAGATTCAAAAACTTTTTCATACTCAAATAATTTTCATTATAATTCGTCGTAAATAATGTAATCGTCCTAAGAAATGTTGATAATAATCTTGAAAGGAACATAAACAGTAATTAACCAGTTTTTAATGACAAGCATTTTACGCCGATTTTACAACACTATTATTAAAGTTAACAACTTAATATCCTTAAAAGGATATTTTTGCACCAACGGAATACGCGCAGGAAACATTTCTAGAAATAAATACACGTTGAAATGATGATTACCATCGTTCGTATTGCCTTCAAATGGATAGTAATATTTACTCTCTCTAATTTCCCGTCAAAAACGAATAAAGCCGCCTAAACAAATCATAAAAGGCGACCCATATCCCGAATTAGAACAAGTTTCTCCCGAAGTTCAATCATCAGGCAGTGAGTCACAAGCCTGCGCCGGCGCACGTAACGTGATCCTGCGCTAATTACGTCGCCCCATTTGACGGAAACTGGGCCAATCGCGCAGCTGCAGCCGACCGACTTCAAAGAAGGAATCGATCGGATGATTACGACCAATTGAAAAATTGGATGGAACATTTGCGCCTTTTTAAAGTACAACTGTTTCGGCTTGTTACGACCTCGTTTGATGCGACTTGCGTCAAGCTACATGTGTCGTGTTTATGGTTTCAAACGTGTGTAGTTGTTGTTGCATCGTGATGGATTGTGGCATGTTCTACGTCTAAGCTATTTCTTTTCGTTTGTTTTCTACATACCTTGTGATTTAACTTATTTATCTATATATATAAAAGAACAGGGGTTTTTCTTTTGACACGACTACAGCCGAAACCGCTAAACGCAGAAACTTGAATTTTGGACAGCCTTTGCAGTCTACCATGTAGATTGGCAATAAGGCGGGATTTTGCGAAAATCCTCCTCTAAGGGGGTGAAAAGGGGTGAAAACGTTTGTATGAAAAATCTTATTCCTTGGGTTTATAAACTTGAAACTTACCACGAATGAGAACACAAATAAATAAATAAGATTAGCACCATTGTTTTTTTAAAACTACCCTCCATTGGTAATCTAGGGGTTATTAAAGTTTGTATGGATAAATCATAACGCGTGAGCTGATGAATTTGAAAATCAGTATTTATATACTAGATAAGAATTAATCAAACACGTGTTTTTGAATTTTTCGAAAATCACCCCTTAAGTTGGTGAAAAGGGGTATTCAAGTTTTAAGGGGAGGTATTAAACCACTAAACATAGAAACTTGAATTTTGGACGGTAGTTGCAATTTATAATGTAGGTGAACATTAAAAAAGGATTTTGCGAGAACCTACCTCTAAGGGGGTGAAAAGGGGTGAAAACCTTTGTATGTAAAATCTTATTCCTTGGGTTTATAAACTTGAAACTTGGTACGAATATGAGTATGAGTAAATAAAAAAGATTGGCATTATTAGTTTTTTATAACTACCCTCCTTTTTTGGGTTTTTCGAAATCACCCCTTAATTGGTGAAAAGGGGTGATGAAGTTTTAAGACTATAGAATAGCTGCTGCCATTTCAAAAAATTGGTATTTAGAAAAACTCCTACTGTCTCTCTCACGCTTTGAAAAAACCCCGATCGTGCGATAGAGAGCGTTGCAGCTCGCGACTGAATGTAAGTATTTTTTATATGAAATTTGTCTCTCGGGAGAAAACGTTTTTCACATACTAAATCACGTCCAATCTCTTAGATTCTGGTGTCAATCGTTTCAGCATATTATATTCTAGGTTTGTAGGTTTTGCTTTTTTTCTTAAACTTCTTTGTTTTTTAAATACAAAGGTTTTACTTCAATGAAGATTTTGTCATAAAAATAGTAACTTTTAGGCGCCTGTAACTTTCAAACTATTATAAATTTCGAAAAAAAGAAAACGTATAAACCTAGATTTTTACTGTGTCAGATGCATTCTAAAAAATCATTGAGATAGGATAACATCTAGGGGGAGAAAAACGTTTTCTCTTTTGGTATGGACGAGCGCTCGGTAGACGATAGTCTTAAGGGAAGGATTTTACTGCTTACTTTTAGAAACTCAAAACTTGGCATAAATTATCTCTCAATCGAATAAAAGGATGCGTAATTATTTATATTTGAAAAATCAATCTCTGCGGGGTGAAAATCAGAAAATCAGTTAGTCTACTACGATTGATTGTTTGTTTGTATTCAGTTTTTTTTTTTTATATTTTCCAAAAGTATCCTATAAGGAAGGTGAGTGGCAATTAAATTCACTGAGTTCGAAATTAGAAACACGCGCAGACGAAGTCGCGGGCAAAGTGCTAGTTTATTTATATTCAGGCTACATTGGCCCATAGACATAATACCTTACAATCTAACATAGATAAATTTATAAAAACAACTTGTTTAGTAAATAGAAACTTAAGCCTATGTTAGTAAACACTTCACTAAAACTTCACTTCGTGGATTTAAAAGTGTTGTAGAGTTTAGTTTGTGATACTAACAGTATGACGTCATGATTTTTCTGGAATCCTTCTCAATGAAACGCTGGTCGGTGTCTCAGCGTAGAGTAATTTCAAAGCACAGACAAAATGGCTCTCATTCTCATGGTGTTTCGCAAAATTGCAACATTAAAACCTTTCATTATTTCCTGATACTGAGTCATAATCTACCTGGAATTTAACTGTCAAAATGCACCGTTACACGAACGTCTGAATTGATTAATTTTCATGTTGAAATGGATGGGAAAAAACATAATTACAGCTCGCCTATTATCGACACACGTTAGAGAGGTATGGGAGGGAATTATCTGAGGGAAATGAGTGCGGAGTGCGAGATATCGGTTCTAGCATCCTGCCATTAATTTTGCATGGTTGTTATCTTTTAAATAAACATGTGACTCAGTGTAATTTTTCCGGAGAATATTTTTATAGTATTGCGTATTAAAAAAACGACGTGTTGCGCCGACCCCAAGTAAAATGGGATAAGGGCAGGAAGATGATGATGATGTTTATAGTATTATTTGTGCTAGAAAATAACTTCGATTCTTTCAGAGTCCCCGAGTTGCTTATTCGTTACAGCACTAAAGAATATCCGATTTGAGCTCGTCCATAAAGCATCAGGTCTTCAAGAAAGTATCTACGCATCACAAAATAAGTATGTCTATCTCGATCGACAAGACAAATTTCCTCATAATCAAGACAGACATCATCACCTACTTTACATCTTTAGGCACAGATTCCAAGTACCGAACAGCCTTGCTCGTACACCCATTATTAAATCTTATTGTGTGGTATGCGGCGAAACAGGATCATTTGTATCCAAGGGCGACGAGAACCTGCCGCTGTCACGGTGGCAGCCATTTTGTTGGTGATCAGAATACGTGACGGGTCGGGTGTCGGCGCACAGATTTGAGATACGGTAGACGAGCTATCAGACGATAGTTACTTAAACTAACGGTTGCTAGCTGTTTCACCCCTTTGCTCGGTTTGTATTGACCATGGCGTTATATACCCCAAAGACTTCGTTTATAAATGGACTATCCAACACAAAAGTAATTTTCAATTTGAACCAATAGTCCCTGAGATTGGCGCTGTACAACCAAATAAACAAATTCAGTTTTATAATATTAGTACAGAGAGACAAATACAGGCTTCTTCCCATGCAGCAGAAAATACATGCTCCCATTAGCTAGGATCTCGTTATACGATCTTCAGAAGCTTGTTTAAAAAAGAAACTGTGATGTCATGTCAAATTGAAGCCATTTAAACAAACAAGGATGTGCGATATTTGTACTGATAATCATATCGTGAACTGTTTGAGGCATAGCAGTAATGTAAAGCAGAAGTGACGACAGCTTTGGGAAAATAGAGGAACAAAATTTGGGGGTTTAAAAGATCAGAATATGCAGTTTTGATCTGCAAAAGAATAATTTTATTCCCGTCGGAAATCAAAGAAGAAATAGCATAAAAAACGCAAAAAAATCCGTAAGATCAATGCAGAAACTTACACACATTGATTTAAAAATCTCGTGCCTATACTAACTAAGGAAATACCAGTCCAGAATCGATTCCAATGGAAATTAAAATAACGAGCGGCTGTTTATAATTTGTGCCTTATTAAATCGACCACAGGGTCCATACCCAAGTCTTATTATAGGAAACGTGGAGACTATTAACATAGCCTATAAAATTGCGTACGCTCATAGCTTGCCCAACAATTTGCGTTTGCGCAGCTTTCGCTACAGGAAGCACACGTCTTATTACACCTCGATTGGTGTTTAGAAAATGTGGTATTTTTGGCTTCCCTTCCATGTAAGGAAGGTATTAGACCAGAGGGTTAAATGGACATTTTCATCAGAGGAAACTATGATGAATTAGTCTAAATTGTATAGAACTGACAGGCGCTACTGAAAAGTTTATGTCAAGCATGTTGAATATCGACGATATAGTTGTAGTCCGAGTACAGAAAATTTAAGGAATTCAGTTAGGAGAATTCAAGAAACTGGCTGGATTTTGTTTTTTAAACCTGGCGTCATACTTGATTTTTTTTCGGGTGCTTTTACATAATTATATTTAAACTCTCGTACCATTCCATCATCGAATTTAACAGATGAACAAAGAATTTCGGTTACATACTGGTACGATTTTGTAAAGAAGGAACAGTGGAACTTTGACGTTCATTTGACGAAAAAAATTATTCCTCGATCCTGCTCTAAAGGCGGTTTTTCATTTTTCCATTCCTTAAACGCACTAAAAACTCAGTACGCTGTAAATCATCATCTGCCTAGCCTTTTCCTAACTATATTGTGGTCGGCTTCCAGTCGAACCAGATGCAGCTGAATATCAGTATTTTACATGGAGCGAATGCCTGTCGGACTTCCACAACCCACTAACTGGGTAATATGATACCCCATGGTAAGACTGGTTGTCAGACTTTAGAGCTTCTGACTAACAGTAACGACTGTCAAAAATCTACAAATGACAGCCGGGACCAACGGCTTTACGTGCTTTCCGAGGCACGGAGGAAACTGGCTATGACAGATGGTCACCCATCCACAGACCAACCTTGGCAAGCGCGGCTTTACCCGGAAGATCGGCCTGTACGGCTGTAATTATTTAGCCACAAGCTCCTCACTTAGTACACTGTAAATACAATACGGAATTCTTGTGATAAGGCCTCAGTTACTTGACCAAATCTTTTTCACAACATCGTTTATAAGCCTCCACCTACTTCATACACACATAATGTTTCCCTTGATAGCTAGTGAGGTGTGAACGGCCAGATTACTAGACCGACTCCCGCGCAGGAAGTCCGCAATTACGACTGATTCTATGACTAGTACGCGGTAAGTCTTGTATGGGAGTTTTGTATGGGTTTCTAAGCACATAATTGATGATTGACCTATGTTTGAGAGAGGGCGAATGAGATTACTGATTGGAAACTGCCGAGGTGGTAGTTGAACGTTCCTGAAATTACATACTCTTATGCCTTTTTATGATTATTGAAGAATGGTAATGAGTGGGGAGGTTTTTAACGCTTTTGTAATTGCCAGGATATTTAACTTGGTGTACGAGTATTTTACGAATAACTAAATAGGGGATAGGTCAGTAAAAATACGGTTTTTATTTTTTACTTTTCTTCGGACATATCTGGACTACAGATCTTACAACTTGGAATATAGTTATTGACTATATGATCTAAATTCTCACAAAGTTGAAAACACGATTCAATTAAATTTTCTCGATACAAAAAAAATGCAAAGTTCGGTCTATCTAATTTATTTTTTGGACTTTATGGAATAACTAATATGAGTTATTGAAAGGATGTTGTTTTAAATTGTATAAAATAATAGTGTCTACATTCTGTAAAGACATTTTTTCAATTAATAACAATTTTAATTCATAAAAAGACGCCGATATGTTTGGGCACATACGCCGTTTTATTCTGAGCACACATCCACTATCGTCCTCTCATCTTTTGCCTTTTAAAAGTAGTGTCATCACTTTCGTTCCTTGACGAATCAGTCAGCCAGCGTGGCTCTTACAGGCTAGACCTGCGACACTTTTTTTCAGATCGCGGCTGTCAGATTTTCGTAATAATAAAATTGGAACGGATAAAAAGATCGAGAAAATAAAGACGAATGATACGTAGGCTTATAGATTATTCAAAACTATGTTCCGCTGTGTTCAATGGGACGTGATTAAACGGACATGACTGTAAATAAGTCACGTAAACTTTCTATTTTAAATAACACATTATTTTGATGAATAAATAAAGAATAAAATAAACCAAACTTACTGAAAATCAACGCAGGAAATTCCTGACGACCCCTACTGAGCAAACAAGGGAAATGTTAGAATACGTATGATTCTATAAATTACAAATTGTTCCTATCAATATAATAAATTACTCACAATGATATTATATCAATGCTATCGTGATATCGTACTATTGTTGTCGGATGGTTCTTCTGTGTCCATCCTCCTCCCATCTAAACTTTATGCATCTAAATACCATTTCACATGAACTAATGATAAAAACTGATTTACAATCAACATTTTGAGATAATAATTATGTAACTGAAAACAACTTCTAATCGTATCAAATTGCGATATAGGATAAGAAGCACTTCACTTTTATTATTATTTATTTAGTTTCGTCACAGATTTATAACAATTTCTAAGAAACAGGATTAAAATAAATTAAATGAAAACTGCTGTTGTCATTTTGAATACTTCAAAATTACTTGTCAACTACAAATAAGGCATAGCACCCACCACCCTGTTAAACATCGCCTTATGATGAAAAATCGGTGGTCATTGCTGTCTCACCGCGTGTTCGGTACAAGTTGCTTCTCGCTCTATTTATTGCTTTGGAGTAAAAAAAGATCAGTACTGGGTTCATGCTTTTGCAGTCGATAGATAATATCTCTAAGGGTTTCATTTATCCGGGCACGCCGCAATTGCGGTGGTAAGACCTCTCTTTGAGGAGTGGCTGGAGAGAAGTCATGGCGTCCTGACCTCCGCTCACCGCTTGACGCAGGTACTCATCGGACACGGAAGTTTCGGGAGGTACCTGTGTCTGATGCGAAAGGAGGAAACGCCTGGGTGTCACCACTGCGAAGATCGCCCGGAGGGCACGGTGGAGCATACGGTGCAAGACTGTCCAGCTTGGGCAGAGCACCGACGTGTCCTCACGGTTGCGATAGGCGGAGACCTCTCGCGCACAGAAGAAGGAAGCAGGCCTCCTTCTGCGAAGCAGTAATGCTCGCGAAGGAGGAGGCGGGCCGCGAGCGAGAGAGGACAGTGTCCTCCCTCCGCCCCACACGCGGTGGTGAAGCCCACGGCGACGGACGTCGCTAGACGATCTCCGGCCACCGTAGGCGCGGGTATGCGGGCAGCGAGTAAAGGGCAACTCGCTGCCCGACCATGGACCATGCCCCGGTCGACGGCGCGTTGTGTCCCACGCGCGCCTCAAAGAACGTCAGCATAATGACGGGGCCCCCCTCTCAGAGGGCCAAATCCTGCCGGGGTCGCGGGATTATTTCCTTACCGTAACCCCGGAACAGAAAGGGCTATTGTAGGACAGCGTCGATTTATCAGAAAAGTGATTATTACAACATTGTCCCAAAAAAATACTGTAGATAAGATAGTACAGAATGAAGATTTAATTATAAAGAGGTGACATCAAATTGTTCTAGTGTTTGTCATTACATCAAAATGCATCAAAAATTAGTACCAACACCAGATGATGGAGGACAGGGTGTCAAGCACCCTTAGCTTTCCACTCTCGAACATATAAAGATATCACGCAACCAGCTTTGTGACCGCACGTTAATAAAAGGAGCGTGTGTTTGGGGCTTTTTTTAGAGTGCTAAAATAATCGAATGAGTCCTCCTACCCAGGGCACGGCGGGAGGGACTGTCAGACTCGGAATACTTACTAAAATCTACGATGTCTTTCAATAGCCCTTTACGTTCTGGGGTCATGGTATTCGCTAGCCCGCGACCCAGGTAGGCCCTCTAAAAGAGAGCCCCGTCATTGCCATTGTGCTGACACTCTTTCAGGCGCGTGTGAAACACAAAACACATGCCCTTGCCCGTGCGCGCGTGTGTTTGGGGCTTAACGATAATGGGTATTGTCACTTTCGTAAGGTATGCCAATTATCATTCATTTTCTACCAAAATAGTAGTTTTGTTCGTAATCTCGGGACATCAAAATGTTATAAAATAAATTTAAGACTGTGAATGATAAAAATATTCACAAAATATTAATCCACATCAATAAAGATTTCTATCATTTTGTTTTAGTAAATGTTTCGATATCCATCAAAATATTTCTTCTAGAGTAATACATGTATTTTGCGTAAGGGGAACACTTTATGAAATGTCGAAGTTGACGAAATGAAATTCATAAAACTTTGGATTGCGTTAATTTTGCGATACTAACGCCTCCTGGTGGCGGCGCGTGGCAACTTTTCCGACTCATCAAACGATGCTTTCGCTTGACCATACGCCGTTAATTTATATTTTTAGAAAAGTAATGAAATATAATGAATTGGTAATCCATTCATTTGTTTATCTTATAGTCTGTGATGTGTCCCACTGCTGAGCAAACGCTACCCCTTCCTTGACACATCATTCAGTTATTTTTTTACTTATTTTAATAACTAATAACGGAATAGGAACCTATTGCTATTTGCACTAATCCCTATTGGTATTTTCCAATCAAAAATTGATTGTATGGCAAAAAAATTAGTAATGTTTAAAGATCGAAATCTTTGTTTTAAAATACAGCTTTTCTAGAATTCTAATTTATATTTGATTTTTTTTTTCTTCTTATGAATCTGAACCTGTAGCTAAACGGCAAGCGACAATCCTTAACGTTTAGCAGTCGCTAATACATTTTCAACTTTATACTCCATCGCATAAAGTTGAAAATCAAAAGTAAAGATTGCTGAGCGATAGCGAACGAAACAATCGAAAACGATCTATAATCATTGATAGATTTTCAACTATATGCAATGGAGTATAAAACTGCTGAACGTTAGCGAATGTCGCTTGCCATTTGGCTATAGGGCAAGAAATGACTGAGTTATCGATGGCGCGTGTGTGCATTTTTTTGTAGTATTGTTTTAACTGAACTGTGTGTTTGTTATTAGCGTTATCAAGCATTATGGAGGGTCTGTTGGGGCTTCTCTCTTTTTCTATACATTTTGAACACCACGCCATTTCTCCTTCCTTAATATATATATCCCCAAGTCCTTCTAGTAACTCTTTTCCTGGACCCCTTCAAACCAGCTCTCATGGTAAGCGTCTAAAATTGAGCTTCTTCTGTAAATTCACCAAAAAACCTCCTCAAATAAACCAGCATGAGCTCCTTACCTTACTCCTCGGATATACACTCAGCACATCAGACCACCAGCGCGCCTCCTCCCGGCAGGTACCCTTGACGAAGGTGACTCTCTCCGGGGCCGTGATGGCCAGGCTGAAGGCGTGCCCGGTCACGCTGTCAGCCTCGCTCACCTCCAGGACTGTCGTCATGTCGATACTGGCCTGAGGGACTGTGTCTGGCTGTTGACAAAGAGAGAAGAAGGGTTAGAGGATATTTGACATGGGATATGCAACGTGTAACGTTAATAGAGCAAAACCTCACGTGGGGTAACTCAGCCCATGTTACTGAACAATGTTTGATCAAAAACTTTTGAAAAAAAAAATACAAAATGAGAAATTAATCGAGCCCATCAGTATGAAAAATCTTTTTTTTTTCCACAAATTTTTGATCAAACATTGTTCAGTAACATGGGCTGAGTTACCCCGCGAGAGGTTTTGCGCTATTAACGTTACACGTTGTAGATATTTTGAGGAAAGAAAAATTCAGCAGCAAGCAGGGTTCGAACCTTCGTCTTCTGGATAAGTAATCCACACGCCTTAGCAATTAGGCCATCGCAACCACTAATTTCGAAGCTTAAATATTACTTTATGGGACTTTACGGGAAATATAGTTTTTTTTTTGGAAGAAGTTATACCTAATGGGTGGCCTTATGATACTGGAGGTATTTTATAGAGTATTTGAGTGAAAAAGATGTAATTAGTACCTATGTCAGGTAGATTATAAAAATATTAGACACATATTTTTTCATTTCTTACGTAATTGTTAATGAGAAGGTACGACACTTTAAAAATTTCTAATACGTCACAAGCGAGTACAGTTTTTACTTGCATCTGACGTGAAGAGACCCCGCTCGAATTTCGATGTGATTTGTAAAGATATAAATCTTTACAAATTTGCATTTATTCAGCAAAAGAAAAAATATATATCCCTTATTTTTCGAAGCTCTTACTCGCTCCTCCTATACAGTATCATTCTTTTGTCACGAATCTAATCCCTAGGTAGATTAACTATTTCAAATGTTTTAATTTAAACTAAATTACAGTCTTTAAATTCAGTCTCTCTCAGCATCAAAAATAAATGCAAGAAAGTAGTCATTAAGTTGATAAACTCATCGAGATTAAAAATAAAACTTTAAAATAAACTATCTCCAATCAAACGCTCCAAAAGAGATCTTCATTCCTTTCCAACAACTTTTTAATGATAAGCATTAATTAATGATGTCATTAAGAAAACAGCTCCTGTGTTCGCATGAGATATAGTCAGGGAGCTAGGCTATCTCTCCTAGTCGCATTACTAGGCCGAAATCATTGGTTACTGTCTCTTAAGTTCTGGATACATATCTCAGAGGGGGCCGGTGATTACTCTGGCTTGTTCTGCCCGTCATTACGTTGCGCTTTAGATTTTTTATTAAGGGATTTAGCTGCTGTTTAATTAGTGATTTGTTTGAGTAAAAAGCGCTTGAATTTTTTTAAGGATCTACTGTATTATTGTTTTTTTTTCTGTTATTTTTATGGATAATTTTGGGGGCTTTGAAAATAGGACATATTATAATAAATAAATCCCATAGTTTTGATGAGTCATGGAAATATAATTAAACATAAAATTATTTTTATTGGTGTATTTTCAAATATACTTTCTGAATCCGTCAGAAAAGAAATGAGGATCTGTTTAAATATTTTAGGAATTTCTAAAAAGGGGGAGAAACTATGTTCATGTGTATTTTATTTGTATTTATTTCTAATGGGTCTATTATTAAGTAATGAAATGACACAGCGAAACATTCCTGACAACACGACAACACAACAAACAGAACTATCATTAACCATCGTTAACATTCATTTCAAAATGTAGTTCAATACCATATTTAAATCCGAGACCTTGCACCCTATAAACTTGAACCTAGGACTTGATGTTTAATCGCCTGGCTCTGTAATTTAGTAGTTATCAGAGCGCATGACCCAGTGCTTATCCTAGCGGTATGCTAATGCCTAGATCTGTGGTTAGCGTGCTGACTGACTTGTGAATGATGGCGCTCTTAATCTTAGGTTAGGGTTTTATTGAGATGAGGTGGTTAGATGAAGATAAATGTAGACTTTTTTAACCTGGCTCTTCGACTATATATCATCTAGGCTAGTCTTTCAACAACTATCTTATTTGTAGCAAGTAGTTTTTCAGGGTCTGGGCGTGAGTTTCTATTTTTGTGAACGCACCCACAAAAAAGTGAAAATTCTAAGTGTGTAAAAAACTTAAAAAAACTTGGGGTTGGGTTCCAGACGAATGGGATGCAGCTGAATACCAGTATTTTACATAGAGCAACTGTCTATCTGACCTCTACAACCTAGTTACTGGGTTATACGATTCCTTGGTAAATATTTCGACTTCTGAAACTACTGTCACATTGGAACCGCTTAGACAGTCCCAAAACACAGACAGTACATCTCACCAGAGAAGATTTATGGCTGGCGCGCGTGATCACCTGCTATTGGTTATTATTTGCTTTAATTCCTGTCTGATCCACTTTAAACTTTTTCAATCCGATCTGATCCACTTTACACTTTTTGACAGATGAGTACAGTCAGCAAATGAAACAGGTGTTAGAACCCGCATATTTTTAAAAGGTTTAAACAACCAGCATTCAGCATTTACTGCATTTGTTTGATTCGAAGACGATCAAGCACTCGTTATTAAATAAAAAAAATATGATGATGTAAATGGCCAAGAATATTGATTTAAATCGAGCAGTAAATTAATACTAGTTGGGTAGTTAGTTTCTCGGTTTATTTCTAACACGTTAACGTCCGCAGTAATTCTGTTTGATTGTGAAATAATTGCTACAAGGAAATTAATCTTCGTTCGGAAGTCAGTAATCGTAGAATAATTGAATTTTTAGTACTTTCCAAATTATATAACCGTGTCTAGTAAAATTGTATCTAATCTAACTTAAGTGTTTATCTAGTCTTACGAAACAAGTTTATCAAATTGGTCTATATTCCTGCGCTTGAGTGAGATAGGCCATTCATTGAGCTTCAAATAAATAATATCAACATTACAAAATTGATTAATGTTCAGACATTGACAATAACATGGTTTAATTTGATTTATAGCATAACTTTCGCTGTCTCCGCAAAACGATTTGATTTGAGAGTTCAAATGCGCGCGCGCCGCTATCGGCGTTACGTCATTATTTCCGTTGCCATGGTTACGCATTTCAATTGAATAGAGATGTAACTTACGACTGACAATGGTATTGATTCGAATAGAAATACAATAAATAGCGATTATTTTTAAACAATTTGTGTGATTTTCTCTTTGAGGTATTATTAATGGAAAGTTTTACAGAATTACGTGTTACGAGTATTTCGGTATTTATCTGTACATAATTTCACCGTATAAGGTTCCCAATATTGGAGTCGATAAAGTTCCCAATACTGGAAAATTGGTATTTACGAGTATTCTACATGCATCACACGTTGCATATCTTTAAAAATTTGGTTCTAGATTATGTTTTTTTTTTTTTGAGAGCTTGAGTATGGCAGCTCTTGCTTCGATCTCAAGACTTCATCCGCAGCCATTACCACCGAGTTCATTTATTTGCGAATAAATCTAAAATTCGCGAATTTGCGAATAAATAATTTATGAATTTATGAGTAGAATATGAGCCCTGTAATGTTATTATAATTTTTACAACCTATGACACGATGAAATTTTTAACCTAAATAGCCATTGTAGAAATTCTCAACAGTTAATAATAAACCCAGTTTAGTGACAAAAGGATTTAACGATTTTGTCCACTTTTAGTACCGTCCGCAGCCACGAGGGGTCAAGGGTGACAATTACACCTGTTTTATGTGCGAACGGTACCTAAGGTCACAGTTGTGACGATGTTAAAATATTAAATTTTATGTTATTTCTGTTATTCTCAATACTGATGATACCTGTAATACTGTTGTAGCATAAGTGAATTTTGTCTTGAAGTAACTGCCTCTTTATTACAGTGGTCGCAACTTGTGCGGTTGCTGACCATTAGGTACTACTTATTCCATAACTATCACACATCGCCACCTAGTCTCAAACTAAGCAGAGCTTGTGTTATGGGTACTAGACAACTGATAAACATACTAATATATTTCTAAACACATAAAGATTTTAGATAAATTATTACACCCAGACACAGAACAAATGATCGTGCTCATCACACAAACTTTTATCCTGGGTGGGAATCGAACCCACGACCTCCGGCATAGCAGTCAGGGTCACTGACCACTAGACCAACAGGCCTTTCAGGTTAATGGTTCCTTTCCAAGTTGAGCGTTTTTTCATTCAGAATTTCTCAGTAGCAGCCACAGTCTGGATTTATGTCCAGTTCATGGCAAAAATCTACTGCGCCTGTTACATAGGACTTCTTAGAAATACCAGTGGTCCATTTTAGACATTGCTGCATTGGACAGAAGACGTCATGAGGAAACCGGCGGCATGGCAAAGAGCATATCTACCAACCCGCACTGGGCCACTTCCTCTAAAAGAGAGGAGGCCTGTGTCCCAGCAGTGGGAACATTATAGGCTGATAATGCATAGGCTAGTTTTGGGACTATTAAGCTTTGTTTTTATCGTGGTAAAATCATCAAATGAGTCACAGACTTGACTGACTAAAATTCACGGTGATCCTTCAATAGCGCTTTACGTACCAGGGCCACGGTTACCAGGTGAGACAGGCCCGCAACCCGGACGATTAAGCTCAGAGCTGGGAAAGCGTTCATTGATAGTAAATAGTAAAGATTAAATTATTAGAAAGCTGTAGGAAGTAATTTATAGTTTCGCTATTTGTTGAGTTATTATGATTATTGTGGTGACGGGTCTTAGGGGTGGGAAAGTTTATTACTGGCTGATTGGATACTACTGGTTATTAAACCATCAAATTTTATGGCTCCACTTAAATTAGCATGTAGAAGCCAGAACATGAAATGGTAATAAGCTGATCAGTTTTGATTGACCGAATTTAGATGAATTCGGGGTTCTAGAGTAATTTTATTGTTATCATTGAGTTTTAGATAAGTTTTTCTTGTATTGTGGAATACGACGCGCCGTTAAACCGCCGTTAAAGTCGCCCATTTCTCGCCGTCTTATTCGCGCGCAATACCAGATATTTTAATGAAAGAGTTATTCAAAAAAATTGGCCGGCAAAATAGAATATATTTTTTTAAGGAAAGTGTTATAAGTTTTCTAAATAAATTAGCAAGAAAGTCAGTGACAAGAGTGTAGTCTTTTGTGTTTGGAAAATCAATCATCAAAGACTCTTCCCTCTAGGTGCAGGGCATGGGACAGTCCCTTACCTTCCACACTTGATTGACAAAAACCACCCTGTTCCTTCAACTGCCCTTTGCGTTCCAAGGTCATAATAACTTCTGAAGAAATCCCCGCGACCCGTATTTCGCTATCTTCAATTTTGCAACACCTCCAGATTTTCTAATGCAAAAACATTCCTTCAATAACACAATATTCCTTTCGTATTCCGAACAATCATTAAAATACAAACGTTATAAATTCTAACGTCTGGTTTCTACTAATGATGCACAGGTTAGAGACACGATAGGTCCTCCCGGAAGTCACAAGGTTCGTGACGTCATAAATCTTATGGTGGAACTCGAAACAATTAGCCTTACACCTTTAAGAGGCAAAACCAGTCTAAGATGACCCCTTATTAGTTCCCAGATGGTGGTAAATTGGTCTGGGGTAGGGGTCAGGTGGAGTGGTTGGTTTGTAGTTGGCACATTATAGATTTGTCATGCAGGGTGTACCGTTGGGTGTTGAGATGATTGGGTGGTTGGCCCAATGTTGGAGCCAATGTTTGGGGAGATATGATAGGGTTTATTTAAGCATTTGAATTTATTACGTAAAGCCTGAATCGTGTAAGTCAGCAAAAACGAAAGTAGGTATATTATATGTACAGACGCCAGCAGGTCAACCTACCCGAATCTGTCAAATTTTACCAATCGAATATTAACCTTCCACAATTGTGATAAGGTTGACAATCTATCAAAAGATCTGACAGATTGTGGTAGCTTGATGTGCGGGTGTCTGTACATCAAAACAGTTTGTGATCGCAAGTTTTTTTTTTAATTTTACGGAAAGAAAATTGAACCGTTTTCTTGTTTTATATTTTAAGTCTATATTTTTAAATAAAGTTCCCCCCTTATTTCCCCATTATTCAAACAACCTTCATTATAATCTCCGTCCCAAGTCAAAATCCAGTGTCATAGCATTTAACACCGTTATATAGGTTTGTCGCCCACGGTGCGCAAGCGCAGATTATCCTCAAAGAGTTATGGACCCCACGCACGCGGGCTCATCACCCCGGGGTTATCGGGGGGTAATGGATCAGGGACAGGGGTGAGGATGAGCAATGATTTATTTTACGTGGGTGGAGGAAACGGGAGATTGAGACGAATAAACCAAAGCATATTTCGATTTTTACAGCCTTTCAAATCAAATTTTGAAAAGGAGGTATCAAACTTCAAATTCTGCAGTTGAATGTCTATAAAAAATGATAAAAATAAGACATGGCTTCAGCCTGACTATTGGATATCGGCGACATTGATTAAAGAAGACATGGTTTCGGCCTTGATTATATCATAGAAAGAGAAACACAAGAAAGAAAAGAAGAATTGGAAGAAAAAGAAAACTAAATCAGACTTGGCTGTATGGGCTCAGCTCCCTTTGCCTGTCCCAAAAGGGACAAAAAGAACAAAAAAAAAATGTCTATGGAAATTTGTTTTGATAGGTAGAATTATGCTCATGTGCTAAATCCAATACGGAGATAAGTTTCTACTAGCTTTGCTTGCGCTGCAATAACTTTTCATCTTCCGATCATATGTCAAATCTACATTTAAACACCAATCCATCTTATTCAGCTCCGGAACCTCAATAAAACTGACCAGACCACACCTCATTGTGGTTATCGCAATCCTCAATGCTTGTTTAATTTCAAGCCATGATAACCAGCCTGGTGGACTTGACGGCAAACCCTATAATTGGGTGTGTTACCCCATTTACGGGGTAATCCATTAGGTTGGCAACTCCGCGTCCGCGTTCGGAGATTAGCCGTTCGGTGTTAATCAGAGATTGCGGTGTCGCTCGTGTCACTTGGGCTATTTGCGCGTGCGCAGGGTAGGGTTGCCAGGGCATTTATTTAAATAACGGACTTGATTTTCACATGTGATAACGGGGATGGACGTTTTGTAATCAAAATTGAGTATGAATGTGAGAGCTTGGTTATGTCCTTTTATTTCTGAAGATTTATTTAGAGGGATAATTATTTTATTAGATGTATCTTAAATTTCGCTCTGATCCAAAATCACTGCAACTCCTAAAAGCAGGAATCAACAGTGGCTACCAACAGAAAAGCGACAAGACAATGAAGATCAACGTGGCTCGGAGAATGATCCTGCAACGAAATTATACAGAAAATAATAGTGGAGGAGTAGGAAAGTACTTAGTTTTCACTTCCTTCTACGTATTCTCAATTAACCATTCATATCTCGTAACTGTTTCCTAATATTGTTTATTTATATTGGTAAGAAAGAACAAGTGGCCTACCATGAACTCTTAACGCGATCCAGTTTAGGCTGTGGGAAAGAGATGGCGCTAGATGACTTGTATAGCTCTGTCTCTTTCCCACAGCCTAAACTGGATCGTGATAAGAGCTCGTGGTAAGGCTCTAAGACGCTAAAAACATCAAATCGAAAAACATTCTGCTTGTAGGATCACAGTTGCAGTCAAACAAACTTGTGCAATTTAAATCCATACGGCTAAATTAATAACCAAGGGCTGAGGTGACCATGAAAGCGTCTCATAGCCAGAACCCGCTGATCAATATTATCTGCTCCATTTACTAAGAGACATCCCTGACACGAGAGGGCGTGGTTAACGTCGTAGGTGGCGACGCACGACGTATGTGGACCGAGTCGATGCATGTCCGTCTTCATAATACTATGTTTGTTATCATAAAATATACGGAGCGGAGCAGGAAAATGGCTACGTAATTATACTATGGAGGATGTGGTTGATGACATGTGGATTAATGAGCTAGAAGGTTAATGAGTAAGGGGATATCCTATATGTTTTACTGAACGTTGACGGTAAGACAGACTTTTCTGTAGATACTTCCACTTTTGGTGGAGCAGAACAGGGTGTCAGACTTACACTGTCTAAAACCCATCCTGTTCCTTCAATTGCCTTTTGCTCTCCGAAGTTTTCCGCTCCTCTCAGAACAGAACGACTCATTTGATTTTATCACCCGAAAAAAATTTAGACCATTCGGGCAACGTCGAAGAAGCCAGTATAATACTTGAATTGTGGTTCGGGATAGCAACATATCAATAGCAGATTGACTGTTTGATAAAAGATGCACCCACAAAATTATGAAAATCGTAATGAGACAAGATAAGATAGGACTCTCGGTCTTGTCTCTTTAAGATGTTCTCTCATTATTTTTGGATACGGCTGCAGAGCCAAAAAAAAATTCGATACATCTCCATACATTCTCAACTTAGTAGTAAAACAACTTCTTATCTTGTCAGTATTCTAAAGCTAGAAAGGAAGATTTTATCTTCAAAATCAAGCATCTAAAAGCCACTAAAACTGGAACCACATTAGAAACTACCAATCAACCCCAGGTGTTCTCCATAACCAGACCTCAACACAAAGTTACGACTTAATTATTTTATGAAAATCCAAGTACCGCTACCACAATATCACTTATTTTCAATAACGGTGCTCCAACCATTGAGAGTGGTGAGCATTGAAGCATAAAACACATAAATAGAGCAGACGGTGGAAACAGAGCTGTGGTATATACTGAAGTAACAAAAATTACAGCTAGCGGTGTTGAAGTCGGTGCCTGTGACGGATTGACCCCTAATTGTGGGGTGCAAGTACGATGTAGCGGGGTTTTCACCAGAAGTTACTTTACTTACTGTAAGTGTTATTTCATTATTTGAAAGAAAGGAAAAGAAGCAGCTAAAGAATGCAGAAGCAGCGTATCAATTGAAGTTCAATTTAAAGTTTCGCAGGACTGTTTAAAAGTACCGTTCCAATAAATTTTATGTTTATAGCACATGCTATTAATATTCAAGTGATTGCATTATAGTAAAGGTAATTAATCTCTTAATTTAAAACACCAACGGCTACTTAAGAACATTTGAGCTCATATAGATAAAAAAATGCGTGTTATTTGTGGCACAAAGCTACATTACGCAATAGGCTCCAAATGATCAGCAAACGTTTAGATAGTACGAAACGACCAATAGCTACCATTTCTTTTTAAAAAAAAAAACGCTTTTCGCTTACAACTCAAGCCAAAACCATTCCCATTTCCCCCATCTTTGTTTGCATTACAATATTAAGGTGATATCTATAGTTTTCGCGTGTCTAGCGGTGCGCGCGCGCCGCCGGCCGATTCGGATCGACATCTAAACTGGGCTGCGGTTTCACGTATATTGTATGGACACCGTTGTTCCCTTAATTTGTTCCGTTGTGGAAATCGCGAGATTTATTTGAGCAACGGGAGTTGGAGTTAGTTTGATTTCCCATTGAGTTATTGGTTTCCTATGATTGGGTTTCTGCGTGGCGGTTGGCGATAATGGGAAATTATTGAGCATTGATACGGTTAGGTTTTGTTTGGAGATTTTCAGCTGGATTTGTTTCTACTAGAGGTTTTGTATTTACATAGTCTATGGGTTAATGTTGCGATAATATTTGTTTTTCTCAAGTTTTGGCTATTTACACCAGAAACTTACATTACAATGACTATGGCTACTCCAAGTCTTAGTTTTTGACAATTCAAAAGCGGTTATGAGTAGAATATCAAAACGAGTGGACAAGCAGCAGATGTAATTTGTTTACTTGATCGAATGTTTATCGGAGTCATTATAAACGTACATCTTGATCGTCATCTGGAGCTATGTTGTAATTGTTGATGTTATAAACACATGACTAAGTTGACTGAAAGGTAGGGTAGGATGCAGCCGATTGCGTTAGCTTCATGCTGGCCTCATCATTCAGACCTTTAGACCAGAGACTGGCAATTTTATAACAAGAAAAAAAATGTTAGCAAAGAGCTTAGTAGTAGTTTTCTACATTTGTGTATCATTGACATTATTTGTTATTATGCATTGCAAAGGTATCTGCGAAAGCCAAATTACTCCTTTTGTCAAGTCTGCAGACGCGGTAGAAAAAAAACTACAATTACGAGTAAATGCAACATACAGCAAACACCACACGCATGAAAACCAGCGCTGTGCTGTGGGTATCTCACATCACAGCATTATGCTGAGTGGTCACCTTTCTTTATACAGTCATGGCATATGGCATGCAGCTGTCGAATCTTAATTAATAAATTATTAAGAATTGATTATCTTTGTTAATTATTGTCTTTTTTATGTTTAGATTAAGTTACTTTCTTTTAATTTCTCTCTTTTCTTTTAAGCAAGCATGCATTTCTGTAAAAAAATAAAATAATTTTCTTTCTTTCTTTCTTGCATGACATTTAAATTGCCCCCTTTATAATTAAAATTAATTTTCATAACCTCAAAACACGAACGATGACATGTGAAGTTTAATCATTCGATAGATAGAGATCTCAATCGATGCGAAAAGCTCGAATTGATTGAATAAATTCGATTTTTTAATCGATTTCGATTATATATGAGTTTCGAATCCCGCCCATGGGCCATATGATTTATATTTTGATATTATGAACTGATATTGATGTCTCGCTTTCAAGAGAAAGTGTCTGATGTAATAATTGTAAAAATGTAATTGAATTTAATAATGTTTGGTAATTGTAAAATTAGTTGAAAGAAAAAGGTGTGTTGTGTGTTATTTAATCGAAAAATAAATGATTTTGTGGCTTGATAATATAACAAGTCAACATTTATTGAGATTGAAACACCCGAAGGTGTATGCAGAAGTGTGTGTGTATTTACGTAATAGTTAATCCACGTATCGTAAGTTAATTTTGGTCCCATGTCATGACGTGAGCATCCGTTGGACACAAATCCGGACTTCATAATTATAAAACTGAAACACAAACAATTATTGCCCAACATGGCTATCGAAACCAGAGGCCTTACCACGAACTCTTAACGCGATCCAGTTTAGGCTTTTGAAAAGAGACAGAGCTATACAAGTTGTCTAGCGCCATCTCTTTCCCACAGCCTAAACTGGATCGCGTTAAGAGTTCATGGTAGGCCACCTGGACTAAAATGGACAAAATTTCTAGTTCAAGCAACAATTACCGCCTATTTTTTTCCCACATATTTCCCATAACCCCCATTTTAAGCCCCAGGTCACACATGCTCCAAATTAAACCGCCATTAATTGACAACACAGTCGCACGCGCAACACACGACTCATTCGGTGCTTGATTGCGCATTGTATTGTAATCAGACAACCATAATTTGATGGTAAGGGGCGGTACACACTGTACTGTATGGGAATGAAAGCGTGCGGTGACTGTAAAGTGTGTGCTCCGTTTGTTGCCAGCCTAATTTCGAAACAGCTGTGTTAGATTTATGAAATAATAATTTCAGTAGCACGAGTAGTAGTCATGGTTATCACGCCTCTGATGGGATTGCGAGTAAAACCGCAACTAACGTGTCTTATCGATGCATAGGTTATGTACTTCTAAGTTTATCTTAGACATCGCTGACAAGGCAAAGCAAAACATTGCACCATGAGGAAATAATAAGAATTATTCTTTTTCTTTGCTGAAATGTTCATTTTTTAAGGAAAATTATTCAATGAAAAAAAAAGCACTAAATCAAAAAGATTCCTAAGGACACACTAGTTTCAAAATCTAAATATTTTTATTTTAGATGGGCCTCAGTTGACACTTAAATGTTGAGAAGAGAAAAAAAATTGGCACGGTTCGTGTTGGTCGTTTCCATGGAGAAGAACCGGCAAGGAACTCCATGGTTACTCTTTTAAAATATTTGCTTTTACAATGTTGTTTATAAATATCCATGTTCTTCTAACTTCTATAAACTTTTTTTATGCGTGTCCGTCTTCCACCCTGTGTGGAGTGTAATGTAAATGTCAGACTTGTAAAATCCACGCTGTTTTTTCAGTAGCCCTTTACGTTCTAGGGTCACTGTTACTTGAATAGACTGCCCCACGACCCCGGTAACTTCTGTAACCTTAGAATTTGGACACAACAATGTCCAAACAAACACAAAAACCCAACAAACCACGTCAACAATTACATCATACAAATCCATTCATTTCCTGCGCAATTTTCATAAATCTCACACGTTAACATCGAAGCTCCCATTCGAACAGGACCGCACTATAATGACGTAGTATCCGGCAGGGTAATTACTGTCCACAATAGCCCATTGTCTGTGACAGCGCGACACTTCCGGCCTGTGAGAGCATCCTGCGCGTGCGCCGATCATCGCACTGATACTATCGAAGAGTATTGTTTTGTCGGGAGGGCGTTGTTGCAACTACTGTTGTTTGGTCGTTGTTAGAACTGTTGTTGTGGTTTTTCGTGGGCAATTATCGACAATTAGAGGTGGAAATGTCAGTTAGTTATTTATTGTAAAAGTTGAATGCTTTGCCAAATGAGAAGTAAATTTTTTAGCAAGACAGCAGATTTAAAATACGTAATATAAATTGGGCACGGCCCACGGCATACCCCCTGGTAGGTATACCCTGCCATACTTCTATGGTCGTGATTTTACCGATTTTTTTTGTGAATCATAGATGTTAGTCGCTTGGAAATTGATCATCTCAAAGCTTTTTAAAATGTCGATACTTTTGGAAAGTGATCTTTAAAGGAAGTTTACAAATCAGTGGATTTCCTAGCAAGACTCAAGAGCATTTTAAGATCACTGCACCATCACCTGCTAATCCAAGAATACTTAAAAAGACCGTGTTCCTTTCCAATCTTAAAATTTGATCACAACAATGATAACTAAACAAACCACCACCCACGGATCAAATTCAAAGCATTTTCCAAAGCTCAAGTGACTCAGTTAATGCCTGGCACACTTCGGTAGGTTCGTAAGCCGATTATAGGGGATCAGCTGATCGCCAGCTCTGTGGACTAAACGATGCCGACACTCGTATTATATTACTCACTCATTATCCTAATTCTTAATGCTCTGTGGTCACGTGGCGAGGAATAAGCCTGTTTTGTCTATGATCTGTTTTAAAAGGCCTTTAGAAGCTAAAGCCTTGTGAAGAAACAGGGTGGTTTTTAGTCTGACAGTTCCTTCAGTTGTAAGATTCATTTGATGACGATTACACCAGGAAAATGTGGGTATACGATGGTTAGAAGCAAAGCAGTAGTGTTGGTGGTAGTTTGTGGTATCCAACCCAAGGAAGCACATTGTTTAGACTACTTATTCACCACTGCTTTCAACGTGTTGAGCGAAACCTTCATCAGAAAATCAATAGCTTTCATGAAATCTGTTGACTGTTGCAAAGAGCCTAGAAAAAGTCTCCCTATTCCTTTATAAATGTCTTTTGCGTTTCAGGGCCATCGTGCCCTTCTAAGAGGTGTGTCGATAAGGATTACGACTCAGTCACTCTCACACCGACAGGTCTTAAAACTCTAAAAGTGGGAACATTGGAAGATAAATATACAATGAAACCTATAAAAGACCACAGTAGCCAGTTTAACAATTACAAAAATAAGATCTCAAAGATTGCAAATGATAGTAAACATTATAAACAAGAGCTTGCCACAGTAATCGAGATACTAAAGGAATTTCAATAAAATTAACATTGGCGCCGCGGCATACCTGACCGAATATTTTACCAGATACGGCCTAGACGGTATCGCGACAATTAATATCGTCTCCACAATCAAAAGTCTACTAATAAACAAGATCGATAACGGAGATAAAGGGTGGTACATACATGTTCGGTTCGGAATTGCCGGGCGGCAACATCGATTTCACTGCATGTATCGGAAAAGTGTAGGTATTCTTATTTACTCGCGTGGTATAAATTATCAAACTGAATAACTATTTTAATGGGAAAACCATCACCTAGCCAAAAGTTGTTCGTGAATTTGGAGTCGAGTTGTGGCAAGCAAAATGGACATGATTCACCGATCATCATCATCATCAGCCGGAAGACGTCCACTGCTGAGCATAGGCCTCACCATTATTCACCGATGGATGGAAAACCGAATTTGCAAAGCAATAGGAGCTAAATATCTGTAGTGATTGATACGGTTCTATGCTACCGTCTCGCGTCCCGCGTCGTACCAAATGTGCCGACCCGAAAGTAAGTACCACCCTTAAGAACAACTAAAGCTCATCTATTTATTGAAAAACCTCGTAGTTCCAACATTTGTAAAAATCCTGAGATAATGTAAACAGATTATGTATCAGTTTCGTGTGCGGTCGCTTAAAAGCATGTTAATTTGAATTCATTTAAAAATAGCGCCCTCATTCATTGTCCAGGCTGGCTGATAATTGGACGCAAGATAAAGGGTACTTTATGAGTCGCGGGGACACTTGCTGCTTGCGAAGTTGCGAGGTAATGTGTGGATCCGTGTTCTATAAGCTATTCAGTTACTGTAAATACCTACTATTGGTATTTATTGATAGAAATTGCCGAATGCGACGTTTAAAAGTGCCTCTTTGATGGCCTAATTGTAATAAATGATTTGACTTTGACTGGTAAATAAATAATTGGATTGTTATAACTTACCAGAAATAATTAATGTTAATTCTTTTGAAAGAAATAAGGACACGTTTTGGACGCGATTGCCAATTTTAAAGGCCCTGATGGATCGATCTTCTATATTTCTATCAAATTTCATGAAGAAGAGAAATCAATTTTGTTGTTTTTTTTTATTGTTTCTGATAAGAATCCTTTTGCATTCCGTTTTCTTATAACATCTTGTCCACAATTGAATATGCCTAGCTACAATTAGTGCCTGCATTCGAATCTATAATCATTTGAATTTCGAACGCAAAAACCTCTCCAAAATTACCATATTCCTTGCATTTTTCCAAAAGCAATTCCCGGTACAGTGCAACATTTATCTCGTGTCGCATTATCCTAGTTTTTTAAGGTCACCTACAGATATGTATGTAAAAATGGTGGTCCATTCGCAAAGATAAGCTTGTAAAAAATGTGCTGAATACATCGAGATAATGTTCACAGTTCAATTTATTACTACAGACATCATCTACTTTGATTGCAATGGAAAAATAATTCGTATATTTTTATTTGGGTAAGGTATGTATCGTTTTGTATCTCGGTAAGTGGTAATTTTAAAAGGTGTTTGAGGGTAGAGATTTTGTGTTTTGTTAGTTTTTGATCCAGCAGTAATTTAGATTGTGTGAGGGGTAAATAATGAAAAAGTATCATGAAGCAAGAGTTGACGATTAGATACCTAGATACGGGTGACCACTGAAAACCAGCGCCGTGCGTTGGTTTTCAATGGTGTGTGTCTCACAGCACAGGATTATGTTGAGTGGATCTTTTCACGGTCATGACATGCAGCTGTCGAATTTTGTCTTTGTTAATTATTACGTTTATTTTTTAAAAGTTTAGGTTAAGTTAATTTCTTTTTAATTTCTCTGATTTGTTTTTAAGCAAGCATGCATTTCTCTAAAAGAAAAAAAATAATTTTCTTTCTTTCGTTCTTCTGATTATGATTTTATCTACATGCTGTCTTAATCTTTTTCAGAATTTATATTATTCATGTTATGTCATAACCATTATCACTGTTATAACAACATGGAAAACCAAGATAACTTGCAGTCGCTTTCACAGCGCTTTTCTTCAACTTTCAACAACTAAATACTATCTCTGTTCTTCAATATTACCAATAGAATGCCACTTTGTCTATCATCATCTCTTAGACGGAACCAATCAATAGCCCATTATACAATAGTGAAATATTGCTATTGAACACATTATATGATTATACAACTTACGACTGATTCACACTTGACTCATTCAAGTTTAAGATGACTGGCACAAAATCTTTCGTCACTATTGTCGCTCCCGACTTTCCAATAACTTATTACCTTTCTCAAGACATCACCTACTATCAGCATTTAATACTTTCCTCGTATTATTCACAATTAAACGTTTAAAAAAAGCTAGTATTTACGACGGTTTCTTGAAAGTAATTTGGTAGATGTTTCAAAGAAAGTTTCTGCCTGTGAATTTCCGGTCGTTCTTCGTTGGCGATCGATTCATCATCAATGCTGTTAACTATAAATGTCCACCTCTGTAATTTCACCTAAGTACAGGTAAACAAGAGTCAGGTATGCAAATAGTTTTAAATAGTTTTCCTGTATGTTTTAAGCTGTATGAATTCACTTGGCTGGATACTGTATGCAGGTAAAAAGTTTAGTACGGAAAACATTGAAACTTATAATGCCTACCTAACTCTTATGTTGATTGTGAATAAACTGCACTTTTCAGTAGATTTCTATTTGACACAGACAAACTCTGTAAAAGAAGCTTCAGTGACATTTAAAAAAATAATGTGAATCGCGTAATAATAGCCATTTTACAATTTATGAGAGAGATTGCCACAATCAAGTCTAATCGTGAGTTATCGTCAGAAAAATACGGGGTATCTTTTAATAGTAAGCGTTCCAGGTACCTTCAAACATTGATAAATATCAAACTGCGATTATCCTTCCTTGAAACAAGATGCAGAGATTACTTTCCTGGAGATCTTTGGGGAAGACCGACGAGTAATAATATGAGCCTTTATTTTTCCCGGTAAAGAAAGGGCTTCCCCTATTACTGTTTATACAAAAAACATATTGATATGCCTAAATGTTTTCAAAAGAACTAGAAATCAAAGACCTTTTATTCCCAGAAATAAAACACAGTTCCAAATCTACACCCGACTACTGATGGTTCTAGGTACAATAATTATATTACTGCCTATCTCTCGAATTGGGATTGGGAACTCTCTATGGGAATAATTATTTTCTAGGACCTAAAATGGCCTCCTGCAGTCAGATGCTGGCTTAGCGGAGGATAGGGAAAGTGTGATTTGAGTAAACAAATATCTGAATAGCTGTAGGACTGGAAACATGTCCTATATTTGAGACATTATCGCGCCATTGACACAGAAACTAAAATCAGGTAGAAGAATAAAAACTTTAGTGACCGAGAAGAGGAAATTTAGTTGTGAGTCGAAAAATTTCGGTACGTTTCATAGAAAACTCTTTCGCGACGTAGAATCAGTGGTACTCTGTAACGAGATTACGCGATTTACAACTGGTTTCGACCTTAGAACGTAGGATAAAAACAATACCTATACCGACCAATATCATTCACGGCTAAAACAAATCCCGTTCCGCTCAATCCCCCCAATCTCCACAAGTACATCTCAATCAGCTGAGCAGATCTACTCTCCTAAACAAAGCGGATCACATTAGCCACGACAGCGCTCCGTGAGCAACGAGCATGTGTCACAGAGTACCGGTTACCCGTTTTTTACTCGCATGTGTTATGCAGATTGCCAGCGAGCAGTTTACTTAGTAACGTAGGCTATGTCGCTTGCCCCGAGCGCTAATGATAAATGGTGTGTGGTGTAAGGTAGGAGCGGAAGGTTTGATGATGAGCAAGTTATTTCAGCTATAGAAGAAGTACGACTGATAAATAAGTGTTTATCATGGGGTATCGTATTGCCCAGTTAGTAGGTAGTGGTTCGACTGGAAGCCGGCCCCAATATAATTGGGAAAAAGCTAGAAATAGTCCGACTTGTAAAACTAAGAGAGAAAAGTGTTTTTTAGTCATTATTCAAACAGGACACAATAAAAAAGAAACTCAATTATGTGAATAACAACATTAGTAATATTCATGCAAAATAAGAAAGTGTCTCAGAAAACTCACAAACATTGTCATGTTGAAGTTTTTCAGTCTCCATTAGAGACTGTTTTAATTAAAACTATCCATTTTTCGTCTGGCTACGAGTTTCGTGATTAAATATTAAGCCCCATGCACATCCTTAGGAGTTGCTTTTTCTGACTGTGTTTTGAGACTGCTCCAGGGATTTGCGATTTCGACTTGCAACTGTAACTTCCACAACTTGACTGCGACTACTGACATGTATACAACGTTCTTAGTTTTAAGCTCATTGCCAGGTTTCTGATCGATTCTAACTGATTTAGTTAAAAACAGCAATCATTGATATGACGAGGTAAAGTTGCCAAACAATAAAAGCGATTTAACCCCGCTACATCTCTCAACTTGCGTCCTCAACTAGGTGCGCCGTCGCAGGCCACGAGACCCGCCTTATGCCGTTTCCATGACGACGTTTTAGAGCGAATGCCGACTCAAATCACTATTTATTAGCCATGTTATTTTGCAAGTAAACACACGCTAGGGAAGCAAGCAAAGGTCTTACTTGGTTGCCATCTCCTGATTGGCAGGCATTTGCTTGTGAGAGTAAATTATATGAACTTGTTTTACTAATGTTCGTCTTCCGAGAGCTTTGGGCTTGTTGCCAACTACTGAGTTCTGAGGAATAGTTGTGGTTTTAAGCTTATTAGGAAGTGAAGGAGTTTCTTGATTTATGCGGTATGATGCACTTGCTTTATTGTTTTTGGAAGGATTTGATTGATGCGGTTTGGTTGTCTTCATAAATAATACTAGTTCATGACATGAAGTTATAAAACAACTATCACCTGTTAGAATATTCATTTGTCAAAAGATCAGTCAGGTCACAGGCTAGTCTTTTGACACATTTGAGAAATGGGACATTCTGTGAAAGGGACATTTTGCGCCTGAGCCATCTATAATGCGCTGTTATGGCTTCTTAGGTGGGTCGAGGTCGCGTCGTGTTCCATGAGCTCCTCGAAGAGTTGTCAGCATTTCAGCAATCTTATCTGCCCCCATTAGAGGGCCAAAGCCTGCCGGGGTTGGGGGACTGCCTCACCAGGTAACCGTGAGCTTGTAACGTAAAGGGGTGTTGAAGGATCAACGTGGATTTTAGTCAGTACAAGTCTGACAGTCCCTTCTGTCCCGCCCCCTGACTGGACTCATTTGATGATTGTTTAGATTTAAAGCGGGATATTTACCACGTAGACTATGAGGCGCCTGTCTACTGACTGGTAACGTGGGAAGGACTTCTTCCTCTATGACTACAATCATCAATTAAACAAAATTCTCAGAATGTTTCACCATTTGCCAATAAGAAACCTACCAAGGCTGTATCCCATTTCTATTTCATTGATAGCAATCATTGTTACCAACAGCTCACTAGTTCTACTAGTGTCGCACGTCGATATTATCGACAAAACTAACGTTCTAGTGTTGTGCTCTTATCGATAAGTTAATCGGTTCACGAACTTAGTTGTTTGGCGTTAGGTAAGTGGTTGTTTTGTGTTTTATTTTAGTTTGGTTGTAACACTACTACATAAACAGTCTAACAAGTAATGAGATATTAGGGTCAATACTAGAGGCATTCGTTTTTAAGGTACATATTTCAATTTACTTAATGACTTATAATAAATAATATTTAATCTATCTATATATATAAAAGCAAAAGGTCACTCACTCATAGGACACGAAAGCTCGGAAACTACCAGTGCTAAGGGTTCAAAATTTTGCACAGGGGTTCTTTTTAGAACGTAGGTACCCGCTAAGAACGGATTTTGCGATATTACGCCCCTAAGGGGTTGTTTTTGGGGTTGACAGTTTGTATGAAACTTTTTTGCTACAAGTACTAGGAGTTTCAAATTTTGCATGCGGGTTTTTTTTAAGACGTAGGTGCTACTTTAGAAAAGGGTTTTTCGAAATTCGACCCCTAAGGGGTTGTTTTTGGTGTTGAAAGTTTGTTTGAAATTTCGTTATTACACGTGCTAGGAGTCTCAAAATTTAGGGGTTCTTTTAGGTGTTGATAGATAGAGGTCTCAAACTTTGCATGAGGATTCTTTTAATGACGGAGGTGCTCACTAAGACAGGATTTTGCAAAATTTCTCCCCTAAGGAGTGGTTTTTGGTGTTGCTAATTTGTATGAAACTTTCGTTACTACAAGTGCTAGAAGTTTCAAATTTTGCATAGGGTTTATTTTTAGGACTTAGATGCTTACTATGACGGGGTGATTCGAAATTTGAACCCTATGGGGTTGTTTTTGATGTTCATGAATACAGGTTTCAAATTTTGCATGCGGGTTCTTTTTAGGACGTACGTGCAACCTAAGACGGGGTTTCGCGAAATTCGCCCCCTAATATGTTGTTTTTGGTGTTGATAGTTTGTATGAAACTTTCGTTACTACATGTACATGTGAGGTCTAAAATTTTGCATGGGGATTCTTTGAATGCCCTAAGGGGTTGTTTCTGGTGTTGATAGTTTGTATGAAACTTTCGTTACTATAATTGCTAGGAATTTCAAGTTTTGCATTTGGTTTTTTAGAACTTTTGTGCTAATTTAGATGGGGTTGTGCGAAATTCGACAACTAAGGGGTTGTTTTTGGCGTTGATAGATAGGAGTCTCAAATTTTACATAGGGATTTTTTTAAGACGTAGGTACTGCCATTGACGGGATTTTCTGAAATTCTATCCCTAAGGGGATGTTTTTGGGGTTGTTAGTTTGTGTGGGAGTAAGAAGAGTGTCAAAATAAGATGCGGGACTTTGTTCTTGATAGTAAGATTCTTAAAATTTTGCTAATTTAAAATTTTGGTCTTCCTCAGACGAGTTTCGGATAAATCAAGCCCTATAGGGTTGTTTTAGGTGTTGGTAGTTTCTATGAAACTTCCTTAAGACACATGTACATGTGAGGTCTAAAATTTTGCATGGGGATTCTTTGAATGCCCTAAGGGGTTGTTTCTGGTGTTGATAGTTTGTATGAAACTTTCGTTACTATAATTGCTAGGAATTTCAAGTTTTGCATTTGGTTTTTTAGAACTTTTGTGCTAATTTAGATGGGGTTGTGCGAAATTCGACAACTAAGGGGTTGTTTTTGGCGTTGATAGATAGGAGTCTCAAATTTTACATAGGGATTTTTTTAAGACGTAGGTACTGCCATTGACGGGATTTTCTGAAATTCTATCCCTAAGGGGATGTTTTTGGGGTTGTTAGTTTGTGTGGGAGTAAGAAGAGTGTCAAAATAAGATGCGGGACTTTGTTCTTGATAGTAAGATTTTGTTCTTCCCCAGACGAGTTTCGGATAAATCAAGCCCTATAGGGTTGTTTTAGGTGTTGGTAGTTTCTATGAAACTTCCTTAAGACAAACGCTGGGAGTTTCAAATTTTGCGCGGGAGCTATTTTTAGGATACAGAATATGCTCATTCAAACGGGGTTTTGAAATTGGTGAAATTGGATCCCAAAGAGGATGCTTCTGGGGTTAATAGTTCATGAATTTTCATAACTACAAGCAAGAACTAGGAGCTTTAAATGTTTCACGGGAGGGTTCTTTTGGCACGTAGGTGCTTCTTAAGACAGGATTTTGGCGGGAAATTCTCTCCCGAAGGGGTAGTTTATAGCTTTGGGCACGCCGCAATCGTGGCGGTAAGACCCCTCATTGAGGAGTGGCTGGAGAAGCGTCACGGCGTCCTTATCTTCCGTCTGACGCTGGTCCTCACCGGGCACGGATGTTTCGGGAGGTTCCTGTTTCGTATGGGGAAGGAAGAAACGCCTGGGTGTCACCACTGCGAGGATCGCCCGGAGGATACGGTGACGCATAGGTGCAGGGTTGCCCCGCTTGGGCAGATTACCGCCGTGTCCTCATGCTGCGGGGTGAGACGGAATGAGAAGCGGTCGCTTCCTTCTGCGAAGCAACAAGCTTGCAAAGGAGGAGGCTGAACACGTGAGGGAGAGGACAGCGTCCACCTCATGAACCAAGCGCCGCGGGAGACGTCGCAAAACGATCTCCGGCCACCGTAGGCGCGGGCATGTGGACGGCGAGTAATGGGTGACTCGCCGGCTGATCATGGACCATGTCCGGGTCGACGGCGAGTTGTGTACCACACACGCCTCAAAGAGCTGTCCTGTCAGCAATCGGACGGGGCCTCCCTAAGAGGGCCAGAGCCTGCCGAGATCGCGGGACTGTCTCACTCGATAACCGTGACCCTGGTACATAAAAGGCTATTGAAGGAACACCGCGGATTTTAGTCAGTACAAGTCTGACAGTCCCTCCTGTCTCGCCCTGGGCGGGAGGACTCATTTGATGATTTTGCCACGATAAAAAAAGTGGTCGTTAATACCTTCATAGTTTGTATGAAACTTCGGTACTACAAGTGCTACGAGTCTCTTATTTTCCCTGGGGTATGTCTTTAGGACGTAGATGACTATTAAGATGAGATGTTGCGAAAACCGACTGATAAAGGGTTGTTTGGTGGTTGATAGAATTTTAGTTGCATATTGATTTAGATTTTGTATAAAATATTCCTTATACAGGGTGGCCGGAGAAGAAATTCACTGAAGCAAAGTTCGAAGGAAGCGCGGACGAAGTCGCGGGCGAAGTGCTAGTACATACATATTATAGATAAATTACACCCAGACACAGAACAAATGATCATGTTCATCACACAAACATTTGTCCTGGGTGGGAATCGAAACAGCGACCCCCGGCACAGCACAGTCAGGGTCACTAACCACTAGACCAACAGGCCAGTCAATTATGTAATACATAACATTTATTTAAATTACATAATGTACACGAATGCCTTCCTGTCAGCTAATTACAACAAATTACACCTACCTAGCTCTTGTTACAACTTAATTAATTACCTTGAAAATCTACTTTCAAAAAAACTAATGAATTATGACACATATCATAATAATTATTGGAGGTGTTAATAGCACCAACCTCAAGTAGGTCAGAAACAGTCTCACGGGGGTTCGATGGCAGGCTAGTAGGTGACCAGTCATGCATGGCCAGGGTCTTGAATCTGGTTTAACTTTATTGATATTTATACTAATATAAATAAATAAACATAATTATTTACAATTGAAAAACAGAACGTGAAGATATCGTAATCGGGGCTGTTTCAAAAAGGGTACTACTTTATTTTTACGTGGCAACATCATCGAATCAATCCTCCCACCCAAAGCGGGAGGGACTATTACACTTGTACTGACTATAATCCACGGTAATCCTTCAATAGCCCTTTACGTTCTAGGGTCACGGTAGCCTGATGAGATGGTCCCGCGACTGATATGATGATGGGAAGATATCATTTCTGTATTTAGATGCTCACGTTTTGAAGGCGATTATATTTGACTAGATATGGCTGCGGCTCCGTTCGCGTGGAGGTTGGGAACTATCCCATAGGGACGTTATTACAGGATATAAAATATCCCATGTTTTAATTCAAGTTATAGCCACTCAGCTTGCCAAATTCCATCGAAATTTGTTCAGTGGTTAAGGCGTGACAATCAAACATACAAACTCACTTTCACTTAATATGAATTGACATAAGAATAGTTAAAACTTGCCATTAAACCTTGTTGAATCAAACTGTAAGGTCAATGACCATATAGGGGAGCATCGCGATAGGCCTTCAGCGCCCGATGCGCGCGCGCAAGATATTTTAAACCACAGTTACTTTTGATCACTGCGATTTCGTCACTCGAGTTGATATCAATTGGGAGTGTTGGAACACAGCGACACAAAATCATCGGATTACGTGTAAAACTGTAAATGTCATTACAACAAGATATTGGACGCGCAAATTACTGAGTTAGGGTTGTCCCAAAGTCTACCAAAGCCTCTATCTCCATGAGTTGTCATCACGAACACTCGATCGACGAATCGACCACGTTTGGCGCTCTCATTGGTTGAGAGTTCATACAACCATGGAGCGGGCCAATGAGAGCCCCAAACGCGGTCGATATCGATGACCGAATCTTCCAAATGACAACTCATAGTATTTTTTGACTGGCCTGTTGCCTGGAAAATACGAAAACCCTTGAAAAGATTGGTTGTCAGACAATCAAGCATCTGACTAGGTAACTGTAACGACTGCCAAATATTTACAAACAAATGACAGCCGAGACCAACGGCTTTACTTTCCGAGGCACAGAGGAAATACGCTACGAAAATGGTCATTCATCCTCAGACCAACCTCGGCAAGCGCGGCTTCACCATGAATATCGACTTATGCAGCTGTTATTTTATTATTACACTTTATGCGTCTTGATTTATTTTTAAATTATTTTCAGCACATGATTCATCTTTTAACTTTAAATCATCAAATGAGTCCTCCCACCCAGGGCAGGGCGGGAGGGACTTTCAGACTCGTAATGACTAAAATCCACGGTGTTCTTCAATAGCCCTAGTACAAATTAAAATTTGTTCAATCCTGTCAAATGCTTCAGTATTTGGTTGATGAACACACAAAATTCTCAAGAAATTCCTTGCCTATCTTTATTATTCTTAGTTTTCACAAATGTTATATGCCGCAAGGCTTGATATTTTCAATTAGAGCCTTAAGCACCTGGTTTTATCTAGATAACCACATAAGTTAGCAGTTGTAACTTGTAACTTAAGACCGTGTTAGTTATGTATGTTCTATCGCGTGTAAATCTCTGTTTAAAGAGGATATTATGAAACTATTAGCCGTTTAAGTGATAATGCTTTGCCCTCTCATTAGTTCTTGATGTTGACTTTATTATATGCAAATACATATTGTGTAGTAGCCGGGAGATTCTGATACAGGCTTGCATGTTTGGTTTCTGACAAAGGGTCAATCAAATCGAGACGCGTGACGAGACCTTACTGAAAATGTGTATCATTTTGTGTAGAAAATAAAGTTAGATTTTGAGTCTCTTTGATGTGTACAAAGCGTCGCATTTCGCTGTGAATCGATCCTAGCAGGCCAATGTATGCATAGACAAAATCAAATCATGAAATATTAAACCCGGTTTTTATTTTCTTATTAGTTTTTTTCAAGTAACGATTTATCGAAAAATATTAACTATTGGTCTAGTAAACTAGCTTTGACTAAAGCACTTATGATAATCACATTCAAAACTAGTTACTACTCGCGACTTCGCCATATACAGTGTGTACGGGCACGAGTTAGCGATATTTGAAGGGGATATTCTAGGCTCAGTTTCATCGACAAAAATGCTTTAAAAAAAATTCTTACTCCAAAACTTCGCGAATGGCAGCCATTTTAATTTTTTGATCTGTTGAACAGGGGAAATACAAATATCTTTGAATCCAAGAGACCTACATTCATGCAAACGACTTTATTGCAAAGTTAAACGTTGAGGCTTATCAAAAACTTACGAAAGTTTTTTAAATAATATGTAAAAATAACCAAAAAACATGGGCAAACACGAAACTGTACACAAAAATTACTAAATAATTTCACATTTTTAACTCTAGCTCGATAAGTAACCCTGAATTTTGCCAGGGTTTTTGCATTAAATTAAAAGTTTTTGAGTCAGGCTATAAAATGATATCAAATTTATCACTCTACAGTAAGTATCTTAGGAGTTATTCTCACTTGAACATCACCCTTCCTTAGCGCATGTACCCCAATATTACAGGTGTCGCATTCTTTGGGTGAGCCAAATCGTTCCAACGAATATTTATGAGCTGGCATTATTGACTACCATGTAAATGATCCCCAAATAACCATCCTTACACTGAAATAGTACAGTTTCTTGGATTTATTGCTGTGGGGCGAAACGGAAGGGTGATGTTCAAATGAGAATAACTCCTAAGATGCTTAACGTAGAGTGATAATTTTGATATCATTTTATAGCCTGACTCAAACACTTTTAATTTAATGCAAATACCCTAGCAAAATTCAGGGGTACTCATCGAGCTAGAGTTAAAAATGTGAAATTATTCAATCATTTTTGTGTACAATTTCGCGTTTGCCCATGTTTTTAGTTATTTTTACATATTATTTAGAAAACTTTCGTAAGTTTTTGATATGCCTCAACATTTAACTTTGCAATAAAGTCGTTTGCATGAATGAAGGTCTCTTGGATTCAAAGATATTTGCATTTTATTGTACACACCCCAGTTCGACAAATCAAAAAATTTAAATGGCTGCCATTCGCGAAGTATTGGAGTAAGAATTTTTTTAAAAGCATTTTTGTCCATGAAAATGAGCCTAGAATATCGTATTCAAATATCGCTAACTCGTGCCCGGACACACTGTATATTGCTCTAGTCTAGAATATTTCCATCAGTGACAAGAATATTTTAGAAATCGGTTCAACAGTTTCAGAAATAATTATTCTTCATCTAAACATTCATAATTAAATCTTGATTAAATTAGTATTCCAATATTATCAAAAAAGTACCAACCCTACATAAAATAACGAGTCCAACCAACGCTCTCGATCCAAACGAATGAATGAATGAATTCCATTTCGAAATGATCGACTCATTGAATGTTATGCAACAAATATACGCATAAAATATGTTCAGAAATCAATCTTATGTGTTTAAATACGGATTTATTTCTTGAATAAGATAGATATTATAACGTTATTTAATAAGGCACGATGGTGTTATAAGACGTAAGCACGACTGCTAAGCGTAAAATTGTTTAATCTTTAAAAAAAAAAACCTGATTAAAGGTTGGTAATAGACCTGTCCCAGTAGTGTTCTTAGATTTCCAAGTTATTTACAAATCCCATATACCTACTGGAAGCCAGGCTATTGCAATCAGAGCAAAAATGTAGGCTCCATGGATATTAGAAAAAAAAAACAAAAAGTCACTTTAACAAACTTAAAAATCTAATTTAGTACCACAATGACTGAGCATTTAGTGTAATCCAACAAGACAGTAAAACAAGATATCATCTTAGATAATACAAAGTTATATAATAAAGTTCACTTTGCACAGATAACGTGATTATTTTTAATCTGTGCGTTTTTCCCGCGCGTGGGAGCAACACTACTACGGTCTATTGTTATGTCACTTAACTGTCAATAGTAATTATTATGGTTTCACTTTCGATTCTATTAGTGCAATAAAGAAATGTTTTTATTGTATTACGATTGTGGTTTGAGCATAAAAATTGTGATATTACGTGTTTTCTAGATGGCGGGATTTTTACCATAAACTACATATGTTATGATAGAGCCAATATTGCTCTGACGGTTGCTGTCATTTGACATTTGATTTACTGTTAGTAAGTTGGCTAAACTGATGTTTGTGAATGTATGAAAATGTTGTATATTATTATGCGAATCATTTGAAGTAATTTGAACTGCTGGATAGCGAAATATGGAGCAAACGATTCCTACATTATTTCCCCGTTAATTAGACAAAAGGGTTGCGATACTGTCTTGTACAGGACACCACCTTGAAACGCAAAGGGAAATTGAAGGTGGTTTTAAATTAGTCAAGTCTGACAGTCCCTTCTCCACCTCCATTAGCAGCATTTAAAATTTCGTCAAAACATATTTTGTTTCTTACGAAATAATTCTCACAGGAAACCTAACTTCAAATACAACAATTATGAATTTTTACGACTGCAAGGCTTGCAGTAACTCGCCGGGGCGGGCAAGAACGGACGCGCTTGCGCAACCGAGAGCCGAACGACGTTCTAATTACCTTCGGCTACTTCCGCCGGGCGTCGGGATTGGTGACAAAATGAGTGGGCTAGGTTAGTGATAGTCGAAGGAATTGGTGTTACTGTTTATAAACTACTTATGTAGTCGTTGTCTAGTTTTTAATTAAATAATCTTTTCATTATTATTCGAACTTTTGGAAAAAGAAAAAAAAAATTTCCAAAAATTCAATGACTTGTGACATCTACCAACCCGCACTGGGCCCGCGTGGTGGATTATTGCCCACTCCCTCTCACAGAGAGGAGGCTTGTGTCCCAGCAGTGGGAACATTTTTAGCTGATGATGATGATCTCTATTGATCGTATTCATTATTTCATTGTCTTCACTAGTGCAACTAAATGCAAAATGTGCAGGAAAATTAAAATAATCTCAGTTAGAGTGGGTGGGATCTATCTCCTAGCGGTCAACCCTTGAAAATGGCACCTTAGGCTACCAGAGGGCTGAACAATGTCTTACTATGTATAAATAAACGTTATTAGATTTAAATATTCAAACTTCAAAAATAATGGGTTTGAAACCAATTTTTCGAAAACATTAGCTCTTATCATATCTGTATACAGTTAAAGCTTTCCCAATATCGTTTCTAGTGAACTTAAATATGGCAGCCCCTAACACCGGAAAATTGGGCGTGGCTGTTATGTCGGTAACCTTTGAAGCAATAAACTCTAAATAAACGCCTAAAGCGTTGACTAGCGATTAACTTATCGTGAGTAGAAATTCTTGTTAAACTATTGTGATAAAGCGAGAACCACTCCTCGAACAAGCATGTTAAAAGATGGAAGAGGGCAGTTATAGAATAAAAACATGACTCTGTATCATACAGAGTGGAATTTTGTAATGCCACCTGGAGGGAAAGTACTCTTAATACTGCAGATAGAAAATTTTACTCAAAGGAAACATTCCTTTATTTTTGAATAGAAAGGAAACTGCATTCAAAGATTTTCGAAAATTCTCTTCTCCCAGACCCGGGAATCGAACCGGCTAAAATCTGAAAAAGTTATACCCTGTACTTATAATGCATCGATCGTTAGGGTCAATTATAAAGATGAAATCTCTCTAACAAACATGATAAATTAAATGCCATTTCGAGCAACTAATTAGTGAGTTTAGCTTTTTTTGTAAATAATTAAATTAATTTAAGATTTCCTCGTTTTCCTTTCATTTAATTTATCACTTGGCATTTTGAGCATTTGGCATTACAGCATGCATCTCTCATAGCGTTACCTATGGAATAATTCCATAGGTAACGTTTTGAGAGACTTCTCTAAGTTGCCTTTCTCACCAAATTGTCTCCCTTTACCCTATTATCGAAATGTCTTACATTATGGCCACACTAACGGAAAATACCGTTAATTTTCGGGTTGCTGGACATTCTTACGAACATTATTGAAGACTTTATTCGCGAAAATCAACGGGAAATGCCGTTAGTGTGGCCCAGCTATGAACTTAGTTCGAAAATGTGTGACGTATGATAACTGGACCCTCACAGAGGAGATAGCATGGGTTTAGGTTGGTTTTTTTTATGAATTACAGGACAAACATACATGTAGAAATACTTCTTAAAAATTAAAGATTGAAAAATAAACGATTGAAAACATAGTGTTTTGATTTGAACAATCATGAACTTGCTTAGTGATTAAGACGACAAATAATGTAGGTATGTGAATGTAAGTAAGTAGTTAAAAAAACAATTTATTAAGCTCATGTATGTGTAACTCTAGTTTATAAAGTTGAACCAGGAAGCGAAGATAACAATCTTTTTCCGATTACGTTGCAAAGGAATTTCTTCACACAGCCAATCTCCTAATTATACCACCTACTTATTAACAAGTGCACCAACATAACCACGGAATGTGGGGTAAAAGTCAATTGTTACTCTGTGGCGAAATTTTTCTCCCAACAATTTTCTATTTCGCGCAGAACAGCACAAATCAACGTGATTGCTAATGTAGGGAGGGTTGCATCATGCGCCCGCGCAGGCCCGCGGATCATGAGATACAAGATCGGCAATCGATGGATGTTTTTAGGGTTCCGTAGTCAACAAGGAACCCTTATAGTTTCGCCATGTCCGTCCGTCCGTCCGTCCGTCCGTCCTTCCGTCCGTCCGTCCGTCCGTCCGTCCGTCCGTCCGTCTGTCCGCAGTTTAGCTCAGAGACGCACAGTACTAGAGAGCTGTAATTTGGTGTAAATATACGGATTTGTTGTGCCGAAAAATTGGTAAAATAAAATCTCGTAAAATATTTTTTTTTAGGGTACCTCCAGTACTTACACGTAAAGTGAGGATTTTTTTTTTCTCGCGTACCCTTTAGTGTGAGGTATCATTAAATAGGCCTTTAAAAATAATGATAGTTTCCATTAACAATTTTTTGATAAAAAAATTCGTATGTGAAATATTAAGCTTTAAAGTGCTAAATTTTGCTCGATTCGAGTGTCCCCCCCCTCTACCAGCTAAACGGTTATGTTCGGGGGTGTGAAAAAATTCACAATAGTAGTACATAATTATAACGAAGTTTAAAAGAAAATTATCATGACTAAGTAGGCTTTACAACTTTACGAGTAATAGTCGACCAACTTATAAAATGTACTTGATATCATATTTTCTTAAACAAAATGTATCGGAGACAGCTGCAAATGTAAGTTTGTCAACTTTATTTTTACAGCTTTTATAGGTATGTTTTTTGGGGATAGGTAGGTTTTTATCGTCAACTATTTTTAACTAAATTCAAAAAAAGGAGGAGGTTCTAAATTCGTTGTAATCTTTTTTCTTATGTTTCTCAAAGACTCCTGAACCGATTTTGAAAATTCTTCTTTTTAAAATTAAATTCAGCGAATCTGTTTAGTTAGTTCGCATAAGTATTTTGATGGGCAACTACGGAACCCTACACTGTGCGTGGCCCGACACGCACTTGGCCGGTTTTTATACTGTACGATACTCTCCTGTTGAAATAAGTGCGAAATATTATTTATAACTCTTCACATGCTCAATGCGTTTTATTGGCAGCGGTGCCATTTTAACTGTTTGAAAACAATCAAACCCAAACCTTCTTTCTTTGAAGTAGGTACCTACAAGTTGTCCGTCCTACTTTGCCCTCTATTTCCCAATTTCCCAAAAATGGCATCGGTTTGTCTAAACAGCCCTTATTGGGTAAGCACACACGGAAGCGCACTGCGCAGGTGAATCGGCGTGTGGGTGCGGCATGCGCGCGCGCATCGCTTGCACAACGCGGCCGCATTCCGCTCACGGACGCTGCAGCGGGTGCACGCGTTTGCGGTTTGCTTCTTACTTCATAATTTTGTTTGTTTTAGGTGATAAAGGTTAATAGGCGAGTCTTGAATTCTTTACGAGATATTTGTGTGGTAGAAATTTATTTAAAAGGTGTGACTTTCATTATATTATTATTCTGGGAAGTATACAGTAACTAATAATCCAAACAGCTGTTTGTTTTCGCGCAAATTATGTCTAGAATTAACCTCTTAACTTTTAGTTAATTATATTCAAACATTTTCTTTGGGATGAACTAGCGAAACATTTGTATGGTTAGTATGGTTGAGTTTACTAACATTAGACGAAATCACGAAACCTAAATGTTCTGCTCAAATATTATTGCATTTAGCGCAATTTGCGTTAGACATAAATTATGGAAGCGACGTCGTATAGATTTGCGAATACTAAATATTAAACGACAGCATTTTTTTGGGATGCTAAAATCACTAAATAAGCCCTGGAGCCCTGAAAACATCGGAAAAGACTGTCAGACTAGTATTGGTTAAAAACCACCCTGTTCCTACAGACACCCATAGCGTTCCAAGACCGCGGTACCCAGTTTAGAAAGACCCACGACCCATATTAATTTACAACTAAAAGATTAGGTAATCAGCAGAACCAGTTCTATTACAATGACAGAAGCGAGAAGTCTTTAATCATTTGCCAGTTACTCTATGGTTACACCACACATTCATCACTAATCTCTTTATCTCTCATACATGCAGGCATACACATGCCAAAATAAAAACGTAAGCTTATCAGCGCCATCTTAAACAACAATGGAATGCATTAATTGCTCGACAATTACGAAAATGATTTGTATCTGATATTATCAGCTGGCCCACTGCTGGGCGTGGGCGATAAACAACAAATAATTACTGCCAGATAATTCCGTGAGACATTCGCTTATAATTCCCCTACGGCGGAATTAAGTAGGACCCTACTGTTAACTACGTTCAAATATCTTTGTAAAAGGTTGAACAGAGATTTAAATGACAACTGATTTTAATTATATACAATATCATTAAAATCAGTTGTTTTCAATACTACAAAGACCCAAGACTCACACGTGAGATTTTTCCTCTTGTGTAAATTCTGACTTTTAAAAGATACATTTTTGAGTCTTTTGCCGAGGCTGGGCCCGTATTACAACCATTTTTAATTCCAGGCAGTTTCACTTTAAGGCGTAAACTGACTGGAACACCCCCTGAACTAAGAAGTAAAGAGTTCAAAAATAATCTAGTATTGCGCTATACTCAATTTTGCATAAAGAAGCATAGACTACTGTTAAAGAAGAACTAATATTGCAGAATTCTAATATTGCAGACTAACAAGTCTGCAATATTAGAATGACAAGAAACCGAAATGTTTAAAAATTGCGATCATGTCTGAAGTACACAAAGTACAAAAAAAAGAATTGATTGTCACTTGTCTATTCGCCCATACACAAATAAGACCATAGATAATATCTATGGTTTTCCTCTAGATTTCTTTTGTCACTTTACTAATCCATAATGCCAACATCACAACAAAAAAAAAAAATAAGGCCCGATACACACGTTCCGCTCCTACAACATTTTAGTAGGCCAGTGTAGGTTTATTTGAAATCGCGTTGTCTCATACATATTGATGCTCGCATCAACCGAGCTGCCTACACCAACTTGTCCTAATTGACACGTCATCCTGTACACGGCCGACTGCAATGCTAAATTATGTTTGTAATTGATTTATCTACTTGGCTGGGTTAGGTGTGGGTACAAAGACATGGGTTTAAGGTAAATGTCAATATGCTTTGGATTGAGCTGTGCTGTAACTAGCTTTTTATATGCCCAGTGAGAGCTTCTTTGATTGCGTCCTAGAGGCCTACTTCGAAGTTTTAAAGCGAGAGTTGTTTCACTGTGAGAAAGAAACAGAGCTATACAAGTCGCCTAGCGCCATCCCGTTCTCACAGTGAAACTACACTCGCTAGACGTCATGGTAGGCCACCTGTGGCCGTATTACAACGTCTTAAAACCAGGCTTGTTCCGGCGAGTGAAAGTGACGGAGCTATACAAGTCATCTAGCGCCATCTCGTTCACTCACTGGAACAAGCCTGGTTTTAAGATGTTGTAATACGGCCTCTGGTCTGACCAATTCCCGACCTGGTGTGACAATTTCTCCGCCCCATTTAGTTCTGTGCCCTGAGTCTTGGCACCGTTGGACACCACTGTGTTTACTGGGGTTTAGGCCATCAAACTATCATCCTCAAGGTAGTGTCACACCTTTTTGTCATGGGATGAGAAAGAAACTACGTTACATAGTACTTTCGCCTCGTTCACGTTCATACATCTGTTCATACAAGCATGACGGGCGAGTATAACACATCCAACCTTTTTGGAGATCCTGATCAATACGGTCAGTGTAGGTCTTCCTAGAACATAGCCTCCAGCGGTGCCATGCCACACACATCTTGCCTTATCAAGATATCACTCAAAATTCCTTTCTAAAAAGTACCTTGTTTCATAATAATTTCGAATAGATGAACATACAAGATTAATTTAATTCCGCTACATTTTAAGTATTTTATCTGTTTTGATTTCTGATTGAAATCTTAATGGCACAAACATGTGGCAATCGTTTGGAAAGCATCGTGTTTCTATTAACAACATCAACTTAATGAGCTCTCTCGCGATTGACAGCCATTTTTCCTCCTACCACTCCTACCCTACCTCCTCCTTTAAGACAGTGTGAATGAAGCCTAAATCCTTTGCATTAACACATGTGCTAGCATAGGCAATGTGATGTAAAACCACTGTTTACAAGTACACGAAACGATTTAATTTGGCTCACCGAGTGAATGCTAACTAACTTCATGCATGCTGAGTTCGAAAGGGACTTGACTTACGGCATATAAGTTTTAGGTACAGCAAGAATCGCTAGACCGTCTATATCGGTAACCGTGACCCTGGAACGGAAAGAGCAACTGGAGGAGGAGGGTAGATTTTTAACTAGCAAGTTGAAGGGGCAGTCGCTTTCGCTCCTATCAGGGCTTCCGGAGGACATTTTATTTGCAACCCAAAAAAAGGCTAGAACATTTTTTCAAACACTATAACAAATTGATTTCGATGTAAATTCTGAATAATAATATATCTAGTACAAAATTGGACCACAAATAAGAGGAATAAGGGTACAAGATTGATGAGGGTGTCGGTTTCAGCCATCTGAAGAGCTGTGCAGGAACCCTATTTTCTTTAAGGGGATCCTAGTTTTCAACATGACAAAGAGAGTTAAAAGATGGGTATGAATATTTATGAATGGAGAGAAAGAGGAAAGCCAAAGATAAGATAGATGGATTGTGTAAGGAATGGCATGAAAGAAAAAAAAGAAGCTGTGACGTCTGACAGGGGAGAATACAAGGAAGGCTGTATAGGCTGATACGAGCTATAAGAGTCGATCAGCAGAGGTGAAACTGCAGGGAACGGCTTAATCAATAAATGATGATTCACAGAGATATATGCTTACCCAAATACAAGCATAGTCGTATTGCAAAGTTGCGAATCGTTGGGTCACTCGGTACACTCGTGAAACTAGTCGTATGGCCTCGCTACCTCACATATAATCCAATAGACTGTATGGCTTCTGTGACGCGCTCAACGATTTATTGATGTAACTACATATTCGCGATATAGTTTGTAGCAGTTTCTGGAAAGATCGCGAATGAATTGAAAATCTTTGATAATACAAAGGATGGCAAAGAAGCATATTGAGATATATGCTATGATAATAATGACGCGTTCAGGATTTAATTAGGGTTTTTTTGTCGTGGTAAAATCATGAAATGAGTCCTCCTACCCTGGGCGGGACGGGAATGACTGTCAGGCTAGAGGGAACAGGTGCCTGTGGTACGGCTCCTCAAAGTTTCCAAAATGATATTGAGATTTTGAGTAGCCAAGCGTGGTATCGAATTAATATTAAAAAATATACAAGATGTGCAGTGTCCAATAAACTATATTTAATTGAATAAATAAAACGTTGAGATCTACGGTTAAAACTACAAAATCTATCAAGAAACTTCTTTCAAAGATAGTATCAATGCACCTGCATATTTTACGACTGTAACGAATCCATGTTCTAACTATAGATAAATTGTATGCAATCAATAGAACATAATTATTCATAACATACTCGACGCCGTGAGCTACATTCAGTTTACACTCGACTTTATTTCTTTTTTGATCTACATATCTCGTATGTTTGTCTATGAATTGCGTTTATGGTCATATCCGTTTGTCTTTAGATGGGTTATCAATGCATCGTAAAATGTTGTTTTTACTACGTAGCTAAGTGGCTTGAGTTTTTTTTCAATAGTTTTATTAATATTAAGTGCACGCTCGTTTGAAACACAACAAAATGCTAAGTTGAAAAGAAAAACATGAATACAACAATCAATACGGTTTTTGAAGAATCTTTTACCGTTTCTGCCTTTCAACAGCGGACCACACTTCATTCAGCTACCTATGGTTTCATTTAATTATCTAAGCTAGGTATACCTAATTATTAACCTAGCCGGCAAAGATGTGTATCACATGTCGTTATGTTTTGTCTAAATACTCGGCCATCTTTTACGAGCATTCCGCGATGTTTTCTGGCTTAGCAGGCTCCATTTTAGCAGATATTTTAGCTTACTGGGAATTTGGCTGACGTCTATCCTAGCTGTGTGTCTAATATTTTTAACTTTATCCTTATCATTTTCAATGTGTATATCTTCTTTATGGATCGCTAAATGTGTGGCTCAGCCCACAACTTGCAAACGGCTGGACCGATTCGGATAATTCTTTTTTTGTTGTTTTTGTAATCATCAGGACCAGGTAATAGAGGACGAAAATCATCATGTCCACCCATGCGAAGCCGGGACGGGCCGCTAGTTTTCTAATATATTCAACGACTTCTACACATATTTCGTTATTAATACCAGCAATATTCACAATCATAAACACTGGCCACAAACAAGCGTCTTCTAGTCCTTTCACAGCCCACCAGCTGTTTACCATAGCCAGCTGCTTGCTATTCTGTTCCGCGTGTCTCATTAACTCTCTCAGTTTTATGATGGGCTTGCATATTCATCGGTGACGAATGTTCAGCCCTGGCTGGTGGGTGTGGGCGGTTGAAGGTTGGAGGGGGTATGAGGAACTAGGTTCGGGTGTACTATGAAGTTTGTTCTATAAATCCTTCTAAAAAAACGAAATACTCGCATTGTAACAATTCAGATATGTTCTGAATTGTTACAATGCTGACTCGAGATTGACTAAATTTTATGAAAAGTATGGGGATTTTTTATGCATGTATTTCAACTAAAATAGGCGTTAATTATTTCATGCCAAATTGTTGAGATTGCAGTAGGTACTCATCATCATCCTGCTTTCATTACTCATCATTACAGCAAAAAATGACAATAAAAAAAAACACTACACACTTTTCTTTATCACTCTGTCTTTGTCACCTTTGACCTAGACTGGAGTCACCTGGAGTCAAGAGCACACCGATATACAAAAACACACTTCAGTTTTAGAAGTCAACGCCTCCTCACATCACTCATTCATCATTTACTGTCAATAATATTTTAGCCAACACACAAACTAAAACAATTTATCTTCAAACCACAAATACCTAAAAGATACATCTAAACTATTCACTACATAGACACATATTAATTTGAGCCAAGATGTCTCCTATCCATCAAGTTGAAGAAGCCATTTATCGGCCATTCCGGCTTCTATCAGGGTCTAATGGTCATGATAACAGGTCTACTTGTGTTTAGCGGCAACGGGACACGATTGCTGATGATAAGGCCTTGGTATTTGACCAGGTAACAGCTAACTAACCTAACGAGCGGGAATTTCGAAATAGGAATGTGTCACTAATGTTGCCAAGAGTAAAAGATAAAGATCGACGTAAAAATAAATAAAAGCTAAAGAACTCCATTCAAAGAGGCTGCATATAAAAAGAAAGCCTTTAAAAACACACCTTTTATGGTTAAAACAAACCATTCCATTTAGTTTGAATACCTACCTACTTATTAAAACTAATGTTCAAGCTTACAATGTTTACATAAGTTATTCACCTCAATACCAGTTGTAAGGTATTGGTAGCTACCATCACGGTAACCGGGTTTCCCTTAACTATTGATGTTTCCAATTTGCATGAAAACATAAACTAACTGTAATGTCAACTAATGTTTGTCTTTAGAACCTTAATTACCATATTATGTGTATGTAAATAACTAAAACTTGTGTTTTTGTTTTAGTAAAGGCCCATCACATGTTTGAAATTCATAGAAATATTTCTATGAATGTAAAACATTTAACGTTTACCTGTTTTACAAGTCTTGGGATTTTTCCCGAAATAAGTGGGACATTCTTACAAATTTTCACTAACACATGAATACGAAACTAATCTATACATAGAATATTTGAAGGAAGAAATTAATGGAACTACTGAACTGATTCTGAAAATTCTTTCACTAGTAGATAGCTACATTATCCTTGAGTGACTTTCACTTAAGGCTATATTTCAAACCAAAATCTGAGCGCAGCGAGGACGTCTCCAGTGTTTCAATAAAATGCTATTTTTGGTATTTCGAAAAACTCAGCGTCTAGCGTTGATATGACAGTGAAATAATGTCCTATCGTCCATGAAAATGACCATTAGTTTGACTATTCCAAAGCCATACATACACAAGACATCAATAACAGCAAAATACAAATGACGAAATAAAATTAACCACCCTTGCTGCCTCTTAAAGATAAAACAGTTAGTAAATCCGTGTAAAAGTCATACAATCCATTACTACCGACACTATGCTACAGCCAATCAATTAACCAGTCTCATACAAACTGAACAAATAAACATAACTTATTTAAACACCATTAATTTTCCTACTTTCTCCCCATGGGAGATGTTAACGACTTCCTTCTATTTTAGCTTGTGAGTTGCGTTGCAAATCTCAGGCCCATTCACATGATAACTAGGTGTGAATGAACGAATACATTATGCGTCGCATTGACGGGAACTGGCCTCTTTACCCCGAACCAAATGAAATATTTTGCTGTGGTCTGACGAATCGGGGTTCACCACTACATCTTCGGTCTAAGGGGGAGGCCTATGTTCAGCAGTGGACGTCCTCCGGCTGATGATGATGATGATGACTACATCTTCAATAGATTCTCTTCTGAACTAAATATATTACTTCAGAAGAGAATCTATCTTAATTGAAAATTTGTCGAAATAAAATCTGACGAAACGAAAACCTGTCCAAACGGAAATAACCATTAAAAAAAACCAAAGTCGCTGTCTGTCTGTGCGAACATAACTTTCGATGGTAAGCCTCACCAGTGCTACCTATCCGACTTTCAGCCATCATTCTATTGGAGTCCTTCTGGGTGAACTCACTCCGTCTTTAGCCCCATCTTTGACTATCGGCTAGATTGAAGACAAGAGTAAACTTAACAAAAGAACTCGCCCGTATATCCCCGTATTCGATTTCATCCATTCTTCCTAGGACTACTGTTTCTCAAAATAGTTATTCTACTCTCATAATCGATGGTAGGCCCCTAAATTCCGTTGTTCTACATCCAGATTACTTTATAGATTCGACACTAACGCGCATTCCTCTAAGATTGGCTGATCAACAACTCCACGAGGTACTGTCAACTGCAAAAATTAAGGATTGAAAACCCAACACTCGCGTTACGAATTTTAGAGCTAAGATTTTACACCGTAAAAGGTAACTTGTTTTAAAGATGGAAACGGAGAAATCCTTCCTAGTCATTCCCTGTTCATTGTTCCTACTCGATTTACATTACGAGTCAAGTTTTTCCTCTCGCTCCCACAGCACGCCGGCTTCTATATACGGCACGTATTAAAATTCATGTACTCACTTGAAATTGCAACGACGCCAATTATTATGAATATTTATGAGTGCTGGAGAAAAATGTGAAAGATTTGATACTGATAAAGCGAGGTGCGGATGAAATCGAGTCTCGTGCCGGTCCGGCTCTCCGGTTACCGGTTCGGCCATGTTTGTTTTTGTAAACTGCTAATATTATACGTGGATGAATTTATTATTGACAAAAAACGAAACGTTCCTTAAGTATTTCGGAATAATTATTGGTATTTGTTGCTTTTTTTTTAGTTTATTTATGAGTAAATTACACAATTTTCTCGAATCAATAAATCGAAGCAATTCCTTCATTTTATCGCGAATAAAATGGCGAACAAACCATATACAAGCTTCTCGTTCCACAAAAAGCATAAAACTAATGCGCTACAACATAATTTTTTGAACGAAACGAAACCAAATTAGGGTTTTATCTATCGGAGGACTCCTCGCACTATTTCTAGCAACGAGTCAATTATCGGTTACGTTACCCTACTCGGTTTCCATCGTTCAATACTGCCCTTTAAGGCGCTAGTCGACTCTGAATTTGTTCTACAGATAGATTAGTTTGTGCAAGAAGATAGATATTTGTAGTTAGTCGATATAAAAGTACGAGGAAACGATTACAACTGCCTTTTTAGTCGTAGTAACAAGGTGTTGCCATAAATTTTATTATTCAAAAGTAATGAAAGTAATTTTTGCTGTTATAATTGAGAGGGCCGTTAGTTCATACTTGGGTGTGAATTTAATACCATTAGTATTTAAAAGATAGCTTTATTCCTCGTTTCTTAGTAGATATTATTTATATTCTAGTACTTACGTGTTCATCCAACGAGTAAGTCAGTTCGCCATCATCATACAGGACGAACCACCTCCGCTGCCATCTCTGTAACAAATAAAAAGCCTCATTAGATATAGGAAATCATTATGGAAGGACGAAAAAGGTTCTAATGCAGTAACAACCGCGACGGCTACCATTTATTCGAACAGAAAAAGTTATAGTAGGCATACACCATCCTGCCTATCGATACGATAGATTTGTCACAACTTCAAATCTGCACCAGTGATGCCAACTCAGCAACTACAGATCAACAACAACAACAGATCTGGCTATTATTCGGTGACGACAGCTACAATTTCTAGCACCTTTTCATTTCATCATGAGACTATCGAATTAGATTAAAAAAAGTGGTGCAAGCGATTTTCGACCTTATCGACATTAAAAATTTAGTTTGTTTTTCTCACATTCTTATTCGTTAACATTGCTCCTTCATTAAAATCCGGTGTTTGCATCGTTGTCAATAAGGTCGAAAATCGCTTGAAGGTCGGAAAATACTTGCTTAAGGATAGCAAGTTAAAAAAAGTGGTGCAAGCGATTTTCGACCTTATCGACATTAAAAATTTAGTTTGTTTTTCTCACATTCTCATTCGTTAACATTGCTTCTTCATTAAAATCCGGTGTTTGCATCGTTGTCAATAAGGTCGAAAATCGCTTGAAGGTCGGAAAACATTTGCTTAAGGATTGCAAGTTAAAAAAGTGGTGCAAGCGATTTTCGACCTTATCGACATTTAAAATTTAGTTTGTTTTTCTCACATTCTCATTCGCTAACATTGCTTCTTCATTAAAATCCGGTGTTTGCATCGTTGTCAATAAGGTCGAAAATCGCTTGAAGGTCGGAAAACATTTGCTTAAGGATTGCAAGTTAAAAAAAGTGGTGCAAGCGATTTTCGACCTTATCGACATTTAAAATTTAGTTTGTTTTTCTCACATTCTCATTCGTTAACATTGCTCCTTCATTAAAATCAGGTGTTTGCATAAATGTCAATAAGGTCGAAAATAGCATGAACCTTTTTTTAACTTGCTTTCGTGGTCCCTTGACACCTCTCAAGTTTTCAATCGTATTTTGGTTTAAAATAAAATGAATAACTCTTTTTTTTACGAGTGTACATGCGATCCATGTGCGAAAAGCCTCAGTTTTCCTGGTAAGGCCACGTTCACATGGCGATTATTTTCCCGTATACTGTATACAAGATTTTATTGAATAGAGCAGTAATAACAGTTCACAAATGAAAACTTAAAAATAGTTTAAACGGCGTTCATACGGGAAAATCCCGTGTTTGAGAAATATAATATTTTACCGTGTACCGTGCAAAGTTGTCCTAAAACTGGTCAACTCTATTCGATAAAATCTCGTGTACGGTATACGGGAAAATAATCGCCGTGTGAACGTGGCCTAACCGTCCCTGTAGAAAAGTAGCTAAAAAGTTTAGCCACAAGTTACACTTTTTAGCTTTTTTTCTAGCACCTTTATAAAATTAGCTAACTATCTATGAAGTTGCTAAGATGGCATCACTGCTGCCGATTTGACGTTGTGTCAAAAACGATTTGATGACCTATCAAAATTGGCATGTCATGCCATCAAATTGGCATTCCACCCCCATACACGTTCAATTCTATTTGAGCAAATTGGCAGTTTTATGCCGAATTGACAAATAGGCAGTATGGTGTATGGCTACCATTAGACATAACTTTTTTGAAACTGGCAACTTTGACGTTCTAAAAATGAGTATTTAAACCGCTTGATATCCTCGGCACCAACGCTCTGAAGCTGTACTGAGCGTATGTTTTTGAATAAAATTAAGAGTCGCGCAACTTCGATCGCTTTCATAGAAATTTTCCATTTTGTACCAGAACACGAAAATATTCGACAACTCATAATTTACGCTCATTTGGGTTCAGCCTAAAACGAAATGTAATATTAGTTCGATCGACTTTGAAATTCTAAATTTATGCAAGCAGTTTTTGCTTTAATTTATTATATTCGATAGGCACTATAATTTTCAACCACAGATATGAATTAAATCTTAAGACACCTATTAACACCTATGCGATCAAGATTAAACACATAATTACAACAAAACAAACGATTTATTAACAAGATATCGTATTTAAGACCTACATTCAACAATTAATGCTATAGCAATTAACCTATTAGCTCTTAACTATGTTTGTTACCCCTGACTCAGATATCGGTGTCTGGTTACTAAAGTAACCAGGGGTATAGGGCTGTCCGTCAACCATGACGGTGTTATGTTCGGGGTTGTGGCATTGGGGTGGTTGACGTGTGAAGACACGTGAGTGACAACGTGAGAATATTGTGTTTCTTATGACGCTGGTTTTTACTTGCGGTGACTTTACTATAATTATATGATGCTTCATATCATAGCTATACATATAAGTAGCTGTATAGGTTTCACCCCCACTGGTCAGGTCCTACAAGTCGTTGCGTGGTGTTATAAAGCCTATACTCTTCCACGATAAATAGACCATCAAACAAAATAACAATTTCTAAATTCGAACCAGTAGTTTCTGAGATCAGCGCGATGAAACAAACAGACTTTTCACTTTTTTATATTAGTTTAGATATTTGACTCCCCAGAACTGGGTTACGAGTTTGGCACCTGGAGAAGTGTCCTGCAGTTTCTCTAATCAACAAATGACAGGTGACGAAATAAGTCCCCTGTCTCCTGTCATGTTTTTGGAGCAGCATCACATTTACACTAGCAGGACAGTTCTCTGTGGTCCAAGATCCATTTCGTTTTGTTTTTTTGTACTTGAATAAAAATTAGCAGCAAGATGGCGGCGATATTTCTGAATGTGAGCATCGTTGTCAATTTGTCATCTGTTATGTAAAGTTAAAAGCGTTTTCTAGAGCACCGTGGCACAACTTTTTTTTTGTTCCACCAAACCCTGACCGGTTTTAAGACTTATTTTTCTAAAAATACAGTTTAAAATCGGTCGGGGTTTGGTGGCACAAAATTGTGCCATTGGGGCTCTTTGGGGCCCTAGAGGTTAAGTCCCAAGAATGGTCTTTTAAACCGATAATTATTTGGCATGAAAATAAAGGCAAAGATATTGATGTAAAACACGACCCAGTTTCCAGCTTGCCCTAAAAAGCCATGATGATACCATAATGTCACAAATCTTGTTCAAGCTGCACTGAGCCTTTCAATCGATGTAGTAATAATGTTCACTAAAATGTCAAACTATATCTGCGTGCGATCAACATAATTAGGGCCCTAGCTCTCTGCCACACCTCGGGAACATGATGCAGAGATATCTCACCATTCAGCCTACGTGACACTTGGCACGATTTGTGTTACAACGATAATTGGGTGATTTACCCTAAGAACTGTGTTGCTATTTGTAAAAAAATAATTTCAAAATTTTTGTAAATATTTTAGCCTTTTTTTTGAGGCTAAAACAGGGGTGATCGATAGAGAAGTGGACGAAAAAAATATGCTGCGTTCATAGCAAAAAACTTGAGATAAGGGCAGGAGAATTAAAATGATTTCAGCCACATTTTCCCCTAACATTTCAGCAGAACATCGTAAGTTTAAATTAGTTTCGAAACCTTCATTAATCGACTAATGAACTTCTTTTCAATAGGTATAGAAAATCAAACAAAATAGGTAGAACGACAAAATTATGCAACGCACTCGACAAATAACGAGCGTGCAATCCGTATGCCGTGAGAAAGACAAACAGACAAACAATTTAATTGTAGGCAATTAAGTCGAACACGGTAAGTAATTGGTATTAGATATGTGCTCGTTTTGCAACCATTTGCCAACCTGAAGACGTTGGTAATTCTGCTTTTTCTTGCACTGTAACCAGTTTTTACTTTTCTATTAGAAATAGAAACTATTTATTGTGAACTGATGAATGAATGATAAGCTAAATTATCGACAATCCGAGCATTAAATAAACACTTATGTTTGTAGAGGAGACTGGCTTAGGCCCGTTGGTTTTACTAACGTTATGGTTAGAAATTATACCTCGGCAACAATGAAAATGCAGCCTTTGAAAGTTTGAGACACCGATGTTTTCCATAATTTGACTTTTTGGAACCGGATCAGTAGTAACGAATGTTAGCCCCTACATCCAAACTTTTTAACAATAATATAAGTACATAGATTGATATATATGTTGATATGTGTCATACATTTGCAACAGAAGTTAATTCAGCCTGAATAGGTCACGCAGAAAATTGGTCTAATCTAACCAAAGATATAGCGTAGTAACACCAATATTATACAGAAGCCAAACAATATAATTCATATACAAATAACAATACCCACAAAACGGAGGCACCAATCCTTAATTCAAAGCCTCATAACATAGAAACAACTTAATTTGTAAACCAAATGTAAGTTGCAGGTAGTGGGTTCAACAATAACTTAACGTTGTACGCTGTAGGCGGCTCATAAACTAATCTAACTACTAAACATAATGCTCATGAAGACTAAGATGGAGCTATGGAATAAGTGACACTACAAAACCATAGAGGAACTACTAAGGTAAGTTATACAGTAAAATTTTAAAGCCATCATGCAGGGCGACCACAGCTATCACCTTATGACGATGATGATGATGTCATTTAGCTGAATTCAGCCACAGCTTCTGCATTCGTGGCTTTCTCAGGAGGATGTCTAGAGCTTTTTCTGCTAGCTGCCTTTTCATTAAAGTAAGTTACTCCTACAGGTCAAGTTTTCATAACGTTTTATATTTAACTTTTGCTAGCTTAATAGGGTAAAGGGAGATTATTTGGTGAAACAGGTAACTCAATGATAGAGTCTTACAAGAGTCTCTCAAAACGTAACCTATGCACAAGTAATGTGAAATGATGTGTCACTACGTCTTGTCCACTTTAGTAGTGAACAAGTTGCATCATTTCGCATTACTGCATGCTTGAGTAACGTTTTGAGAGACTTTTAAGACTGTCACAGATTTACCTGTCTCACCAAATAATCTCCCTTTACCTTACTAGTTTTAACTGCTCCGTGTTGTGTGTTATCGTTCTTATCATCATTCGTCTATTCCTTGATGATATGGTTAATATTTCGACTTCCTGGTCTCTTCTATTGAATAGTTATACCCATTTCTTATTTCCTACCTGTCTCTCCATCTGTATCTTAACCTAAATCTGCAACAAACAAATAATTTTCCTCTAAATTACTCCAACAATGCCTAGTTATTGACTTCCCAGCCACGTGCGGCTTCACAGACTCAAAGGTCCCCACTGACCTCAAATGTTTCCTATCAGTTATGAATCAGATAGGCTCATTACTAACGATACGTCGGCTCCAAGTGTGACTGGAAAGTGGGATACTTACACACAGGGCTCGAGAAAATACAGTTGTTGCTGAATAAGTAGGATTTGAGTCTCATTGTCTGTTTTAACGGTAATTTACGGTAAAAGACATGCTGGTTTATATTTTACAAGGTAGATTTGGTTTGAATTTTATGTTGATGCTGAAGTCTTCACGCTGTGAAAAATTGCTACACTTGGAATGGTTTCTGTAGCATGCCAAGCACTAGACTTCTAAAGAAAAATATTTTTAATTCTCTAAACACTTGATTAACAAGTCAAAAGATTGAAGATCAAAGTTAAAATTAGAATGAAGAATAGTGTTATAATTTCTCAGGAGACTGATAGGGGTTTCGATTCCCGCACGGATCAAAATTTCGTATGCTCTACAAGTAGGTATTACTTCCGGGTCTGGGTTTTTGTGTATGTGAGTTTAGCAAGTTTAACGCACCCACTCTACAGGTGCCGCCCCCCGGCAAGATGGACCGATGTCTTGAAGAAGGTGGCTGGCAGTAGCTGGATGAAAAAGCTGGAGATCGTGCGCTGTGGCGCTCCCTGAGAGAGGCCAGCAGTGGACTGTAATAGGCTGAAATGATGATGATGATGACTCTACAGGTGAAATACCTAGAGTACCAACGCTTTTCCTTAAAGAGAGGTAAACAAAGTCGCAGCAAAAACTATCATTCCGCTCTCCGTTCATAACAGAACACCTCACCACATTCCTACCTACTACCTGACTTCTAAACCTACAATTCCAGATCATTACAGTACTATCAAACATCTTGTATAACAAATACCTCGATACAGAAGTCCAACAAGGTCTTAACCTCAAAAATAATCGCGTAGCAATCAGTTATGGATCAGAAACGCTCATTATTCGCAATAGTACTACTTACCTGCGCAGGCGCAAGCGACTGCTGGCAAGTGTCATTGGAAAGTCGTGGTGAGGGATAAATAGGGCTTGTATTGGTAGGAACTAGGGTGATGTGGAGTTGGGTTTTGAGCTACAGTTTTTTTTTTTTTTGAAGTGGAGACTGTAATTGCAAAGGTGTTCTCTTGTTAACCGATTTCAAAAAAAGGAGGAGGTTCTCAATTCGTCGGAATCTTTTTTTTTTAACTTTGAACTTTTAAAATTGCTGAATCTTAGTGTGTTTTTTTTTTATGTTACAGAACACTTATGTAGAAGAAACAACTTACGAATAAAAAAGCACAAAGGTACCTACCGCTTATTTTCTCATTAACCTAAATCTCTTCCAGCGGCCCAACAATTTTTTATGATTTTTGTATTTTTTTTTCACTTTATTGAAAAATCTTTACTCAAAAGAATGTTCGGTTGTCACTAAAGAAAGAAAAATAGTTGACTATTATCCTCAGAAACCTTTGCAAACAAGCTTCTAAAAGAATATTTACATCGTGAACCAGAAATATTTGCCGTAGAACTTTAACAGGTGGACTGTTAAAGTTCTACGGCAAATATTTCTGGTTCAAAATCTAATATTAAGTACAATCCCTCCTCTCTTCGTACTATTTCACCGTATTTGTACAAGCTATGCGGCCCTACCTCTTCCCTCCCTCCCTCCCGAGCTCGTACTCAGAGGACAATCGTCAACAATCGCGGTCTACCCTCGGGGAAAGTCGGTCGGCAAGCTAATGGCACTGGGCTGGGCCGATACGAGCCGATAAGATAGCTATTATCTACCGCTGCCGTGTGCTAGAGGTGTTAACATTAACCGACAACAATTGGAGCGACCTTACGGTATGCTGGTGTTTCGGTCATTTTTATATGACCAGAGGAAAAAACCATAATTTGGAAAAAAAAAACAAAAAGATGCTCTCTGGAAATATGGATAGCTCTTTAACCCCTAGACATCGTAAAATATAAAAGTAAACTATTAAACATAGTAACAATAACACCTGCAAAGAAACAATCATAAATCTTAACCATCGAGAATTCAGATCAACAACTGCCATCATTAATTTATTTACCACTAGCAAACCCGAGAATGCCTTTCTATCAAATGCGTTCAAAATGAATGTTTGGAACGCACGCACGGATATCAGCCAATCGGATCATTTCGCGCCGCGGCAAAGTGCGATCAGAACATGGTGATAATGCTATCAAAATCCTTCTAATGAAGCATTCAACATTACTGAACATATTAAGCTGTTTCCGCCGGTTGCTTTGATATTTTTTTCTGGCAACACGGTTCAATTAGCGGCAGTGATTTGGTATATTTTGTGCACATATTTAATCTTATGAGGCATCAAAAAGGATGAGTTCTATCATTTATTTTTAATGTTTTTTCATTCTATCTTATACCGCAAGGATTACTCTTCGAATTTAATAAAAAAAATTATAGTTCGGAATAGTTTAAATAATACTCATGATTGATTGCAGGCGTTGTAATATATTGCTACGGTAACATGAATTGTATCAAGACTAATCAAGAGAGATTTTAATTAAACGAAATAATTAGGTTTTTTTTTTGTAACCAAAAAATAATGGTTGATCTATTCCGGAACTACACTGTAAAACTATAATCTCTAATCATAATAAGTATTAATTAAAACTTTATAATATATCTAGAGTTAGTTATTAGTATTAATTATGGCAACATTATTCAACCTGTCAAAAGCAGTTGGCGCGAAAAACTAAGACAAAGGAAGTTCGATATATACTGCCTTTGTTTGCAAAAACCTACATCGACATAAGAGCAAAATGCAAATTCAAAGAGAAAGTGTACTTGCTATGTTCTTGTGCGTATTAAAATAATTATCTTGCTATTACAAAGAGGCTGCTTGCTTGGGAGCGACAGCAAGAAAGATCTAGATGCGATCACCTTAAATTATCCATTGTGAACGAATTTTTCTCACTGGCAATCGCTTACAATCGAACGTTTTTCTTCGGTATTAATTGTTGTAAAAGTGAAACTTTTGTATGAAAATACATGATGTCTACATGCAAGATATCGGTGTAAGCTATACTTTAATGAGTTGGTAAAGAAATTTACAATAGACTGGAAAGTTTTAAGATAAAATCTTATAAATGTAACTACGATGTTTTCGTAAAGAAATAAGATTACGAAGACAAATATGACCACGATATAAACATGTTTAGTTTTCATGTTCATAATATTTTATTAGTAAAGTTAAACTCTCCTAAACATATATAATTAAGTAAACCAGTCAATGTTATACAAGGATCAGCAAATAACATTAAAAAATTAGCAAATATTTGTCAATTTATTTTGTTGTCCGTCCGTCTTACATCGCGGGGTGCCGAATGACTGAATTTCCGATTAGTTTCATCGTAACCATTGCCCAAAACATTAGAAACAAGTGCTTAAATCTTACATAACAGTTTACGTGATATATTGGTATAATAACCAACTCGAAATAATCGAATGGACCATTGACATCGATTCCAAAGTCGACTAATGCGACGGTAAATCGATTGTTTTGTTACTAAACGTAGTAAACTCATGTTTTATTTATTACGATGTTGGTTTAAACGGCGTGTTTAGAACATTGTCTATATTAATTTCGCAATGGGCATTGTCACGTCTATTCCGTATATGGAAATTTTAGGTGCGCAAACTTTATGTGATAGTTGGCAGAGTGTTGCCAGTCGATGTTAGAAGATATTTCTTTAAACTAAAAGCGGCAACGACAGTTATTTGGAGATACGTTAGTGCTTACTGTCCCTATCGTCTGTTTATTACACCATAAGCATTATAACCATTACTGTTTTCTTTAGTACGCTTTTACTACCTCCGAGAGAAGATAAAGCGCTGATACGCCATCTTTATGTCTACCATATCGGGAAGGAAATTATATCAATAAAACGCTAGAAATAACTGGAGATTACAATAATATCTTCATTTTGTTGCTGTGTTAACATCTAATCGGAATCTTGACCTTTCTTCAAACATTTTAGGTTGCATAATATCCAATCATGTGTAGCCAAATTGCAGATTAACAGTTTCAAGGATATACCGCCTATAGTTTGACACGCCATGACCTGTGACTGACAAAAAAAAAATCACCACTCATTAATTAAATATTCACTCGCGATTTTTTTTAAACAAACGATGTTTTATTGTAATAAATATCAGGTGTTTGAAAGCAGCGGGGCGTCCTAATGTGTGATTGTAATCGAATCGAATTGACCATTATTCGTTATGTAATCGTTCACACGAGTCGACAGGCGATAATTCGACTAAGAGTGTGTCGATTACCGAGTGACGCATAGACCGATGTGTTACTGTGGCACGATTTGTCATAGACTTGTATCGGGAGTGCGTACTGATTGTATCGTACGATCATACGTGCTTGTTTACTGCCCATAGAGAATAGAGCGGGATAGTCGTATCTAAAACTGGTAAGTAATTCCAAATGTGGTGCAACAATTTTAGTAAACAAAGGTTTTCCCGTTCCAAAATCGACTAATGACTTTGTATTCGATTGATTTGCTCATCAAAACGTTATAGTCACTTTTTTTTTGCTTCGAAAGTACTTTTCCACATTATCCTCAATAATAAAATAACAGAAAGATCCTTACTGATATCATAAATGCGAATGTTTGGATCAAGTTACTCACGTCAAAACTTCTGGTGATTTTTTTATGCTGTAAAATCTTCAAATGATTCCTTCCATCCAGGGTAGAGGATCTGTCTGAATTGTACTGACTAAAATCCATTCCATTGTGTCTTAATAGCCCTTTACGTTCCGGTTCCACGTTTACCTGATAAGGGAGTCCCATGAGCCCGGAGACAGACTCGCGACCCCGTAACTTCTGGACACAGTTCGATGAAATTTTGCACCGAGGTTTATTATTAGTCTAGATTACAACATGGGACACTTTTTGTCCCGGTAGTTTGATTTCCTGGGACATTTAAACGCAGGCGAAGCCTCTGGCCTACGCGAGTGAAATAAACATTTTTATCTTACTAAAACAACCATGTATACAAGATTGAAGAGCACATCCATCAGAATTAATTAATGTTGTGATTGTTAAGTGTTATCTCTACAACTGATATGACTGTTTCGTGTGTAACGAATTGTTCTCGATCGTCCGCATCGATCATTGTTCTAATCGATTTTTGTGTCATCAGTGTATCGAGAATGTAACCTCATGCGTGTAAGCTTAGTAGCTTTACTACAATCTATGGTGGGTCTTATTTTAAAAATGGAAGTTACAATATTTTTTTATTCCATTTTAATTTTTTTTTATTGTTGGTTTATGGAAATTGCTAAAGAGTTCATCAATGTTCTATTAAATAATAGACAAACTTTTTATATTTTTATATTATTTCGACGTTATTATTCTCAATTTAGGCACGTTTTCCATTTTTTTTCGTTTAATCGTTGTGTTCAATTAAAAACTCATATTGAAGAAAAAACCTACCTACACATAATGTATAGTTTCGTTCCAATTACAATACAAGTAAATTGGTACTAGCCAGATTGTTGACAATGTACTGAATAAATTTAGTCACTATATTTGAAGTGAGTTTGGACTAACTGTCTCTAACTGTGGTTCTGAAAATAATAGCTTGAATTCAAAAGAAATCAAACCCATTTTGTTTATTAGTCCGGTCAATTTAGACATAAAAATGTGAGTGAAATTACATAAAGTCCCAGCAAGCTGATTTTTTGTGAAGTTGTTCAAAACATAAATATAAACAATGTCTAAAAGTTCCCCATCATTCCCCTGTAAGGAAAAAAAAATATTCAAGGTCAAAGGTAAAAAAATGAGTTTTTCGCGATTTTCAGCAAAACGGTAAGTTTTATCATACAAGTACCTCAGACAAAAATTGTAGATCATAAAATTATCTATAAAAATGTCTTAATACTTTTTTTCTTACGAGCCACCGTTTCAGAGATATAACGATTCAAAAAGTTATAAAAGTTGTTATCGTCTTATGCATCTAATGAGGTAGTGTACTTAGCGCGTTTTTTTTAACGTGGTTTCCCCAGTAGGCCTACTCCACGGGTCAGTTGTGATCCTGTTTATTGTAAAACTATTGCAAAATAACGGAAATTTTCAAAGATTGGGAAAGATAAAAGCGATGTAAATGAAAAGAAAGTGTTGAAGTTTATTCGTCTCATTCGTAAGTTTCAAATTCTTGTTCTTCTTCCTGATCTTCTTCTCCTGCTTCTTCTTCATCTTCATTTTGGATGCAAGTAAATTGAACACAGGGACAGGCACGCTTTTATCTTTCCCAATCTTTGAAAATTTCCGTTATTTTGCAATAGTTTTACAATAAACAGGATCACAACTGACCCGTGGTGTAGGCCTACTGGGGAAACCACGTTAAAAAAAACGCGCTAAGTACACTACCTCATTAGATGCATAAGACGATAACAACTTTTATAACTTTTTGAATCGTTATATCTCTGAAACGGTGGCTCGTAAGAAAAAAAGTATTAAGACATTTTTATAGATAATTTTATGATCTACAATTTTTGTCTGCGGTACTTGTATGATAAAACTTACCGTTTTGCTAAAAATCGCGAAAAACTCATTTTTTTTACCTTTGACCTTGAATATTTTTTTTTCCTTACAGGGGAATGATGGGGAACTTTTAGACATTGTTTATAATTATGTTTTGAACAACTTCACAGAAATTCAGCTTGCTGGGACTTTATGTAACCTCGAATGTCTAAATTGACCGGACTATATATAACAAAGGCAAAACGTGGGTGTTCTGCTTATTTAATTTAATTATAAGTAAGTACAATTTGTTAACGAACTCTTATATTAAGAACGTTTTTTTTTCATACAAACAAAAACACTCTATCACAAGAGTACTTTAAACAATTTGATCCTAAAAACTTGAAATTAATCACTCATGACTCTGTTCTCGTTTAAAGGTACCGGCCATAAAGAATCATAGACGTAGCCTTTCCTTGACCAACGACAAAATAAAAATTTACTAAAATACTCCAGAAAGGGAGAAAAAAAAACAACTATGGCTTTAAAACTTCATGGTGGGCCACCTGTTAGGTTATAAAAATATCGTGGTGCTTGCCGCAGTTAGTTTCGAGCAGTCCGTGTATAGCCAGCCTAAGTGTTAAACGCGCTGTCAAACTCTATAGTACGACTGAATGATCTTGATGTGTTATAATTAGCAGGGATAAGTCTCGCATGACGGTTTTTTGTATCACATGTAACTGTGCGAGAAATTATTATAATTACACGCTCATTTCTTTAGGTAACTGGCATGTCGGCTTGTATTTGGGAAGTTTAAATGAAAGATTCACTGTAGGCATGAATGATGGTTGATAGAGATAATTTTGGCATAAAAATTGAGCATACGACAAGTGAGTCTAGGAATAGTAACTAAATCAGAGGAACATTCGTTATTTGTAAAATCATTTTATTTTATATCTGGCGTTTTCGATGTAATTTTTTTTTTTTTTTAGAAAACCTTTGGAGTTTAAATCGGAAACAAAATACTTCATAAAAAGTAAACTTTTTTAGATAGATACTCACTAAATTTCAGTGTTAAATCGGCTTTTAAACAGTATTTTTAATGTTGTTGGAATAGCACTTGTAGTTTGAAAATGAGGTGTTTTTATAAAAAAATTCGACAGCTGTCATATGTCAAAATTGTGCGGGGTGACGTTGTAGTCCCTAGACCCGTTTCATATTGCTTCAACGACTTCCATCAGGATTGACAAAATCATTCAAATAGCTGTCAATCCATCAATCTATCTTTTGACTTTTCGAACACGACTATGATATAATGTAACATTGTTTAGGCTCTCTTTCAGTATGAAGACCTAAATAGTTATCTAGTGTACACAACAACTATGTGGCAAACTAGAACAACGTTATGTCTTTAGCTTGAGATGACTGATTGATTGATAGACAGATAAAGATCTCTTCTACGTTTGCTAGTAGGCATAGATCTTATTTATTTTACAAATGATGCCTCCAGGGGTCTATTTAGCAGGACTAGACTAGAGATAGACAAATTACCTTTTAAAGAGAGCATACACAATAAGTATGACTTTTTAGTAATAAGACAACATGACATAACATCATGGTTAGATAGAAAGAAATCTAACAGTATCACAATTTTGATTGTATTTGGATCGCAAGTTAGTGAGCGAGCAGTGGTGGCCCAGTGGTATCGGTCCCGACCGTAATCTGTTTCATCACCACTGCTCTCAAAATGGTGAATGAAAACATAGTCGGGAAACCGGCATGTCCCTAGAAGAAATTCGAAGACATGTGAGATCTATAAACCCGCACTGGGCCCGCATGGTGGATTATAGCCCACTCCCTCTCACAGAGAGGAGGCCTGTGTCCCAGCAGTGGGAACATTATAGTCTGATGATGATGAAGTTAGTTACTCTAAGCTATTGACATCTGAAAGGGACAAATTCAGACTCCGTTGCTGCTACTGATAAGTTCATGATGGAAAACCAATAACACTTTGCGAGACCTGACCATCAAACTTACTAGGCAGCTGACTAGTCTTGTAAATGAAATTATACAAATCTGTTAAAAATAACATGGGAGAAGATTTTGGAATTAATAAAATGGATCTCATAAAATACAAGAAAATGTTTGAAGTTAGTAAAGACAGTTCCCTTGATCGCTATAATTGGTCTCGATGAGTAATAAAATAAAGAAACGAAATGAAATGTCTAAACGAATTAAATAACTATTAGCACAGACTATATAGCGCGCCATTTTGACGTCAGCATAAACAGGGTGTTGTGATTAATGCAGAACAATCTTTTCAAAATGGCCGACAAAAAAACATGGCGGACTTTTTTTTTAGTGGCCACCCAACTATAGGAATAGTTTGAGGTATGTGTATGACAGGTTGCTAAGCAAATGAAGAGGTTTTTTCAAGGCTACTATAGCTCCAGGCACTGACAGATTAGTAGATAATCAACCCGTCCACTTGTGCTAGAGGCTTTTAATCACTTGAGATCCGACGTTTGGCCTCTGGTTATGGTCATATTTAAAATTAGTTCAAAGAGTCCGGGCTTATGAATTTGATGCTCAGGATATTTTTTTAAGTGAAGTAACTGTCAAATATTTTACTAATTACAACTTTTGTTTGCCTGTTGAATGACATGTACAGAATCATGTTGTAGGTAAAAAATAAAATTGTTTTGGAAAACCAAGATGGCGACATTCATTCCCAATTTTGGCCACGCGCCAAAATAATAATTAGCGCCCTAATTGCATGGTGTGTTTTTGTCAGCTAAGCTGACATTTTGACAGATTTGGTATATTTAACCAGTCGAGCTTTCAATTAGGAGGAGTGTTGGACTAAAAAAGGCAAAAGCTCCAAAAGTAAATTCAAAAACAGCCTGTACATGGAATTTTGATGGGTGTACAAATTATATGGTCACCATGTTGCCTCCAATGTGTTATATTAAACTGTTACTAAACGATTTCGGGAATCTTTAATAATTGCAAGTTTACACTCCTACTCCGTTGACTTTAAACCTTATAGAATTGAGTTAAGGTTGATATTTCTGTGTCAGATTTTTAAGGAAAAGTACACACGTGTGTGGCATAAAAGTAAATGGTACAAAATGGTTGCTTTTATATAGTTTTGCTCGTTTTTGTAACACTGGACAAAACAAAAATAAAAACCGGCAGATAGAATTTCAACTTTATGCGCTGACCAGAACAATCAAAATCCAACAGCTCGGTTTTGGGCATTACTTTATGTGTCGTTTAAGGGTGGTGAAATTAACATTTATACAGAATGATAAAATTTCGGGAACAGAGTTCTTTATGAGTCGTTTCGATGCGAATTAAATAAAACGTAATAAAGTTACATTGTAGCAAAGACTTAACTGTCGCATTTTTATAAAACCACAGATTTAAAGAGCCCTAAAGATCGTTAAAAGTAGTGATATATGGCAGTCCGAAAACATTGCTTTATAAGATCAAATAAAAGATCATAAAAGTATCAAGATTTTTTATGCGATCAAAGACCAAGGGAAGAGCACAGTTCTCATGAAATATAACGAGTTTTATAAGCAAATTAAATTTGAACCGTTTTTGGGGTTTATTATCAACAAATGACTTTATTTCTTATGCATAAATCCCTGAACCGATTTTGATGAATTAAGGTTTAGAGATAGATGCGATCCCAGAGACCACTAAAGACTAATTTATTGTGAAGGGGAGCTAATGATGGGAATTCAAATGACTAATTATAACACCATAGGTGGTCAACAAAATCTGAAACACCAAAAAAATTACCATAGCCAAAGTTTTTTTTTTCATAAAACATGTCACAACATCGCAGTTCATTCATCATCCGATGTCGTTGCCCCCACAAAAATTCGGACATACCATAGTCGGCATAGTTCATCGTTCACGAAGTCGGCTTTCGACACTCGTGTAATTGCTCGCGAGATTTTTTTTAATTACGACACACTCTGTAAACGCACCACACACGATATTTTTTTAAAAGCTTTACTTTGGACAGCTCAAAGCAAATTGAACTTTAGCTAATCAGGTTAGGGTTTAAATTGGATTGTTTTTGTGTCATAGTGTGATATAGATGCAAACACATGACTTTATCTAAACTTTAATTCATTATAATAAAGTTCAAATTGCAGTGGTGTTATTTGAGGGTAATGTAGATGTTATCTAATGTTTCTATTGCATGTGTAGTCGGCCTGTTTATCTATTCGTTGATCGTCACTGTCACTTTACGAGGAATATTAATGTCGTGGCTATAATAAGTACAAAATTACCAGGAGACTTGACCCGACAGCTTTGTAAGGTACCCACCTAACTAAAACGTTAAAAACTTGTCATCAAAGGATCCGAATCCAGCACAGTCTCTGATCAAAGGCCTTATCATGAGTTTTCAGTTATTCTAACGTAAACTGGAACTTTGACATTTCTAATTGACAAATTTCAAGGGAAAAAATAGCTCCTTCTTCGCACATCAGAGGCGCTGTACCATTTTTCCATATAAGAAACGCTGTAAATACTGGAAAGACCACGCGCGCCACAAAGAGCGTCAGCATGCTGACGGGGCCCCCTCTCAGAGGGCCAAGGCCTGCCGGGGTCGCGGGATTATTTCCTTACCGTGACCCCGGAACATAAAGGGCTATTGAAGGACACCGTTTATTTTAGTCAGTAAAAGTCTGACAGTCCCTCCCGCCCTGCCCGGGGTGGGAGGACTCATTTGATGATATACCACGTTAAAAAAAAGGTACAGAATTGCATAATAAGTTCTTGCCAGTAATCAAATGCAAATGCATCAAAGAAGATACGAAATCAACACAAGTTTTACAATTGAGCTGTCAATTGTTTTATACATAGTTTGTCTATGTTGAAATTGTATGTTTCTGTCAAAGCAAGGACGAGTTTACGAGGTAAGTGACGAAAAAGGTCGAATGTGCGTTACCTTCGAGGCAAAGGACCGTGTTACATTGTGCCTATGGAGTTTTGCAAAAGGTCATGTAGTTTAATGAACTCTAGGCCATTCTAACACCATGAAGTTTTACCCAATTGCGTGGTGTAAAACGGTTGTGTTTTTGACACCATTGCCGAATTTATTGTTCATTATTATAGAAAGACTAGCTGTGTCCGCGACTTCGTGGATGTCAGAACTGAACAATGTATTTTTTACAAAATTGACAAAGTTTCATATAAATTTTCATCCTCTATTTTATCCCCTTGGGGTAGAATTGATGAAAATCCTTTATTAGCGGATGCCTACGTCATAACATCTACCTGCATGCCAAATTTCAGCCCGATTCGTCCAGTGGTTTGGGCCTTGCGTTGATAGATCACTATGTCAGTCATTCACCTTTGAGTTATATATATTTATAGACTAGCACTTCGCCCGCGACTTCGTCCGCGCTTACTTCGAACTTTGCATCTGTGAATTTCTTCTCTGGCCAAAAATCTTAATCATTATGCAACTAAAATTCTATCGACCACCAAACAACCCTTTAACAGTCGGTTTTCGCAACATCCCATCTTAATAAGCATCTACGTCCTAAAGACATACCCCAGGGAAAATAAGAGACTCGTAGCACTTGTAGTACCGAAGTTTCATACTAACTATGAAGGTATAAACGACCACTTTTTTTATCGTGGCAAAATCATCAAATGAGTCCTCCCGCCCAGGGCGAGACAGGAGGGACTGTCAGACTTGTACTGACTAAAATCAACGGTGTTCCTTAAATAGCCCTTTATGTACCGGGGTCAGGGTTACCGAGTGAGACAGTCCCGCGATCTCAGCAGGCTCTGGCCCTCTTAGGGAGGCCCCGTCCGATTGCTGACAGGAGAGCTCCTTGAGGCGCGCGTGGAACGCAACTCACCGTCGACCCGGGCATGGTCCATGATCAGACGGCGAGTCACCCATTACTCGCCGTCCACATGCCCGCGCCTACGGTGGCCGGAGATCGTCTTGCGACGTCTCTCGCGGCCGCGGCGCTTGGTTCATGAGGTGGACGCTGTCCTCTCCCTCACGTTCTCAGCCTCCTCCTTTGCAAGCTTGCTGCTTCGCAGAAGGAGGCGACCGCTTCCCATTCCGTCTCTCCCCGCAGCATGAGGACACGGCGGTGATCTGCCCAAGCAGGGCAATCCTGCACCTATGCTCCACCGTATCCTCCGCGCGATCCTCGCAGTGGTGACACCCAGGCGTTTCTTCTTTCCCCATACGACACAGGAACCTCCCGAAACATCCGTGCCCGGTGAGGACCTGCGTCAGTCGGAAGATAAGGACGCTGTGACGCCTCTCCAGCCACTCTTCAAAGAGGGGTCTTACCGCCACGATTGCGGCGTGTCCAAAGCTATAAACTACACCTTCGGGAGAGAATTTCCCGTCAAATCTTGTCTTAAGAAGCACCTACGTGCCAAAAGAACCCTTCTGTGAAGCTTTTAAAACTCCTAGTTCTTGCTTGTAGTTATGAAGATTCATACGAACTATTAACCCCAGAAGCATCCTCTTTGGGGTCCAATTTCACCAATTTCAAAACCCCGTCTGAATGATCATATTCTGTATCCTAAAAATAGCTCCCACGCAAAATTTGAGACTCCCAGCGTTTGTCTTAAGGAAGTTTCATAGAAACTACCTCACCTAAAACAACCCTGTAGGGCTTGATTTATCCAAAACTCGTCTGAGGTAGAACAAAATTTTAAATTAGCCAAATTTAAAAAATCTTACTATCAGGAACAAAGTCCCGTCTTAGCATATAGGTTTTTAGGGAGCATCTACTTCCTAAAAAACCTATATGCATCTTATTTTGACACTCTTCTTACTCCCACACAAACTAACAACCCCAAAAACATCCCCTTAGGGATAAAATTTCAGAAAATCCCGTCAATGGTAGTACCTACGTTTTAAAAAAATCCCTATGTAAAATTTGAGAGTCCTATCTATCAACGCCAAAAACAATCCCTTAGGTGTCGAATTTCGCACAACCCCATCTAAGTGAGCACCAAAGTTCTAAAAACTAAATGCAAAACTTGAAATTCCTAGTACTTATGACGTAAACGTAACGAAAGTTTCATACAAAAACGTAACGAAAGTTTCATACAAACTATCAACACAAGAAACAACCCCTTAGTTGAATTTCGAAAAACCCCATCTTAAGTTGTGCTTACGTCCTAAAAACAACCCCGTGCAAAGTTTGAGATTCCTAGCACATGTAGTAATTAAAGTTTCATACAAACTATCAACACCAAGAACAAAATATTAGGGGGCGAATTTCGCGACACCCTTTTCTAAAGTAGCACCTACGTTTTAAAATGAACCCGCATGAAAAATTTAAAACTCCTACTACTTGTAGTAAAAAAGTTTCATACAAACTGACAACCCCTAAACCAACCCCTTAGGGGCGTAATATCGCAAAACCCCTTCTTGGTGAGCACCTACGTCTTTAAAAGAATCCCCATGCAAAATTTGAGATCGCTATCTATCACCACCTAAAACAACCCTACAGGGGTTGAATTTCGAGAAACCCCGTCTAAGGTAGAGCGTACGTCCTAAAACAAACCCAATGCAAAATTTGAGTTTCCTAGCACTTGTGGTAACAAAAGTTTCATACAAACTACCATCACCTAAAACAACCCCTTAGGGACCGAATTTCGAACAGCCCCTGACGTAAGTAGCACTTACTTCCTAAAAAGAACCGGCATGCATTAAAGTTCTAGTACTTGTAATAACAAAGTTTCATACAACCTATCAACCCCAAAAACAACCCCTTAGAGGTGAAATTTTTCAAAATCCTGTCTTAGTGAGCACCTACGTCCTTAAAAGAAGCCCCATGCAAAATTTGAGACCTCTATCTATGAACACCTAAAACAACCCTTTAGGGGTTGAATTTCGAAAAACCCCGTTGAGGGTAGTGAGTACGTCTTAAAAACAATCCCTATGAAGATTTTAGACTCCTAGCACGTGTAATAACGAAGTTTCAAACAAACTTTGTACACCAAAAACAACCCCTAAAGGGTCGAATTTCGAAAAACCCTTTTCTAAAGTAACACCTACGTCTTAAAAAGAACCCGCATGCAAAATTTGAAACTCCTAGTACTTGTAGCAAAAAAGTTTCATACAAACTGTCAACCCCAAAAACAACCCCTTAGGGGCGTAATATCGCAAAATCCGTTCTTAGCGGGTACCTACGTCCTAAAAAGAACCCCTGTGCAAAATTTTGAACCCTTAGCACTGGTAGTTTCCGAGCTTTCGTGTCCTATGAGTGAGTGACCTTTTGCTTTTATATATATAGATTATAGAAGATCGTATCGATTGAATCTCTTTAAATATGTGAATTTATTTGAGTATCTATAATTTTGATAAATAATAACAGCAAAAGATAATATTATCCTGCGTTTTAATTGGCGGTAAGTACTAATGTTTATTCTCACATCGATTGAGTTCATTCATGACAATTCTAACTACAACATACCTATTCATTTCTAAGCATCAAGATCCAAAATCAAGTTCTAAACCCGCTATCGTAAATCACGAACCTGAAACGGTAACCCACGATTTAGTAACACTGTAAACCTTTCTAATTAGACCGTTATATTTCATAATAAGTCCTATCATTAGAGTTACTAACTGTTGTTCTGTCATTGTTTTTAAAGAACCATTTGTATTGAGAACTAATTATGTCGAATGAGAATCAAATCATACTAATAACTTGAGTAATTGACTCGTGTTTGTTAAGATAGCTACATAATGATGGTGAATTGTAAGACAAGAGTTTTCAGTAATTCTGACGTAAACTGAAACTTTGACATTTTCAATTGAAGAACAAGGAAAAAAGTCGTTCCTTCTTCGCATACCAGAGGCTTTCCATTTTTCCATACAAGAAACGCTGTAAATACTGGAAAGATGCTGTAGAGTAAAATAGTGAAAATTCGTGATAAGGGTTCCGAGTGGTAAAAATGTTACTGTACGTATTTCATGTGTATGTCCTTAAAACTGTGAAGGATAAGTCAATATAAGAATACTTTAGCATGCCTCAGTCTGGCTGTCGGATAAAATATACCCTAGTTTTTGAAATGCATCAAAAAAAGTGTTCAATTATTTACGAAATAAACAATAGGTTACAATTTTTTGCAGATGGCAACCCTAAAAGTCGTTTGTCAAAACTTGCACGCACAACACAACGCCCTTTCGCAACCCGCCAAAACTAACAAACATGGCCGACCCGACCCTTGCAACACGTGATTGATTAAAAAGTTTACTCCTATTGTCTATGGTACAAAGGCCAATCTCTAATTATGGGAATTATTTCGGTGCCTTAAAAACAAATGTCAGATGTAGGTGGTCTCGAGTATTGTGTTTAGAAGTAATTCATAATTGCGAATAACATTAAACACGATTGATTAAAGGTTAGAGAGCTATATGTGTCAAAGTTGACAGTTACATGTCTTTATTTATGTGCGTACGAGTGGGGCTTGATGCAAGAGTGGATTACTTAATACGACTTTGTGTGAGAAACCTCAGAACTTAGTAGGTACCTAAGCCAAAACTGCAAGAGTAAGAAGCAATGGGCTAAAATGGAGAAATTAAATTGATATGGTACGCATTTGCAAGAATCTGAAGGGCGCGGGCTGTTACTATAGCTAAACTCTATGTATATTTCCAAGGCAGCTATGTGAACATAAAAATATGTAAGTTAAAGTACGTGGCAAAAATTCTATTAAACATCTTGACCTAAGACCCTTTACACAAAATTTTCAATAATGTAAAACTAATTGCCTCTACCAACAAAACAGCCAAATGTTCTTACATTGTATTGTACGCAACACCACATCCAAAATCCCGTATTCTAACCAAATGTGGTTTTTGCCAACCCTAATAGCCACAGGTCTATTGTCAAACGGAGGCTCATGACCCCAAAGACCTGGGGTCCTGCCAGCTAATGACAGCACAAAACTAAATCACCATACACAATGAGCCACGCAAAAAATTGGACAATAACAGCTTCAGACAATGACCTCTCAGAGTCGCGGGGCAAAATTAGTTGATTGATAATTAGTAGAACAATTGAATAGAACTGATTTGGGCGTTAAATAAAGCTGAATGGTGTATTGTTTTGAGATTTCGGGAATTAGTGCTGTTTTTCTAAAGATATTGTTGTTTTTTTTTAGGTTGTGTTCAATGAACTATGTCGAAATGTTATGGAATGGCAAATGATTAAATTAGCTTGACACTTAAGGATCGGTTCTGTGATTCTCGTATTCAGCAGATTTTATAGGGGTCTTCAACGGTGATCTCAGGACAGGTGTCTAAGTCCAGCAGTGGACGTCTTTCGACTGAAATGATGAGAAAGAGTAAAATAATATTTTATGCTTATCAATGGTATTAAGCAACTTAACTCTAAAAGAAACAAATTGAGGGGAATGGATATAATGAAAGATTTGAATTTAAAACATTAACATGCCTTCGTTGGGCGAATCTAACGTTCTCAATCGTAGATCTGTTAACATCTAAACTTTTAGAATAATTAAGCATCTGATGATATCAAGAAATAGAAAAACGTATAATGAAATACAATACCAAACATTCATTATCCAAATTACACAGTTACATAAGCTAATGACAGTCTTGCCATAACTTAAACATTTAAAAAGCAATCGAAAATAATTAAAATAAACTGCCCTCAATAGCTTGCCCATTACACCTCCTATTTAGTACACTAATTGACTACTTATATAATAGTATTAGTTACCGTCCATTACCGGTTGTCATTTCCCAATGACCAGTGGGTCTACTCTTTTAGTCCGTCAAAGAAAATACGGGCACGGGCCGAAACTTTTCAGTTAACCCTACTTTCTATTCGTTCTGAATTCATCAGTACTGACAACACATCCGGATTTGGGACAATTGTTTAATCATGTTGTCTTTAATTTTTAGTTCATCAACATCAGTTTATAAATGTTCTCACTGCTGGGACACAGGCCTCCTCTCTGTGAGAGGGAGTGGGCCGTAATCTTTCACGCGAGCCCAGTACGGGTTAGTAAATGCCACATTCTTTTTTAATTTTTGGATCTAAGATATGCCGGTTTCCTCATGATGTTTCCCCCGTTTCCTTCCGTTCGCTTCCCCGTTTTGTAACAGTGGTAAAGAAATTAATTGTGTAATTAATTTCTTTACCACTGTTAAGTAAGTTGTAAGTAATGCGCCTGGCTGGATTCGAACAAACTACCTAATACTCGCAAGTCGGGACCGATACCACGAGCCTTACCGACTTTATGCAAACTAAAAAGTTCGTGGTCCTTGACCCTAAATTTTGCTAGCAGAAAAAATGCCCCTTTATGATTTTCTTTCCCACCAAAATAATACGAACTTGATTGTAAGAATGTTACGTTTACTTCTCCATATTTGTCAAAGGTTCACATAAAAACTAGTGTCCGACCGAAACTGATTTTTCAGCCGAAACCGAAACCGAAACCGAACCTTCGGCCTTGCTCTCAGTTTCGGCCGAAACCGAAACCGAAACCGAAACTTTTTAAAACTTTTAACATTTCGATTTTTTCTGTTTTTTTTTTTACATTTATTGGCACAAGAAAAAGTGTCAAATACACAGAGCGAACTTTTCAACTGGGCGTGGACGGCTATATTTTTAACTATGAGGAATATCGAAAAACTTTGAATAGAGTCTCGAGACCGATTTTGCCGAAAACTAAAACTGTATCATTGGATTTTAGAAAAATCAATAATCGTGGCCAAAAATCGAACTCGCTAATTTTGAAAAAATATCACATCCACCATTTCATAGTGTTAATAGTAAGGTAAATTATGGAATCAGGCGTTACTTTGCGGAAATCCTTGACATTAAAATGTTATGAAAAATATTTAGTTTTAATTCCGCGACAAAAATCCAGGCTGTTGCAAGTGCTCGGCCTCGAATTCGAGGCCGAGCGCTTGTCGAGTCAACATCTCCTGAGGATGCCCCGTGGAGGGGCGAAACACGTGTCGAGTATAGGTTTGATTGCATGGCTTGTTTTTCCGTTTGTTGCATGTATGCATATGCATGAGGGCGGGAGGGTGGGTACTTTGCTGCATGTGCATATGCATGACTGCATAGGGTGGGATTGCATCCTGCAACAAGCCTGGATTTTTGTCGCGGAATTAAAACTAAATATTTTTCATAACATTTTAATTACTAGTAAGGATCAAATTCTGTGTAATAATGAAATACGGCAAACTTATGGATAGATAGATAGATTGATAGACGATCTTAAGAATTGCTATTTTTCTATGTTATTTAATAATCTATTCGAAATTATAAAAAAAATCAATGTTTCACTAGATTTGAAGTCTTAACAATCGCACTATATTAATTTAGCAATACGAAATAACTGACACAATAGACTAAAAAAATTGCATTATTTCAAAAAAGAAACTTAATTATTAACTTTAAATTATTAACCGTTAATTTAATTATGTTTCGAATACCGCCTAATCCTAATTCTAATCGCCTTGACGATTGATAAGTTTTTTATCAATAACGTACGTAACAAATATTTTTTATTATGACATGAATATACAAGACTTAGGTACACTTGGCAGTAAACTCAAAAACATAACCTCGTCTCACGAATAAACGGACGGTCGCAAACTGAGCCGGGGCCCCACCGGCGAGCAAGTACGTGTTAGCTACGAATTTTACCGAACGACGCACGAAAATGCGGGAACACTTGAGTTTCGGCGTGGCCGAAAGTATCGGCTATAATTTGGCCGAAACCGAAACTAAGGCCGAAACTAGATATTTTGGCCGAAACCGGCCGAAACCGAAACCGAAACCGAAATTTCGGTCGGTCACTAATAAAAACCTGTTCAGTTAAGAGAACTAATCATGGTGTTTGTCAAAAAATAAAGGATTATGGAGCAATAACATAAAACTTTGTGAGCACATTACAAAGAAAAACGAGTTTTTAAAATGTCGGCACAGTTTCAAGTTCCATTTTCGGTTAAAACGCCTCTAAATTTACTACTGCATGTTTGAAGTTAAGTTTCAGTAATTAAACTTAAAACAACAAAGAAGAATAACACCGTAAAATCTTTGTGTATCACAGTGGGCGGGAAATAACACGACACACACTTCAAAAGCCTTGCAAACGTAATGTCGCTTAAAATCAATTTGCTTTTCTAGCGACACCAAGTTCCAACGCAAATATGACACGCCTCACATCAAAGAAGGCCCAACATGGTTATTTGATCTCAGCACTCGCTACAACACAAATATTTCCATAGCAGAACCGTCTAATTAACCTCAGGTTTCCAAGAATAACGTTAAAGAAAAAACAAAACAGAATAATGCGCAAACTCGTCGAAAGACGAATTCAAATTGAGGTCCAATTGGAAGTGCGAAGGAACCCATTATTTCGGTAGCTGAAACAAGAAAAAAGATGTTATTAACGGCCCTACCGAATTTTTTATCCATCAAGATGCAGGGAGAAAAAAGGTTTTATGGGCGCATCGCTGCGCAGGCGCACGTGTCCTGTTTTTGCTGCGGTTTCGCTTGCGGAATTACTAAATGATACCGGACAGCTACTACTTTATAGTAAAACGTTTCACGTTTTGCTTTTTTTGTATTCTGTGGAACGGTTATTGTTTTAAGACGTCTTCTTTTCGCGTCTGAGCTCACAAAAAAGTTTATCTTCGAGAGCATATCTCATCGTATTAGACGCAGTATTACTCAAATTGTTAATCTTCAGCCGTCAGTCGAAGCCCACAGGTACACCTCAGGGGTCTCTCCGCACGTTTTTTGCAGTTATTTATTAACAAACAGAAATGTTCTCATTACCATCCTTATATTTCAACGTCCGCGACTGCCAAATATTTCACTTGACGTCGTGAGTGATTGCTCTCACCAGCTTTGGAAGCATCTAATTGTGCATTGACCTTAGGGGAGACGTGTTTTTATTGGTCCTCAAGGTGGTCCTTATAAATGAGCAGAATTCAGACAATCCTGTTTTTACCAGACATACTGAGAATTCGTCGCGACTCGTGCCAATGTCCTGCTGCACATTTATTAACTTTTATCTTCAGACAAGTCTATCAGGTGAGCCTGCAACTGCTACTTTAAGTGTCGAATAAGATAAGCTAATTGTACTGTTAATAAGAACAAAGCTATCTCGTTACGGCAAGGGATATGTGCAATGACACATTCGAGATAATTAAAAAAGATAAAGAAAGAATTTCTGTATTCCAAGCTCGTTGGGCCGGGCATCGACTAGCATCGCAGTGAGAGTATCGTTGTCAAGTGTAGCAATATCCGGGTTCAAAGTATTTAACATCGCAATACACAGCAAATGTCAAGAAAGGCATTCGGGATCATGGAGGGTCTCAGCAATCTGAAGAAGGTCGATGTTCTTGCTAGTTAACTCAACAAGAAACAGTTACGATCTCCCTAAAACGAGCTCTCAACTTTTAAACCAATTAATCAATTACAAAAGCAAACTATGTGATTACAAGAGAAAGCCAATTTCGAGCGTACATTAATTGCTAAGTACAAACCACAAACGTGATCTCGGTTTCAAATAATTAACGTATGAGTGGATCGCGTGCTCGGCTGGCCGGCTCTCTGCCTGACCCCGGTCTTTGATGTCGTAATGAAGGGTTTTTATTAAATCAATGTCAGAAGTCCATTAAAGCCTGGCCCCCGAGATGAGTCCGCGCCATCAATCAAGATACGGATGGACACCCAAAAAAGAGTCCAAACTACGTTTCTGGACGCTGTTTACTTTTTGGGACAAGATTTAAATAGCTGGTTGGACAAGTTTGTGTTTGCGGTTGTTGAAACAGCACTGGAGACGAAGTTAGATGTACATTTGGGTCCGAATGAAGTCTTTGAAGTGTAAAAGCTTGTTGGTTTCGTTTGAAACGAAACAGTGTGACGGGTTGAAGGTAAACAAGGGTTGTCGGGACGAAACACATTAATCCGGTCGCGGTCCTGGTAGTTACGCGTAAGAGAACGGCTGTGGATAATTAATTACTCTCTTTGATGCGATCTTCGCGCTTATTCAATGAGGGTCGGGAAGATGGAATGCCTTGACGTATCGCGTTCACTTTTATTCGCAACATTCTTAATCTTGGTCTCTGGATACGTGTTGAACAACTTTTTTTAGCATCATGCTTGAAGATTAATGAATACTACAACCAAAGTAATCGTCGCATCGGAATAAAAACACTGAAGACCAAGAATAAAAAATCTAATATAGCCCTCCCAGGATCTTAGGTGAACGCACTCCAAATTATGGGTATCTAACACCCATGGAATATAAAAAGAAAATCATAATAAAAAATAATTTCCTCTATCCCATTCGACATCCCATCCCAATTCATAATTACACGGTCGGGATTTGAAAGGGGAGCACCTGACGTGATCACGGATTTAGGGCGTTCACGGCCGGCGTGTCCAAATGTGGCCCATCAAATACCGCCCACTTTTTTCTCTACTAATGACTATGATAAAAGGAGCCGAGCGTTTAAGGGTAGATTGTGTTCTCCAATATTTTAGGGTTTTGAAGTAAATGTCAGCATTCCTCCGGTATCTAGTTTTTGGAAGTGTTGCGATGGGCTCGTGCCATGATTGAACCCATGTTTGGAATTTTTGGAAGACATACTAGTGATAAGCTTGAACAAGGTATTGGGTGAAATGGTTTTGGCTTTTAACAAAGGAAGTTTACTATCGAAGGGCGTAAACGGTATTAAGATAATCCGCATTTGAGTCAGTTTTCTTTCATCTATAGATGTGATCATTGTGAATTATAATGTAGGTAATTTATCTGTATCCCTTAGCTCACATCTCTTCCTTTACGTTTCTTGAGGGCTTGACGAAATTATGTCCACATTACCTGAAACAAATATTAACACTTATTAGTAAAAGTTGCAAAATGCAGACATAAAAAAAATATCGTAAATTCAAGTTTGGATATTTGTTACTGAGTGAACCAGATCGGATGAAAGAATCTTGATATTTCATGGCTCAGAGATAAGTCATAGTTTGAAATAACTTCCCGTGGAATAATTCTCGAGTTACACTCGGACGAAACCCCTGGCAACAACTAGTTTAAAATATTTACAGCCATCAAAAGTAATTTTAGAAATAGAAAGAGTTTGAGTCAGTGACAACAGTGCCAACCATCCAGCTTCAAAAGCTTACCCCTTGCCCAAAATCTCAAAAGACCCCACAATGTTTAGACTATAACCAAAAAAGAAAAGAAAGAAGTCGTCATCAGTCATGCTCAAATAAAAAATGCTCCTGGAGCGACACAAGAATGTCCATTAGATAATATCAGATGGTCCTGTCCAAAATGCGTGACTGACGACAAAAAATATGGTTGGAGGGATAAAAGTGAATGTAGCAAATGAATTCCCAAGTTTAAGGACTCGTCTTTAAACTTGGGAATTCACTTTACAATTGTGGAATAATATGCAAACTGCGTAACACGTTTTCAATCTTTATTTGGAAGATTTTGGAGCAAATTCAATTGTTAAAAGTTATATACTCAAGACAAGATATAATCAGACAACCGCTGGGGTAGACATGTCCTTGAGTGGAGACCAAGACTCGGCAAACGTAGTGTAGGACGCTCCGGCCAAGTGGAGTGACGACCTACGAAAGGCGGCCGACAGAGACTGGATGAGAAAAGCTCAAGACAGGGCTCAGTGGCGCACATTGGGAGAGGCCTATGTCCAGCAGTGGACGAATACAGGCTGATGATGATGATGATGTTACGTAAATAACTACTCAGCCGTTTTAGATTTACATATTATTGCCATAACTAACAAACAGAAAACTTTGACTTGTTTTCAAACAATTTAGTGATGCGAGCAGATCGAAAAAAATGGTCCGAAGTGAATTTTGGCATCCATAATTTCGACAGTTAAGGTATTGGTAACACACCAATACCACAGTCTTACCAAGGGTAAATTAAATTATCACTTGACAACATTATTACATTACCAAAACACTGAAATAAACTCATGCCACTGTTTTGTAACACTATACCTCATTGAATGCAGCACATACTATTTGCCAATCACTGGCACGCTGTAATATTTCGTCAGTCAGTTGACATCGTCGTGCGTTCGGTGCTAAACGGAGCAGACGCATATAACTCATTACCATTTAGAGTAGATCGAGAGTGAGGCGTATTTATTGTAACAGTTACATAAAACAGGTATTTTAAAATAACTGTTACAGATAAATTGAAAGAACAGTTCCTGTCCCACAAGATGGAAAATCCATTTCATGACAGTCCTACGATTTTCATACTTTTTACAGTTACCTGTTAGAATAAGATAGAAATGTCTGTTACACTGTCACTTTTTGTTACGCTCGTCAGAATGGGCGTTTTTCCATTAGACGGCACGGCATCGGCACGGCACCGGCATGGCCGTGCACCGGCACCGGCGCCGGGGCTTCGTTTTTCCACTGCACCGGTTCCTACACCGGCGCCGGTTCGTCAGCATGGTTTTATTTCTTACTAGCTGTGCCCGCGACTTCGTTCGCGCGGATGTCGGAATTTAACAATGTATTTTTTAGTGCGAAGCGCCTAATTCTCGCCACGTTTTTCAATATATTTGAATAACAATTCAAGAATATTTGATGTGTTTGATCGCCGTCTGTTGTTCAAAGGCAGTACCATTCAATTGCTACTGGCTTAGAGTAATGAATGAAAAATGAATTAATGAAATAAAAAAATATTATGTTGATATAAATAATAAATAAAAATGTTATGTTTCATTTATATAATTCATTGAATGACACACAAGAACATATTATATTCTTCTAAAAAACAAAATAACATGATCATTAGACTTTCAAAAGTAAAGAGGCTAAATTAACCTTATTAGGCTGAGCGCAGACTTGAGTCACAACTGTTTTAAGACAGTCTTGTCTCACATAGACAAGTCTGTCTTAAAACATAAACAAAACTGTTTTGTCTACGACACGCCGCTCACCTGAAACAAAACTGTTCAGTGTCAGACTTGTCGCTGTGCAGTTCTTGTGTCTATTAGACAATATTGTCTATGAGACGTTTTGTTTTAAGTGTGAGCATCTTCATGGTTTTTTTAAAGCAATAGTCTGTCTTAAAACTGTTTTGACTCAGGTCTGCGGTCAGCCTTACGAGCCACAAACCGAGTCTCACGCCCTCCGCCCCGCGTCCTCCTACACGCCTGCGCACTCACACACGCACACGGCTACAATTCATACACACATTATGCACGTATGCCGGCCGGCACCGACTGGGAAGCTTGCTACCCCGGTGACGGCGACGGCGCCGGCAGGACTCAACGCCGGGCCGACGCCGGCGCCGGTAAGTGGAAAAGCGAGCCATACATTTTCATATATTCTTGCTTCCCCGGCACCGGCGCCTGTGCCGGCGCCGGTTAATTGAAAAACGCCAGGCCAGCACCGACTAGGAAGCTTATTACCCCGGCGCCGGCGACGGCGCCGGCAGGACTCATCGCCGGGACGGCGGCGCCGGGCCGGAGCCGGCGCCGGTAAGTGGAAAAGCGAGCCATACATTTTCATATATTCTTGCTTCCCCGGCACCGGCACGGCGCCGGCGCCGTCGCCGGTGCCGGGCCGGCTAATGGAAAAACGCCCAATCTCTTTCCTTTTCTCGCATAGATTCAACAGCTTAGTTAGTGACAGAATAATTAAAGGAAGTATACGGTATAAGTGTCGCTAATATCACAAATACTAGGAACAACTTAATGTGTCTTCTTCGTAACAACTTCTTCGTTCACGATTTCCATACAGTATGAAATACCACTGTTATTATGTAACAGGTTTTAATGAACTGTTACTTATTTGGAATAGGAAAAGGCGGAACAGATACACGATTATACCTGTTACCACATCTAGAGTAGTTTGCATTTTGTTTAGGCCAGAGGCACTCAACATTAATGATGTTTTTCTGTAATGATTGTATCATGTAGGAGTTGGTTATGACATCTTTGGAGCAATAGTGTGTGACATTCTAATGATTGTGTGTAGAAAAGATAATATTTCTGAGATGATTTGTAAAAAGAGCAAAGAGCAGAGAGCAAGAGCAGTGGTGGCCCAGTGGTATCGGTCCCGACTTACGAGTTGCAGGTCGTGGGTTCGAACCCCGCCAGGTGCATTACTTTGTGTAATTTATTTCATCACCACAGCTCTCAAAACGGTGAAGGAAAACATCGTGAGGAAACCGACATGTCTTAGAACCAAAAATTCGAAGACATGTGACATCCACGAATACGCACAGGGCCCGCGTGGTCGATTATGGCCCACTCCCTCTCACAGAGAGGAGGCCTGTGCCCCAGCAGTGGGAACATTAATAAGCTGATTATGATGATGATGATGATTTGTAAAATATATAACTGCAGGTAAAAGTTGATGTTTTAGCGGGATTGTCCTAAACGGACATCGTGACTCTAGAACGACGAAGGCAACCGGCTGCACCAAGGAGTCTTTAGGAGTTCTAATCATTTTTAAATGTGTGCGTGTTGCTCATCAAATTTTTTTTACTAAAATGTACCTTCAAGAAAAACTTTTTGTTTTGTTTTGAACACGGAATTAAGACATGATAATCTAAGATATGGACCTAGTAATGTAAGACACCAGTGATGTAGATGCTGAAAAATAGAGCATGAACTAGTCAAGGTCTTTCGTCTTATCTGTCCATCTGTGTGTGTAATTGGCAATCTGTCGTGACCTAACTGTTGAAAATGATTAATTTAATTTGAAGTGTGCATTTGCATATCAATGGTCTTAGCAGTTATTATCAGCCAGATCAATCATGTACCTATGTTCCTTCTTCCTGCTAGCTGGTTGTAAATTGAGAATTTTAGGATAGTTTTCGTCATAGACAATCAGCATGCACCTTATCTTAAAAAAAAACTTGAGAGGTGTCAAGGGACACCCGGATGGAACGAAGTTACTGTATACACTCAACAAAAATAATCGTCGGACGACGACGGAGTCGCTCCACTACACTCCACTCCGCTCCACTCCACTCCACTCTATGAGCTCTAGCACCCTTTTGCAACGCGCGATAAGGAACTTCGTTCCAAAAAGTGTCGTGACAACTTTTCGTAAGAATTTTTTCCGTCTAGCCCCCTTTCACAACGCGCGATAAGGAACTTCGTTCCAAAAAATGCCTTTTTGAAATCTCTTTGAGGACCTAATGGCTTAATAATAACCAGGTTGAAGATCGAAGTACGAAATTGGTCTATGAATGGGTGACCACCATAGCAAGTTTCTTCCGTTCCTCGGATTGTACGTAAAGCCGTTGGTATGGGGTTTTCATTTGTAAATCTTTGACAGTCGTTACTGTTAGTCAGTAGCTCGTCTGACAACCAGTCTAACCAAATGTAAGACCAGTAACTTTGTATTATCCAGTAACTGAGTTGTGGAGGTCAGATAGGTATTCGCTCCATGTAAAATACTGATATTCAGCTGCATCTGTATCGACTGATATTTGAGCAACGGTTAGGCAGTTGATTAAGGTTGGTGAAATCTAAGCATCCATAAAAAAACCTCACAAATCAACCACAAACACTCTCTCTGCGGTCCAATCTACTTTTTTACCAACCACAGACTATTCCAAAACCAACATTACATAACAAACAATATTACTAATAACATCGGGAGCCTGCGCTTGCGCCCGCGCCGTGACCAGCGCACGCGCCGCCTCACGCACAACGATCTGCGTCCGCGCACCCTTGCACTATGAACTGCGCCATAATTATCATTTATCACTTGCGAAGATTGATCATTTCAATGTATGCGTGATTTGTTGAGCTGTTTCGTTGAGATAGATCGTTCTGTTAGGTTAATAGTTACGACTGATATTGAAATTGCAATAAATGTTGTTTCTTAACTATGATAGATGGCGGCTTTTGAGGGGCACAAGGTTTAGAGAGGAAGAAAGAATGAAGTGAAATAAAAATGAAGTTGTAGCAAAAGAAGTTCATTGTCCAAAAAATCCACATGACTCAATATTTCAGATATTTTGACACTAGCGGCCTTCAAGGGTTAACACAAATATTTGAATATCGAATCAGTATGCAAGAAAAAAAGAAACAATTTCAATTCAAATTAAAAATTCCAAAATCAATTCACAGAATTTTTAGTCAGTGCAACATTGCGTGGGTATAGGTCCAAAGTTCTTAACCAAGATGGTTTCTAAGAAAAATATTAAAAACTTCATCGTCAGATTACACACCAGAAAAACCCCGTGTGACTTTATGTAGGGGTAAAAATAAAAATTAAAAAGAACCGATCACTAACGACATGGGAACCGTAATCCATATCAAAAACCGCAGATCCTGTAGCTTGTACGTTAAAAGCTTGGGAGGATCGGCTAGTGTTGCCAGGGTGGAAAATATCATTTTTTATTTAGTGAAAATGGCCTTTCTTTCTTCCCCCATATATAAAACTTCTATAGAAACGAAGTATATTAAAAAAGTTAGTAAATTAGCTGATAATTAAATAAAATAACCTCTATTATATTTTGATGAACTAAAGTTTTAAAATATCTGAGGTCAACAACTATGCAAACGTAGGTCCTTTGCATTTTTTAAATTTCACGAGACATAGTTATGTGAAAACTGGATCTTTTTTGAAGATTAATTAAATTATTAATTAAATTTTCTTGAGGAAATAAAATATACCATCTTAAACTAGAAGTATCATGTAGCAACACTATCAAGGCAGAATACGAAACTTCCTTTGCAAACCGCAAGTACCAAAGGACCAAAAAAACTAAGTACGGAGTAGGAACTCGATCCTTCGTCGCTGTAACCACACCGTACGTGTAAAAAAATAATACAAGCAGAGCCTGCGGCGTTGCCCGGTAGGAATTACAGTTAATAGAGTAAATATTACCTTGAAGACTTTAGTGTAATCATAGTTTATAGCGAAGCGAGTGAAAATTATGGTCAGTGACACGGCGAAGTTGTAGTTGGGTATTGCTGTTTTTTTTTGGATGGTTTATGCGTCAGCAGAGCCATTATATTTATATTAAAACTGTCTATATGTCTGTTTACTTTTCACGATTGGATAACATATTTTGGAACTTGGATAGGGTTGGAATTAGGGTGAGACCATAGATCTAACTTACAAACTTATTTATAACACCCGATAGGCAAGATATAGTAAATAATTATATAAATGTCAATGTTGCTTTTCTAAAATTAATTCACTTTTTTGGTTGTAAATCGTCAAGTGACTGCTTCAATGGGCATGGGTGGAGCGACATGGGCTGTTAGTTTTGTATTGACTAAAAATCAACCTGGTGGCCTACCATGCACTCTTAACGCGATACATTTTAGGCTGTGGGAAAGAGATGGCGCTAGGCGACTTGTATAGCTCTGTCTCTTTCGCACAGCATAAACTGGTTCGCGTTAAGAGCTCGTGGTATTAAGGCCTCTGTTCCTTCCTCTCCGTTCGAGGGCCACTGTAACCTCTTAAGGTCCCCGTTGTCCAAATATTTGACGATACCCTTAGTTTTGGAACAAACTTTTATGCATAATCAACTGATCAGTCAGTTGGCACTTTCCTAATAATCTTAAAATATTAGGAAAACGAAAGTTAGTTTCTTTGTCACCTTATGTTTACGCCTAAACAAAAAAAACAATAATCTTGAAATTTTTCATAAGTATATTATGTTGTCAGGTGTATAGAAACAAACATAATGGTATCTTTTATTAAGAACAAAGTACTCAAGGAAAATAATAATAACGCGCGTTCATATATATATTATGTATCATGATAATAGATGGTGCCACACGTATGATCCGAATTGGTTGTCGAATCCTTAATAAAAGCGAGTGCAGCCGCGGTCGAAATTTTGTAAATTTATAAATCTTAAAGAGTGTCCTTTACTATCTTTCCACTAAATATACAGGGCAGCGGATGGGGCCTATAGTTTTATTTAATGGCCGTATCAAACTTGCAAATGAAGTCGACGTAAATGGAACACTCTCATCCAGATAGTGTGTAATTTTTAATGAAAGCTCTTTCAATTGAATTAAAATATCAATTTTGCGCCGTAAATGTAAGTGGAGTGTTTATATTTTATTTATTATGTTGAAATATTGGGTCAATGAATAAACTTTAGCATTCGAAAATTGAAAATTTTTCATCATCATCATCATCATCAGCCTATAATGTTCTCACTGCTGGGATACAGGCCTCCTCTCTGTGAGAGGGAGTGGGCCATAATTTACCATGCGGGCCCAGTGCCGGGTTGGTAGATGTCACTTTTCACTTTTCAAAATGCAATCATTTTTTAGGGTTCCGTAGTCAACAAGGAACCCTTATAGTCTCGCCATGTCCGTCCGTCCGTCCGTCCGTCCGTCTGTCCGCAGTTTAGCTCAGAGACGCACAGTACTAGAGAGCTGTAATTTGGTGTGAATATACGGATTTATTGTGCCGAAAAAGTGGTAAAATAAAATCTCGTAAAATATTTTTTTTAGGGTACCTCCTGTACTTACACGTGAAGTGAGGATTTTTTTTTTCTCGCGTACCCCTTAGTGTGGGGTATCATTAAATAGGCATTTAAAAAATAATGATAGTTTCCGTTAACAATTTTTTGATGAAAAAATTCGTTTGTGAAATATTAAGCTTTAAAGTGCTAAATTTTGCTCGATTCGAGTGTCCCCCCCCTCTACCAGCTAAACGGTTATGTTTGGGGATGTGAAAAAATTCACAATGGTAGTATATATAACGAAGTTTAAAGGAAAATTATCATGACTAAGTAGGCTTTACAACTTTACGAGTAATAGTCGACCAACTTATAAAATGTACTTGATTAAATTTTTTCTTAAACAAAATGTATCGGAGAAACAATAAATCAACTGCAAATGTAAGTTTGTCAACTTTATTTTTACAGCTTTACTATGTATGTTTTTACGGTATGTTTTTTTGGGGATAGGTAGGTTTTTATCGTCAACTATTTAACTAACTTCAAAAAAGGGAGGAGGTTCTAAATTCGTCGTAATCTTTTTTCTTATGTATTTTCCCTGATTTCTCAAAGACTCCTGGACCGATTTTGAAAATTCTTCTTTTTAAAATTACATTCAGCGAATCAGTTTAGTTAGCATAGCATAAGTATTTTGATGGACAACTACGGAACCCTACACTGTGCGTGGCCCGACACGCACTTGGCCGGTTTTTTCGTAATGCTTTCAGAAAAGTTTCAGATGTCATAATCTTCGAAATTATATAAAAATCTACAACTTTGGTGTGGAATTTCTAGCCGGAAGCTGTCTTTAACTCAAGAGTGATTAGGTTTCTTCTAGACAAGCGTGCTTCACCGGCAACTACACCATTGCTTATCATCAGGCAATAGTGATCAAACGCGAACCTACCTCTAATAAAATGTCAGGTAATGTTTGTCATTGGTAACCTTAATATCAACAAAGACTAAACAGGAAAAGTTGAAAGTAAAATCTTTTATTAAATAATGAGAAGTAAAAAAAACCTTACTTTTAACCTAAATCCTAAAAAGGACATTACCAAACCGTTTCAAGGCTATCTAATTAACACATTCACACCTATTTTTACCACAACTATACCTAAAAGAAATGTAAATATTGCTCAAACAGGTTTCCATCACGCATCTGTCAAATGAAAGTGAATTAGCAGCGAATAAGGCTATTTGCTTTCCGTTGCGCGTACGCATCAAACTGATAGGTATGCAAATAAGGTTCTTTTTTTAACGTGGTAAAATTAAATGAGTCCTCCCTCCACAATGCTGATCCTTTGGCCAAGAAATAGGCCAGCCCTCTGGTCACGCGAGGCGTCAACTATACGCTTGGCGATGTCTTTGAAAACTCGGTGGGCATTCGGACCCCATGGCCCTATTGTTTCAACCCCAAACGGCTCAAATACATAGCCGGTAGTCAAGCCATTGTATTTGCGCCGTTTGAGGTTTTCGGCACTTGCAGTGGCCGCACCAGCACAGCATGCAGTACCAGGAAGGTGGGATGGCGCAAGGGTGTCGACACAGGTTGCATCCCACGCCAAATAATTAACATATTTAATCTTCACATTTGGATAATTATTTTTAAAAATTTTAGGATAGCTCATGCCAAAGTTCTGATGCGTACGAGTGGGAGCCTATGTCCAGCAGTGGACGAATACAAGTTGATAATGATGATGATGTAGGTAATATCATAGAAGTTTTGCTCAAATCCAGGCTTCGCTTTGCCACTGAGGATTGATTGAGCGACTAGAACTGAAACCGACGGATCTTAACTGAATTATTACTTTGCCCGGAGATCAAACCCAGACGTTATGTTCAGCGAAATCGCTGGAAACGAGAATATCCAATGACCCAGACAAGCCTTTGTCACTTAATTATTAAAGTCAGCAAATAGTTAAGTGTCAGACATTGCGGCGGTAAGCTTTTGAAGTTCGCATAAGCAAGTATGTTGTTACATAAGCTTACTTACAAAAGAGTAAAGTAAATAAATGTGGAAACACCTGTTAATTCTCATATTTCAAGTCGACTTATGTTGCATAATTATTTAAATGACGACGCAATGTTTCTGAATGTAGGTATAAAACAAAATTATTATTGTCTACGCATCTTTAAACTTGAGTGGGTGTTTAATTGATCTTTGGACCGTTAAGGTTAGAATTTTTTGAAGGAACTTTTCTTGTTAATTTTTTTTTAAGAGGAAAAAGTGATTTATTTCATAATTGCTTACTCGCGATTTATCGTCAATATTTTGTAATTAAGTATCGTTTGGCGGTGTAAGAATTTGGACTGCAATGGTTTCTGATTCAAAACATACAATATCGTATCTTTTGCATGTTCGTTTTGTTAGCGGGACGTTAAATTATTTTGTACTAGCTGTTGCCAGCGACTTCACCCGCTACAACTCGAAATATATCCCACGGGAACATAAAATCTGGATAAAAACTATCCTATGTGTTATAAACTATCTGTGTACCAAATTTTAGCCAAATCCGTTCAGTGGTTTTTGCGTGAAAGAGTAACAAACATCCATACATCCATACTTACAAACTTTCGCCTTTATAATAATAGTAGGATTCAAGCCTTCTCATACAAGTATCTTAGTTTTTTTTTTTGGAAGTTTCATTAAAATTGCAGCACATTTCACTGAATTTCTTCAAACACTATAATTTAACACCCATGTTTTTCCAGTAAATTAGACGCTACAATCTCAAATTCTACATTATAATATTTTTCCTTCGACAGTTGCAGGTGAATAGATAAAATAATAATAGAAAAAACATAACCTCCTTACAGCAGGGATCAGGGCAGTAACCTCGGTAAATAACTGCGGACCTGGCTGGTAGGCCTCAGCGCATGCGCAGTAGCTAGCTGCGCCCGCGCAAGATTAGAGGGGGAATAGTGACGCGACGCGATGGGAATAACGAGATAAATGTACCTACGATGGGCTAATTTTCACAATGTCAAGTATTTGAATTTTATCTGTGGAATAATAATCGAAAGTCAAAATTTTTTGTTATACTTTTTAGTGATACGTTTTTTTTGGAGAGGAAAATCAACATAGGAATCGTCCTTACGCCCTGGATGGAGCGGATGTTAATTCCGTTTGTTTGTGTGGATTCGTCAAATAGTATCCCTCGTAATGTGAGTTCAAAACGAGAAATTCAACAATATCTATCTGAAAATAAGTGGTAAAGCCTTGTATAAATATACAATGTAAAACTACAAGAGATCATTATGAGCATGTCAATCCATCCATCATCATCCATAGGATTGCCTTGCCCCATTTGAAAAACTATTGAAAAATTGGACGTTTATATTTTGCAGTCTTTACATCGTCAAAATCCAAAAACTTCTTCCTCTCTTCATCCAATTGATGTCCACTACTGGACGTGAGCCTTCAGAGAAAGTCTATCATCCTAATCCTGGGCAGTCCCTATCCATCCACTGCCAACCACCTACATCCTTCTTCAAATCATTTTACTAACGATATTAGTCATCGTTGACTAGACTTATTTGAACTCTAACCTATATGCAGAGGCGGCCTTACCCATTGCGAGGCCCCGGGCGGCAAGTCTTTGCGAGGCCCCTTGCCCTTCATAAAAAGTATGATTCGAAAGTAGGTTTTGTTGTCATGTTTGAGGACTTAGGCTAAAGTTGTAATTTGAATTTAAAACATTTTGCAGTTCATACAGGAGGTTTGAACATCCGTGTTTGCATAAAATGGAGTAGTTCTGATTTTTGCAGACATTGTTTGCCTTTTTGGCAATTTGGCAATTATTACCTTAAAGTCTTAGTTTACTACTTTGATGAAACTTAAGCACGACGATCTTTTGAAGTAGAATAAATTTACTACAATATGAGACTAAAATGGTTTCTGTAGAACCAAAAGCTTCCAAGTTAGCGCTTTTCAAAAGTCTCAAATCAACGTTTTTTTACAACAAATGTGGAAGAGGCATCATCATCAATAGAACTTAGTTGACGTGTACGCACTGGCGTTAACCGCGGGCTGTTTTTCGGTAGACCGTCTTGCAGAGCCGAGCGTTGGCGCACAAAAAACAAAAAAGCCATATCTTCCACCGAGTCGGAGTTTTTTTTTTTGTTTATTAATGATAGGTTCGCGTTTGACCACTATCTCGCCTGATGGTAAGTGAAGATGTGGTCGACGGTGAAGCACACTTGCCTAGAAGTAACCTGTTTTAAACGAACCAGAACATGAATTTATTAGGATGGTCTCCTATGTTTTTGATAATTATTTGAAAGAAACCCTTCTCAGATCTAGGCCCAGTACGTGGATGGATCCAATATTTTTGATTTTTTTTTCTACTTTTCTATTTCTTATTGTCAGAGCAACACGCACTGCTACCTTGAAATCCATTTTAAAACTGCGGGTGTGTGCGTCTCAAGCGGTTTCGCGGTGCTAGCGATTAATCGACCCGACTTACGAGTTGTAGGTCGCGGAATCAAACCCAGCCCAGATTACTTTGTGTATTTATTTTATCACCATTGCTCTTAAAACGACGAAGGAAAACATCGTCAGGCAACCGGTATGTCCTCAAACCAAAATTTTTAAGACGTGTGACATCACCAACCCGCACGGGGCCCGCGTGTTGGATTATAGTCCCCTCTTACAGAAAGGAAGCCTGTGTCCCAGCAGTGGGAACATTATAGGCTGATGAAGATGAAGAGTGAATATAAAGACCTCAGTAGTCTCCGAGATAAACCCTCCCAACATTTTTTAATTTTGTCGAAAAAGTCACAAAGTTCTAAGACATCCCAACTTGCCTTTGCCTCTTCAACACTTGTTTTTGATTCGAGATACCGCCAGAGTTACTCAAGTAGTATCTTAAATATTGCAAGAAATTGCAAAGTTGGAAAAAATATAAATATTGAAAAGCTCAACTCTGAAACTACTGGGTCTACAGATATAAATCGGTTCTCATAAGCAAGCAAAAGGCATCTAAGAAACCGTTCTGAGAAGTTATTATCAACAACTGGTCCTCTACGGTCATAAACGCAAAATTTTCAAAAAATAACGAAGTTTTCGAGGTTTTTTTTAATTTTTTTTACAAAGTAACGTTCGGTGTTTGAGGCCTCAAACTTTGATTATTCATTGGGCCCAGTGGCGTAGCTAGGCGCGGGCTTAGCGGACCCTTGAATCTATTTTTATTTTGCAAAAGAGAGCTGTCAGAGTAATTTACAATCTACGTCGTCGCGAATCTCTTAGGGAATTATTCAAAAAAATTAATATAATGACAGTGCCTTGTCAATTTATTTATGAAAATATAATGCATGTTAGGAAAAATCTTCATCTTTTTAATAAAATAAGCGACAGACATAATTTTAATACGAGAAATAAAGATAAAATTGATCAACCATATTTTAGATTGTCTAAAGTAAAAAAATCTTTTATGGGGTTCTGTGTTAAATGTTACAATAAAATACCGAGTGAAATCTTAAATCTAAATGAAAAAAAATTTAAAAGTTGCATAAAAAACACCCTTATTAAACAAGCATATTATAAATTAGAAGATTATATTCAAGATAAAAATGTTTGGAAACATGCTGGTCCTGCTCCATAGTACAATGTAGGGCTTAAACAAGGTCAAGCTGGTTGAAATTTGAATGCTCACACACTTAATTATATTTGTAAATTGTGTAATTTCAATTTTTTGTTAAAATGTGAACGCCATGTACCTTTTTGCTTTTTTTACTTATTATTATTTTTTAAATTTTTAGTCCAGATTTTCAAGGTACATTGCTTTGACATTAATTGTTTCAAACGCTGTTAAAAATATTGTAAAACATTTTTTAAAAAGAGTAAGTATGGAGTTTCTTGCCCATTCTTCTCCATACAACCTACCTTAGCGAATGGGTGTAGAATCAATCCCTTCCCTTCCTATTCCCTTTAAATTTAAATTTCGACGTTCAAAAGTGCCTCTTTGATGGCCTAATTGGAATAAATGATTTGACTTTGACTTTGACTTTGACCTAGCTAGCCTCGCACACGATGGGGCCTCGCGCTTAGAGATTTAATAAAATAAAATAAAATTGACAACGGCAATCTCAACTTTGTTACCGCTTAGTAAAGCAGTATAATTTAACTTCTACTATCATTTCTAACTGAGAACTGATAGAGCCAAAGCTGTTGGCGCCGGCGATCATATTTAGGTCTAGCAATTCTGTTTCACGCGCGAGGCCCTGTAGTTGCATGATAACTTCTTTACTTTTTATTGCTAACTGTGAACAGAAAGAGACAAAGAGGCCTCGCTAAGCGATTTTATCATCAAGTCATCAAAAAAAAGGAGGCCTCGCACGTACGCGGTGACCCACACGACGGGCTTAAAAAAATCACAATTTTTCATCATCCAGCAAACAAAAGGGCCTCGCAGATGCATCTTGCCCCTCCAAGATTCGGTCTCGGTACGCCACTGATCGGGCCAACATCATTAACAAGTCTGAACTACCGGATTTAACCTAAAGTAGCCGTTCGTTCAGGCGACAAAATTATTGTACTAAATAAATAATATTTACAAAATTAACCAACACTGAGATGATAACTACAATAACTACTCATTAAAGCTATAACATAACTACCTAATTAATTAATCAAAAGTTTTTAATTAATAAAAACTACTAGTTTTTTTCTTTTGCTTGGTTTGTTGCGCGAGGCCCCCTGCAAGCGCGAGGCCCCGGGCGGGTGCCCGGTCCGCCCCCCCCTAAGGCCGCCACTGCCTATATGACACACTTCCATAAGTTTAATGATGATCAAAATAAAAAAAATGCTGATTCATTCAAAGTAAAGTTTATTAGTGCAGGCCGGGTCAAGGCCAAAGGGGCAATTCCCCTATTTAATAGAACATAGACAGTAGCCTTAGCACGAGTTTTCAGTATTTGTAACGTTAAGTAAACTGGAACTTTGACAATTTCAAATTGACAATTTTCAAGGAAAAAAATAGTTCCTTCTTCGCACACCAGAGGCGCTGTTCCATTTTTTCATTCAAGAAACGTAAATAAAATACTGGAAAAACGCTGTAAAGTACTCGTAAAAGAGTGAAAACTCAGGCTAAGGGTACTGTTCACATTTATTTACATTAGATTGCGACATGAATGTGATCGTAATTCCTTTTTTTAACCGACTTCGAAAAGTAGGAGGTTCTCAATTCGGTTGGAATAGCCCTTTGCCTAGCAGTGGAATTAAACTCGAAATTGTGAGTTAAAAGTAAGCTTCATCTTACTGAGAAACATCTCAGTGCAAACTAAGACCAAATTAGCTTACCCCGTAAATGCAAAGCGTGATCCACACCCACATTTACAAGTATTCGTACATATTTAAACTATTCACCAGTGATGCCAATTTAGCAACTTTATAGCTAGATCTAGCTATTTTTTGGTGACAGACAGCTACAATTTTATAAAACTAGTAGCTAAACTTTTTAGCTACTTTTTCTAGCAACTTTTTATTTATTACAAAAGAAAAAATCTATGGTCATAGATGCTACGGTAAATCCCCGTTACCTCTGCGACAGAATACTTAGAAACCACTTAAAAGTTCACACGTCGTTTTTTTTTCAACTACAGTCAATGTTTATCGCTAAGTATAATAAATTAGAAACGAAATACTAACGAACACTTGACACCACCTGAAAGAGTATTTCATAAGCTTGAACAAAAACATTACTTGGAGCGTGTATTGTTTATAACACGTCAACAAAAAAATAATTTAGGAGCCCGGCCAGCCGGGTGGTTGCGCCATTATTTGATCTCTCTCTGAGAACTCAAGTCAAATCGTGTTCGGCGGCAAAACTTCTTTTTGGAATTAATGTAGGATAAAAATGATTATCAAAAATTGACATTTTATTGTAACCTAGACCTACCTATCTACTGTAACATTTAGCAACTTCTAGCAACTTTTTGGGGAAAAAAAAACTGGAAATCTAGCAACATTTTGAAAATTTCTAGCTACTGGTTAAAGCTAGCAGTTGGCAACACTGCTATTCACACGAACCGACTAGTGATTGTTTTGATGCTGCGCGCGCGCACGCCTCGCTAAACAATGAAGACTTCTTGGAAGTATCTGTAATATTAGCAATAATACTGGGTTTAGGAGAGTGGAAATACAGGTGTAAATAAAAAAAATATTATTGCAAGATAAATCCAGGAAAATCCATGATGATCAGATTCGTACTGGAGGAAAAGAGGGCCCGAAAGGCAGGCTTGCAGACGGCGAGTAATATGTATTGCTAGCTCGCCGTCCGATCAAGAACTAGGCGCGTCGTGTTCATTGGATGGATGGATGGATGGATGGATGGATGGATCTGTCAGCTACAATTACAACTTACCCACGTTTCACCCGGGGCTGTCTTATTAGGTAACTGTGGCTCCAGAACATAAATGGCTATTGAAGGACACCGTGGATTTTAGTCAATACAAGTCTGACAGTCTCTCCCTTAATGCCCGGGGTGGAAGGACTAGTTTGATAAATTAACGTAAAAAAAAACCATGTGTTCGCAAAAATGGTTGCCTATCATGACTTCCAGCCAGAGTACGTTCCAGTGAGTGAACGAGATGGCGCTAGACGACTCGTATAGCTTTGTCTCTTTCGCACACTGGAACTTCTGTGGCTTTAAGACGTTATGGTGAGTGAAAGTGACAGAGCTATACAAGTCGTCTAGCGCCATCTCGTTCACTCACTGGAACAGGCCAGGTTTTAAGACGTTGTAATACGGCACCTGGACAGTTTGCCAATGCGTAAAGAGTATTACAGTAACCTCGATTAACTGGATAAAAGTAAAAAAGTTTGGCTTTAAAATTTTATCGCCAGTACATAAGTATCATAATCAATAATGTCTTTTAATGATAAGCAGCTGTCGTTGTTAAACAACTGCTGGTTATTTATAAACTTGATCGGTTCAATTGTGTAAGAGTAAGTACTTGTAGCGAGAAGGCAGCTGAGTATTTTGAGAAGTTTATTAAAGATCAGGATGATATTGCGTTCTATACGCCCATTGTTGTCCGAAACAAAGTTACTGTTAATGGTTGAAGGGAAAAGGAAAAATTTCTATCATCGGTACCTATCTCGTACAGTCAATCTTCAATTTTGAGACTTCCATTTAGGATAATGACGCCCGATGCTTTTACTGCTAGTGCAACCATCCATTGACAAAAAAGAAAAATATAAATTATCTTAATTTCATTTTAGGTTTATTTTAGCGTAATTAAAATAATTTATATTTTTAATTTTTGTCAATGGATGGTTGCACTAGCAATAAAAGTATCGGTCGTCATTATCCTAAACGGATTATCTCAAAATTGAAGATAGACCCGTGAAAATAATTTGCAATAATTTTTGGATGGGAGAACTGTTCAAAGACATAACACATAGTTTACGCATGTTTGAATTGGACAAGTTATACACAGAAACTTAGCAAAATTACGTTTGTTAAAAGGCTTTTTTTAGCGTGGTAAATTAATCAAATGTGTCCTCAACCCAAGGTAGGGAGGGACTGTCAGACTTGTACTGACTAAAATCCACGGTGTCCTCCATTAGCCCTTTACGTTCTGGGGTCACGGGGTAATGAGGTAAGTCCCGCGACCCCGGCGGGCTTGTTAAAAGGCGAAAACTAAAGGCGTTAAGATATCTAAATCTAAAATATAAGCTAGTTTACTAAGTAATATACTAGAAGAAATCAGATTAAGCCGTTTTTTTGATCTTTGTAATCATCAAATGAGTCCTACGTGGAAGGAACTAACAGGCTCTTAATGAACTTCGTTAGTTCTTTGCGTTCTTTGGCCACGGTATCCTGCTTAGAAATTCTCAAGACCTATGTGAATATTTTAAGGACTGTCTTTTAAAGCAATTTATTAATTTCTTCACAGCTTTGCGGTCGTGTCAAAAATCCTATTGACCTAATAAGTACGACCAATACTACAATACAAATGAACAAAGCAAACATTTTGTATATCTGTCTGAATGATTACATTTCGCAACATCGAGTCGTGATCGACCTTCGGCTCCGTGGGAATCTGCCCGACAGTGTTACGCGGGGTTATGAGTTCGATTCAGAATGAACTATTATCATGTCATAGTTCGAAACACCTGATTTGGTTGGCTATTGTTTTAGATTGTTAAAAAACAAATAGTGTTGGAATGTTTTGTTGTATTGTTGGTGTACTGCATTATTTGTATTTTAGTCAAAGCTTGTGAGTTTTATTAAACTGTATCTTTTCTTCATACTATTTCCCTATTGTGCAACGGTGTACGACAAGGGAGCCTAATTGGACCACTTTTGCATGAATCATTACAGCACAATAACTTGAACTAGTGGTCGAATTCAGTAGAATAGAGATAGATTTAATCTTCTTAGTGTGTCTATGACAATATTATAAATTGAATCGGCCCAGAATTGGACCACGAGTTTTCGGCCCTCAGAAATATCTACCACCTGTAACGAACAATCGTCAAGGCACGGTATTAAGTCCTTCATCGTTTGTGGAGCAGCACCACATTTACCCTCCAGAGCAGAGTCACCAATGAATCTCCACCTGAGTAGATATACTATGGTCTACCTGGGTACGGAGTTCATTTATAGGCTTCCAGGTAGGCCAAGGCAGCAGAGAAAATAACCAAGAGGAAGAATTTACTTTTGGTCATGCTACGCGTGCAGTAACTTATTTTTAACCGACTTCAAGGAGGAATTTCCTACTTAACTTGCGTAATTCCTCTTTATATTTACACTGATCACTCCAATGTTTTTGGTCCAATTTATGTAACTCTTTCTTTTTTATACGATGCAGTAGACTTGCCATTAGGTCCCATGAAAATTTCATTTGGTTTGGCTCAGTAGTTTTTGTTTTATGAGCATTTTTTTCTTCAGATACTATACATACTGATGTACCGAGACAATTCATCTCAATACCATCCACAAAAACCAAAACCACGATGTACAGTCACGAGCAATAGTATGTATACACTAAGCAGTATACATATAAAAGCGGTGTTCTGCTATCATATTGATTAAACTTTTGCCTTTTCATTAGACTTCTATTTATGGAAGACATACTATTACGAAATAGGTCTTACTTCAAAGTGGAAACCAGTATTCCATGAGTTAATTTGTTAATTTTGTTAAGTGTATACATGTTTCAGAGGGCCAAAGCCTGCCGGGGTCGCGGGATTATTCCCTTACCGTGACCCCGGAACATAACAGGCTATTGAAGGACACCGTGGATTTTAGTCAGTAGAAGTCTGACAGTCCCTCCCGCCCTGCCCGGGGTAGGAGGACTCATTTGATGATTTTACCACGCTAAAAAAAAACAAAGTGTATACCTACATGTAATTGCTCGTGACTGTACACAAGGATCCTAACTTCAATCAACCTCATGTCATGACTAATCACACAGCTGATTGGAATACTTACATACATCCTTTTACACAATCGTGATCTTTTAACCCCACACGTCAATTCTTCATATGCCATATGCCTCGAGCGGTGAGTGTCCTCATCTGAGTAAAGCTTGGGGCTTGGTTCTTAGATGAAGACCGAAAGAGGGCGTAATAGCATAAAAAACGTAAAACTTTATCAAACCGTAATCTGTAAACATTATCCTTGTTAAACCGACCATTTTATGCCCCTGGTCAAGGGGGGCTTAAATTAGTCTCTTTATCATAAAATAGACTGTAATAAAATTCGTAAAATGATCACGAAAACAATTAACATTGTGAATCTATGTAAATTTTCTTGTAATTCATACTTCTTTATCATTTCATTGTACTATGAATTCTAATAAAGTGGTCTTTGTTCCCATCTCTATTTAGTCGTAGTATGGCAGTTCTGCGACAGCAACAAAATGCATATTTCAATAGAGCAACAGGAATAGCGGTTCCAAAAGTGCTAAGTAGTAAGTAAGTAAGCTAAATCAACAATCGTGCCTACATTGTTTTTGTATTGGCTTTGTTTACATCTCAATTTCCAGAGTCTCATAATGTTCTATCTCTACATTAGTCCCTATTATCCTATTTGGGTGCGATTTATGTAGTTTTCTTCATTTCACTTGCATGTAAGTATCATCAGAGGATATAAATAACATCCCTTACATTGTAGACCTTGCTCAAGAAGTCATCAATATCTTCAACAAAAGGATACTACAAAAACATAATTCACTTGTTTTTTCCCACAACTCCGATATTTAAGGGCATGTCGACTACAACCATAAGGCCACAGTGTGTGTTACGCGCACGCGCGCCCACCTGACATTTACGCGCGCACCTGCGCTTGTGCAAGACGCCGCGCATCCGAAACTCGCGCGCCGCGGTAATTAAATTTAATGGCATACAGCAATACCGCTGCATTGTTGAACCTTAATTGTTCGTATGTTGAATCAATATTTGACCTCGATGGATGGGTAGGTCTTAATGCCTTTATTCGTTAGATTTGTGAATAAGAGTATCCAGATGACGACGAAATATCGAGTAATGAGGTGTTTATTAATTAGGTCAGTCTGTCTTGTTGTTATAACATGCGTAATTAACGATTATTATATTTCCAAGAGAATATTGGTGGTCTACCTAGTGATACCGGCCTCTATTTAAAAGATGCAGTTCGTCGATTGAACCCAGACAGGCGCATTTCTATGTGTAATTTCATATCATTGATCTCAAAAACGTTGAAGGAAAACATCATAGGAAAAGCAATATGTCCTAGAACCTAAAATTCGATTCGACATCTACGAACCAACGATGGGCTGAAGTGATGGATTAAAGCCTGTGTCACAACACACAGGGAATATTCATAGGCAAGTTATGTTTCCACTACTGGGACACAGACCTCCTCCTCTATGATAGGGAGTTGGTCACAAGCCTCATCAGTAACCCACTAAGGGAAACCAGTACGGTTTAGTACGTTTACAGTAATAGCCCCACCATAGCTTAGTCCTAATCCGACCAATGACGTATATACTATTTTGAAGTACCTTTAAGATTTGAACTGATTTGAACCAATGACGATGCTTGGAACAAGCTATATAAGCTATAGCGCCATTAGTTCCCCAGTTGCCATCCCCATTGAAAGAATAAGAGTCTCCATGGAGTTTCTTCTCCGTTATTCTTCGAAGATATATGCATTCCTTTCAGATAATATCCAAAGGCTTAATAGAATTAAATACTTCAAGATTTATAAGCCTATCAGTTTTGCGATAACCTCAACCTATTACCTACAACTTTACATCATTACGCCACTCCTTAATTCCGGAGAAGCCTATATATAAGTCTCTAGACTTATATATAGGCTTCTCCTATATATATATATAAGTCTAGACGGTGGCCAGCAAAAGGTAAAGTACTACACTCTAAATGGTGATTGCTTTATACTCCAAATGGTGATTGAGGAATTTTAAAGACATGGTCTGAAGCACAGATCAAAGAAGTAGGCAGATAGAGTTCTCAGAACACGCAAGTGGTTCCACCAAAGTTAATACAAAATCAAAATCTAGTACAAAGTCGCGACAGTACCAAGCTACGCGTCGTACCAAGCTGCGCGTCGTTGTTCTTGTTTGCCAAAATATGCCGGTCACGTGTCTTAGATCATTGTAAAAGTTGTTCTCAAAAACAAAGAAAACATTATGGAATGTAATTCGATTTGATTTTGTATTAACTTTGGTGGACCCACTCGCGTGTTCTGAGCGTTCTATCAGCCTATTTTCTTTCTTTGATCTGAGGTCTGAAGATAATTTTCATTACGTAAAACAGTACATATAAAGTTAATTGAAATAGGTTATAAGTTATTTATGGATTCTGTTAACTGTTATTGGTAATTAACAAATGTGTTAAGCATGTGCTAAAATCGTAATAACAGTCAACGGGATTCAAACTATTACGTATAAATGCGATAGTAACTCTGTCTGTTAACGTTTCATACCATTACTGCTCAACGGTTTTGGATAGAAATTGGGAAAAAGGATTTGACTATTTTTTTTTCCCGGTCAAAGGTCCGGGAATGTATAAGCGCAATATGATGCCTTGGGACACAAAGGGGATGCCCTTTTTGTTCTCCAAGGAACATAAATTGGACTTTTTGAAAGTCTTGACTTCCGCGTCCGGGACGGGAAGACTCATTTGACGAAACCACAGGTTTCGTGCTGAAACTACACCCCTAGTGCGGGGATGAATTAAAAATCACTTGTATAAATACTTTACTTATATTTGACTAGGGATCAGTTACTATTTATGGAAATGAAATCAATAAAAAACTCACACATTTACAGTTACATATTCTATAATATAAAATTGCTTTCAATAACCGAGATTACCCCGGAACAAGGTCCCGTGAGACGGACGTGTCCCGGGAAACTTGAAATGATCCCGGCCTAATCCGGGATTAGGTTCCGCGTTCGCGGCGCGCGCGGCGGTGCCTTTGTGTCCTGCGCCCGCGCACCTAATCGTCGCGATACGCAATCAACTCGGCGTAATGGAGAAGAGCTCTTGCTTACAGATGAGTTTTATGTTCCGTTATATTTAAGATTTTATGGAAATAATTTAAATTTATTTAAATTGAGGTAGGTCAAGTACTTGTTGCTTAGTGGTGTTTCGAATAATTAATCTTCAACGTAGCATAATTTTTAGCATAGAAGCAGAGGCGGTTCAAACTTATATGTGTGCGACAATCCGAACGAAACTATTCGAACCCAGGCTTTTACTTTTTAAATTATGTAATGAATTTCAACATCTTATTTTCAGATTTAGTAAAAAAGTGAGGAGTGGACAAAAGCCAAAATTTTAAAGGCCACTAATCCACGCTGGGCCCACGCAATGGCCCCCCCAATTGTTGTAAACAACATTTTATAAATAGGTATGGAAGATAAAAATATCTGACCTAATATATCTCGTATTTTTTTTAATAAATAGGTACCTAACTGATGCTGAGCTCTGGCTACAAACCCAAAAAAACAGTACCTACCCTCATTTTCCAGCTACAAAACATTAAAATAAATCATATAACGTCAATGCATCCTTTCTCATGAATATTTCTCAAACGATAGAGGAGCAGACGTCAGTTAGCAAAGCCAATCCCTCACGAAGTACTTTGTAAATAAATAAACAGGAACACAATGCACTAATCATATTCTTGCCGTGTCGGTAATATATCTGCGCGGGCGCCGACCTGCGTGGTCTTAAGGCTGGGGACCATGAACCAACATTTATGTTACGGGAAAACTGTGTTGGTGACTTTGCGGAATCTAGGGAATATGTTTATTTTAATCAATTTGGTTTTCTTGACCGAAGGTCGGAAATTGTCTTTAACAAGCATGCTGTCAATATACAAATGTACTAAGTCTTAACCTAGGTCATGGCATATGTCTATGTACACACGCCAGCACATCAACCTACCTCAATTTGTTAAAAAAAAATCAAATATATTTTCAACCATATCACAATAACGGAAGGATAATGTTCGATTGGTAAAATTTTACGGAGTGTGTTGGTAACTTGACCTGTTGGCGTTTGTACATTAAAATTAAAGTGGGTTTGTACCTGTATGTGGAGCTGTCTAAATCATCTACATTTTACGAATTTCTATCACAATCGTTTCGTTCATTCCAGAAGTTCGCAGTGTTTAATAACTTTAACATCGAAAGAATTTATAAGTTTTTAAAAGCTCAATCCGCGCTTTTCACTATTCATTTAAAGTCAAAATTCAACATTATGTTGTACCGTGGACCTCAGCACTAACATAGTACCACCATGGCCCATAGCGGGCAGTAATTGCAAATTGGCCAAGTGATCGATGGCGTTCCAAGAAAAATATCTCTATTAGCGATTGAGTCGCACAGTTGATACGATATACGTATTGTTGGCAGTTGTTGGTAGTTGTTGGTAGGTAACCGTGTGAATATTACCACAATGTTCTTAAACTATAGTTAATTGGACTGCTTGTTCAGAATGTGGATCTATGGAGTACTTTTACTTTATTTTGTTTTTTTTTTGTGTTCTTTTTTTTTTGACTGACTATTACTTTTTCATTGTTGTTTAGATTTCAGTTGATTGATTTTTTAGTTTAGAATGATCTTCTGTCTTTCTTTATTATTTTGCCTTAGTACGTCTGTTCTTGGCTATTGCCAAATAAAGATTTTTTCTTTTACACAACATGTAGGTAACACCAAAAGCGCAAAATCTCTCGTGGGGTAACTCAGTCCATGTTACGGAAAATTAAAAAAAAAAAAAAACAATATTTGGTTTTTCATACAGATGTGCCCGACCAATTTCTAATTTTGCATGAAAAACCATTTTTTTTTGCGAATTTCCTAAAGTCTCAGAACAAAAATTGTTCAGAAACATAAGCTGAGTTACCCAACGAAAGGTTTTGCGCTTTAGGCGTTACACGGTGTATATTTCTTTGAATATATAAAAATTCATTTGCCATTTCGAATGTTTTTTTTCATACATAATCTACTGGATCATCTCTAAGCTTTCCACCCATATCATCTTTCACTCAAACACGTTACTAAGTAAGTATATTATTCCAAATTGACTAAGTGTTTACTTACGTCTTCATCTTATTTATTTATTTATTTATTTAACAATTTATGTACACACAATACAAAATAAAGGAAATACTTAAAATTAATAGTAGGTACAAAGGCACTGCTTATTTCAAAAGAAATTTCTACCAGCAGACCTGCGACAGGAAGAGTGAAAAAAAGAAAATGTAGACAGTAGTGTGTGAGAACAAGAAAATAGTAAAGAGATAAAAATGAATGTCTCAACTTAAAACAAAAATTTAAAAAATATATATATATTAGTACACATATATAGATTATAAATAATAGTACTTATATAACGCCAGCGCGCGCATGGTGCACCTATATAACAAAGGTAACTACGAACTTATTCGATCTGAGCTGCGAAGCACTGACTGGGATGACATATTACTGAAAGGTACTGTAGATGAAGCTGTCGGTTATTTTTATTCAACGTTATTCGAAATCAGGGACAAACACGTCCCCCAGCGTTTGTGTAAACAGCTTAAATATCCACCTTGGTATAACTCGGCGCTCATTAAGATACTTAAAGAAAAATTTAAATACTACAGTAAATTCAAAGTTTATGGTAACATATCAGATCGCGTATCATTCCAGTATCTTCGTGACAGAGCCCATGACATTGAACAACTCTGTTATAAGACCTACATGGCCAAAATCGAATCCTCAATAGGAACTAGTCCAAAATTATTCTGGTCATATGTAAAAAGTAAACGCATGAACAGCAACTTTCCATCGAGTATGTCATATGGTGACAGTAAAAGTGACTCGGGAGAAGGAATTTGTGAGCTTTTTGCTAATTACTTTCGTACAACCTTCTTAGACGATAACTCTGCAAGTCTTAACTGTAACTCGATTGGTTGCGTTTCCAACTGTGATTTAAGTACAATTGAAATTGACGTAGCTACTGTTCTTAAACATTTAAAGTCTGTTGACATCACCAAATCTGCCGGCCCTGATGGTTTGCCTGCTGTTTTTATATCTAAGTGCGCCGAGGAACTAGCTTTACCTGTTTCACTTTTATTTAAAAGGTCAATATCTGAGGGCATAGTGCCTTCTGTTTGGAAATCAGCTTTTATTTCACCCATCCATAAAAAGGGTGCTAAAGACAAAATTGAAAATTATAGGCCAATCTCAAAACTTTGCTTACTAGCTAAAGTATTGGAGCGCATAGTTTATAATCAGTTATACAGCAGTGTAGTTTCTAGCTTGAGTCCCCAGCAACATGGGTTCCTGAAGGGAAGGTCTACAGTATCCAATCTGGTCTTGTTCACGGATTTTGTTACTGGGGTTATGGATAATGGATCCCAAGTAGATGCAATCTACACCGATTATAGTAAGGCATTCGATAGAATTGATCATGTAATTTTGCTGAGGAAGCTTTTCAACCTGGGCATTAGAGGCGACCTTTACAGATGGTTCTCGTCTTACGTGCAAAAAAGGACACAAGCAGTGGTCCTCAATGGTTTTATATCCTACTGGTTAACCATCCCTTCTGGTGTGCCACAGGGGTCCCTGTTGGGGCCGCTGTTGTTCGTTCTATTTATTAATGACATCGATGAGTGTTTCAAACATTCTAAACACTTAATGTTTGCGGATGATATGAAAATCTTTTCATCGGTTAAGTGTCAAAACGATGCTTTACGTTTGCAGGCAGACATATCCAGATTAGTCAACTATTGCACAATAAATAAATTAGATCTTAATATCTCTAAATGCTTAGTAATCACATTTTCTCGTAAAAACCAACCAATAATATTTAATTATTCAATCGCAAATCAAATTCTATCTAGAACTCATGTCACCAGAGATCTTGGCATCTTTCTGGACAGTAAGCTCACCTTCGATTATCATGTTGACAACATTGCCAAAAAAGCTTCCAAAGCGCTGGGATTCATTATTCGTAATGCCAGTACATTTGGACGAATGAAAACCTTGAAAATTTTGTATTGTGCTTACGTCCGCAGTCACCTCGAATATGGTAGCCAAATTTGGAATCCGAATTACGCAGTGCATTCGGACAGATTGGAGCGAATTCAAAGGAAGTTCACTAAATATTTGGGCTACAAATTCAGAATCCCTTATTTGAGTTACAAGGAACGGTGCACTCGATTTCACTTACTTCCACTTGTAACTCGACGAAGTATATCTGACATACGCTTTTTAGTCAAAATAGCACAATCAAAGGTCGATTGCCCTGAACTACTTTCTAAACTATCTCTGAATGTCCCAACTCGGCATTCACGGTTGAGAAATCCTCTACGTGCACCCTACGCTCGCACAGTTTATCGTAGCAATTCTTTTTTGCTTCGCTCAATCAAAGCATTTAACCAAGTTGTAATTAACGAACACCCTTCAATTGATTTGTTTACAAGTAGCTTAGCTTCAATCAGTATAATCTTGTCTAAAAGTGTTGTTCTTGATGTATAATCTATTCTGTAATGGTTATGCATGCATGCCTGCATGCTGTATAGGTATTATATTTTATTTTTGGCCCTGTTCTCTAATCGTGCAGACGCCAGCGAATCGGACTGCCCGGTCTGTAAAGCGTACTGAGAGTGAGAAAAATAATAATTGAGCCCTATGCTTTTGTCATAAGGTTGAAAATCTATTAATGTATGTTGACAGATTGGGACAGCTTGGTGTGCTGGTGTCTTTATTTTTATTGTGTAAGTACTAGTAGACAGAAACAAAACATGGTCATATTGTACAATATGACCATGTTTTGTTTTTGTCTTGTGTGCAACAATAGTATTTTTTTGCTAACTGTGGAGGCTTTTTAATGGCTGATCGTTCTTCAACTCATTGTCTACTTATGTATTGTTAGCTGTAAGCCACCCAAATACAATAAAATAAAATAAAATAAAAATATAAATACAAAAACCTAAAATGTATATAAGTAAATGATGATATAGAAATAAAATACCTATTCAATTTTGAGAGGAAAGATAATGCTCTTTGACTCTATGTTTGAAAGTAGAAATTGAATTGGACTCTCTAATACTAGGCGGAAGCGAATTCCATAATCTTACAGCATGGACAGAGAAGGAATAAGAATAATAGCTCGTTTTATGAGGGTGGGATTTAAGGAGAGATTTAAGGTGTGATCTGCATAGAGCGTTGCTGGGGCGGGCGTAAGTAAATCGCTCACGGAGATATTTAGGATATGCGGGGTTATGAAGGATGTTGAAAAGCAAGCATAATATCCGAGTGTTCCTGCGAAAACGGATTGGGAGCCACTTGAGTTCTTTGCGAAGATGAGAAACATGATCATACTTACGAAGACCAAAAACAAAGCGAATACATAAATTTTGCAAGCGCTCAAGCTTATTTAATAGCTCCTCAGTAGCATCCAAGTAACAGGCATCGGCATAATCTATAATTGGCTGAATAAGTGTTTGTGCTAATGAGATTTTAGACTTTAAAGGTAGAAAACTCTGGAGGCATTTCAGCGAATGGAAAGAGAAATAAACCTTTCGACTGATTTCGTTGACCTGCGCACGCCATGAAAGGTTAGAGTCGATTATTACACCTAGATCTTTGGCGGTGTCTGAATAATTAATATGAACTCCGTCAAGGTAAAGTGGCATTAAAGTTGAAACGACAGCTGCATTACGAACGAATCTACTGCCTATTATCATTGCCTGGGACTTACTTGGATTAATTTGTAAACCAAATGACTTAGCCCAAGCGCTGATACCAGCCAGGTCATGATTCATAGCCGCAATAGCAGAATCTGCCTCAGCTACAGTAAAGTGACGGTAAAGCTGCAGGTCGTCTGCGTAGAGGTGGAAATTCGAAGAGATAACACTGGTAACACTATTAATAAAAATTGAGAAAAGATGAGGAGAGAGAACGCCACCCTGAGGAACACCCTCGGTGAGACCACACCAATCAGAGAACGACTCATCAAGGCGAACACACTGAGAGCGTCCTCGAAGATATGAATTGAACCATGCCAAGGCGGGAGAAGAGAAATTTAAAGATTTGAGGATACCAAGCAAGATGTCGAAATCCACTGAGTTAAATGCGCTACTGAAGTCAAGCAGTACGAGGACAGTAAGTGACTTGTTCTCCATTGCCCAGCGGATATCGTCAGTTACTTTGAGAAGTGCAGTTACAGTACTATGGCCGGAACGAAAACCGGATTGAAAAGGGCTTAATAAAGAGTTTGACGTCAAGAAGGATGATAATTGCTTGTGAACGATGTGCTCAAATACTTTAGAGAGGAATGGAAGAATAGAAATAGGTCTAAAGTGAGTTGGTAAAGTTGGATTGCTAATTTTAGGTAAGGGTATAATGTGAGCCTTCTTCCAGACAGATGGAAAAGTGCAAGAGGAGAGAGAGTGATTGAAGATGGAGGTAAGAACAAGAAGCAGTGACGGAAGGATGATAGTAATCATTCTTGAGCACAACTTGTCAGTGCCCACTGCAGAGGAAGTAATCGCAAGTACAGACTTCTTAACGTCATCCTCCGTAACAAGAGCAATGTTAAAAATAGGACAAGATGGCAAGGGCAAATTTGCAAGGCTCTCCAGCGTAGCAGCTTTGACACCCGGATCAAGTGAGAAGGGAAGATAAGAAAAATGATTATTAAGTTCATTTAGATCCGTAAGTTTACACAGATAAGATGGAGATTTGCCTATGCCAACCGACCTAAGAAATTTCCATGCATCTGAAGAACTGCGACTATCAAGTTGGTCTTGGAAATAGCGTCTCTTTGCACTCTGACACAAACGACCGCAGCGATTACGTAACGATTTGTAGCAAGATTGATTAAGCTCTGATGGTCTACGTTTACATCTGCTCTTGGCTTTATCCCTACGCGCCATCAGATCCTTAATTTCATCTGTAATCCACGGCGCAGGATTGTATCTTACTTTGACACGTCGGACAGGGGCATGCCGGTCATACAAATTCAGGACGGTTGAGTTAAAATAATCCACCTTGCCATCGATATCATCTATATCTTCAAGATGAGACCAGTCGAGATTGCCGGCATCGTTTCGCAATGCCACCATGTCTATACCCTTAAAGTTACGAAGATACAAGAATTGGGACTTACGTTTGGGAGCACGGATACGATAAGAAAGATAAATAAGATCATGGTAAGAAAATGAAGCAGTAATTTGCCCGTGAAATGAAACATTATTGCGAGAGGAAACAATCATTAGATCTAGAAAAGAGGGGGTACAATTAGGAAAATAGTGAGTTGCTGATAGAGGTAAGACTTGAAGATTAAAGGAGGACAGAAGTGAGAGGAGTTTATGAGATCGAGAGTCGTCTTTTATCAAACACGTGTTGAAATCACCCATTAATATTATGTGTTCATACATAGGACGAAGGTCACTTAAAATGGAGTCCAGGGAATTAAAATAATCAATATGCAGATTGGGGCTATAGAGAACAGCAAGCAACACTTTCGTATGGTGAACAGAAATTTCCACAAACAAATATTCAGCCGATCCAGAATACAGGGAAGGAGATGAACTAACTACCTTATAGGGTATATCAGCACGCAAGTACATTGCTACACCTCCTCCGCCTTTGCCGGTTCTATCATTACGGATCAAGACGAAACCAGGTAGTGAGTAATGAGTAGAGAGAAGGGAAGGCTTCAGAAAAGATTCCGAAATCAATAGAGCATCCAGGTGGGCACTGTCAATGGAAGCCAGAAGATCAGAATGATGACCAGGAACACTCTGAGCATTAATATGCGCTATATGCAGATTTTTAGGGTCAGAGGAAAAAACAGACGAAATTTTATCGTGTAAGGTGAGTGGCAAGGAGGGATCACTGTCCGCACTAGCAAAACTGTCTGAGGAAGAGCAAGAGAAGAAGCTGTCTTCAAAATAAGCTACATCATCCATAATAAATATATATACTTATAAATAAATATACCTAAGTAAAATAAATTTGTAAAATTAAATAACAAATAACAAAACAACGAATTCCTATAAATTAGGAAACCACCCCAACTCTCCCGTCTCGGTTGTACAATTTCTGCCAATATACCAATATTGGCAGAAATTGTACAACCGAGACGTAAAATAACAATACAGTGAAACATGTTACATCACTACATAAAGTTCGGGTAAGATAAGAGCGTAGTATCTCTATGTAGTTTGTGGATAAGAGGTAAAATAAAAATAGGACCATAAACTAAATTAATAACAAAGGACAAAAAACAGCTGAGCAACTGACATAACGTTGACTTGTAAAAACCTAAGTTGACAAATTCTATAAAATTCGTATAGCATGTTGATCTGAATTAACACAAAGTTTAATGAAATATGTTACATCACTACTTAAAATTTTGGGTAAAAAAAAATAAAAAAAAAAAAAAAAAATAGGATGATACCAAAGACAAAAATAATTTATTCGATTCATTAATCGAAGCATACGTAAAATGAAACGTAACACAATGACAATGACAGGTGTCAACAGCTGAGCAACTGACATATCGTTGAAAAACTTAAGTTGTCAAATTCTATAAAATACCACTGATTGAACACAAATATAAGTAGGTAATTATGTAGTGAAAAAGTTAAGCAAAAAGTTGTTTAAAAGAAATACTCAACTACCGGCCCAGTTAAAAAGTGATAATACGTAACACGAACTATAAGAGAGCACAAAACAAATTGGAATGAACTACTTGCGCAAACGTGCCTTCCTCGATCGTCTAGCGGGGGTAGCAGAAGAAGCGACATTTGGAGATCCAGGTTCTTCGGATTGCGCAGAATCTTCAGTTTCCACCGAATTAGACGGGAACTTGTCCAACAGAACGCGAAGCTCGCTTGCCGTTTCTATCTTGTGGCGAGATTTGTCTGGACAAATCACAACAATCTTGCCTTCTACAGACCAGCAGTTCAGCATGCCGAAACGCTTACGAGCTGCAGTGAACACACGGTGCCTTGCTTGGGTCAAGAATTCCGAGATGGTGATTCCAGTGCCTTTTAGAGTTTTCTTGCTATCCCATACCAGCTGCCGGTGCTCCATTTCGAAGAATCGAACTAATATGGGACGTGCTTTTTGCTCTGAAAAACCGAGTCTATGGCAAACATGGATAATGCTCTTGTCCTTTCCAACTTCAGTCAATTTAATTTTGTTGTACAAAATGTTGTTAACCACATCAAGTATCTTCTCATTGCTCTGCTCCGGGACACCATGAATTAGTAGCACCTTTCTTCTCATGCTGGTCTCATGCTTATCAAATCCATCAGCGAGTAGCTCTATTTGAGCTTTTAATTTGGAGAGTGCTTGACATATGAAATGCCTAAACTCGGTGAACTCACGTGCCAGGACTGTAAGGTCAGGTGAAGCTGGTGAAGTACAAGAGGTTGCATCTTCATCTTTTTGCTAACCTGTCACTAGGAGTGGCTTAGATATGGAACCCGATAATGGTCCTTCCATATTTTTTATCTACAAAGAAAAACACGCCTTTGTTTATGGTCTAAGAATACGGATTTATCCGGATTTTAAAAGCCCGCGGCTTTGTTATTTGTCTAGGATTTTTGACTCACAGAGGCTTACTATTGGTCAATTTTTGAAGTGAAAACTTCTTTAGCGGCGTTGTACACTTTTTCTGTAATGGGTAAAAAATTTAAAACTCGCGTCAGGGTCACGTGACCAAAACTCGCGTCAGGGTCACGTGACCCTGATCGAAAATGAGTAAGACGTCATTCAAATTAAAAATAAAACATAGTAACAAAAAAGTTTTCACTTCTACCGGCACTCCTGGAGTGCAACCTTTTGTTTTTTTAAATAAGATTTAGGGCTGATTTTTTAATAGTCAGATAACTTTTATCTGAGGAATAAAAAATAGCGGTTTGATATATTTTTTTATAGATAAGCTGTCAAACCACCATTTTTATTTTTCGGATGAAAGTTATCTGGCTGTTGAAAAATCAGCCCTTAATTTCTTTAATTATAACTTCAAATAGGATAAAATATAGTCAACATTTCTAATTAAGATGTTAGAATGCAAAGAATAGGGACTTCTCTCAGCTTAAAATTAAAACTAATATTAATATGTATTTGCGAAAATATCACACTTGTAAGGCTTTTCCAAAATTGGTAATGCTAAGCCTAAGCCTCTGTTCAGACACGGCGGGAACCGCGCGATTTCAGAATCGCATGGAAATCGCGTGAGTCTTATTTGTATGAGTTATTAAGAAATCGTTCAGACATAACAGGCGCGGTTCCCGCCGTGTCTGAACAGAGGCTTAGCAATATTGCTAACGACGCGATACGATGCAATTCGACCGACTTAAACTACAAGAAAAAATCATTCATATCACCTACGACATAATGCAATTTCTGAAAAAATACGAATTAATGGTAGACACACGGACTTAATTACAAGTCTCAAAGTAGTTGTATAGTATGATTTTGTAGGTTAATTATTTACCTGGAGGTTACATCATATGCAAGCCAATTTATTAACAACAAAATCCCTCTTCTAGATATAAATAACTTAAGACAATGCAGTGGGTGTTAATAACAAAATGTAAGGCATGTTTTCTGAGTACGCGACAGGTGTTGCCACCTGTCATTGCCTATGAAATACTAGTGCGAAATACGCAAGCGTTAGCCATATATCTTGAAAGTTTAGTTTGTTTTAAGAGGTTCTAACTTATATTTGAAAAGGGCAAGTCAGGAAGATGAAGTATGTTCATCTTAACTTTACTTGAAAGTTGGTTTCGCAAATTCTTTTAGATAAAAACAATAGGAAGTGGTGAAGGGTGGAATTTGAGGGACTGTCTTACGCTCAAATGCTGTGTGTAGTTTGTCGTTCAAAAGTCGATAGTCAGTCTAATTTGAATATGTCTTGAAACTGTAATATTGCTATTTAATGTTAATTCTAACTGCGAAAAAAGTAACTTATAAGTTATTTTCTAATTATATTCTTAGTCTTCTACCAGCAATGACTGAAATAATTTAAGCTCTCAATTTTTTATTTCGGAAAAGTAGGTAATTAAGTTCTTTTCTGTAAGTATTTTCTGTCACGAATTTCAGAAATAATTTGAACCGTTACAATAAAAAATCAAGTTGTTTTATTTAGTAAATAAGACGAAAATTAACTATATTTAATTCTAATAGATGTCAAAAAACAAACATTTACATAAACACAAACCTGTCAGCACGCTTTTAAAACTTAAAATTCCTTTAAAAGCCGACAAGTCCACCAATCAGGATTAACACAAAATATAACCAACATGTTGGTTAACAACATAAAATGTTAAACACATACATAACGAGGTATAAATAATATCATAACTATTAATAATAATGGTATGGGCAACGATGTGGGTCTTCTTGGGGTCAACTGGCCACTTTGAACAGGTGTCCCAGATTTGAATGTAAACACAAGGATAGGTGTTACGAGCTTGACCGCTGAGGTGATAATTTTGAAGTGGCGAATTTTAATAGTGTGTGTTTTTAAGGTGTGAAGATGTTTTTAGTGTAAATGTTGATATTTACTATTGGATTGTTTGGTGAATATTATTTTAGAATAAGATTTGAGCTTTTTGAGCGTGGTGGTAACGTGATTAAATGAGTCCTCGTAAATACCCAAATGAGTATGGGTGGAGCGTAAGGGATGGTCAGACTCTTACTGACGAACAAAAGGACCATGTTCCTTCAGTTGCCTGTTTCGTTCCAGTGCCACGATGCCTTTTTAAGACAGTCCCGTGATCCTAAATAAATGTTTCTGATACCAACTGATACTGGTGTCATTACAATTTAGATCGGAAACATTTCGTGTTTTAATATTCTAATAATATTATTACGGTAGAATAAGTTTTCGTTTTTCCATATTTATGTAGTTTCATCCAACGTTCAGACAAAGATTTCTCAGTAAAAATCAAGGAAATATCAATTATATTTCCCTGAAAAATACAAATACAATACATAACAGCATACAATCGAATCCTACAAAGAAGCCAGTCACTCAAGTTAGTTACTAGAATAATATAAACAAGAATGATGAAGCAAAATCAACGGTACTTTACGTAAATCCCTGCATCCAGCGATTCCTACTAATTTACTGGTATTCGTAACCGCAGCGGCAGCGGTTCCGTCACCATTTTTAGTCTGTATTTCTACTTAGCCGATGAGGCAGTGAGAGGCCCTCGCCATGATTCTCTCATTACTCTTCTTAATAAGATTGACATTGGGTTCACGAAATGATTTTTTTTAAGAAGACGATTTCATAGAAATTGAATAGAAATGGCTTATTACTTTGTTCACTATCGCCAACTCATTTATTTCTATTTTTATCCGAATTTCATCATCATCATCAACTGTAGGACATCCACTGGTGAACATAGGCCTCCCCCATAGATGTCCAATAAGACCGGTTGGAAACTTGTTTGTGGTCTTCATCAGATCGTCATCTACCTTGTGGGTGGACGCTCCACGCTACGTTTGCTGGTGCGTGGTCATAATTTCCAAACTTATCAATATAAAATCAGAAAAAGTGACATGATATTGCATGGACGGACATACAACTACATCGGATCGGCCGAAGCAGACTTACTAGTTTTTTTATTATAGTGGTAAAATCATCAAATGAGTCCTTCCAACCTACTTTCAGGCTTGTACTGACTAAAATCCACGGTGATCCTTCAATAGCCCTTTACGTTCCAGGGTCAAGGTTACTTGTAAATAGTCGCATATTTTGTAATAGAAAAGTTATACTTAGTTTTTTTTTGTGTTGCCCTCAGGGAACTAATCAGAATAATAATAAAACTTGGCCCGTGTACTTTCTTCTGCGCGGGCGCATTTCCCTTTCGTACGGCGCATGCGTGTTCCGACTCACGTCTTTAAACGCTTTTGCGAAACCGTTTGTGTTGTACTGAGAATATATTACTGTAATGTGACTGCGAGAGCTAGCGTAATAAGTTATGGTTAAGTTTACTTCAAGTAATTTGTAGTAAAGTTTATTTTAAGCTATTTCAAAATATTGGTGATAAATTAAAATTGTTTGGACAAAGCTTATATCTTAGGTAGGTACTTAGGACACGAAGAAATGTGTCTTTCCTGTTTTCTGAAAAAGGTAAAGCGAGCTTAAAAAAACTGCGTAATTAATTTACAATGATGACCCTAAAAAACAAACACCTCGGAAATGAATATTTTTGGCGTCTTTTTGGGTTACCAATTAAATTCCGTGCACGTCGGCCTTAATTTATAAAAAAAAAACTTGATCGATCCACCTTATTACCTTCTTACACACTGAAAAGGAAAGTGCCCTCCGCGTCCGTCGAAAATCTTCCCATAATATAAATAAATCAACATAAAAATGCTACCTTTAAAATTTTACGAGTAACAACGAGTAAATTCAATTTCTTATCCGATGAAAATTTTTATGGAGACCCAATGATGCGCACACGCAATTTACGAAAACGCTTCGGGCGTTTTCGGGTTACCTTCGTATTTTTTTGAATAATTCATGCGGAAGAGATCAGAGATGGTTGGTTATGGGATACTTTTGGTCCTATATGGGGTTATGGGACGATTACTTTGCCTTCGTAACAATGGCGGATCATGTAATGAGTTTTTGTTGGCAGAAGTTATGTCATTGATATACAAATAAATATTACGAAAGGTTTTCGCCGATTTATGGGATTCATAGTTCGTGATTGGAATTTAAAATGAGGAAACGTAGGATTTCGATGTTTATTGAAAGTATTTAACCGGGATATTCTTGCCTCTTTGAAAGTCATTGACATACTTACCAATACTATAAATTAAAAAAAATTGTCTTCATTTTATGGCCAATCTAATTGAGTGAATCAATCAAATACATATCGACGGTTGACAAAAACCAAATTTTTCAAGAGAGACGTATTAAGTTCAAAATTGCTTGTGCATAAGTGACAAAAAGTCATTTTATTGCCATGGAATTCATCGCATTCGAAAGAGTGGATTATTTTTAAGTAGGATGGCACTAACGACTCATTTTCAACCAATACCATTAAGCCTATTACCTATGTAGACCAGTTTCAGGCTATTTGACTAAGGCGATTGTATCAACGATTTGAAGAAAATGGGTGACAGTGGAATATGGTGGATTGCTTTACGTCCAGGGATCCTAAAATGGCTACTTTAAGCAATATTCCTAGTGAGTTATTTCGTTACGTCATTGACTATTCTGATTTAAATCATTCACGAAATGAAACATTAGGAATATTGGTCGTTTTAGAGCCGCAGTAGTTGACAGCTGAAGAAAGGAACACGAAAAGCGTTCTCTTACGATTTAACTATTAAAACTGCTTGCTTCTCTTTACCAAAAAAGACGACCAAGATCCAAGTTCGTTGACCTCCTGACACTTAGATAAAAAGCCCGTACTTTCCGATTAATTTCAAGAACAATCTCGATCAACTCCGATGTCTAGGTTATAATTTTATAAACGATATCAGCTCGCTATTTCGCCCCCGGGCAAGGCGTGACGGCGACCGCTAAAAGTAAAAGTGTTAACGATGCTGTGGAAAAGCGATGGTCGAATAAGTAATAAGTGTGCGCCCACGTCGCCACTTGGTACACTTTCTACTGACACTAAACTTACACTTAAGTTTTGTAGGGCTGACAGACTTTGGGAAAAGAAAAAACAGTATGTCACAGTGGCCACTAGTTGCATGGCCGATCGTTGAATTAGCGATATCGTGATATGCCTAGGCACATTATGATTCGTCGTCGTCGGCACTTTATGATGTGCCTCGTAAAAAGTCGCCTGAATTTTTGACAAAAAAAAAAACATAATTTTAATTGTCGCTTGACCCTCAACCTTGTCCAACAAAACGGGACAATAGTAATTGGTGACCAATTTCGTATCTACTGAACGCACTCCGAATATATGTGTACAGAAGAGCACCTCAAAACTCAAGTGTTACTTCTAGTTTTAATAACTAATGACGACGTTCTGTAATACGGGGCCAAAGACAGTTCAGGGTAGAAGGAAGTAGCGGGGTCTGAAAGAGCCCGTCATCTCTTTCTTGTACCCCGTTTGACCCAAACAGTAGATATGAAACGGGGCACACGACTGATAGAGCGATAATTGTAATGAGTGCTAGACCGCGTATCTCCAAGCGGGAATGGCAGGTTGCGGGACATACGTACGATTTTAGTGAGTACAAGTCTGACAGTCCCTCCCGCCCTGCCCGGGGTTGGAGGACTCATTTGATTTTACCACGTAAAAAAAAAAAGCGGGAATGGCAGAGGCTTAATGTGGAAGGTGCTGTACTGTGTTGGAATGTTGGGAGGTTCCTATGTCCAACAGTGGTGATAGGCTTAGTTGATTGATTAAGGGAAAGACCCTTAATCAATGACCACGGCAATGGCAGAATCTATCAATTAACGCCCAAAATTAATAGTCAATCTAAATCCAAATCCCGTTTCTTTGAAGGATGCTTTTGATTGGATATCTTAATTAAAGACTCGGATATGCAAATTTGACCATTGATTAGTTACAGACATAGATTCAACCGAGATAGATTACCTATTATGACTGGCCTGTTGGTCTAGCGGTTAGTGACCCTGACTGCTATGCCGGAGTTCGTGGGTTCGATTCCCACCCAGGACAAATGTTTGTGTGATGAGCACGATCATTTGTTCTGTCTGGGTGTAATTTATCTATATTATGTATGTATTTAGAAATATATAAGTATGTTTATCAGTTGTCTAGTACCCAGAACACAAGCTCTGCTTAGCTTGGGACTAGATGGCCTTGTGTGATAGTCGTGGAATATTATAATTATATTACTTGAGAAGACGAAAAAAATTTATTTGAAAAGTAACATTTCCAAAAATCAAAGATGCTATCGGCAGCCCTGAATCAAATTGCCAAACTGCCGATACAGTTCGCACGTAATGATAGGCGAAAAAATTGACGCGTTACTTTCAATTTATAGCGCTAACTGCGACGGCGGGCGGCGCGGGCGCAATCAACGGCGTCGAGAGGTGAAGGAGATGCGCGGTTATTGTAGACGTTTTCAAGTGGACTGTGATTGGTTTATGATGGACTTGTTAAGCAGTTGAACAACTGCCTACTCGGACTAAAAGTTAGAAGAATGACTGATGCGCTAATGGGCCCGTTTCGTTTCCCTGGTCGGGGAATATGGTATTGGATTTTCCATCAAGAATTTTTCAGTACTTGTCAGGCTTACAGTCTGGATTACTTTGATGGCAATAGATCCATGTTTCTAAGGACAAAACCAACCTGACGCAGGCAGGCACTCGTAGGGTCACCCACCGTATGCTGCTGCACTAAAGCTATTGTCAAACAGACAGGCGTGACGAACGCGAAGCGAGGCGTTTTTGTTTGTAATGTATGGAATTGTTTGAAGCCTGTCACATAGAATATCGGATCGCTTTCGCATTTTTATATGACATGATTCGGTTCGGTTCGCTATCGCTTGTCTGTTTGACAAAGGTCTAAGAGTCGCGGGTTGGATTCCCGGACAGAACAATTATTTGCATCACAAACAAGTAGTTTTTCAGGGTTTGGGTGCTTGTGTATGTGAGTTTCTAAAGGGGTATTCAATTTAAGGCGTCTGGGAGAATAATTGGCCCATCGGATTTTGTAAACGCACACACGACACGGAAAATTCCTAGTGCGGCAAAGATTTTTTTTAAAGTAGTAAGTACCTACGTAAAGTAAGTTCGTAAAGTAGTAAGCACTTACAGCTAAAATACAATTAATTATATGACTATCTTAACTACGAGATAACGTATAATAGGATCGATTAAATGTTTAATTAAAAAGTTAATTAAAACTTTAAGGTTGTAGTGGAAGGTCCATAAATCTTTGTACCTAGTGGAAAATCTTAAATACTTTGAAGTTTCATAAATATTCATAGAAAGATAACCAAGTGATTAGGGGCGTCAGTTTTTTTTTATCTTATTAATTTCTTTTAATTACTAATCGTGACTGGGTGTGCATAGACAAGTCGATCTACATTTATTTCAAAGAGTGGAAGAAAAAATAAAAGAAATAAGTATAAAGTTAGAAATGAAAAACACTGATCTAATAAATCGATAGTTTTATAAAGATGGCTGCATTTTTAATTTCCTGTGTGCATTAGTTTTCTGTGCTGTGATTAAATACGCCATTACTGATTGGTTATCCCGGTGAATTCAAGAAAAAAATATAAGTTTAAGGTGCAGCGCAGGTGACGCACTTTTTAGTCTATGAAAATAGCATCTTTAGCAATGTCATGGTGTCCTTTGTACTGAAATTTTGTCTACTTCCGAATTAAGGTATGATTACAATCTCTCCCAAAAACATAGGATATACCCAAATTCTCTATCTTTTCTTATTTTCCTGTACTTTCGATTATGAAATAAAACATAACAATATCTACATTACCACAGCGTCTACAGACTCGATCGCACAAAAAGTGTGCGTGACGATCGGAAAAAACCCCTGTGGTCACCAGTGGTGACAAACGAGTCTGTGCTGCGAAGTTGCTTATACAGGGTGGAATTTTGTAATGCCACCTGGAGGGAAAGTACTCTTAATACTGCAGATAGAAAATTTTACTCAAAGAAAACATTCCTTTATTTTTGATTAGAAAGCAAACTGCATTCAAAGATTTTCGAAAATTCTCTTCTCCCACCCGGGAATCGAATCGGCTAAAATCTGAAAAAATTATACCCTGTACTTTTATTGCACCGATCGTTACGGTCAATTATAACGATGAAATCTCTCTAATAAACATGATAAATCAAATGAAAGGAAAACCAAGAAATCTTAAATTAAAGCTCTCGTAACATGTAATATGGTTTCTTGGTCCATATCGGTGGAATTTTGTAATGCCACCTGGAGGGCCAGTACCCTTAATACTGCAGGTAGAAAATTTTACTCAAAGGAAACATTCCTTTATTTTTGAATAGAAAGCAAACTGCATTCAAAGATTTTCGAAAATTCTCTTCTCCCACACCCGGGAATTGAACCAAGAAACCATATTACATGTTACGAGAGCTTTAATTTAAGATTTCCTGGTTTTCCTTTCATTTAATTTATCATGTTTGTTAGAAAGATATCATCGTTATAATTGACCCTAACAATCGGTGCAATAAAAGTACGGGTATAATTTTTTCAGATTTTAGCCGGTTCGATTCCTGGGTGGGAGACGAGAATTTTCGAAAATCTTTGAATGCAGTTTGCTTTCTATTCAAAAATTAAGGAATGTTTCCTTTGAGTAAAATTTTCTATCTGCAGTATTAAGGGTACTTTCCCTCCAGGTGGCATTACAAAATTCCACCCTGTATACACATCACCATCCTAGGTATAGCTCCCAGTAGACCCCGATTCAACTGAATATCGGTATTTTATATGGAACGACTACCAATCTTACCACCACATCCCAATAACTGGTACCTAATGTATTTGACACAATTCCGACACACTATGGCCCAAAAATATTTCTATGAATTACACCAAAAAGTGTGCGAACTCGAACTCTCGGGGGGGGGTGGGAAACTAGGCAACACACAAATTGAAATTCGCAAAAAAAATGGTTTTTCATGCAAAATGAGAAATTGGTCGGGCACATCTGTATGAAAAACGTTTTTTTTTTTTTTTTTGCAAAATGCCAGGTCTTAAAACAAAAATCTTTCAGTAACATGGGCAGAGTTACTCCACGAGAGGTTTTGCGCTATTAGCATTACACGTTTTATACTACCTCAATTAAAATTCCGTTTCTTTGATTTTGACAGCTGCTTCTGATTGGACATCTTTAAGATTCAAATGGGCAAATTCGGGCTTGATTGATCAGATGACCACAGACAAAGATCGGGAAACTGAGATAGGCTATTAATTTCCCGCATAAAAAATCCTCCAATACAGAGTTATTTTGACTTTCGATCAAGTGACACCTAGTCTTAACATAAAATGAGCATAGATCTTGCTCAGACGAGTCATACCAGTGCCGCTGCCAACTCTAAGCACTTTCTATGTCCCAGCGAAAGTTACCTGCAACAAAAAAAGGTAAATATTAGATAAGTGTTGACATCTCGCAGTATTATAAATAACATTTAAGATGGATTTGTCTGGTCATCGACTGCTGACTCATGGATATCTTTTATCAATAATTTATCTATATAAAAGGCAAACTGAATGATTACTAATCAAGCCACAGCCGCTTGGCCTAGAGACTCCAAATTTGGAACATAGGTTCCTTATGAAGCGTAGGGGAGCACTAAGAAAGAAAGGATTTTTGGAAATTCGGCCTTCAAGGGGGTAAAAAAGTGGGGGGGGGGATTTTGTATGAAACTCGGTCATTTCTGAGGCTATATCGATGAAAATAGGGTAGTTTCCAGGGTCAAAATAATTACGTTCTCTTTAGTCCGTATTTTAGATTATAAAAAAATATTGGACACGTATTTTTTTCTTTTTTCGATTAAACAAAAAAGAACAAAGATAATAGCCTATTTAAGTTACCTGTGACGTCACTCTGCGCGAAAAATGCCACGCATCGTGACGTCACACGTAACTTTAATAGGCTATATCTTTGTCATTTTTGGTCTAATTTACAAATAAAAAAATACGTGTCCCTTATTTTTGAATAATCTAAAAGACGGACTAATTACACTTTTTTAGGCAACTAGCCTATTGGAATATAGCTATTTGATAACAAATAAAAGGTGAGCTGTTTCAGGATTTTTGGAAATTCGCCCTTTAAGGGGGTAAAGGTTGTATAAAATTCCGTACATTTTAGTATCTGGTTGGTTATTCGGTTGAAAACTAGGCACGATTTGTTAAAAGGGGTAAGGGGAGGGCGTGGGTGTTAGGTAAAGTGGGGGGGTAACGGGGGGAGGGTGAAATCAATCTCCGAAATTAACGCGAGCAAAGCCGCGGGTTCACGCTAGTGGAAAATAAAATAATGGAAGTAAGCAAGTAAATAAAGTAATGTAACTCATCATCACCTGCCTACCCTTTTCCCAACTATATTGGGGTCGGACTTCCAGTCGTACCCGATGCAGCTTAGCAGCATAGAATATATAATAGTACTACGCACATCTAGGATAGGGTTATAGAACCCAGTAACTGGGTTATACGATACCCCGTGGTAAGACTGGTTATCAGACTTTAGAGCTTCTGACTAAAAGCAACGACAAAGTAGTCAAAGCTACTAAATATTTGTAAAACAAAAATCCTCATCGCTCAGTTAAGATCATAAATAGAGTTGATTTGAATCAGGATTCCGCATGTCTCGGTTCAAATACCTAAGGTTCTGATTACCGCCTTTGATAATGTGGTGCAGAAAATTTCTTTCGTAACGGGCTCAATGTTTTGTTTAGGGTTCCCAATAAATATTAAAAAACATTTGACCCATGAAAAAAGAGAGTGTAAAACAAATAATGTCTCAGAGAAGTATATAAAATTTCACAGTGTACAGTTTTCTTTATCTAAATATTGATTTGACCAGGGAATTTAAAGTACTGTGTACCTACTTTAAAAACCCTAATAGTAACGTACAATAAAAATGAAACATAATTATTGTAGAAAAAAAAAGAAAATCACGCCAGGTCCGTTCCAGGATGGGCACATAAAATCACTTAATTCCCCGTATCCGTAACATGGCGACATCTAACCCAAAATGGGATCTTGGGAAACTCGGCCATATCTGGCGACAACCCTTACAGATAGTATCTATCACAAGACATCACAATAATCGCATGGCCACTAGGGATGAGCGTTGAATCAACGAACTAGTTGAATCAACCGTTGATCTCCAGTCAACGTATTAACGTTAACTGAATATGAATCAACTAGTTGAATTCGTCAACGACGTTTATGAGTTGAAGTCGTTCGTTCGTTCGTTTAATTCAACGAGTTGAATTAACGAGAACGAACGAACGAGTGTACAACTAGTTGAATTCGTCAACGACGTTTATGAGTTGAACTCGTTCGTTCTCGTTAATTCAACGAGTTGAATTAACGAGAACGCAAACGTTATCTTCAACGTTGAGTTTTATGGTTCGATATTTTTAAAATCATAGATTGCGAGCGGTTGAATGAGTTGATTTTCGAATTATATATTTTAAGAATAGTACATAAATATTGGTGGAGTTTGTTTGATTATCCCAATGTATTATTTGAAATGTACTATTTTTTGAGACGCACGAGGTATAGCGAACAGCAGAACAAAGTTGACAGCTAAATTCGTCAAGGAGATGAACACGTTAACTCATTCAACTCGTTGACGAATTTAACTAGTTGATTAACTAGTTGACAAACGTGAATCAACGTTAACGTTTCGTTGACGGAAAAACCGTCAACGACCCATCGCTAATGGCCACGAGTTGCACGCACTTACTACCCGTCTCATGCAACAGCTACGAAAGCGTTTAGACAAGAAGTCGCAGCCACGCAACGTAAAACAAAAATTTAGGAGTTATTTTTGTTTTGGAACATTTCTACTTCAACTCCCAAAAGCTAAAATCAATTGAGGTGACCCTCAGAAAAAGCCTAAGACAATGAAGTTCAACGAAGTTACGGAAAATGAGAAAACTTAAGCAGTATGAGGAATAGGGTGTGGTTTCTTGATTGGTTGAAAAGGACCTCCAACAGAAGGAATTCCAACCAGACGGATGGTAGGCAATTATAAACCAGCAGATGTTGTCAGGTTTGTTTTCAATAATAAATGTTCAATGTTCTTATAACTCAGGATTAAAAAAAAGCGATGTAGAACCTCAATTTTAGTTTTTTTTTCTCGTAGTTCTCTGTCTCCTACAAAACACGCAACGTGTGCAGCGACACAAATCGTATCTCCTGAAGTCGTGAACGAGTCCTTAAAGATAAGATCTATCACAGGACATCACAATATGAGAGCTTCAGCACGAATCGTTGAACATCTCACTCAGCATCCCACATTACAGCAGGAATGCTGCGCCGCGGCATTTTGTATAGCATTATCTAGTCGGAGATTATTTGAAAGCAATAAATAATAATAAAGCGGACAAGTCGGGGTTGCGTGACGCACGCTACCGTGCGCCCGCGCAGCCGCCGCCGGCGCAGCGCGGCTCCATGATCCCGTAGCAATTTGTAATGTTAATCATAAAGGGTTACTTATAGGTTCATGAGTTGAGGTACCAGCAATATATTGTTAATCGTCCTTTGAGAAAGGGAATACTGGCTAGTTTCAGCTTAGTAGTGTCATCTCTGTCAACGCAACAAAAGTCCCGTTTATCGTTGGTTCGTTATTGGTTAGGGTTCCGTGCGACAGCATCTAGCAAAACTTGAATATACCTCCGTTCCCTTGACGCGGAACAACGGACAAGAACGCTTGCTTCATATCCCCGATGTAAATCGCCCATTTATACATATTATTGTTGCACAGAATTAAAAAAAAATAACATTTAAACAAATCTTGACGTTTAATTGTCTTATACTCAACTCTAAAATAAATTATTATCTAAAAATTTCGAACCCGATATAATTTTTTTGCTCGAGATTAAATTAATAGCCTTCCTCAATTAAAACAGGTGTTACAACTAAATAGTATTAATCATAAACTAAACAAATATTGCTAGAAGGTAAAACGTAAACGTAAAATTAGTTATTAAGAGTATTTAGTGAAAAACCCTATTTTTAAGTTAAAAATAAATACATTAAATGTAGCTAAAAAGTTAAATAACACTAACGAAACACTAATGAAAAAGAAACAACTAGGATAGTCAAAATCAATACAAAAAGTAGCTTAATACGCAAAGCACAATGTATTTCTGATTTTTTATTATGTTTTTGGCTCCAATACCCAAGTTTCCTATTCGCAAACATAGCCCTAACAGGTCCATACAACATACTCAAAAACCAGAGAAACATCGTGCTTCTCGTAATATTGTTCATATTTTGACTGGTCTTACGATTAATAAAATACATATTAAAATAAATATGGTAGTTCATTTTTTCCCTTTCTTTTGTTCTTTGCCTTTCGGTTTCTTTATTGGTTCCGGTTCTGGTTCTGGGGGAGGAGTGGGAGGCAGCTCCCTATCCGGCCATTTCCGTTTTACATAATCTACCAGATGGTTCACATCCATTTTTTTAAACTTCGCATTCTTTGGTCCTGGCCCCGGAAATGCGATAGCCAATTCTTCTACGATGTCTTCATCCACATTTGCTCCAGCGCGGCGGAAAGCTATGTACAAATCCTTCGTATTTATTATTTCAATGTTATCTTTTTGAAGTTGCATCGCGAACAATGCTATATCAAGTTTGCCCTTTTTCTTATTTAGAAAATCAACTCTGTTAAGAATTGTATTTCTGACATCAGGGCCTTTAGGCACAAACCCACCTACAACGTTCCCGTAAGTAACAACTAAGTTTTTCATTGATTTCATTTCTTTTGTGCTTTCAAGCAATAGCACGAAGTTTTCATTAACATCAACGTACTCCATTATTAAATTTCTCACTTTCGAAGTGGGCATAGATATTGCCATCAAAATGTTAAAGGCGTCTGTAGGAGACATAGGATTATATGAAAAATTCACAGATTTTAATTTGGCAGCCCTTTTCAACCCTGCTAGCAAATTTCTGATTCCTGCTCCTTTAAGCATGTTATTGGCAAGATTAAGCTCTGTTAAGGTTGGGCACAACAAAATTTTTTTTATACCTATGCCGATCCGAGGGCCACCCAAGCCATTCCAGGCCAAGTTCAGGACTTCAAGACATTCGCTTTCAGCTAATTTAACGAAGAACGCGTAACCTCCAGGAGTAAATATTGTATTCCACGATAGATCTAAGTGAGTAAAATGATTATGAGCTTCGAATGGTTCTATAAATTTAGCCACTCCTGCCCCGGTTATGTTGTTGTCGCTTAAATTAAGATCCTGTACACGAAGTCCTGAAAATACCGCGTTTGCTATATGGTCTATTCCTTCATCGCGCAATTTATTTCGACTTAAATTAAGAACCTTGAGAGTTCTGTTCCGCGGCAAACTATAAAACAGTCGTCTGGCTCCTTCAGGGCCAATTCTGCAACCAGCCAAATTTATTTCAGTAATTGTGTTATTCACCAATAACATATCACCCATATGAAAACAAGCATCATTGTTTAAAAAGTTATCGGTTAAATTCAACGATAGGACTGTTGTGTTGTTTTGCAAAGCTTTGGCCATCGCCCGGAATCCTTTCGGATCGATGCAGTAGTACCGTAGATCTATTTGACTTTCCAGTAGTCCCCTGTGGAATATTCTGACTGGGCACTGATTCATCTCCTCGCAGAGAGCTAGGTACAAGGCCTGTCCGTCTTTTGGATACGTCACTGTTTCTTCAGGTTCTAACAATGCTTTCTCTATACCTGGGTCTAAAATTGCCGGGTAATTATAGTAAGGGTGTCTCAAAACAGAACTGGCTGACATAGCTACATACTCTGCACATAGTTCTCCGTCACCAGGGTCATACAACCCCTCTCTATAAAGCTGTCTCTTTCTCCCGATTTCTGGCTCTATTATCACTTCCAATGAAGACCACTCCTCCATCGGTGGATCCACGGTACTCTCAATTGAATGGACGGAGTATACTACATTTATTGGTTTGTCGATGACAGTGGCACTATCATCAGAGTCACCCATTTTTATAGTAATGGGAATTAAAAACGAAGAAATAATAAATATTTTATATTTATATACCTTGTAAAAGTTACAGGGATGACACTTGTCAATGTCTTAAAGAGAAAGAATAAAGTGAAGCTGTTAAAAGAGAAAGAGGTTTTGGATTTGGTAAAACCTTTTCCGAGCCTTAAGCCTGATTTAGACGATGCAAGAACTCGCACGCGAGTTGCGTTACATTGCGGACTTTATAGGTACAACGAATTCAGTTGATCAAACAAATACCGCAATGTAGTGAAACATTCATGCGAGTTCTTGATCCGTCTAAATGAGGCTAAAATTGTTGGGTCTATAATACGAGATTTAATTGCAAGAACTATTAACTAAATCTGCAGTAATTCAAGATTGTTTTCATTACTTTAACAGCATGTGTGCCGATGTTATAATTGGTGGGTCAAAACACTGGAATTATTTGTACGCGTGACTTGTACCAGTATTACCCAGTTACTGGGTTGTGGAGGTCAGATAGGCAGTCGCTACATGTAAAATACTGACCAGCTGAATCTGCTTTGACTGGAAGCCGACCCCAATATAGTTGGGAAAAGGCAGGCAGATGACTTGTACCAGTATTCTGGGAAAATTTTACGACACTTGCACAACTTTCATCTAAGTGGTGAGTAGTACGGTGGGTAGTCGGCATAGCGTTGTACAAGCCCAGGTACCCAAAGTCCGTACCAATTGGCGGCAATTGCCGAAACCCTCACTCTCGCACTGTTACCTGAATCGCTCTATTTCGTGGTGTCCGCGGCTTCGCTGTACCGATTCTTTTGGAAAGTGAATCGCACGCAATTCGCTACTGGAAGCGCCTCGTGACGTGTTTCAAACACTTGAAATACATTTGATCTTACGCTCGCCGCCCCGCGCTAAGTCACCGCTCACAGCGACAAGGCCATGAGTTGGAGCAAGAGTAAGCAACGAGGAATTTTGGTTAAAGTTAGGTTTTTGTTCAAAGTGGTCATAATTTTTTACAGACAGTAAGAAGACATTTTTAAGTAGGTACATGCGAATGTTTTTGCAAGTAATAGAATTATTAATGGCAACAAAATAGCGATTGATACTAAACTAAAGGTAACAAATCTAATCAAAAAAGTCACTCATTTATCAAATAGATCTGTATTTTGATAACTGGCAACATAATCCGTCTTATCACAAAAACGTTAAACATCTGTTGAACACAATGACTAAAGAATGTTGAACACTTGTCTAAAAAAACTGTCAACGTCACATCGACTTTTCACGTTGAATTAAGGGTCGTTTTGCAGTTACACTTTTTTTTGACAAGCGTCCAGCAGACGTTTATACTTTTACCGTAAGGCGGCTCATGTTTATCCCTTCCAATTATTTATTGATTGTAAAGCAGTCCCGAAAGTTTATTTAGAATAGCAGAGGCAAAAATCTGTACTTACTATAATAATCATCATCTGCTATTTAACCTTTTCCCAACTATACAACGTGTAACGTTAATAGCGCAAAACCTCTCGTGGGGTAACTCAGCCCATGTTACTGAATAATGTATGATCAAAATCTATTGGAAAAAAATAATTAAAAAAAAAAGATTTTTCATACTGATGGGCTCGATCAATTTTTCATTTTGTATGTTTTTTAAATTTTTTTTCCGAAAGTTTTTGATCAAACATTATTCAGTAACATGGGCTGAGTTACCCCACGAGAGGTTTTGCGCTATTAACGTTACACGTTGTATAAGGGTCGGCTAGACGATACTATGGGTTAATTAGCAATCTTCACGCGGAAAAAAACAAACAGAATAATTGTAAAACTTGACTCAAGTTTCGTTGACGTGAGGCAATGGACACGAATGCGCCTCTTCATATTCACGATGAAAATCGCCCATTTAACTATTGTAAAATAGAATAAAAAGAAAAATAACATTTGAAAAATCTTAACGTTTATTAGTTAATTATATTCAAGTCTAAAATAAATAATAATCGAAAAGAAAATTATCCAACAGAATACAACTAAGTAATCAATTATATTATTAATCCGAGTCATAGTGTTCGTTCGAGATTAATTATTAATTGATAATGTAAAAATAATATTAACAAATAAAATACACTCACAAATAACCTTCAAACACAAAGGGAATTACAACTTCTTAAAACCAGGCTTGTTCCGGCGAGTGAAAGTGACAGAGCTATACAAGTCGTCTAGCGCCATCTCGTTCACTCACTGGAACAAGCAGACGTTCTAGACGAATGTATAGCTGTCTCTGTCCCACAGTGGAACTACTCCTTTTTTAAGACATCATGGTAGGACCCCAGTAACCCAAATCTGCTATTTTTATAAATGCCTCATACCAACACGAACCTTTGTCATTTTGCAAAAATTTTGTAATCTGTTAAATTCTTAATGGACAATCATTGGTCGATCGTTTGTATCGGAAGTAGAAATAAGTTCGTAATTAGCAAAAAATCATTCGTATAGGATTAACATTCTGTCATTTATTTTAAAGAAGTGTCATTGGTCGACCATTGAAGAGTTATAATGACACCATTACCAAACTTGTCTGAATTAACAAATGTGAAATCAATGAGCGACTTTTCTGACACTATTGTAATTGCAGACTTGAGGCCCTGAAAAGTTACCATAGGAAATAAGAGATTTCCGATCATTGAAAATTTTTAAGAATAGATGTTTTTGGCTTATCAACAATAATAAATAGTGACCCACTGAATATACTCGACAGATTGAACGACAAAAATGTTTAGTATTTAAGACATCAATCGCCTTACCACAAAAAGATAACTGTGGAACGCTTGTCTAAGTGTAACTGCAAAATGACCCTTACATCAAAGTGAAATGTCGTTTTGACGTTGACAGTTTTTTGAAGACAAGTGTTCAACAGTTATTTGTGTTTCTTGTGGTAAAACGGTTTGTTATACTTTTTTATATTTTACTGAACTATGTTTGTTCTATATGGGAAATAAATTTCTTTAAACCGAATATACAACCCCCTTAAAAAGCGTTATACTAAAATAGTCCAGCTAAACAAATATTGCTTGCGCCAGGCATACTAAATAATACCTACGTAAAATACCGAAAAACGTAAAATTAGGTTTTATTACTATTAAAACCTAATTTACTTTTAAAAATAAATTATTACAACATTAAAATGTACCTAAAAAGTTAAACAAATAAAACTAACGAAACACCTATTTAAATAAAAGTTACTAAAATTAATGAATAAAATAAATAAATATGGGAGTTCATTTTTTCCCTTTCTTTTGTTCTTTGCCTTTCGGTTTCTTTATTGGTTCCGGTTCTGGTTCTGGGGGAGGAGTGGGAGGCAGCTCCCTATCCGGCCATTTCCGTTTTACATAATCTACCAGCAAGTTTACATTCATTGTCTTCACCTTCGCATTCTTTGGTCCTGGCCCCGGAAATGCGATAGCCAATTCTTCTACGATGTCTTCATCCACATTTGCTCCAGCGCGGCGAAAAGCCTGGTACAAATCTTTCGTATTCAATATTTCGATGTTATCTTTTTGAAGTTGTAACGCAAACAATGCTATATCAAGTTTGCCCTTTTTCTTATTTAGAAAATCAACTCTGTTAAGAATTGTATTTCTGACATCAGGGCCTTTAGGTACAAACCCACCTACAACGTTCCCGTAAGTAACAACTAAATTTTTCTTTGATTTCATTTCTTTTGTGCTTTCAAGCAATAGCACGAAGTTTTCATTAACATCAACGTACTCCATTATTAAATTTCTCACTTTCGAAGTGGGCATAGATATTGCCATCAAAATGTTAAAGGCGTCTGTAGGGGACATAGGATTGTACGAAAAATTTACGGTTTTTAATTTGGCAGCCCTTCTCAAACCTGGTACCAAATTTTTTATTCCTACTGCTTTAAGCATGTTATTGGCAAGATTAAGCTCTTTTAAGGTTGGACACGATAAAATTTTTCTTACACCTATGCTAATCCGAGGGCCACCCAAGCCATTCCAGGCCAAGTTCAGGACTTCAAGGCATTCACTTTCAGCTAATTTAACGAAGAACGCGTAACCTCCAGGAGTAAATATTGTATTCCATGAAAGATCTAAGTGAGTAAAAGGATTATGAGCTTCGAATGGTTCTATAAATTTAGCCACTCCTGCCCCAGTTATGTTGTTGTGGCTTAAATTAAGATCCTGTACACGAAGTCCTAAAAATACCGCGTTTGCTATATGGTCTATCCCTTCATCGCACAATTTATTTCGACTTAAATTAAGAACCTTGAGAGTTCTGTTCCGCGGCATGTTACAAAACAGTCGTCTGGCTCCTTCAGGGCCAATTCTGCAACCAGCCAAATTTATTTCAGTAATTGTGTTATTCACCAATAACATATCACCCATATGAAAACAAGCATCATGGTTTAAAAAGTTTTCGGTTAAATTCAACGATAGGACTGTTGTGTTGTTTTGCAAGGCTTTGGCCATCGCCCGGAATCCATTCGGATCGATGCAGTAGTACCGTAGATCTATTTGACTTTCCAGTAGTCCCCTGTGGAATATTCTGACTGGGCACTGATTCATCTCCTCGCAGAGAGCTAGGTACAAGGCCTGTCCGTCGTTTGGATACGTCACTGTTTCTTCAGGTTCTAACAATGCTTTCTCTATACCTGGGTCTAAAATTGCCGGGTAATTATAGTAAGGGTGTCTCAAAACAGAACTGGCTGACATAGCTACATACTCTGCACATAGTTCTCCGTCGCCAGGGTCATACAACCCCTCTCTATATAACAGTCTTTTCCTGTTTTCTGGCTCCATTAGTACTTCCAATGAAGACCACTCCTCCATCGGTGGATCCACTGTACTCTCAATTGAATGGACGGAGTATACTACATTTATTGGTTTTTCGATGACAGTGGCACTATCGTCTGAGTCACCCATTTTTCAGACTATAGGGAACTAAATAACAAACAAACAATAAATATTTTATAAAAATAATATCTTGTAAAAGTTACAGAGAAGACAACAGATGACACTTGTGAGTGACTCAAAAAAAGAATAGACATTAATCTGTCGAAAGAGTATTTATAGGTTTTCGTTTGAATGAAACCTTTTTTGAGCCTGAACTGTTGGGTGGTTGGGCCTATAACATAAGATTTGATCGCAGAATATTATAAACTAAATCTGCAGCAATGAGAGACAGCTTCTATCGACTTTACAGCATGTGTGCCGCTGTTTAGATTGTAGAGTGGTAAAAATCCCTATGCTTATTTATTATTGGCACAAATCGCAGGACTTTTGCCAATAAATGTATTTTGAGAAAGTTTTAAGTCTAACTTTTCTTGTGCCTCGAAACGTGTTCCCGAAAGGTAATTTCATGACAAAACTGCAATTAAAAAGTAATGTTTGGCATGAAAGTTAACGAAAACCAAAAGATATTTAAAATAACAGATATTTCATACCAGAATCCCAAAACTTCGAAATCAGAAACTTTTAACCTTAAATCGATGTGTAATTTAGCAACGTTGAAGAATAACAAACACAAGTGTTTAGGAATGTATCAAATGATATCTAGAAATGGCTTTCATATGAAGAGGGAGGCACTGGTAGTGAAAGTGTGGCCCGAGGGCAAGGAAACAGGGGGCAAGGCCGAGTCGCCTGAGAGAATGAAATGCGTGTGTAATGGAGACGAGGTATGATCATGATTATAGATGAGGTTGATTAAGAAACGGAGCGGAAGAATAAGCAACATGGTAATTTGATTGACCCTGAGTTTTTGTTCAAAGTGATTGCAATTTTTGACACACGTAAATAGGATGTTTTTAAGTTAATGCGAATGGACGAAATTTTGTTAGTATCAATACATAACAAATCTAATTACCCGTAACGGACGGACATGTATTTTTCTTTTCGATAGTTATAACAAAACTCGAGGAGGGGATGGTTGCGTCAGAATTCAATAGAAATGGTACTAAATTGTGACGTATTGCCAATCTTGAAAGCGTCGCATCTCCGTAAATTTTGGTGTAGCTACCAAAAGAAAAAGGCATAAATGTCGAATATTTTTTGATAATTTTTGTGACAGAATAATTTGATTATTTTTCGTCAAATAGCCAATTATATTGGTGAGAACAAAATGCCAATTGGTACTTACTAAATTAATTAAGGGTAACAAACATATTAAGATGTCCCTGTATATCGTCCCTTCTAATTTGTAGTGAAGCAGTTTGTGATGTTAATTTAGAATGGCAGAAACAGAAAACTATACTAAGGACCACTCCGAAATGAAAGAAATGGGGTATTTTGGACATCCTGCAACTTGTTACTCTTCCACTTTGTAATGTATTTTCATGATCTGGGGGTCAGACTATGACCTAGGTTAGGACGAAGGATAGTTTACATCCCAATAAAAGTATTTCCGTGGGTTAGTTTCCAGCCTACAGCAAGTGAGAGCAAAAAGCCAGTTCCAACGATAAATTCAAAATTATGGTGATACTTATAATTCTAAACAGCAAGATTCTCAGGCCATATTTCAAGTCTTAAGACCTAAGTTATCATGGTGACCCCGAGTTCTGACTCCTAAGAGAGAGTACCTTTCCATAGGTTTGTACCACTTATTTGAATATCCGCCAATCGCGCAAAGTAAGCATTTACACCGTAACGAATGACGAATGCAGCCAATTTGGGAGTGTGGCGAATCTGACGAAATGACGGTGTGATTGAGGACTCCTTTAAAAACTTTCTGGGAGAAATTGAAATGGTGGGAAAAAGAGATTTATTTAGTAAAACCTACGCTTGACTATATTCAGAGTTAAGAGAAATTGATTAATTAGAAGAAATTAAACCAAAATAGGCTTTTTATGGCCATCTTATGCATAAGGCAGAAGCCAATTAATGTTAATGTTGTTTTGATTGAAACCGTATTATCTAAATTATAATAAATAGACTACCAACTTTGGACTGAAACTAGAATCAAGATCAATTTAGAACAATCAGATTAACATTCGAACAGATTGTTAACAAGCATATGTGCTAAGAAACTTCCAAATTCGGTACCGCAAAACCTATTATTTGCAATAATGGTGGTCAAAGCAATAAATTATATCCTTAGATTAGTAACAATGTAGTTTAATATTAAATTCTTTCACAATAGTTTAGTACAGTAATGTCCGCTTACCATAAGATACTCTTCACACGAACGAACGGATCGCGCGATACTACGACTGAATATTTATACGGAACTAAATAACGATCGTGTTGAGTTAGACCGCGGCTATAAATCCTGTTGCAGTGTAAGGGCTAATATCTAGCCACCAGTATTGATAATAAATAATTTTATTAATAACGTTTACTAGCTTCCGTGTTTACTAGATGGAGATAGCTATACGCAGGATAGCTTCAAGAATGCTGATTTAAACGGGACATTTATTTTACCTTAAAAAGACAGAAACAGAAAGATGCGATGGATTATATATGAAGAAAAGGGAGTTAACGATAGCGACATCAAAAGACATGAACAGGAAAATTATGCTGATGAAAACGCGCGTTTCTCTGTCGGTCCTACAGTCAATGTGAAGACCTTTTACAAGTTTAAGACCAAGATAAGAGATTAGTGCATTATAATTGATTTGAACTGGGTGCGCCTGCGCAAGCACCTAATTGATCCGAAATGTTTGTATTGTGTGTAATTCGACCGCCTTGTAAGGCCGCCAGTTAAGATGCCAGCAAGAATGGAGGTCGCAGGTTCGAATTCGTGTGTAATTGATGTAATTACTTGTTTAAGAATTGAATAAGGAGAGCCCTGTGATCACGGCTAAGGTGATCGAACCAAAAAAGTGCAATAGAGACCGATTTGCCTTAATATGTTAGGTCTCGCTCACGCTTTTTGACTTAAAAGGAATAATCTCCATGCATCAATGAAGAGTTTTAAGCATTTAAATAAATTATAGGCTTTAAAATTGCAGTTCCAACGTATTCAGATGATTGCCAGTAAATTGCAAGCACGAAAATCTTCGGCCGTTTATAACAGCTTTTCATTTCAGACATTGGGATACATATTATTGCTAGTCTATACCATAAACAACATCCCAGTAAACGCAGCACATCTGAATCACAGCTACCACAAAGAGTGTTCTAATCGCAATAAATAGTGGAGGTGCGCGCGCGCCACATAACTCAGCGGCGCGGGCGCAGCCGCGGCGACAGCGCCTCTCATAACCGCCGCCCGGTTTTGGTACTATTTGATTTAGAGAAATGGAAAGGCGTTGCCATTGTTTTCTCTTTAAAATTTACAGAGCCCAGATAAACTGTATTTGGTTTTGTAATGAAAGCAGTGTTTGTTTAAGAAAGTACTGTGATTTACTGAGCGTTTTGAGGGAATGCAAATTGGCTGTTCAAATATGCAGTGACTTAAGAAAGTTGGTGGTCGCGGCCCTTTGTTTGTTGCACGGGTATTTTGAATTTTACATTGTTTCTATGGATTTTTTAGAATTCGTAATTAACTTTCTACGTGAACCCTTCGCCATTGCACCGTGTATGAAACTAGTCGGACCACAGACAACTTAAACGTCAAGTTTTTCTGCTCAAAGAACAAGTTGATGATGCAATTCTTCTGTAAAATATTTCACTACTCCGTATTCGTCCATCGAGTACATGTAATAAAACAAGAACCAACGTATACATTACATCGTTTACATTAAATGTTGCGCAAGCCATCCATAAAAGATTGACTGTCAACCCAAAATGGTGACAGGCAAAAATCCACGAAAAACTGACCGACAATGTATTCCATATGTATTGTTTTGACCAATCACAAGGAGAATAATGTTAATTGCTCACTCGTCTTAGCAGCGGCGCGTGCGCACGTTTGGCAGCAAAAAGGATGGGCCGTAAAAGGCTTTAAGGTTACAAAAGAGGCCGCAGGAATCCATGAATAAAAATACCGAGCCAAAAAGCGTTGGCGCCAATTATGGTGCGTTTGGGCATCTCTAAACCCGTGGATCGACGTCCTGCGCGTGAGTGCACGCCTTAGGGATGCTACATGTGCATCTGTCACGAGTGTGCGTGATTTAATTATTGTACGAGCAAACTTTTTGGTCAGGTTTGTATCTTCGGTTGTATTTTGGTCGTACGCGATAAATTCTGTTTTCTTTCGGGAGCCTTTTACGTTTTGTTGCTCCAGGGCCTAAATATGAGCCCAAAATGGCTCTAATTACCAGACGGTCGCCAGTAGCGAAGTTTTTTGAAGTGAAAACTTCTTTAGCGGCGTTGTACACTTTTTCTGTAATGGGTAAAAAATTTAAAACTCGCGTCAGGGTCACGTGACCAAAACTCGCGTCAGGGTCACGTGACCCTGATCGAAAATGAGTAAGACGTCATTCAAATTAAAAATAAAACATAGTAACAAAAAAGTTTTCACTTCTACCGGCACTCCTGGAGTGCAACCTTTTTTTAAATTGGCACTTTCTGAGCACGAGGTAATGCTTAATTGTATGTTGAGAGTTCATAATGCATCTTGAGACTAATTTTGAATGGCGTCCTTTGATTTTGAATTTCGAGTTTTGGAAATTACACACTAGCAATATCCGGCGGTTACATGTATCTTTCTGTTTGTTCTTAAAGATTGTAGCCTGGCACCTCAAGATTAAAGAAGAAAATTTCAAATCCAACTATAATTTCTAGACATTAAACAGTAAGAGTATTTCTGAGTTCAGTCTGGCAGGTAGTACGGACATGTTACGCGTAGCTCCGATGAATAAATTATGACAAACTACCTTACCAAGGCTACAAAAAGGGGATAGAGAGGTAGACCGCATACAACCTAGATGCCAAATGTCCAGAAGAACATGCAAAAGCTTGGCCTTACAGATGACGATGCTTATCAAGGAAGTTAATGATGCCAAAAGATTATGCAGACCCTGCGAATTGGGAAGAGGCGAGGAGAAAGAAGAGGGTATTCAAAGATAATTTTCACCTTAGAGGTGAGTGGTGCGATGGGCGGTGCAAATTACTTGGAAATAAGCGAATTCGCCACTATAAGTAATTACATCCACACAGGCCGATCTTCCGGGTTAAGCCGCGCTTGCCGAGGTTGGTCTGTGGATGGGTGACCATCTGTCATAGCGAGTTTCCTCCGTGACTCGGAAAGCACGTAAAGCCGTTGATCCCGGCTGACATTTGTTCGTTACTGTTTGTCAGAAGCTCTAAAGTCTGACAACCAGTCTTACCATGGAGTATCGTATTACCCAGTTACTGGTTTTGGAGGTCCGACAGGCAGTCGCTCCATGTAAAATACTGATATTCAGCTGCATCTGGTTCGACTGGAAGCCGACCCCAACGTAGTTGGGAAAAGGCTAGGCAGATGATGATGCGAATTCGCCACTGGCGGCGCCTAGTGATCTCTTTCAAACAATACATACGGGCTCGCCGAGCCACGCTAAAGCCCAGTTTCCACCGCGAGCGGAACGGACCCATTAATGACTCCGTTAAACTCGCAAGCGTAAACTGCATACTTGTATTTCCATCAACAAAGAGTTTTTTAGTTCCCGGAGCGAGCTCATTTTTACTCTTTTCACCCGTTGAGTCATTAATGTGTCTGTTCCGCTCGCGGTGGAAACCGGGCTTAAGTCACAGCTCACAGCGACAAAATCGTGAACAAGTCATAACGGATCATTCGCTATTTTTCTATAACAGATAAATATGATGTATAGAAAACCATGTACCGTAGGATATACATAACTTAGGTAATACCCAGGTAATCGATACAGACATTACTATACGTGGCATATCGTATGAGAAAGTGATTCTCGCCGATTTGCGAAGGAAATCAATTTCCTATCGCCGATGAAAGTCTGCCGGGCAATTTCACTGGAATCACTTGGATGCTTTGATGTAACACGTTCCTATGTAGACATGGCTGTCATTAGATGGTCATGCTTAGAACTTAGTATGATATTTTGTATTTTGAAGACAAGGTTTCTCTTTTACAGAGATTTTCGTCTATGGTTGACGGTTTAGCAAGATATTATCTATTATTTTGTTTCGAGGAGGAGGAGGAGCTCGTGGCTAAATAATCACAGCCGCACAGGCCGAACTTCCGGGTTAAGCCGCGCTTGCCGAGGCTGGTCTGTGGATGGGTGACCATCTATCATAGCGAGTTTCCTCCGTGCGTCGGAAAGCACGTAAAGCCGTTGGTCCCGGCTGTCATTTGTAGATCTTTGACAGTCGTTACTGTCAGTCAGAAGCTCTAAAGTCTGACAACCAGTCTTACCAAGGGGTATCGTATTACCCAGTTACTGGGTTGTGGAGGTCCGACAGGCAGTCGCTCCATGTAAAATACTGATATCCAGCTGAATCTGGTTTGACTGGAAGCCGACCCCAATATAGTTGGGAAAAGGCTAGGCATGATGATATCTATTATTTTATTTAATGTTTGGTGTGCTTACACTCGGCTAGTACAGATGGAACATCAAGCTTCCAAAATCTGACGTTTTTATCACAATCGAAGTTTCATGTTAGAATGGGAATTTTATAGACAGGGCTAGATTGATGTGTTAGCTTCTGCACAAAGAATAGTAAAAAATAGGCTTTTCCCAAGGGATAAAATCTATGACCGAAAAAATACAGTTTCAAATACGAGTATTTCGAGAGGAATGGTTCATATTCAAAATGATCACGAAGAAAATTCGCAAGAATTTCTTTTCTCCTACTTTAATCATTGTTTTAGATTTCTTTTTTTTCTATTTTGTGTTTATTTTATTTTAAATGTTGTTTGTTTATCGTGGTGCCTTTGCGTCAAATAAATGTTTTTTTTTCTTTCTTTAAAATATTTTTGACTAAGATTGACTACTATAGACTAATATTATGCTCATTCTATGCTAAAACGTGATATAGCAACCAATAACAAAAAGACCAACAGAAACTCATTCGTTTATTAGTGCATTATGCTAGAATCAATCAACCTACCGTACCAAAAACTTAATTACAGTGTTTGAACTGTCAAAACGCCTTTAGCATTTATTCTCAAGGCACATTTCACACCAGAACGTAATTACAAGGTATTGTTTTAATATAATATGTACCTATAACAATACACCTGATCAACACAAGACACAAAAAGCAATCAAGCAAAAAACAGAGCCAAATTAAAGTTTCGTTCGAATTGAATTTATTAGCACAGATTAAGGGCCATTTATACAGTAACGTATTGGTTTCCGGTGACAAACGTGAGACTTTCCGACTCTAAAAGGTTTTTTTGATATTTCGAATTGTTAGTTATCGGTTCCGTGGAATTGTGGTGAGAATTCTCAGTAAATACAAAGAAAAATGGTTAAAAGCAAGCAATTTTCAATTAAGATAAATAAATTAGGTACATTTTCCGGTCTGTTTTTAAAACCAATTTTCGAGACTTTGTCAGCTATTTAAAAAACTAGCTAGGTACTTATTATATTTATTTATATGAATTAATCTTTGTTAAGTATCAATTTAATCATTTTCTTTGTTATTGTTTTATGTGTAAATTGTTTTCGAACATACATACGGGTACTTTTTTGTGCTCGCCATCTGGCACGGGCTGAGTCCCTTTAAGAATTAAAGTATTTTTACTTATAAAGAGTATTTAGTGCCAATAATTGCAATTTTCTTTTCTTCTTCTACATATTAGTAATCAATTTCATCTTCAAAAAAAAAACCGTTTTTACTACAACTTCAAAAAAATATCAAAATCGTTTTATATTAACTTAGGTAAAGGAAATCAAAGACAATAAAAAATAAACATTGACCACAAAAACTTTAAAACGTCTGTTGAACACTTGTCTAAAAAAATGTCAGATTATGTCCCTACGTTGTAATAAGGTCCGCTTTGCAGTCACACTTTTTCTAAGACAAGTTTTCAACAAATGTTTAATTTTTTGTAGTAATCAGTTTAAACTTCATTTAATTTTTTTTATTTCAAACCATTATTTGTCTACCACCGAAATATTACTATCAAAATAGAACAAGCTCGAAAATCTACAAGTAACACCTGTAAATCAAATCAATACTAACAAATGAATAGAATTACTATTCTCTTTGTTTAAAACGACCTTCATATCTGTACGTTATGAGTTTCAAACCGCCGCGGGACGCTTAGAATTAACTTGCACAATTGATAATGATATTAAATAATAATGCAATGCGATAGGAAATTATTTATTTGATAAGCAAGGTCGGAAATGCGAGTAGATTTTATTAATAAGGTGTCATGAAAATTTAGAAGGGAAATACAATTGATTAATGATGGCGGCTCCAGACTATTGCCGTGAAGCCCCGCGAACAGGCGCGAACGAGAATGTGGTTTTCGCGGGATTCACGCGCTTTCGCGCCTGTTCCCCGATCAGTGTCGGTATTGTGCCGAGAAATTCACGGCGAGTATTCGCAGCGTGAATTCACGGACTAATGTGGAGCCGCCAGAAGAATCGACTGGACCCGTTTAAATTAAGGTTTTATTTTTTTCATCGTGTTAAAATCATCAAGTGCGTCTTATCACCCAGGGCGGTTCGGAAAGCAATCAGATTCGTACTGACTAAAATCCACCGTGGCCTTCAATAGCCCTCTACATTCCGGAATCACTTTACGAGGTTACTTGATGAGACAGTTCCGCGACCCCGGCAGTTTTATTTACTTTATAGTATCATGTAGTCCGAAACTAATCGATACTTGATTTATCATCTTTTTCGTATCTTTAGTTTTTGATGAAATACAGTCCAATTCCGAAACAATTTATTGTGTAATGTTTTTATTAGTTCTCTTATTGCGTTGCAATTTTGTGAAAGAGCCTTTAATATATTTGAAACGCTCTGTTCATTTTAATAGTTAAAGTAAAGAACGAGCTACGATTAAAATAAATCAAGCCAACCTACACAACTTTACACCATTACCAAATGAAATGAAATGACTTGACTAATACGGAAAATAGAAAATCTTGAATACATTGACCCAATTTCACCTCCCAATCAAATCATCTGTAACATTCAAATCATTGATTAAAATAATGACTGTAAATCACTACACATTGTAAACACCAACGCAACCCATTGTACAGTAACCCTAAAAGTCGACAAACTTATTAACTTAATTAAAAAAATCTCAGTAAGTTGCAACCTGCCCCATGCAGACAAACCCACACCTGTTATCTAGAGCAAGGTTTAATGTTAATTACACAGCCTTATTGACTCAATAACCAACTTATTTATACACCTACAGAAGCCCTTAAAACCGTAGTAATAAATACTATTTTAAGTAATCACAGTGGTAAAAGATAATGGTTGATTTACAGCGTGGGACACTATTTTGAGGTTACAATCGACTTCTTGCAATTAATCGAACGTTTGAATCGATTCGGAATCGCCTACAAAAACTTATGAATGGCTGGAATTCGTAGTGCAGCATAGATTTTGCTTTATTTCCATTGGTTTGCCCACGATATTATAGCTCACATTCCGAGTGTTTTGCTGTGCTTTGTAATTACCAGTCTTACGTAATGGTTCGTAATAATTGTTTAATTAAGCGGTTCATTGGTAATCAATGTCGTAATTGCAGTAACAATTAAGTTTTAAGCTTGAATAGAATATTGCCTTTCTCCTTTATCTACTGATGATTTTAATCACAATGATAGGAGGAAAGTTGTTGGTATGATTATATGGCTAGTAAGATATTTAATTGATAAAATTGATAAAGATGTTCAGAAGAAATAGGCGTACAGCATTTGGTACAGTTAAATTAAGGGAACATTGGCATGAGAACGAAGAGTGAGGTATCCTGATATTTTACGTGAAATGGCATCTTTTGAATATTGAAATGTGCCAATTCCGTTTAGCGTGGTAAAATCAACAAATAAGTCCTCCCACCCAGGGTTCGCGGGAGTGGGTATCAGACTCGCACTGACTAAAATCCACGGAGTCCTTTAATAGCCGTTTACGTTCGGGGTCACGGTAATTCTTCCATCGTAAGATTAGTACTGACCAAAATATGAAAACATCACTGTGTTCCTCGCCGTTTACGTTTCAAGATCATGGTAACTTATCTAGAAAGTCCTGAAACCCGGCAGCCGTTGGCCCTCTAGTATTTTGTAAGCTTACGTTGAGATTAAAAAGGTTTTTATTACCTTTGGACTTACCTAAAGGTGCATAACCCTTTAACTCCCAAGCGAATCAAAGAAATCATTGTTTATCCGAAAGAAAAAAAAAACCGTTTTCTTCACATCATGCAAAACCCTGCTGTTCTTCAAAAACCTCAAACATCCTGTCCATTCATTCAGATTCCATTTGATCATCAATCATAATTAGTTCCTTTGTATTTGAATATTTTTGGCTGTGCGGTGTTATTGTGAAGTTCGCGATTATTTTTAAACATTTTAGCAGGAGTTTATTCATATGTTTTAAGAGGAAGATGGATCCTTTGAACAATGACTAATGATTGTGTGTTAAGATAATATGCTTTTATCAAACACTAGCTTCTGGCAGCGGCCTCCAGCGTGCGAATGAGAAACTTTTTTTTATCCAGTTAAGCTATTGTCAAACAGACAGACGAAGCGAATGCGATCCGAAGCGTTTTTATTTGTAACTAGCTGTGCCCGCGATTTCGTTCGCGTGGAAGTCGGAACTCAACAATGTATTTTTTTAAACAAAGGTTTTTTCTAAAATAAACCTAGATTGGCCTAAGTTACTCCTTATTACATCACTACCTGCCAATAAAATTCCCGTCAAAATCAGTCCAGCCATTTCAGAAATTAGCCATTACAAACAGATAGACAGAAAAATTGTAAAAAATGTTATTTTGGTGAATGTACCTTATATGTATACTAACCTTACCTACTATTAATTATTATTTTATCATATGCATGAGTAGTAAAAAACGGTTATCTCAATATTACAAACAGACACTCCAATTTTATTTATATCTATAGATAATTTGTTTTTAATATACGTTTAGGACAAAAAAAAAAAAAGGTTGCACTCCAGGAGTGCCGGTAGAAGTGAAAACTTTTTTGTTACTATGTTTTATTTTTAATTTGAATGACGTCTTACTCATTTTCGATCAGGGTCACGTGACCCTGACGCGAGTTTTAAATTTTTTACCCATTACAGAAAAAGTGTACAACGCCGCTAAAGAAGTTTTCACTTCAAAAAAATTAACGTCAAAGTTCCAGTTTTTATTTACGCCACAAAAACGGAAAAGTCTTTATAGGGCCTCCGTGTTTGTCCAAAACGATTTCTAAATCTGCCAGCATGTCCACTCCCCTTTGAAATATTTTTTATCATTCCGAACCTTCAAAGGACAATCAATAATTATTTTATTTCCCAAACATTTGAATGCCATACATCCTTTGATCGCCTTTCAAGACCTCTATTATTAAATCCATGCAAACATTCGATTATTGCGATACGAATCAATTCAATCGAGATATCTTCGCCATCTTGGAATAATAATACCTTTGCCAAATTCAGGTATTGAAAAGAATATTTGTCTTGAATAAGTGCAACCTATTTTCCACCTTATTACTTAGACCTTAAGGGCCTTTACCTATTGAAGAAAAGGGATTTTGAAATTATATAGGGTTATTGATAATTAAGCTTCCCCCATACCGCACAAAGGGTATTGAAAAATAAAGAATCTTAAGAATACAAGAACAAAAGACGAAAAATAGTAGGCACCCAGTAGAGGGTATGTTTAAAGGAATTTAAATTACATGTTGACCAAGGTAAATGATTCGGTTCTTGTATGTATTAATTTGATTAAAGCTACGCTGGTTTTACGTTGTTTTTATAGTCTAGATCAGCAATTGAACTGGTGTTTAATTCTACACGTTATTGGTGCCTGCGATCATTCGCAAGCTCGTGAGACCCTGTGAAATTGATCAGTACCCTTAGCACGAATTTTCATTCTTTTACTTTATGGCGTCTTTCCAGTATTTACAGCGTTTCTTGCATGGAAAAGGAACAGCGCCACTGGTGTGCAAAGAAGGAACTAATTTTTTCCTTGAAAATTGTCAATTTGAAATTGTCATAGTTCCAGTTTACTTTAAGTCTCAAAAACTGAAAACTCGTGCTAAGGGTTCAGTTTATGAAAAACGCTAGATCAATCAGAACTTTTATAAAATAAACAATACATAAACCTACTAGCTGTTGCCAGCGGCTTCACCCGCTACAACTCGAAAATTATCCCACGGGAACATAAAATCGGGATAAAAGCTATCCTATGTGTTAATCCAGGTTATAAACTATCTGTGTACCAAATTTTAGCCAAATCCGTTCAGTGGTTTTTGCGTGAAAGAGTAACAAACATCCATACATCCATACTTACAAACTTTCGCCTTTATAATAGTAGTAGGATTTACATATATTTCTGTACTTATTTCTGTACCATAATATACAGCCATTCCAGAGACCTGCCGGGTTCCCAAAGGCACCCTGAAAAAAGCGATGGCCTTACAAGAAAAAGATAAAAACTAGAATTGACACAGAAGTAAAACGAAATCTGTCTGTGGAATTAGCCAGTCAGGCTAAAAATGTTAATCAAGAATGTACGAATCTTACAATAAACAATTTCTGTTTGTGAGTCTCGCTAAAACTCCAGAACAGCTGGACAGATTTGCTTAATTTTGGTTTTAAATTATTTTTGGTTTGGTTTAAGTCCAGGGAAGGTTTAAAAGGTGAATAAAACTGATTAAAAAAATGATTCTGATGCGGTAACAAGATTGACGGGTTAGCTAGTAATAAAATAAAAATATCAATCAACGTAAATGAACGTATAAACATCGTTAATTATAAAATACTGGTCGCTAACAGTCAACGAAAGGAAACAACAAGTAAATAAAGGAGTATATTCAAAACAATATAATAATGTTTTAATAACTAAACGAAGACTATAAACACAAAGGCAGTGATTAACGACCAATTATTCATATTATTTTAAAACACATCTTATTAATTTTATGGAGGAGGATGGCTAACGTTAAAAATAAAGGTTATTTTAATTAATGTGAGCCGCAAAGAGCAGTAAAACTTGGGATAAATTGTACTAAAACCCTTTATTGCGCACACGCATCGAATGTTGCCCGACTACTGTTAGGGTTGCCATGTTAGAAAATGTAATGTCATTAAAAATGTATGCCGTTTTTTAAGCTCTATTGATTATTACTAGTGGTAGTAATCAGTAAATGAAAAGAATTAATTAATAATAAAAGATTTTAATTTAAATTCCATGTTTATTTGATTGTATTTTTTATTGTATGAACGTGGAAGAAGCGAGAGGATTAAGAATCGCAGTATGTAGCGTTCTTGCCTCGACGCCATTTTGAAAAGGGAGTATAATTCAATTTTATTTTGTGTTGTGATAAAATCGCTCGTCTTATATTTTTATAGACAACCCTATTGGAGACTAATTCTGTAGAATTGTTAGACTAATAAAGGTGATTCGTTTTATTTTTCCAACATAATGAAACGTGAAGAATGTAAAACTGTTGCGCAAGAGTAGTTACATTTTCCTTATTTAGTTGAATGGATCGTTTCTATTTTATTTCTAAATCTGTGGCATACTGAGTCGGTAATCGGTATTCTTAATTAATAGTCTCGAATGCCTCAGTGCTCAACAAATTGCTCCCCATATGCTAAGAGATTATTTTGTAACATTTTGACAGTCTGAAAGCTTGCTGGAAAGATTTGCTGGAGAACCCAAATCAGCATCCTTATAACACCATTTTCGGGGAAGAAAAGTGCTCCTAACATCGAGATTAATGAAACCATCCAAATACCCAGTAATTAAACTAGAAAATGATTAAAGACGGCTGATTGACTGGCATCGAATCAGAGACAACAAAAAAATCTTTGTATTTTTTTTTAATTTCTATTATTTTGGCTCGTTTTTGTTAATTCTGGGATCCGGAATAAATCTATGCTCTCATACGGAGACAACCCCGATGTGTCCCGGCCACCTGGCAACCTTACAGAAGACTATAGAAATCTATTTACTTTCACATACTATCGATACAAAAGTGAGAGTCTATTAACCACACAATAAATATCCCAGACTGTATGTATATAACAAGCTGCGTGCCCAAGAGACAACAGTACGGTAAAATACATCTTATCGACAAAGAAAGACAGCTCAGACACCTTAAATTTTAAAGAGTAGAAGGATTATACAGGCAAGCATAGCTTTTAAAGCCCATACGCTGCAACTTACATACAAGTTTGTCTAATTGCGGTATTTGTTTGATCAACTGAATTCATTGTCTATTAATAGTCCGTAATGTTGTCAAACTTGCATGTTTCTGGCGTTTGAATGAGGCTTAAAGCTAGTATGCAAGTTTTGCCACCACACACAAACATACATCAAAAAAGATTGGTACCACTACCCTAAGCCGTGTTTTTTATTTTTTTTGGAAAACAATTGAACTGTGTTATTGTTTTATACTCTAACTCTATACTTTCAAAAAAAGAATCTATAAAAAGAAGAAGAAATCGTAGTAAGAAATCGTAACAAAAAAATAAAAGATTTTTCAAACTGGTCGCAAACTTTTTTTGATGAATGTTAAGTAGTTACATTACCAAACGACATTGATGCATCCAAAACTAGGCTGAAGAAGCTGACCTCTGTACCATAACTGGCTTAAACTACTCGTATATAAAGCCACAATAAATAACGTAGTCTGAATGGAACAATTGCAGTTAATTGCACAAATAATCCGGTTAATTGGCCCGGTTAATTTATCTGAAGCCCACGTGGGTGGGCGGCGATGGACATGTGTTTTGTTATTGTCGGGATAAACCCCGGTATTAGTCTTTGTTGTCGAGATATTCTCCGGAATTAGTCTGTGTTAGTCTTTGTTTGTTTGATGGATTGGTAGTTGGAGGTGTCATAAACGGAGAGGAGGTGGGCGTGAGAGACTTTATGCTTAGCCTTTTATCTCTGTCTTTTTAATGTGCGGTGTTTGTACTGCACTGAAAACCGCATTCAATATTTGCTTTAGAAAATGCTTAGACAAGTTATTAAACTAGTTTTTGAGAACGAATATGAATGAACATAATACGCAATACAAGATATTAAATTGTTCTGACAAAATGAAAGCGTTTATAATAACAAAAATAATATTTTTACAATAACGGAGTATCATTGTCAATTCGATTTGAATTTAATCTGATTCGAATCTACCTACTCACAGTTTGGTATAGGCAGCCTTGCTACATCTCTCTGAGTCTATATGAGTTTAAAAACCTCCTGCTCTCATGTAGTGCTAATTTGATTGATCTGCATAAGGGTCAATAATCTCAATTTCATTCATTCAGTCCTATAAATACGGTCGATATCAACACAGCAAGATTTTCTTATCGAATCTGACCCAAATAAACACAGATCTACACAGTCCTACATCAACAACTAAGGTGTGGTTAATCGCACACACAATGCGCAAGCGCAGGCGACCTTGCGCGCGCGCATCTTTACAAATATTATGTCACTCAGGCGCAGCACAGGCGAGCATTTAATAAATTATTCAAGTTGATTAATTGATTTTTGTAAATGACTGTCAAATGTCCTTGGCTTGGTATTCATTCTTGGGAATGTGGTTTAAAGTATATTTTAGTGGGTAAGGTCAGGGTCTCTTGGAGTTTATGCTATTCAAATATTGATTGAGGCTGAGATTAAATGATGACGTTTATCATACAAATATTAGGAATGCTTTACTTTTCTCTACTTTTTTACGGAGCATTTTTGGTGGCCTGGTGGTATAGGCCCCGACTCACAGAGTACAGTAATCCCCGACTTACGAGTTGTAGGTTGTGGGTTTGATTGAACATAGTCAGGCGCATTACTTTTTGTAATTCATTTCATCACCACTGCTCTCAAAACGGTGAAGGAAAACATCGTCATCAGCCTGCTAGCTTATCGGGAAGTGCCTCAAAATTGAGTAACAAAAATCCAACCGGAACGACAAACAAGCAGAGTGAGGGATGTTTTTATAAACGTGGGAAAAAAATGAAAAACAAGCCGAAAACCTGTTTTTATGTAATTCAAGAAATAGACAGATCTAATGGCGCCTAGTATTTTGGATACTAGGAGATGCTAGCATCTCACAAACAGCATAATATACTGTCCGGTATTTTTTCTCCAGTCACAATTCTGTTTAAAACATTACACATGGTTTTTATCATTATATTTCACTTTCCGTTGTACTTGTACAGTAACTTTTACTTTTATGATAACGCAGACTCAAGTGATACTTAAGTTAAGAGCGAGTTAAGTGTGCCCACTTTATTTAACGAAGTGTTGTCAGCATTAAAATTAAATATGACAGTTCATTAAGGATTATAAGCTGGGATTGATTTGAAGAGGTGGAGGTGGCCGATCCGATGAAGCATAGTTTTTTTTTCTTTTTTTTTTTCACACACCTCCATCTAGTCCCAAGCTAAGCAGAGCTTGTGTTATGGGTACTAGACAACTGATAAACATACTTATATATTTCTAAATACATACATTAGGGTGTCCCAAAAAAATCAAAGTGATATTTTTGTAACGCATACCCTCTTATTTTGTGTGAATGGTTTAAAAACACTAGGAAATAAAGTTTCACGTACCTAGGACCACGCTAACCCGTGCCGACTTGCATCGAAACATTTTGTATTTGCACAGTATGGCGCAAGAGAACTTGCGCACATATTAAGTGTTATTGCTTGTTTGTTTTATTAAAAACGCATTGTATTCGTGTTATCCATACGTTAGTAGAGTTGCAAAGTTCCAAAAAAGAGTATTTTTTTAATAGGAGACGTAAAACACAAATCACCTTACATCCTAATTTCCCTCTAACGTACAAGTTCGGTCAGTTCCGTTCCAGAATATTCGTAAAGTTCATTTAAGTGTCAATGAGAGTGCAAACCTTAATATTCGTTAGTGCATTGACGAAATCATAACGTAACTGTGTTAAAAAACATGTGTGCACCAAGCTCGGTGGATGGCTAGATCTATTAATTCATTAAGAATTTCATTAAACAAGTAAAATGAGAGTTATGGCTCTCGATTCAGAATTTCAAACAGGAGAATGCAGCTCTGTTGGACGTCTGCCTCTTGACATTAATTATGTTACCTAAACCCCGGTTCCAATGCACTTTATCAGCAAAAGCAACTTATCAGGATTTGTACTTTTTGAAGTTCATGAAAGCTTTTGAAACAAGAGACAATACCATTTCAAAAGCAGCTTTTCTTTTATAAAGTTATACTAATAACAACTGTCGCCTCTAATTTAAATTCGATAAAAATGTCGAAGTGACTTTGTCAAAAGCAAGTTCCTTTTTAATCGATAAAAATTGATGACACTTTTCTTAAAAAAGTGCCCTTCTGATGGTCAGATGATGATGCTTTTCTACAAGCTAAACAGAAGCTGCTGAAACTGAGATCAGTTAATGATACGGTAAAAAGAACGGTTAAGATAATGCAATACTTAAAAAAATAGGAAATAGGAATTTGTTTAACACTAGTCTAAAAGAACTGACAACTTCAAAACAGCATAATTATGGCTTTGATTTATTTAAGGGTCGTTTTTCAGTAACTCTTTTTTTAGGCAACTGGTCAACAGACATTTCTTTTTTATAGTAAGACGGTAATCGTCACTGGTGAACAGGAACAAGAGCAATTTTTATTACAAGAACACAGACACCTGTATCTTGACTAAAAACAAACTGAAAAGAAAATTCAATGAATCAATCATTGACTTTTCTTATAAAAGTTTGTTTTTCTGTCCCTTTTATAATCAATAAATAATAAATATTTGATAAAGTTTTATTTATCTATACATACATGTATTATAAATAAAGCTACATTCACCCTGAGGTGTCCTGAGTAACGTATGCCACCAGTGCGGCTTACGAGGAAAGATTTGTATTTCTATGAGCATGTTTGTAATGAATTAACTTAAAAACTACTGAACCGATTTCAAAAAAAATTTCACCATTAGAAAGCTACATTCACCCTGAGTAACATAGGCCACCCGTGCGAAGCCGGGACAGGCCGCTAGTTTGTTATAAACGTAGAATTTTAGAATTTCTGTATAGCATCTAGTCAAACTTTTTTACTTAAACTTTGACGTCAAGTCGGCACGGGTTAATGTTGTCCGATCGCAATAATATTTTATATTCAAGTTTCTATAGTCAAATGTCAAAAAAAGAGAGGGTATGCGTTTCGAAATTCCAAAAAAAAAATTTCGCCCTTATAAGCTGGGACACCCTAACATACATATTATAGATAAATTACGTCCAGACACAGAACAAATGATCGTGCTTATCACACAAACATTTGTCCTGGGTGGGAATCGAACCCACGACCTCCGGCATAGCAGTCAGGTTCACTAACCACTAGACCAACAGGCCAGTCAAAAGTCAGTTGACATGAAGTCAGATAATTTTGATTTTTGTTTTGCCGTCTACTGCGCTGAAAAACTGGCCAATGGCGAATCAAATACGCACATGGAGGGTTCCGTACCGTTTAGATTTTAAAGTTATAACGGCAACAGAAATATCTGATCAGAATTTCAAGGGTCTTTGGACGGATACTGAGATACAGCCAGCGGACGGACAGATGGATGTATATAAATAAGGTCCCGCTGGTTACTCTTCGGGTACGGAACATGGAATAATTATCGAACTTCAAATAGGCCATGCCGAGGGCATTTCAAGTAAGTCCTGTGACTTATACGTAACTAGCTTCTGCCCGCTACTTCGTACGCGGATCCTGTTGCTTAAATGCCAGCGACAACGGGGTCTACAAAATCGAAGATCTATAACGTCTTATGTGAAATTCTTAGAGCCTGGGGACGGGAAAACAACGGGAGGCGAGTGACGATTCCAGACACGTTCCAGATCTTTCATTTTTGTAAGTCAACAGGAAATCCTCATCAGACGAAACAGCTCTTGCTAAGACGTGATTCCTATATGTGTATATGTTATAGTGTAGCTAGGCTCTTGGAGTTCCACATCACATGTCTTTGTCTTGTGTTCCAGATCTCAATTTTCATACGTAAACAGAGATTGCTCATCAGGCTAAACAACTTTGCAAAGACGTAATTTCTGTATAATTATGTTATAGTGTGGCTGGGCTCTTGGTGTTCCACATTAGGTGTTCCAGATATTCAATTTTTATATGTCAACAGAAAGTGCTCATCTGGGTGAACAACTTTGCTGAGACGTCATTCCTGTATATGTTATAGTGTAGCTGGGCTCTTGCAGTTCCACATCAGGTGTTCCAGATATTCAATTTTTATATTATGTCAACAGAAAGTGCTCAACTGGGTGAACAACTTTGCTGAGACGTCATTCCTGTATATGTTATAGTGTAGCTGGGCTCTTGCAGTTCCACATCAGGTGTTCCAGATCTTAAAATTTATTCTCTCAGCAGAAAATGCTCATAACGTGGAACAATTTTTGCTATCGCACCATTTTTGTATCTCTTATAGTTTAGCTGGTCCGTTGCGGTTCTGCACCAGGTGTTCAAGTTTCCAAGATAAATTATAGCCTATGTGTTGGGCAGACTTAATACCTATACAACAAAAAAAAAATCATTCAAATCCGTCCAGTACTTTTTGAGTTTACCCCGGACATACATACAGACAAACAGATAAACAGACAAACAGACAAAAATTCTAAAAACTATATTTTTGGCTTCGGTATCGATTGTAGATCACACCCCAAGTGTTTTTTCTAAAAAATATTCAATGTACAGTTTTGACTTTCCTACTATTTTATTATATGTATAGATAAGATGTATAGATACTTACCAAAGTTGTTGATACGAGTATTACAGCTCTTTCCCAAGTAAATCTTGTTGCTTACCTGTAAATAAACAAACAATATTATTAGTTTTGACCATTTTCATATAATTTTATAAGATTTTTCTTATTATAATATAACATTAGAAGAAGAGTTTTCAGAAATGTTACAGAGAGATTTGCCATTTTATGGGTAACAGAGGGTCAGCATAATTGCCATCAATTTAGCACAAATGAAGTCTTTATTTCTTCGACTATAACTATATTATTAAATACTGTCTCTTTTATGATAGTCCCAGGTCCCAGGTTCGAGAAAAGATCGGTTCCCAAGATATATACATTTTAGAAACCAAGGGAAGCTCGGTCAACCAGTACTTTTATGATATCTGGAGATAAAAAGCCATGCCCCGCCCAAGGTGGAGCGAAAGGGGCTGTTTAACTCTTACTGATTAAAACCAACTGTGACCGTCCTCCTTATGCCATTTACGTTCTAGGGCTGCGGTTTCCCGCTGATACAGTGCCACGACCCAGGACCACACCATAAGCCAAAAAGACAACATAACCCAACGTCAACATTAAACCAACAGAATTCAATTACCAAAAACTGTTATCCTGATCAAATTTGACACGACATTCGCATAGCGATCTCCGATAACACATGCCGTCCCTTTCTCATAAACACAAATTATTCATTGTAGAAAGAGACGGGTGCGCAGACTTGCTAATGAGGAGGTGAAATGGTGCATTCCATAGATAATATGTAGTGAAAGTGTCCCGGCAATTGTTGCTATGGATGGCTATTTAGCGGGCAATTCTTTTGCGGGCTATTTAGCGGGCAATTCATCTAGCTTTGTCACATGAAATCATTCGTCGCGCCTCAATTGATTTGTTTAAAATTCGAATGCGGCCATGACAGTTTTTATTCTTTTACTAATTGCTTTGTTTGTCGTGGTTTTGTTGGCTTAGACAGCTGACTAGGCTGTTAAAAAAAAGAAAGTTTGCCCATACTGTACACGGAGAAGTTAGCCATTGATAAAAGACTGTAATTTGCTATGCAGTCGCAGCTTGAAGCAGTCGATACTGACTGCTTCAAGAGGGCTTTGTATGTTAGCCTTAGATAGCTAGAACTTTACAAGAATATGAATAAAGTTTTTGGAATAAGTATTAATAAAAAATGTCCTTTCAGAACAATCCAAAAATTGAATAGGTCACATACTCGATCAACGATCCAACACCCTTGTGGACAGCGCTGTTCAAGCGTTGAAATTACATTTATTTATAAACATATTATATTTTAATAGTGGTAAAATATCAGATGAATCCTGAGCCCAGGGTAGGGCGAGAGGGACTGTCAGACTCGTACTGACTAAAATCCGCGACCAAGAGAATGGTTATGGAATATTACTTAGAACGGCAGTGGATGGATGGAAAAAAATCGGGAGATCGTGCACTGTGGCGCTCCCTGGGATAGGCCTTTGTTCAGCAGTGAACTGATATAGGCTGAGATGATCATTATAATGTTGGTCATTAGAAAACAGCACAGCTGATCCTTAAAGTATTTTATTTTTTAATACTTGTTGTGGTTTCCAGGTTAAAATTTACACTAACACATCTCACCGGTCAATCTTTATAACGAGCCCAGCCCATAACCAAACGCTGATGACTTTATGCCCTATCTCTTCTAGCGAAGCAGAAGACGGGACGCATGAAGGAGAGGACAGCATCCACCTCAGGACCCAGCCGCCGCGAGAGACGCCCACGACATCGGACGTCGCGAGACGGAATCCGGCCATTTGTGACACTAATGGGTATGAGGTAGGAGCACTGATTTGATGATTTTACCACGATAAAAAAAAATGCCCTATCTATTCCACAAGAAAGAATCACTTGTCATTCAGTACTTCATCATCCAAACTATCTTGCTATTAGGACCTTCAGCATACCTCACATCAGTGGCAAACCAAACGTCGCCACGTTATATTTCAATGTCAGTTGCCTCCCTATCGGATATCGCACGCCAGTGAACCGGCACTTTCCTGACGGGCCACACCTTCCATTGTCTTCGTAGGGCTGACAACACGAAAAACTCCGCCGGACTAGCACTCGAAGGGTTCTGTACGTCCTAGCAATTTATAACTTAACTAGCTGGTGGTTCTGGCTATAATATTATTATTAAGCATAGCTACCTAGCTAGCTAAAAATGACGATAAAAACACGTTTTTCGTAGCACCTCCTTTAGTTTTCAACAATATTTCATTCAAGCAGTCCTAATACACACTTTGGAAGTGTCTACCTCATTTCTGCTAAAGCTTTGATTTGGTTTACAGTCTAACTGAATGCAGCCGAGCATTAGTATTTTGTTCCAACTGATGAAAAATATAATTTTCCAGCCCCTCAATTTAAGATGTCTTTAGTCCTCTCAAATTGAGTAACTGGAAAATGTGAAGTCCCTTGGTAAAACTGTCAAATATCTACCCATTTCTTTTTATTGTGGTAAAATCATCAAATGAATCCTTCCGCCTTTAACTGCCAAACTCCTACTAACTAAAATTCACGGTGATTCTCCAATAGTCCTTTACATTCCGGGGTCAAGTATCTACCTTTTAAGATATTAAAGATACAACCCTGTGACAGACAGATAGACAACAGTCGTAGTAATGAGGTCCCGTTAGCACCCTTTGGATAAGGAACCCTAAAAAGTCGTACTTCGCTCCAGATTCGACCGGACTTGGCCAAAGATATGGCCCTTTCTACAGCCATTGTAACGGATCTAGTTAGAATTAACTGGGGGATACCAACTTATTGTGGGACTTAGTAGTAAAGTTGCATAAAAAGTAGCTTCTAAGACTATAAGTTAACGTAATGGTGAACTAGATTGGTTATTGAATCTCGAAACGGGACTATTTTCTTTCGTAAACAGAAACTCTCTAGTAGAAACATTATTTTTCTTTGTTACTGGCACGATATTTTTTCCCTATGCCCAAAATTTAGTCACCTTTATGTCAACTGGCTCAACATTTTATCATACGATTGGCCCAAAAAGACAATAGTCACATTCCCGGCCAGTGGCCCAAAAACATAGCCGTCTCACCGCCGGAAGATTTAAACGCACCCCGCGTTTAAATCTTCCGGCGGTTTTTCGCCGGAAAAAAATTAAACTAGCGAGGGTTCGCTGAACGGAGTCATAAGTTTCTGTCAATGTTAGCTGTCAAATTCAATTGACAGCTCAGTTTTTGAAACAAATAATCAATTTGCCGGTGTAATATTAATTAAATCCATAATCCACAAATAATATTCACTCTCGGCGCGAATGCAGCAAAACAACAAAACTTAATGTCAATCTGACAGCAGGATAAAATTTTGAGTGGTAAAAAGGAGTGCAAATATTTATTCCTTTCAGTCAAAACTTATGCCAGCGGACGATCGTAAACGGGGCAGATTAAATTTTAGTTAGATTCATTTTTCACCTCTCAGTGTGCTTGAACGGGGTGTTTGACATTTAGTCAGTATAAATTCAAACTGGATAAAGGATTTAAACGCAGCCCTGCACCGTGGTATCGAAGATGACAGCTCAGAATTCACTTTGACATCTTACTTCGTTTTGGACATTTATGAACTTCTGGGCATACATACGCAACTATTAGAATTTATTTTATTAAAGTATGGCCATTCATCACACTTTCATCTCCCAAAAGCATAACCTTTCAACCTCCATCTTACATAACCTCAAAATCTGACACAGACCAAGATCTAAACACATCAGACAACCCTAAAGCTGTTCCACTGATCACTTGTCAGCAACTAGCAAATCAAGATCGATTCTGATACACCTAATTTAAATCTATCACCTCTCTCTTTTACTCTTGTTGTCAGACCCTCTATCTCTCTCTAAATCGTGCGCATACGACTACGAAGTTAGGCGTGATCGAGCTATCATTTGTCACGGTAATTTTTTCTTTGGACTGATAAGGGAATTCGTTTTGACACCTCATGTATTAGGCGAATTGATACGCATGATTTCGTTTGTTACTTGTCCGTATGCGAGTCCAACTGAATTTTGTATAGTTGCAAACGAAAAATTATTTCATTTTTATAGTTTTGAGGTTCATAAGTACCTTATAAGGAACTAAACAAAATATTTATAGTTTAAAGACTCCGATTTTCAATCATCATCAGCCTATAATGTTCCCACTGCTGGGACCCAGGTCTCTGTGAGAGAGAATGGGCATCTAGGATTTCCTCACGATGTTTTCCTTCACCGTTTTGAAAGCAGTGGTGATGAAATAAATTACACAAAGTAATGCGCCTGGCGGGGTTCGAACCCACAAACAACCCGTCAAACAAGTCGGGACCGATAGCACTGGGCCACCACTGCTCCGATTTTCAATAGCAAAATCAAATAAGTGTAATTGCAGGTTTTGCAAAAGATATTACTTAATTTTGTTTGCGACCATTTTCAATTTCAGGACAAACATCACCAAATTCCGATTAAAAACAAAATTGTCTTACTCTAGTTTAAGTTATTGCTTTAGTTACATAAATATTTCTTGTTAGTACAGCTGAGAGCTAGCAAGCTTGAATTAATTCCAAGAGAAAACGATTAGTATCTCGTTGGTTTAGTTGAGCACAATATTAAATGGAAATGTGCAGAGCAGATTGATCATAGAACTGAGACGGAAACAATAAATTCTGGTCAAAATAACTATGAAATAGTTCTTAGAAAATAATGTCTGGCTGAAAACATATTGCTATTCCATTTGCTAAAGAATAAAAAAGTAAGTAAGCAACCAAGAACAGTCAACATTTTTCTTCACTGACATAACTCAAGCATAGACAACTCTACATTTATTTTCAACCAACCTAAAACTATTCTTACTCTAAAACCATCAGCAAAAAAGAACAATTCCCACAAATAAATAATAGAAACGTAACCGCAAGAAAATCTTAAATCACTAACACGACAGGCAGAACCATAAATCTGTTCAGTTAGTAAATATTATGGCGAAGATGCGCGGTAGAAAACTAAAATGTTACGTCACTGCGCTGGCGCATCCAAAGCTGCTAAATGTCGGGTCACGCGTGCCTTCCGCGGTAACTTGGTATACTGGTATTAGCTCACCTGATGCACCAAGGAGGTTACAGCTAGTGGGAAATTAACTGTGAACCCCTTCTGCGAAGACGCCTGGAATTTTCAACGGACTTCTTCTAAACGAGCCTCTTAAGGCTAGCACATACATATTGATAACACGATTGTGATAGTTACAATTATAATTAAGGCTATGTAAGGAGTTCTTGTAAGGACATGCATGTGTGATTCTGATCGAGTTGGTGGTCTGAATTTTGAGATTGAGATCGAACCTTTAGAGGAATGAGCTGAAATTAAATCAAAGGAGAAGTTTTTAAAGATTGCTGATGGAAGCACCAAATTCATAACAACAATCATCGTCAAGGTAGCCTTTGATAATTCTATTGGAGACGGCTTTAAGTTTACCCAAACGCAGATGAAAACCAGTAAATCACATGTAATAACGACCTATCCAACCTTCAATTACAAATCCCAATGGCCACAGTCAAGTTATTTAACAAATCTATTCGCCAATTAGGCGTTACATGTGACCGAGTAATCTTTTTGACCCAAAATAAAAACCTCATCAAAAGAATCTAACACAGATCTTAACTCATCATTACACAATCATAATTATTATGAAACCTACAAAAATAATGGAGCCTACATTCACAAACACAATTGTTTCCGACAGATCTTCAGATAAACACGGATTTACGCAATTAAAAGAATGTAACTATAAATTAACACTTTTGATTGCGGGTAGCCAAGAAAGGCATTTCGATTTTGTAACAAATGTGGGAAAAGTTTTGGAATAAAAGACACGATGTGATTGGTTTCCGGCAATGAAGTGGTAGAATTAGACAATGAAATTGTAAAAATTAGACAATGGGTTTGTTTCTGATATTAGAAGATAAAGTTAGCTTTTATATAAGAATTGAAGAATAAAAGAAAAGTGATTCTATCGCTGATTGTACTGTGAGAGTTAATTAATAGGTACACGAAGGCGAAGGGCTGGAAATTGTTGATGAGAATTTTATAGAAATTTAAAAATCAATATTAATAAAACAAACTGTATATTGTTTAAGTCGACGGTGCAAAATAACGCTACGATTGAGGTGATATCATGTGGTAAAAAAGTCGAAGTAGTTGATAAAGTTAAATTCTTAGGTGTTCACATTGATGCACTACTAAATTGGAAATCTGAGATATCATCTTTAACAAAATCTATTAGCTCAGCATGCTATGCAATCAGAACTCTGCGAGACGAATTAACTCTAAGTCAACTAAGAGGGGTCTACTTTGCTCTGGTTGAGTCCAGACTCAGATATAGTATTGAGTTCTGGGGTAACAGCTACAAATACAATTTTCAGTCGGCATTTGTCATTCAAAAAAGAGCCTTAAGGACAATGCTTCGCATGAAACAGACAGACTCGTGCAAGGATCACTTTATTAGACTAAAAATTCTTACAGTGCCAAGCCTTTATATTCTAGTTTTGTTGACCAATTTAGTAAGGAATTTGCACAAATTGGAAACGGAAGACCAAAGGCAAAACAGATACTTAACTCGTAGAAAAGATTTACCCTACACGATTCAACCCAGACTGAAAGTGGTTAGTCATAGTACAAGGTATCAATCCGTTTACTTATTTAACAAGTTACCTATAGAATTTAAGATAATAAATAGTGTAAATATATTCAAAAACAAATTGAGAGCATATTTATTGAGAAAGAGCTACTATAGCATTGACGAATTCATAAGTGACAAAACAATTTTATGACGATCATGTTGTGATACTGCTATTATTTAAATTGTTTTTAGATTTTTAAAGTATCATCAGTTACGATAAGGGTATTATTATTACACTAGTGTTTTCCCGCGGCTTCGCTTGCGTTATTTTAGAATTTGAGAAACAATACGGATCGTGTGGCGCCATCTGGAATATGAACGTTATTGTTTTCTCGAAATCAGCTTCTGTTATTCGGGATGTAAGATACCTTATATCCGTGTCTATACTCCTGACAACGTATAATATGCTAAATTTTGGGACGATTGATTCAGTAGGTAATAATGCGTGAAAAGGTAAAAAACAAACATAATTGCATTTTTATTATTAGTTTAGATCAATAATGTTATATCTAGGTAGGTACATAGTTTGCATAGAAAACGTCCATATTTGAGCGACATTAATTTCAAAGAACCGTGTTTATTTACAGTACCGCTGCAAATTGAACGTACAGACGCCAGCACATCAAGCTACCACATTCTGTCAGATTTTTTTAATAAAATTTCAACCTTATCACAAGAGTAGAAGGTTAAGGTTTGAATGGTAAAATCTGACAGATTCGGGTAGGTTGACCTGCCGGCGTCTGTACGATAGCATTGCTCTTCTCCCTTTAGCATACCGCGTGATACCTAAAAAATAACTAATTATCTGACTCGATGAGTACAACTTGTCGTCGTTTAAAACAGAATCTATGGACTGGTTTGAGCACCAATTCAAAACATAAAAAAACACAAATTATAGAAACCCTGATTTTTTTCTAATCTTTAAAATTCCACACCTCGAAACAATTACAATTAAAAAAAATATCCAACTTACTACCTACAATTTAAATCGGTGTAGATTTATATCCTAGAGAAGTATTGAAAAAAATAGTAATTATTTTAAATCGCAAATAATATTGTAACAAAAGTATACACATTTTTTTTTAATTATTTAAAACTCTCAGGTCAAATAAAAAAAAACTCAAAAAGAGAAAAAAAACTGCGAGATTTGATCCAGAGACCCCTTGCACGAAAGTCAAGCAGGTTACCGACCGGACTGGCTAGTACGTTGACAGTAATTTTCAAATAGCGGTTCTTGTACAAATGTCAACAATGACTGAAAATCAACATATTATAAAATTGCTAATCCCCCAAGGGGAATAGCGTAATTATACATATCCTATTCATAGAACAGCAGTTTAAGGAATATTTGAATAAAAAATTGACTAAATAATATCCAGTGGTTTAGCTTCCAACGATCAACAAACATCTAAAAACAACAAAATTCAAAATTGCTTATCTCCCAGGAAAAATAGCGTAATAATACATAGCATATAAACAGAAGCATATTATTAGGAATATTTGAGGAAAATTTGATCGACAACTTTACAGTAGTTTCGGAGATAGATCAAATCAAAAAAACATAAAAATTTTCGAAAAAAAGTAAAAGTTGATCTGGCATCAGAATCGATCCCTTATCTCGAAAAAAATACAAAAAGAAAAAAATATTCAATGTACAGGAATGACATCTCTACGATTTTATTTTAAGTAAAGATAAAGATAAAGATAAAGATAACTTGTTTTGAAGAAATTATGAATTCTATTTATTATTACTTTTTTTTATTAATTTAATTAATTATTTTTAGACATTTTATTTGTAATTGTTATTATTGAATTACCTACAATTTATTATTAATTATTATATTATTTTGTTAAATTATTGTTTATTCTCTTTTTTATTAATTCAAAATCATTTATTTATGCTATGGCCTAATTAATTAATATCTTTTTTTTTTTTACACTGAATCTTATTGTAATGAACTTCATATTTTATTTATTATAATACTGTAATGATTTCTTTTTTTCTACACAATGTATTTTGTTATGAAATAAATGACTATGACTATGACTATGACTTATAGAAAAGCAAAAAAAGTAGGTTCCGCGGAGGTTTTGTGGAGCTGGTGAACACAATCATGAATAAACACATTGATTATGAGGTTAAGATACAATAGGTCATGAGACATTTTCATCATTAAGTCATAAAAAGCGAAAGGAATAGGACAAAATTAAAGGACCCAGAAGCTTCCCAGGTATACTCCAACAGAAAAATCTTCCTTATCATCTAACTCCTCTTATTTCTTAACAAAACTATGTTGACACGAGGAAGACTACACACATGACATTATCGTGTGACCCAGTACCACAAAACTGGGTCAGACGATTCAGCTTTACATAACACCCCTCATCACCATTATCACCTAAAGGTGCAAATACAGGGCGGGGGTGTCCTATTGCAGTCGGCTTGGCGCCTCCGGCGACTTTCACTACGAAGTTCAAAGACCCCCGCGCCAAAAATACTAGCGGCGCGCGCGCATCAGTGTTACGTCAGCACCGCTTTGCCACGGTTTCCGCAATGCGCTGTAAAGATGTGCGGTTTGTGCGCGGGCGACACTTTTAGCGTGCGTTTGCGCAAATGTGTGGTGAACGATGGTTGAGTGAAGTGGGTTAAATATTGTGTGAAAATTATGGTATTTATTTGGTATGTCTGCTACAACAAGCGTTGGATAAGTTCAGAAGGTCTTGCCACGATCAGATAGAGGTTATTATTATGGATATCTTAGTCAAAGGCATCCAAAAATAAAAAATAAAACATTTTTTAAACGCTTTTTTAGGCTAACACGGTTTGTTTCACAATTTAAAATGCGCCATGATCGCGGGTTGATGGATCCCGCGATTAGCGCGATGGCGCTTAAGTGTGTAAGTGACTTTTTAAATTGCGAGACGTTTTATGCAAAATTTTCGTCGTTACAGTTCGAAATTCTTATACATAATCTGAATGAAACGTAACCATGTTCCATTCCATCATGAGCTTAAAAGCTCAGTACAGGAGACTGCTGAGATAATGAGGAGCAGAACGATTGATGAAATTGCGCCACCAATGAAACTGAAAAAATGCCAGGGAAATAATAATGATGATTTATTTTGTGGAAAATGTTATTGGTAACACATTTGCTCATACTAACTTGTAATGTGCACTATTTTTTCTTTCCCAGAAAAAGTAAAAAAAATAAAAGCTTATTATCCAAAGGACTCCTACAATTTCTTTTAACCCTAAGACTGTCCTCGTACTGGAATTTAACAATGTACTAGAATAAGTCCAAAACGTTTCCCCAGTAATCGACGGTATCAATGAAAGTAAAAGCTCACACATAAAACAGCGTTGTCATTAAATACGAGAGATACAGCATCCCGAGATAAGCTGAGACAATAGAGAGAGCGATATTCGACGCGGTCGGGTGCGCGTGCGCAGATCATCGATTACTAATGAAATCGAGATGTTAAATGACCAAGTGACGAATTGTGTTGCGATCTGAATGCAAGATATTTATTTTCTCTATTTGAGAGCGAAGAAACTCGTTGTGTTAATATAAAGTATAGGTTTGTATTTTACTTACTTTATATAGGCTGTAGTAACGAGATTTCTCTGAATTGAGTTTAAATTAAGTTTATTGGGAGATCTTATCATGTGGAGCTCGTGGCTAAATAATTACAGCCGCACAGGCCGATCTTCTGGGTTAAGCCGCGCTTGCCGAGGTTGGTCTGAGGATGGGTGACCATCTGTCATAGCGAGTTTCCTCCGTGCCTTGGAAAGCAAGTAAAGCCTTTGGTCCCGGCTGTCATTTTTAGATCTTCTGCTAGTCAAAAGCTCATAAGTCTGAAAATCAGTCTAACCATGGGGTATCGTCTAGTTACTGGGTTGTGGAGGTCTGAAAGGCAGTCGCGCCATGTAAAATACTGATATTCAGCTGAATCTGGTTCGACTGGAAGTCGACCCCAATATAGTTGGGAAAAGGCTAGGCAGATGATGGGAGATCTTATGATCTCTTGTAGAAAACCCTATTTTATTTTATCACCCATCAAAGGACATGCCAATGCAAATGCGACTAGATTTTAAGAATCCCATGAAAATCGAAATGGCGCAAGTAAACCTTAACATAACCTAGTCAATCCACTCACGAACTAAACCAGACTAAGTTACAATAAAATTAGACCAAGAATTAATCTTAATAACCCATAAACCCTTGCTCCCATAACCATAGAGTATGGACCATAAGCAACCGTGAACAGTTTCGTTCGTTAACGACCGCCATCAAAGAAGGGTTTCGTCGTCTCGTAAAATATTATAAGTTTTATCATCTTGGTTAATAGGATGCGAGTACACCGTGTGCTGTTGTGACCCTGACTCCGTTTGCTTCACTTCATTATGGTATAGACGAGCGATGACTGGGCAACTTATTTGTTGCTGTTCAGTTGCTTCTTTCTCAGCAACTGAACAGCAACAAATGACCACATGGTTAAGCGACTACACATCTAAAGAAGTCGCTTAACCATATGGTTGATACTGTACCATTCTATCTGTCACGTTTTATTTCATCCGTGATCTACTAGTGGAACTTTTATTCTAGTACTATATTCAATCCAAGATTTTAAACGGTTGTTTTACTAATCACGTTGTTATTAATTTTGTTTGTGATAATTTAAATAACGTTAGCGCAATCTGGCACAAGGAAGACTTTAGATCGCCAAGCAAAAGATAAAATTTCTTGTAAATGCACCAATGAAGAGCAAATACATTATACAGATCATATCAATTTGTTTGAATGCCAGCCGTGTTGCAGCTGCGATTTTTTTTAAAAGCACTAGGATATTGACTGCCAACTTTTCTTCGGCAACTTTTTGTTGCCTCTTAGTGGCCAATCTCCATCACAGTTACAAGGATTAACATTTAATTGCCACAGAGATCTTCGATACGCCTTCATAAGGCGCATGTATGCCCGATGGCCTTACTCGTACCGATAGTGTTTCTATGATAAAAATAGTTTTATTACGCACATGCAGACAACTTATGTTTGGAATATCTAGGTGTTATTTCTGAACGTAAATATTGTAACTTTTTTTAATTGGTGTGAACTCTATTGGCATTTGAATCTTAAAGATTTCTTGTTATAATTGAATTGAGTTAATTTATTCTGGGTTTGTTTAAATTTTTAGTCCTATTTTGGTAGATGTGTTCGTATTTTTGGATCTACATCACAATTTTGAGTTGGTTCATGAACATTTTTTTCGGCCCTCAAAGTCAAATCATTTATTCCAATTAGGCCATCTGAGGCACTTTTGAACGTAGGAAGGGATGGGATTGATTCTACACCTCGTAAGTCAATTATGGAAATAATAAAAAAAAACATGACATTATCCTTTATTAGTTTCATGATAAATTAATTTCACTACGTAGGTATGAGATAAGTTAATTGTAAAACATCAAACTCATCAGTCCCAAGAATAATATCTTATTATGATGACAGTAATTATGCCAATATCCAAAGGAATTCCATCTATAATTACAATAAAAATACGAAACAAAATCCTATAGCACCCATTATTATTATGGTTCAGAATATAATTATGAAATTCATTAAAACAAAGTAGTAAGGATAACTTGGTTTAAATCATTAACCAAGACAATATTAATTTGAAACGGAATCACGCGATTTCCACCCGTATTGCTGTGACTTTAAAGTGGAAGTAAACTGTTTAAGTTATGTTTGTAGATAGTTAATGACAGCAGAGATTGTCATCGGACCGTGTGACAGATACGTAATGAGTTGCCATGTGAAAAATTACTCTTCATTTCCTTTTACAAGGTAAGTTTCCTTTTTTAAGTAAATAAATATTTGATTTGGGCAATTATCGGTACAAACTGTCATGACAGTTTTCAATCCTCTGCCATATGCAAGAAAAAAAAAAGAAAAACATAAATGTAGTGACTGAGACAAAAAAAAACATCTTTGATTACCTATTTTGAATTATTGCTATTTTATTGAGTTTTTTTTTTCTACTATTATACAGTGACAATAAAATGAAGTTTATCATAAGCATACAAATGTACATAATTATGTTGATTCTTTTCATTTTTTAAACGAAGGTTATTCATATAAAAACAGCATTACGAATAATTTACTATCCATGTGTATTATTATCATTTTTCATGTTTGCATCCGCTTAAGAGTAAAAACTGGATATACATCTTCAAAAATAAGCAAAAACAATTTTCTTATTATTTTTCTTCATTCATTGTGAATGTCAAGGCCTCACGTTAAATTGTAAACACATTAATCAGTAACCACAAATTATTTCATTTTTTTTAATATTTACATAGATTTTGATTACAACTTGTTTAAAGAATAAAAAAAATTCAAGAAGGTTTTAAGAAAAAAAAAGGTCACCATACAAAAACTTTCTCCATACCTAATATAATTTAGCCTATTCTATTTTTGAAATCTCAAACACTCCCACATGACCTTCTCGTATCCAACCGGATAACGTTCCTAATTCAAATTCAACCATCGAATCATTCTAAACCTTTTAACAATGTACCTATTTGAAAAACGATTCGAATTATTGTTGCATAGTTGTTAGGGTTGTCCCGGTATGCATTTATACCATAATTATATATTGCAAGATTTGCAAGTTACAATAATTGACAACATTATAAAGATGACCTGTGTATTAGCAGTAGAAACAACGGTCTACCATACATTATTTCACCTTACGAACTCACACAGTTTGGTGGATATCACGTATTATCTTCGAGCCCCGCATCACCGAGATAATAATTAAACATTGCAAATTGCATTTCTAGGTTCGCACCGAGGGCATGTCTTTGGGGCCGCTATCTGTGGGCTAAAACTGCTCTTAGATGATAACATTGAGCTCAATTTTCGATCCCTTTTAACCTACATTATTCACACACGCCAGACACCTGACCTTTCTGAAGAACATTTCTCCTAAAGAAAAAATAAAAAGAAAGAAAATTCGGAAAAATCCTTACTAGATCTGGCAGCCCTTGCAGACAAAAATGACGCATCAATGAATGGAATTTATTCGTGACCGAAGCGTTGACATCGACCCGACCTTGACGAAGCGCTCCGAAGTGACCCGAACGCGCTCGGGTCAAGCTGTTCTAATCCGATATTTGAATATTGAATTACTATTGGACACTTAAAATTTACTTTTCCTTTTAATTTCGTTAACGGTTTTATGGCTGCATGGCTAGCTTAAAAAGCGGATTTACTCGAAGTTGGTATTGGAGGTTTAGTATCACCTACTTTTATTTGGCTGATTTAATTTGGATCGTTGGATAACTTCAGAACGTTAACGGTCTACATTTTTTTTGTGGTTTGAACTCAAAGATATATTAACTTTAGTTTGTGTGACCTTACTCAATAATGGAGCTCTAAAAAGATAACCGACGCAACATCGTGAGGAAGCGGGTCATTTTCTAGTCACTTGTCAACCCGAGCAGGGCCTTGCGATAGTTTACAAGCAATATCTCATGGACAAGATACCTGTGTCCCAGCAGTGGGATCATTATAGAATGTGCTCGACAGTTGTCGTGAGTACCTATAACAAAATCATAAAATATATCTCACGCAACCACTTATTAACGGAACCGTGTTGAAATATCAAAATTACGAGGAAAGAATAAGACAATATTCAACGCAAATTAACCTGATTATTGAGATAAGAATAAAATATAACATTGAGATATGGCACCGGACTTTTTGTTTCCTTCCTTCACTTTTTTTACCGTTTCCTCAGTTCTTGTAATAATTACGTTTTTGTCCATATTTGTAGACAATAAACATTTACAAATGTATGTTTTTTGTAAACTTACGTAAACTTGAACGCAACTTGTGCGGAACAAATGGTTTATTTATCTTTTATACAATATCTTTTTTCCATTGGTAGGATATTGTGGCTAAATAGTTACAGCTGCACAGGCCGATCTTTTGGGTTAAGCCGAGCTTACCGAGGTTGGTTTGTGGATGGGGTGACCATCTGTCATAGCGTGTTTTCTACTACTATTACAAATGAAAGCCGTTGGTCTCGGCTTTCATTTGTAGTCGTTTCTTTGACAGTCGTTACTGTTAGTCAGAAGCCCTGAAGTCTGACAACCAGTCTTACTCTTACCATGGGGTATCGTATTACTCAGTTACTGGGTTGTGAAGGTCCGACAGGCAGTCGCTCTATGTAAAATACTGATATCCAGCTGCATCTGGTTCAACCGAAAGATGAAGAAAGAGAGAGAGAGAGAAGATATGATGTTGAGAATGAAAACACTCCTAAATATGATACTGGTAAATCATACCACCGATATCGAGCAAAATAATTCCAAAAGAGCAGCAAATATTGTCCAGAAAGCTGCATTTATAAGAAAGTCTAATCATGTAAAAAATATCAATTTAATCTAATTGACCATAAAGATAAAACAAAAGAAAAAAGTAAAAACCTACGAACGCCAAACATAATATTGAGGTAAACAAAACGTTAAACGTTCTTCATTCAAAATGTCATTTGAAAACAACCCATAGTAAATGTCCAAGCATTGAGTCCAAATCCAAACAGGCCAAAACACAAAACATTTAAAAATAATAACATTATCGAACAATTGCCATCAACAATAATGCAAATCACTCAGCTACCACACGTATTGCGATGCGACGCGCGCGCAGGTCAACAAACGCGACGCATTGTCATGCAATGTGGATGCGCGAGCGCAGTGCGACTGAAGCTTAGGCATGTGAGCAGCCCGTGTAGACTAATAAACCACCAAAGAATTTGCACAAGACAAGTAACAATAGAGAAACTGGACAGGTAACTTCTACCAACAGAGAATTTGCACAAGCATAACAGTACAGAAACTATGGAACTGAGAAACAAGAGATCTCTGTGAGAGTCACTGAGAGAACCCTGTTGAAGAACTACATGTAATATCTATCTAAGATATTACATGTCTCAGAAACGATGAGAGCAAAGCAGCATCGAATCTCAACAATTCATGAAATATAGATGCCAATCTACACTGATAGATTTTGAAAGATAAAAACCGGCCAAGTGCGTGTCGGGCCACGCACAGTGTAGGGTTCCGTAGTTGCCCATCAAAATACTTATGCGAACTAACTAAACTGATTCGCTGAATTTAATTTTAAAAAGAAGAATTTTCAAAATCGGTCCAGGAGTCTTAGAGAAATCGGGGAAAATACATAAATAAAAAGATTACGACGAATTTAGAACCTCCTCCTGTTTTGAAGTTAGTTAAAAATAGTTGACGATAAAAACCTACATATCCCCAAAAAACATACCGTAAAAACATACCTATTAAAGCTGTAAAAATAAAGTTGACAAACTTACATTTGCAGTTGATTTATTGTTTCTCCGATACATTTTGTTTAAGAAAAATTTTATCCAAGTACAATTTATAAGTTGGTCGGCTATTACTCGTAAAGTTGTAAAGCCTACTTAGTCATGATAATTTTCTTTTAAAATTCGTTATATATACTACTGTTGTGAATTTTCTCACACCCCCAAACACAACCGTTTAGCTGGTAGAGGGGGGGGACACTCGAGTCGAGCAAAATTTAGCACTTTAAAGCTTAATATTTCACAAACGAATTTTTTTATCAAAAAATTGCTAATGAAAACTCTCAATATTTTTTAAAGACCTATTTAATGATACCCCACACAAAGGGGTACGTGAGAAAAAAAAAAAACATCCCCACTTTACGTGTACAGGAGGTACCCTAAAAAAAAATATTTTACGAGATTTTATTTTACCACTTTCTTGGCACAACAAATCCGTATATTTACACCAAATTACAGCTCTCTAGTACTGTGCGTCTCTGAGCTAAACTGCGGACAGACGGACGGACGGACGGACGGACGGACGGACGGACGGACGGACGGACGGACGGACGGACGGACGGACATGGCGAAACTATAAGGGTTCCTTGTTGACTACGGAACCCTAAAAATGGTTGAATACTGTTAAGAAAGATGTATTGAAGAAGATATTATACTGCGTAACCCTCAAAAATTGCTTTGTATAAGGACCTACAAAAGATCTTGGATAAGACCTGAGATCTACCAGGAAAGCATGACACAAAAGAGATGAGGCATGAGCTTAGCTTTGATAGGCTATTGATGAAGATGGTGATGAAGAATAGAACAATAAAGTGATGATGATAGTCTTTGAGGATAGTAATAGTAATGAAAATTTGAATGAAGAAACAGTTGAAGAAATCACTGATTCTCCTTGCAGAGACTTTGTAGTGCAGTGAAATGAAGATTAATAATCATTGCGTGTGCATAATTTTATTTTCCATGAACACTGAGGTTAAGAACTTGTACAAGTACGTAATTATTTACAAAAATGAGTGTTTATGTCCCACGGTTTAAGTAAAACTGCTGTTTACTGCGGTTAATACATTCGTTTAGTCTTCTAGGAAACTGATTTAATTGAATGTTGTTGTTATTGGCACTGGTAGTTCTTTTTTTATCATTGAGGATGCTGTACTTAGCAGAGTAGTATGTGAGTTACATTGTATTGGCAGCATTCGAAATGGCACTTGTTCTGAATACTGGAAAAATATTTGACATAAGTATTGTTACAAGAACCCAAAAGGTAATTGAAGGAACTGGGTGTTTTTGAAACAGATACGATTCGTTATAAATATAAAAATAATTAAAATTAGTTTTGACTTTGCACCCCAAAAACATGGGTATTAGGCCGTGAGACCTCCTGTTTCAGCTCTTAAATTGATCCATAGTCAACAAAGAACAAATATCCACAGAGAATGAGGCAGTCAAAAGAGTAAGTTAAGTAATGAAATATCTCATCCTGATTAAATTCATCAACATTGTCCACAATTTTACAAGGCGTTGTTACATTAAAATTTACGTTCATTGGATCTGAACACAGGACATAATCATAATTAACCAATCAGGTTGAAGTTACAACAAAAATTTCAATTATCCTCAAAAATAATTTGGACATTACAAAATCCTTGTACGCGACTCTTGGGCAATTTTGTCAAATTTGACCGCAGCACAGGCCGGCCGCTGCGTGGTAATGGTACTCATTAAATATGGAGGTAGGTAGGATGGTAATTGGTCTGTGCATGCGAGATCGGAAACTGTACACATTAATTACAGTTTTGATGAAATTCGTTTAAAGATGAGTCAAGTTTTACTTGGAGAATCACCTGATTCTGAGTGAGTTGATGACGACGAAAAAGTGGCATTTATGCGTAAGTTTAGACAGACGTATCGTGCAAATATTACATTTGCTCCTTATAGATTATCTGCTTCTAATTTAATTGATACCAAGAAAGGGTAGGATCTGCCGCCAAGGCTGTAGGAAATAGTACCTAATTAAATAGTCATTGTATAATTGTAAAGTTTATAAGAACGTAAGCAAGACACACTGTATCAATATTGTTGACACACAAGTGAGTCCATATTTGTCTAAAAATATTGACAGCGTCAAAACGACATTTCTCCTTGATATAAGGGTCGTTTTGCAGTTACACTTTTTTTAGACAAGCGTTCAACGGGTGTTTATATTTTGTGGTAAGGCTCACACTTCCAACCGCTACAACCTAACACCATCAGTGCACGATTCTATCAGGACTTCCCACAAATTCCCCATCTCTTGGAACCCTGTCCACCTAGAAGAACAGGCGTGAACAGCCCATAAATCAGTATTAGCCCCTCTAATAACCACGTAGGCTATCCCGTTACCTTCCCATCGATGACGGCGGAAGATTTATCACATATTCACGCCGCTTCCTGGACGGGGTGAGCAGGCATGAAGCTAATAACTCCTCTATTCGAGTGTTAGCGAATTAATGGCCGTATGAGGTATTCAAAGATAGTGTGTCAGGTTTGAGTAATATTGATATTTGTGACTGAATTGCTTGGATTTATTAGATGGGTGATTTAATGAAGTTGGGAAATGTTCTGTTTCTATCTGGAATTTTATTGGGGAAGGTTTGGCCTTTGGCCCACCGCGTCACATCACAGCGGACAAGCGGTCGGCGAGTAATGGTTGACTTGTCAGATCATGGTCATTGCCTGGGTAACCGGGACCCCTTAGAGGGCCAAGGCCTATTACAATCGCAGGACTGTCTCATCAGCTGAAGAAACACTGGATTTCAGTAAGTACGAGTCTGACAGTAAGTGGTTGGTTGTACGGTGGCTGGTTTCATTTTCACATAGAAAAAAAGGTTTAATCTTGCAGTTTGCATTTCCAAAAGACATTTTTCTTGTTCTTATGGGTAGCAACCAAACGGTTAACACAAACATAATTTAAACTAACGGTCATGACATGGAAAATCTTACATCCAAAAACCATCACCACATCTTTTAAAAGTTATCTCACGTTATTGAAAGTAAATTAAAAAATACTCTAATTTTAAAGTAGAGCCATTAAGATATCAGCCTAATAAACTTCTTCATTCCCGTCTCAAAAACACGTTTCGAAAAACCCCGCTGTCGAAACTCCCGCGCATCGTTACGATCGCGTGCGCTGCGCGTACGCAGCTGCCGAGATAAAACAGCGAAATATTCGATGCACGTAACACTTGTGTGTTTTTACGAGTAATTATGGAGGCTGAGGACAAGTTGAGGAGATGTTTTTTTTTATGAGTAAGTAAATGTGTCTAGATAGGTTTAAAAATGAGAGCCTGAGGGTGTTTGAGATACTTTGTTGCAAAGGTTAGGAACGTCAAGTATAATCATGGTAGTTCTAAGTGGGATGCATACTGTTCATCAGCTAATATTACGGCAAGATTTCTATAATTGAAGGAAAAACATACTTTAATTTTTTATTTAAGAATAGGTTTGCTACCACTATTTCACACGAGTTTTAAAATGGTAGGACTATCTAAGCAGGAGATTAAGACCCTAGAACGCAGAGTTTATGAAGGTGTTTTTTAGTCAGTAAAGAGTCTGACAGTACTATCCTCTTCATCCGATGAAGACTGACTCACAGGATGATTTTTACACCCCTAAAAGAAAGTTATTCTGTTGCTGATTTGCTTATCCCCCATAAGCAAATCAGCAACAGAATAACTTTCTTTGTCATTTTAACAATTGAAAGCCTTCCTACTTTCAGATCTTGATAGTACGAACAAGAATAAAATAAGAATCCGCATAAACCTTTCTTTTTATTACAAAACAAGACACCTAGGTTTCCTCACTTTACTCAAGAAAAACTTTCTCGCCACAACAAATCTTACATAAACAAACAGGTATATAAAACCGCAACCAAAAGCCAAAGCAATAAAAATCACAACTTTTCCTCCAACACCGTTATAAAACAGTCAATGTACGCAATAACCGGTAAAACCGCATATTTCCCTGTTTTCCCCACTTTTCCCGAGGTGAATAACCTTGAGTATGTGAAAATGACATAAAAATGCGCGCTCATACGCCACTTTCGATCTCGAAGTAGCTTCCGTTGATGAGCGAGTAAGGGCCTGAACACACTTACCGATGCGGAATTATTTTAGGTCTGAGTTCCACTTTGCTAAGCATCAAGCAAGGTATGCGCGAAGCTAAGGAGGTATCTTTGGCGTTCGTGCTAACTAAGAAAGTGTGAGTCGTCATGTCTCGAAAAACGCTACGCTAGTCGCCTTTGGCAGACGACGTGCGCCAAGGACACACCAAGCTAGCGTCGTCCGGCGCGGACTTCGCTGTTTGGAAATGCCTTGGGCGCGGGTACGTAGAAAAGACGAAACACGAAGACAAGGCGGAGACATTAATGTCTCTTGGGCGTCTGTTTCATGCAAAATGTATAGAAGCCTCGCGACGTAAAACACACAAAAGAGACGGGGGGCGGGCGCGCCTCTCACACATTAACGCACGTCCTCGTCTTACGTCTTTTCTATGTGGCCGGCTAATTCGTTGATGTCGGTAGAATACGTCAGCAAGGGTTTGACGTTGAATGTGCACTTCGCAATTCGCAAAATGTGCACTTCTCAAAATAGGAGAGTCCTCGGCGTTGCGAATGGTTCAAACGCGCTTAATGTCCGTCCAAGCAAAAAAAAAGCGAATAGTATCAAACAGTATAAGTAGTATGATCAAATCCCAACACTTTTATTTTCTAACAAACTTTCGACGAGCTACAATTATCTAAGAAATATATCTGCGAGATTATCGATTGGGATCACGTTCAGTTGTCTAGATAACACTAACTAATGTGGGTAGTTTGAAGAGAACGTTTGACAGTTGGATAGATGGATGTGTTGGATTGTTGCTCTCTTGCATTCGGAATGGCGGCTTCTGTTACGTCACTGGTAAGAGTTTGAAAGTGATGAAGTGGTTTGAGAAGACAAGTATATTAGCGCTGAAACAAAGTTTAGTTTTAATATTATTGAATTGTAAACATGTTGAATCTAGGAATTAATAATCAGTTCTTATTTCAGGTCCCATTTGTCATTTGTTTATCTGGACAGTGGTTTTAAATTATTATCGGTCCGCTTACGATAATTTAAGCCGGGCTATCACGCTACGTAAAAAAAAAGTCGAGCAACGAGGGTAAAACTACGGTCACGGGGAACAGCTAGTTCCTTAAATGTAATCCCACTTGCCCTCAGACGTTTCAAATATTAGCTAATAATTGTTAAGAAAATGGTCTACCGAGCGCTCGTCCATACTAAAAGAGAAAACCTTTTCCTGCTCCTAAATGTTATCCTATCTGAATGTTCTATAAACCTAGTTTTTACTGAATCAGAAGCATTCTAAAAAATCATTGAGATGGGATAACATTTAGGGGCAGGAAAACGTTTTCTCTTTCAGTATGGACGAGCGCTAGGTAGATGATTTTCATAAGTCAGTTCGAATGAAGTCAATTTAATTTTCGGAAAACAATTCACATTGCGTTCATGCATGATGCATGATTTAGTTGTGCGAGTACTAAACCTCATAACAACTACAGTTAATTTTACCTCCGATTCGTAGTAAGAATTAACTGGAAAACTTTCAATTTGAACTACGTTTCAATAACGCGCCCATCAATCTTATCTGACGGATAATTAGCACAGTAACCGGTTGGTTATCGTAATGTAACTGATAGTATCAGGAATTTAAATAAATTGTTACGTTAGCAACATTTCTCTTAAGAACGGTGTAAGATTTGAAACCAAATAGTTATTTTAAGATAGATAATGTTGATTGAAATTAGTGGTAACACCTCGGGATAAATCTAAGAGGACCAGGGGTGCTATGACAGGAAACCTCCACGTGCGCCCGTGGACTGGAGTTCCCTCTCGGATACATCCGGGGGGAAGACCAGTTTTTCGGGCCGGTGCACCCTGGGATGCGGGCAAAAACTTCCTTAGGCACTGTGTGCCTAAGGGGTCTCTTTGCCCATATGCGAATAGCCTGTCATGTGGACGCTCCAACGCGTGTCCCTCTGATCAGCAGAGGGCATAGCGGCGGAGCGGGCTTGCGGACGGTGAGTAATGGGTAGCTCGCCGTCCGACCAAGGACCAAGCCTGGGTCGGTGGCGAGTCGTGTTTCGCACCAAAAGCCTGCTGGGGTCGCGGGTTTTTTCTTAACCCAGGATACCGTGGCCCCGGAACGTAAAGGGCATAGGAAGGAACATGACTGCATTTTAATCAGTAAGAGTCTGACATTCCCTTGATGATGATTTTACAAACCTAAAAAAAAAAGGTGACCACTATCGTGACATTATTGTGTTGAATCTCAGTAATTAATAGTTCTAGTTTAATGACTTAATTTCGCGATAACAACTTGATTAAAAAAGTTCAATATTGACATCATTTTATAGCAAAAAACTGTTTTCTGATATTCAATTATCATTTTAGAAAAAAGGTTCAATATAGACTATTTTATAAAATTCACAACCAATTCTGCATTAATATTCTTTACATTACCAAGCTTGTTTATATTGTCTTTCTACAATAGACATTAAAAAATCACGAAAAAAAGAAGTCTTTGAAAACCAGTCCAAATTCTTTTCCAGCTCAATCACAGTACAATTTTTAATTTAAAAAACAAGGATACTACAGAAAGTGAATGTCAGCAATCAGCATACCATTCCACCATGTCCTCAGATACAGATCAACCTCCATGGGCAACCTTCATCAGTCGGAAGACATCAACTACTTTATTGTGGCACTATGTACTTGCGACGAGTTACCAAGTACTTAGCAATCTGATTATTTATTAATTACTTATGCAAATTGTTTGCTTTCAAAACTATGCTGAGACGGAAGCCATTAGTGATTGGAATGAATCAATGAACTTATTTTGTAAGAGCATAATCTAAAAGAGTGGAAGCAGTGGTGGCCCAGTGGTATCGGTCCCGACTTACGAGTTGTAGGGCGTGGGTTCGAACCCCGCCAGGAGCATTTCTTTCATTGCTCTCAAAACGGTGAAAGAAAACATCGTGAGTAAACCGGCATGTCCTAGAACCAAAAATTCGAAGACATGTGACATCTGCCAACCCGCACTGGGCCCGCGTGGTGGATTATGGCCCACTCCCTCTCACAAGAGAGGACGCCGTGTCCCAGTTGTGGGAACATTATAGGCTGATGATAAATCAAAAATAATCTTTGATCAACCGGAACCACTCAATATGGAAGCAAAGGATCAGTCGACACTATCCAATTCCCTAGGTACTGCTGGCCTAGTGCCACCAGTGCAACTCCACAAGGAGAACGTGGAACATCTCGGGCGTGCCTGATCCTTGATCGGACGGCGAGATAGCGGACCAAACCCAGGAATCTAAGCTCATTCGTCGTTCTGTCGAGTTATCGACTGACTTACATTCATTTGATCTAACTATATGCGCCTTAACACCAATGAGGTAGGTCTACCACGTAACATTTAATTGAAAAAAAACCGTCAAGTAACTGGTAATATGTGCTTTAACACAAAGCAAATGGCTCCGTTCGCAGGTTTTATACACTTTTACTTTTACGGAGGTTAAAAACAATGATTTGGCAGAAAATCTTATATTGATCGCGGCCGTAGTTTTTCTGTCATAGATCAATAAGTAGACAGATGGGAGATTCGATCAATTTGGCCATAATTTTTGTTAAAGAAGACTGATTGGATTGATTATAAAATTGGCTATATTTTTGTTCAATTCAAATGTTATTTGAACGAGATTTTTTTAAACAATTCATTGATGTATCTATGCTATGTTATATTGTTATGCAAAGTCGAGTAGCTTAAGTTTCATTTTCTATAACAAAGCATTGCAAAATTTTTTTTTAGCAAAATTTTTTAAACATGAGTTACTCTCTTTTTTGAGAAAATCATCAAACGAGTCCCTCTGAGTAGAGCGGGCATACCACTCTTCCTGCAGTAGCCGTATACATTCCAGAGCCGCGGATCCGTCCTAAGGCGTGACCAAAACCACTTGTGAAACTTCGAAATGCGCAAAATATTCCCTTACGAAAAAAAAAATTAAGGGGAAAACACTTCTAACAAAATACTCAATAAATATAATTACATTGAGAGGCAACAACATGACGCATCTTTTATTTAATCTTAGTAATCTCAAAGATAAGTGTGAACCGCGGAATCACTGGCAATTGATCTAAAATGGAGAAGCCATCTACGGTTCTCTTGCAACATGTAATTCGGTGTCCAGAGGCTGGGAAACAAGATGATTTGGCAACAAAAGCTGTGAGAATGTATCGCAATCGAAGTGTGGGCAATTACTTTGATAGTTTTTTTTTTATTTGAAAGAGTTTAGAGGAAAAAGTATCGAATATTACGGTAAGATGCCATGAGAAGATTCATAACTAGGCGTGGGCTTGCGGACGACAAATAATGGCTTGCCTTCAGATCAAGGATCATGCCCGGGTCGATGGCGCGTCCTGAAAGAGTAATCATAACCTAACGAGGCGATGAAGAGCCAACCGCCTGACGGGGACGCGAGACTGTCTTATCTGATTACCGTGACCCTGGAACGTAAAGAGTTATTGAAGGATCACCGTGGATTTTCATCAGTACGAGTCTGATAGTATCTTCCACTCCACCCAGAATGGGAGGACAGAGTGCTTCACGTTCAACTACATCATTGTTTACTATCAGGCGAAATAATGGTCGTACGCAAACCTATCATGAATAAAAAATTACGACGTTTGTTAGTATATCAAGTGCTTAAGTTAATTATCTAATTCCTTTGATTACCTTTTCATTTCCACAAACGACGCAAAAACCACATAAACAGAGATTACTTGGTGAAATCGACCACAATTACATTTTAAACTACACTGGTGTGTCACACCAATCAATCGTTCATGGTGTAAGCAGAGAGAAAAGCTATCATTATTGTTATTAGCTACCAAGCTCTCAGGACTGAGCAGAAAGTCACAGAAGTCTAGGTCAACTAGCGACACTGCAATAAGACACTGTCGCGCTCTAAATCTTTTGGAAAAAATAAACAATTTTCATACTGATAGGCTCGATCAATTTCTCATTTTGTATGAAAAATCATTTTTTTTTTCCAAAAGTTTTAGAACAAACATTGATCAGTAACATGGGCTTGTATAAAGATGAGCCTTTTTCCAAATATGTTGGGATCGGCTTTCAATCAAACTGGATACAGCTGAATATATCAGTATTTTACATGGAGCGACTGATCTGACCTCTACAATCCAGAAACTGATTAAAACGATAACCCTTAATAAGACTGGTTATCACACTTTCTAGCTTCTGACTAATTGACAAAGATCTACAAAATGACAGAAAAACCAAAGGCTTGACGTGTTTTCTGAAACTCAGAGAAACCATGTTTAACGTCCCAAGATTTCTACACTTAAAGTCTTCCAATAAAACCAACTACAATTGCCATAATTACTGGCAACATTCGTTCGCAATTAACTTCTTTCAATCAGAATTAAAATAGCAATAACACGCAATAAGACTTTCTTTTACTTCTTTATAAACTAACTGAAGAAAGCGTTAAGAGCGTATATTCCGAAAGTTGGCAACGTCGCAAATGGTTGTCAAATATTAACAAGTTTTTATTAATTTAGCATTGTTACTGAATGAAAATAAGAAATATGGCTCTGTAGTGCACTAAAAAATTGATAAGGGAATGCAATAATTAATATCCTTACACTGAATATATAGTTTTAGATGTAAAAAAAGCATTTGGAAGCTTTCCAAATGCCTTTTATACACCTGAAACGGTTATAACATCAAATTCAGTGTTTTAATTGCATTCCTATATAATTTTTTAGTGCACTACAGAGCTATATTTCTTGTTTTTATACAGAAAAATTGCCAAATTAATTAAAACTTGTAAACATTTAACAGCTTTTTTCGACGTTGCCAACTTTCAGAATAAGCAGCCTTAATTGATGATCATTTTAAAGTCGAAGGAAAATAAGTTTTACCTGTTCTCACATAAACGGAGAGAAATTGATGTTCTGACGGTATGGTCCATGTTGGGTTTACCTTACTGGGTAGACTGTTGATGTTAGGAGATAGTTACCTGTAACAAGTGAATAGTAGTTATAAATAACATGGAATAGATTGAATGTTGACGCTAGTTTTCAATTGATAAAATAAAGAAACACAAAAACAAAAGCACAGCAAAGTTATTAAATTGGTCAAAGATGAAAATAACATAATTAAAATAGGAACGAATGAAGAGTATATGCGCACTGCTAATTTCTTAAAGAATCTCTTGAGACCAATGGCTTAATGAAACATTAACCGTCTTACTACAAGAAAGATAAAATTTGTTGAACACATGTCTAAAAAACTGTCAACGTCAAAACGACACTTTTCACTTTTATATAAGGGTCGTTTTGCAGTTAAACTTTTTAAGACAAGCCTTCAACTGGTAGATGTTTATTTATCTTTTTGTGAAAAGGCGGTTAAAATATTATACCTATCAGGTTTGATAGATGTCATTTCTTCCAAGTTCCTGTAACCAGCTGCAGTATATCCTACATAGAAATACAAAACAGTAAAGATGAAATAACTTGATTCAACTTATGTCGTCATTTTATATTGATTTTTATTTATATCTATTTATTTTCAGCATGAATCATCATTTGTGTACTTAATACATACCTACTTTTTATTTAATAACTAAACTATGACAAACGCACAGATAAATGATACAATATGCAAAGCATACCCTAACATATTATAATCATAAAAAGAAACTTCCAAGTCCTGTTTTCACCGACCAATTTATTACCATAGATTCCAAGGCGTCGCCTAATAGTAATATTTAATACACAATAACATCGTGGGAAAGCTAGGAACGTGGTGCAGGCGCATCCGCTCTTTAAAATGCATAACAGCCTTAGAGCCTCGTGGAATACTAAAATAAAAAGATCAGGCGCGACTAGAACTCACAAGAGTAAAATAACAAGATATAATTCAAACTATAATGTTCATATATTGTTAGACAAGCTTAGCGACACGGAGGAGGTAGAATACAGAAGGCTTATGCAACTAGCTGTGCCCGCGACTTCGTTCGCGTGGATGTCGGCAAAATAACAATGTAAATTGACAAAGTTTCACACAAACTTTCATCCCCAATTTTATTCCCTTGGGAGTAAAATTGATCAAAATTCTTTCTCAGCGGATGCCTATGTTATATCATCTACCTGCATGCCAAATTTCAGCCCGATCCGTCCAGTGGTTTGGGCTGTGCGTTGATAGATCACTATGTCAGTCAGTCACTTTGAGTTAGATTTGGGCTAGCCGCACAGCTGAGCAAAAATCCTTCGAGATCAGGTATTCCACTGTGGAAACGAGTTGACGCTAGACGACTTGTATAGCTCTGTCTTTTTCCCACACTGGAATTACTCTCGCTCAAACGTTATGGTACAAACTTTATTTTTTTTTAAAACGTTGTTCACTAGAAGGTATATAAAGGACACCAACCATTTGCCAAGGTTCATTCACATGAGTTGGAATCCATCACAGCCCAAGATTAGTACGAGTAAGTAGGTAGAGTTTTGGAAGGTCAATCGCAGTCGTTCCAGCAATTTTATCCTCCTTACCTATACCACTTGTTCTGAAAGCACCCACAATTGTGTTTGTATCTCAAATTGCCTTCAAAAGTTTTATCCGAGCTTCCATTCACCTAATCTCCCAGCAACTTCTCAAGCGATCCTTCTGCACATATCTACTCCGTGTTATCGCGTCTTGTTGACAAATACACAACTTTCCCTGCGCCAGCGCAGGTGGCACGGCGGAAGCGCGCGCAGATTATGATCGCCCGCGGTGCTAATAAATAAATTAAGTGTCGTTGAGTGTGTTAAGATAGTTAAATAGCGAAAGCTTATTGGTATCGCTTTGTTAAAGGGCTTCGGAGAAGGGGTATGTATATGATGAATTTATTGGATCGTTCAGAATTCAATGAGAAAGTTATGCTGTCTTACTACAAGGAGGTAACATCTGTTGAACACCATACCGGTTTCATGTCTAACTCTTTTACTATCTCAACCATTAAGCTACCCTTTAGCATTAAAAAAGCTGTAAGCAGTTTCACTTTCAAGCGAAAAGTACGAAACTTCTATTCGTCAGTATAAATTAGCTCTCAATTATCAAAAGTCGAGTCATGGCATAAATTATAAGGTTTTTCTTTCTATTTAAGTATTTTATTTGTTGTAATATTGTTTAGTTTATTTTATTTGTATATATGTATAAGTATTATTATTTTTTTAGTTTGTATAGCTTATTTTTTATTATTTTACTTTTTTACTAGTTTTGATTTGTTTTGTTGTACCCTACCACAGTGTTGTTTTACACCCAAAGGTTGACTGGTAGAGAATGCCTTGTGGCATTAAGTCCGCCTATGTACCATTGATCTGTACATGAAGTATAAATAAATAAGTTTACGCTTTTTTTAGACAAGTGTCCTATTTGCGTGTAACCTTTTTTGCAGTAAGACGGTAAGTCTTTACTGGTACTGGGTAAATTAGAACCAGAAAGGTGGCATTAATTGACTAGCCAGGAGGAAATGGTAGAGGAAGTGGGTATGGAAAATGTAATCTGAAGAAATAAGTCGCCTATCCCAAGGTTCTAGATTTGCAAGGCTAAGAAACAAGACATCATCATGATCCATTGGAGAACAAATGGCTATAAGCGAAATTGTTTGCTGTCTTTTAAAACCTGCATTTCGAAGTGGACGAGTGGAATTGACGTTTCGAGGGACTGTTAACAGTGCAAGACTGCTAGTTCTTCACCTAATTTGGATCATCATCATCATCAGCCTATATTGTTCCCACTGCTGGGACACAGGCCTCCTCTGTGAGAGGGAGAACAAAGAAAGAGAACAAAGAATTTTTGGTTCTAGGACATGCCGGTTTCCTCACGATGTTTTCCTTCACCGTTTTGAGAACAGTGGTGATGAAATAAATTACACAAAGTAATGCGCCTGGCGGGGTTCGAACCCACGACCTACAACTCGTAAGTCGGGACCGATACCACTGAGCCACCACTGCTCTCAATCTCTAATTTGGATAAAACAAGCTTTTATCATGAAACCAAAGCCAAGATAACCTTCAAAACGTTTTTTTATAGGTACCACAAAAAGCCTCGCTTTACAAATTGGAAAGTAAGTATCATATCTCATTTAATTACACAGTGTGAACACACTAATCATAGTTATAATGTTCTCTATGTTTTTGCGCACTAATTAATTATTAGTTATTACATTTGCGACATTGTACGTCCCAGTGGATAGCCTTGGCCTAATTGGTACCGTATGTTAATTTGAATAAACAATAGCTTTGGTCACTAATCTTGTTTTTAATTAAATAATAATGGCGACAGACTTCGTTCCGCCTCAAAATCATTTTTTTTGAATCATAATTATTTACTAGGAGCAGTGGTGGCCCAGTGGTATCGATCACGACTTACGGTCGTGGGTTCGAACCCCGCCAGGCGCATTACGCATTACTTTGGAAATAAAAAATCCAATTTCGACGAATCAATTCGATAATTAAAAACTTCTCATAAAATATCAAAATAGATCTATTTACAATAATCTTTCTACTAATTACTAATCCCATATAAGTGCTTTACTAATTGCATGTATTGGAAAGCGTACGCACACATCCGGTGACTTTCCTTTTCACTACCGGTGCGTGTGCGCACGTAATGCGCAGTGCCAGCGGAAAAATATCATTATGTGATTGAGTGCTGTATGGGGTGGTTGTGTGTTAATTATCTAGAGTTAAAAAAGCTTGAAATTAATTACGGATGGCGCTGTGGCTGAATGGTCGACTCCTGTAATGTGTTATGTTCGATCCCCGCACGAAACAAAATATTCGTATGACCTACAAGTAGTAGTTCCAGGTCTGGGTGTTTGTGTATGTGTGTTTCTATGCTTGTAAATGCACCGCGACTCAGAAAAAAATGCGAGAAAAAAAAAGGAAAATGAAAACAATATAGATTTAGGATGTTATAAGCACCAACTGATTCGACCTGATAATATTTCGAAGAAAAGTGAAAATAAAACTATTTATAACTAACGTGATATTGACCTAACTAAAAAAGATAATTAGAATGAAGATATAACTTTAAAATACAACTATAGCTTCCAATAGCCATTAAATTATAATAATATTCAACTAAAGAGACAGATATTGAAGTAATTAATATTAATATATTCAACAGCATTCAATTAAAATACGATACCAGAGCGCTAACAGGACCGAATTATTTTTTTCAAAATGTCTTCGCAAATAGCAAATGGATCCCAATCTATGTACATAATAATTACTGTTTATCAATAAAATAATAAAATCCATGTTAAATGTTTTCGATAAAATTATTGATGTGTGTAGTTGACCATAAAGTTATAAGTTTATAGCCAATTTAAAAATAATCTAGCGCTCAACGAGCACTTATCGCTTTTTAAAAATGGAATAAACGGAGCATATGGTTTTCTTTTTAAATGTACCTTATTTATCGAGCTATAGTATTGCTGGCAATGTAAATACAAAGGGTATACGTTATTTTATATCAATTTGCATACATAAATAATGAGATGGAATTTAATTAAAATATCTTGTACATTTATACGTTGCGGGCTTGCCATAATTATTGTGACAATTGTCAGACTAAGAAGACATTTAATAAGTTGCTTTGAATACAATTTCAATAACACAATGACTGTTTTACAAAAATATGAGAACAGATTTTCAAATTAAATTTAAATTCAGGGGGGAGGGCCTATGTTCTAAGTGGACGTCTTTCGGCTGATGATGATGATGAAATTAAAATTTAAAAAAACTTAACTTACCACAAGAACGGAATTTGTAACACACTTTGATAGGTCCCCGTGGCCCTAATTAGACTGATTTACTGTTTAGAATTAACTAGACTGATTCCGTATCTTGATTATAAAGAAAAACTTAATATAACGGATTTTCAAAAATCTTAATCCTTGATTATTTTTATTTTTAAATATTCGTAAACGCAATCACAACACAGAATAAAAGAATGAAAATAGTGTTGGACATTTTAATCAAAAGAAAACCTAAAGGCCTAGAAACACTAAAGAATTTGGATGACTGTCTTTTGTTTTGAACATCAAAACAAAGGACAGTCATCCAAAACTCTTTGCTGCTCCGTTTTCTCTAGTGTAAAGAAAAAGAAATAGCACAACCTCCCCAGAATTTTTAGACCGACCTAACTACAGTCCTTTGTCGCTCTCTCAAAAGTTTGTCACCTCTTGGCATTCTGTCAGCACATCCGCATGATATATGACATCGTTGAGTCGCCTGGCGCCGCTCACTTTCACTGACTATCGTTTTATTTCGATGCCAAAAGGTGCCAATAGACTATTGCTTTGATCAAGGTATTTATAGCATTTATTTATCAGTGCTCTTTGATAGTATAAGTTCAGTCTTCAAGAATAGACAGAAAGGTAAATGTAGAACAGGGCACAGACAAAACTATATTATCTAAGCATTAAGGTTGTCGAAAAGTTAATAATACTTAATCTTGGAATATCATGACATAAGTTAACGAAAAGCTGCAGACAAAAAAGTTGGACCTTGTATGGTTACAGATCGTGGGTCGATGCGTGCCCATGCATGCTTAAACTCTTCAAAACACAACATTAAGGGAACACTATTAATAATCCAATATTTTTACTTTTGCATCTACTATTTTGTCACTGCACCACCTTAAAGATATACCTACGACTTCGTGCATTCTGATTTCTGCAAAATTTTTAATTGAATTAAAATATAACTTTATGGCTAATTACCTAAAATTAGTCGACCATTATAAGCTATATCTCCTAAACTACCAAAGTTTGGCCATCAAAAAGATTTACGATTGACAGACACATCGAAAAGCTACTATATTATTTCGTAACACGATAGCCAAACACGAAATTACTTGCTAGAGTGAAATTTCGACCATGATAGCCTTCACGATAAGTTTCTATTAATTAAAACATGTATTGTGAACGATGAGTTGAGTTTTTGTATTAGACATTATTACTTTTTCTGCTTGTAATGAATCTGAATAAGCTCTTATAACTATTATAAGTATTTTAATATGCTGTAATGGATGCTAAGAATTTCTTTATTAGACGTAAGAGTTGAAATGTTATCTAATGTTTAAATTATAAGATGCGCTAAGAGAAATTAATTATCTAACAGCTAATTGTTCTTTTAAATAGTGATTGGTTTAGGGTTTTTGTTATTGGAATTTGGATATTAAGATGTACGAACTAAGGTGGTTTTTAAATAGAGTTTTGTAATGGAAATCGGCTAACGTGTGAGATACAAAGGCGAATGGACATGCCGTATGACGCTATTCGGAAATAAAAAGGATGCTGACCAAAACCCACCAAATTTTTGGTTTTTATAAAAAAAAATGTCCCGTTCTAGGACGTACAAATATTTGTGTTTTTTTTTCATAATATTTATACAGAGTTGCATAGTTAAATGGGCATTTACCGTTTACATTTATACGACAACTTATCCTAGTTACACAAAGTCTAGTAATAACATAAAAGTACATTAAACTATTTCCTCACATAAATGTATGATAGCTGAGAAAATAAGTGCAATAAATAAATAATTACAAGCAAAATAATAAGGTGTCTTGTGTCAGTTATGGAAGCCGATTTCCTGTGAAAAGCCGCCGAAGACTTTCACAGTTTTCCGCCGTTTATCGGCTTCCTTTGCCTGTGATGGTAACTTGAAAGTCTGTGACTCACGCTAATGGTGTCAAATGTGGGTCGGTACAAGTACAGGTGGAGTATTGAAGGTGTGGTTAACTGTCCCGTTTGTGGGACACAAATATTGGTAGTAATGTTTTTTGGGATTTTTATTAATTGAAAGGTACTGGGAAATCTTTTAAAATATGAATATTCAGTTGACTAATGCTTTTATTTTTAAAGGTAGTAGGAATCTTTTCAAATATAAAGATTTACTATGTGTACGTAATTGTTTGAAAATTTTATTCAAAATGATTGTTTCTTCTTTTTTCTTTTTTAAAACTCTAGCGGACGGAATTTTTTCAGTTGATTATTTGAAAATTATGAGATTTATGATTCTTGTTTACAAGCTGAAACAATACAAGTAGTTTTTCCGGATCTGGCACACACGACACAGAAGAAATTCATACTGTGAGGCAACGTTTTACAAAATAATATATGAGAAAGGATAACACAAGAAAAAAAAGGTGAAAATTTTTGACTAATAAAAGACACTATCATACTCGTATCTAAGTAGGAAACTATGTTAAGTATGAAACAATGTGGTTATTTTCCCTTTACAATCGATATAAAAGATATCAAATAACACTACTAAAATGCCTCTACAATATTTTAAAGGTTACTTAATAAAATATTCATAAACCGCCAATCAATCGCTTTTATTGATGTCAATGTATTCGACATTCACACCGACCGAGTGATCGAGTCCCAAAAACATTATAATTATGATCGAGAAACAATCGAATCGATAGTAATAACCGTAACCATTTTAATAATAAAATAATAATGGTAACTTCACACATTCAAATATTATATTAGAACACTTCCAAATCTAACAAAAGATTTTCTTTTTTCTTATTTTCTATGTCTGCTCTTGGTGTCAACCCAGCCTAAAAATAATGATTGAACCAGGCCAGCATACGTAAACAGAAACTCCACTCCTGCGCACCGACGGAATACACTGATGAAAGCGGTTCAAAACTAATTGTCACCGTCCTACAGCTAGTATTATATTATCTGTGCCGACAGTATTAGTAGTGTAAGGAATGTTAAATAAAACCGATCCGAATCCCTGAAAATACGTTCCGAAGCACCTAACCATAAAAAACTAAAGTATGGTTGACCAGGCAGGCTTTGACCCTCCAACGGGGTCCCATCATTGTACATTTAACCAAAGATGAAGATTGTCATTAAACCAAGATGAAGACACTGACAAGCTTCTTTGAAAGTAAAAAATAAAGTCCATGAACTGTATTATAAAGGTCAGAAAGCAGTAGCTACATGCAAAGCACTGGTTTTGGGAAGAGCAGATAATGATGAATTTCAAGTCTCCCAACAAAATGCCCGTATTTTGAATGAAACAGTTCGCAATATACGACTAAGGCCATAAATCACTAGGCAAAGCTCGCGAACGTGTGGAGGTGGCATTATAAGTGATGGACACGACTGCGCCGGCGCATTGTACCAACGATAATAGCAGTGACATTTGCGCTCGCCCTACTTCAGACAAACGATGCACAGTGCAGTTTAATCATCTTTAAATATAGTATTATTGTGTGTTATTTTATCAGCGGCCAGCGATAAGTGCTGTGCCAAATATTTTAGGGGCCACACACGAATCACACAACGCATAAAAAAAAAATTGTTCATTGTGAGCAAGCGTTGTGTCCTGGTTGTCATTTACAGACTTTTGAGGGTCGCTACGTTAACAGGGTTGAATAAACCAGATAAGTAGACGTTCCAAAATGATGATATCATACTGATATTCAGCTGCATCAGATTGGATTGGAAGCCAATCCTAATCAAGTAGCGTATTCAAAGACATTGAAATATACAAGCGAGATAAAGTATGGAATCACTTCGATTCCATGCGATCTTGAGAACTTAATAACTAATTAAGAATAACAAAGTTGAGACCATTTTAAAGGTTTTACTGTTAACTTTATATTGATACCTAATTCATTAAAATCGCGCCATGATTTAAGGAGCTATCCGGATCTATTCCAAGTGATTCTATACTTTTGCTAACGAGTGTTCAAAAGAGCGTATAGTTCGATGTAATGTCAAATCGCTGCGTCAGGCTTACAATACAATATTAAGCTTTACGTAAACTCAGTTTATTTTTTACCTTCACGATCATGATTATCACTGACCAGCTGTTGCTAGCGGCTTCATCCGCTACAACTCGAAAATTATCCCACGGGAACATAAAATCGGGATAAAAACTATCCTATGTGTTAAAACAGGTTATAAACTATCTATATACCAAATTAGAGCCAAATCCGTTCAGTGGTTTTTGCGTGAAAGAGTAACATACATACCTACATACACATACATCCTCACAAACTTTCGCATTTATAATATTAGTAAGATATATGCAATGTCATTTTGTGTAAGACAACCATTTCATTAAACAGCTTAGCAAACAAATAATTAACCTATCAGGCATATAATTATAGGGAGACAGAATAAATAAAAGGATTTGTCAAGCCGGTGGTTCCGCAGAATTTTCTCACGAGCTTTTTGTTTAGAACCAGGAATCCACAAGCTTGAAATACATGTTTTAAATACGGAAACTATTAATTATTAACTCTAAGACTAGGTATTAAAGTAGACATTATCGCCAGCAATTTGTTTCCCTCGATTAATTCTCAGACTTCCCGAGGGAGTTTTGCAAAACACAGTTATTTACAGAAAAAACTTTTCTTTCATTGTTTTATAATAGCTTTGATTTTCTCACTGTCGGACTGTGGCTTTACTATGTGTCCAAGATAAGGGTGAAAAGGTAAATGACCTCCAGCTGTCAACTGACAGTTGGTCTTGCTGATATAATTACGTTAGGTTTTCGAGAAAATTCTTGATTCGGTCGCCACGCCGCGCCGCGCTCAGAGCCCGCGATAAAAGCTATGCAATAGCTTAAAAACATGTGGAAAGTAAAACATTTTGTCACTGTGAAACAAATACATTACACATTATTATTAAACCATTAGCCACCAAAAAAAACAACAAAGCATACTTTAAAATAAGTCTTCAAACACTCCAAGCCTTATTTACTAAAAGAAATGCTCAAACATTACCCTTTTCAAGTTAAAATGAGCCCAAAATATTAGTCGATCAGTCAAAAAAGGCGCTAATGTGTTAGTTCAACATTTGTGTTACGGTACACGGGTTCGAACCTCTGCTGACGACTTAATCATATGTGGGGTATTATTTAAGTAACACTTCGCACCTTATTATGTGTTCACGGTTACATCTGGAGTTATGTAAATGTGTTTTAGAGTAACTAGTGGAGTCTTTTACTGAAATATATTGTGCACACTAGTTTTATGCCGAGGTTTCGCCTGTCACTCCTAATTTCTCCTCAGTTTCCAATCCAATCCAGAGAACATAGCCTGTTACAGTCTCCAAGGTCCCATAAATTTTGAAAATAAAGTATTTGAAGGCTTATTAATGAAATGCCGTACGGCATACGGTCCTAAAAACCCCTAAAATCTACCATAAAGCTATTGTCAAACAGAGAGGCGTGCCGAAAGCGAAGCGAAGCGTTTTCATTTGTAATATAGGGAATTGTTTGAATCCAGTCACATAGAAACGCGAAAGCGATGCGATAGCGATAGCGATCCGAAGGCGTTGGCGATATTACAACTCAGCGAGGCGTGGCGAAGGCGAATGCGAAGCGTTGCCGAACTATTAGTAATGGCTGGCTTTGTATGCACGACGTCAAACATAAAACGCGAAAGCGAAGCGTTAGCGAGGCGTTTCCGAGGCGAATCCGAAGCGAATCCGAAACTTGACAGTGCCACAGTGACACATACTGTCATGCCGATTTAAAAACTAATATTATTTACAAATTAGCTGTTCTGCTTTGTGAGAAATGTGGAATAATCGAGGACGTGCATCATATCTTGACCGAGGATGAGTGGAGCGAACGCTTCTGGTGAAATCTGTTTGGTCATCACGCTAGATATTGACGACAAGCTCAGGATGCCCACGGAATTTAACTGGTGCATATGTGGTAAAGCTACTGCTAAGCATATAGCCCGGGAGTGATGCTGAGGAAGCTGTTGTGGTGGCGTTAATTGGCACGCGCCACTGCTTGCTGTGTCCGGTGGCCAGGCCCAACATACTGGCCAAAACACCTCTCACAAGAACAATCCGTGTAATGAACGAAGATCATGAACGGATGTATTTTCATGCGGCTTGAGTGAATAACGCGTACAAATATCTTTTAAATATAGCTATTTATGTAAGAAATCTATAAATACATTTTGTTGTTGTAATTTGTATTTTAATGTTGATAAGAGACATATCACTACTGGTCAGGTGCAGCAGCAGGCAACAGTGCTGCGCAAACACCTTTACAAAATAAAATATAATTATGAGGACGTAAGTAACGCATTCCGTACCTATTCGTTTGCTATCCTCTTTATAAAAAGTAACGTATCTAATGGGTGCTTTTCCATTTGCCGGCATGGCACCGGCGCCGGGGCCGGCGCTGGCAGTGCAAAAGCGAGCCATACCATTTCATACATTTTTGCTATTTTTGCCGGGCCGGCTAATGGAAAAACGCCCAATAGGTGCACCGTGTAAAAATCAAACAACTTATTATTCAATTATTTTATTGTGATATTATCTATAACAACGATGTCATGAAACCCCTGCTCTTTAACATTTTGTTGATGTGTTTTAACCGTACAAAACACACATTACAATTTTTTTTCAGAATACGCACGAATGTATGTTCAATCACATGATTATGATAATAGCATTATTGTTTCCAAAATAGGACTGGAATTGATAAATTAATATTAGTGAAGCCATACTTCAACAGTCAATTGATTAATGCAAAGATATCGTAACACAAGGTCGTGGCATTCAAAATATCATCATTTAATCCTCTGTTTGATGTCGTACTGTTCTCATCTTCAACAAAACGACGGCTGGGCCTCAACTTTTTCAATGCAAATCAAAGATACTTGGTACCTCCTCAATGAAAATATAACTTATTGTTTTCCTTTATAGGTGGACCAATCCAGTATTCGAATAATCCGTTAACCGTGTCTTGAGAACTGGTAAAGTCTTAATACAGTCACAAATGTAAATACAAGTTGTGTTTGGTCAACAGTAGGTAAATGTCTGAGTATTATTTTCAAAACCTAGTTTTAATCGCATACTGTGGTTTTTTAGAAAACTAAGTATGTGCACACACACAATGGCTGCACATTTTCTTGTTGCATATTAGTTCATTACTTTACGCAGTCGGTCGATGAGTAAACAATCACGGAAAATCAACAAAACAAAACATGAAATCAAGAATTATCTAGGCAATATCAATAGATGTCAATTTGTGACATGTTTACGGTATCACTATTTTTTTTCATTAATTTTTGGTTACGACTTCAAGGCCTTTAAGCTAAGCTTTATGCCATTTTTGGGTAGGAGTAAATAAAAACTTGTATAAAAGTTCTTGTGTATGTGTATCTAGCAGGCCCCAACGAGATTTATCAACAGATGATAGCTTTTCATAAAGACAGTATTTTATACCTAAAGAAAATAAATAATATCGTAACACAAAATTACAGACCGGGCGGGGGAGATATTCAACCAATATAAATATAAAGATACGATTTTTTTTATTCCAAAAACGCCATAGAGGCATTTCGATACGTTGTACACCTTTTTAATTTGAGTGGAAACATAAGATCATGTACTAGGGATTTGACTTTGGTGTCCGCCTGTCCATCTGTCAAGACCCTTTTTCTCAGGAACGCGTGGAGGTATCAAACTGAATGAATGTGTGGTACACACATAAATGGGTAGTATTTAAACGCCAATCAAAAAATATCCTTTTGCTATGCAATAAGATTCCGAATTCCCATCAAAATTACTGATTGCACAGCAAAATGTTAAAAGTCAAAATATCACTAAATACACTACCGTTTTATTTTCAATTCAATGTCAAATGACCAGAAAATGTCGACGGAGCACCGCTTCGCGGTTGACGTCGGACGTCAAACAGGCATATATCGGCGTCTTTCTCTCCGTACAATACCTGACGGTATGCTTAAGAGATAAAATAGCACTCTCACTGGATAGTCCAGCCCTGAAACCGAATTGTGTGTGAATTATATTATCTCAGCTAAGAGGTGAGAAATACTCCATTTTAGATAACTATGTTTTAGTAGTAACTTTTTACTAAAAGTTAAGTACACTATATAGACTTTCTGATAATCCTCTCGTCTAGCAGCTAATACATGCACTTATGTTAGTAGAGGTGAGGATTGAGGGACCACTTTTATTATTCGCTATCTTCATATTGCGTCGATATATCTTTCTATTTCTTTTTTACAAAATGCATTACGATTTTTACTAAAACTTTATGTGGTAACTTTATGAAAAAGAAAGATTTACTAGGTAATATTCACTAAAATAATTATTTTTCCTGTGTGGATTGAGGGACCACAGTTTAGTCGTTGTATATTTTTTACCTTTAATGCTTTGTGATCAGCAATTCAGTAAACATCTTTACAAATTTTTTACTAAATGTCAGTAGTCACAAAACATTAATTTATCAAATACTTTCCGAGATCTGGCTGATGGTCTGTGAGGACTGAGGGACCACACTTTAAGGGCTGTAGTTTTTAATATATTTGTTTACAAATTCCCAGATTTGTTCTACAATTGTTTTAAGTCCACTACTAAATCTTACGATTTTTACTTTGCGCGTTTCAGTTTGGTCCCTTAGTTCACACACACATCCATTAATTTGTGCCTTTTACTTTTTGAGTAATAAGTGTACGATTTTGGTCGGGATGGGGATAACGGTTCCACATTTCTTCCCTCCTTATCAGACAACAAAACTTAAACAAAACTGCAATAGTTTAATAGAAATTACTCATTTTTATTGTATTGTAATTTAGAGTAATAAAATAAATACCTATATTTCATGAAGTTCAAATTTTTGTGTCAATTAAATCAATCAATTACAAGGGAAACATTAACCTGACATCTGAACATAGCATCGCTCTTTATAATATCATGAAATGGTTCGTCTGGTGGAAGAATTATCACCGGGTCCGAGATTTCTGTAATTTGTGGTGTAGGAACTTAAAAAATTGTGTTGTACTTCCTAGCACGACCATGAACTTATTCACTATAACTTTTGATGGTAATAAATTCATCTTACTTTGTACTATTTTATACCACTAATTAGCAATTTTGTACCTCTCAATTACCGTAGATAAGCAGGTCGTGCTACGAAGATTGCTTCCCAGCACGACCACGCTAAAATTCCAGTTGGCATTGAAATTGAAGACACGGGACCATATATTATATATAGCCTTATATTTTGATGTGTGTGTGAACTGAGGGACCAAACTGGAACGCGCAAAATAAGAATCGTAGGATTTAGTAGTACACTTAAAACAATTGTAGAACAAATCTGGGAATTTGTAAAAAAATATATTAAAAACTACAGCCCTTAAAGTGTGGTCCCTCAGTCAAAAAATTGTGTTGTACTTCTTAGCACGACCGTGAACATATTCAATATAACCTTTGACGGTAGTAAATTCCTCTTTCGTTATTAGTCGCAGAATTATTAAACCATTTTTTCTTACAAGTTACGACATTTAGTGTCTTCGCTAATTAGTGGTTTAAAATAGTAAAATATGAGAGAAATTTATTACTATCAAAAGTTATAATGAATGTGTTCACGGTCGTGCTAGCAAGTACATCACAAAATACAAAATAAAATAATATGGCGTTAAAAAAAACGCCGAAGAGAAGAAATGCAATTCTATGTATCTGTTCACACATAGCGCTTTTAAAGCACGGCGCTTTATTTGACTTTAAGTGCTGGACGGTGACATTTAAGTTCAATTTAATTTTTTGTTATCTACGCCCGAAAAAAAAGCGCTCGTGTGAATGGGGACTTATGTTTTGATCGTGACCTTCAAGAGTCGTTAGTGTCAGATAAACCAAAATAAACTCACGCGGGTATCCATTTAGTGCATTTTTGCTTGAGCACGCGTCGTGTAGGCTATTTTAAAAGTAGGTGTGCAATCTTGACGCCAGTTAAAATGTACTTTATTCTCTCGAGCAAAGATTTTACGTTTGTTTGACTGTTTTTGGGAAGTGACTCTTCTGTACGTAGTATTATTAAGTATTCTGTGCATACATAGACAACCACAATTTTTAAATGATTTAAAGGCCTATTCAGACCTAAGCGGTATTCGCTACCGTCTGCGTCAGAGAAAACCCAGCGGGTATGCGGTAATATTACTGTTCACACCAAAACGGATTTCGCTATTCTTGTGGGTAGAATAACGCGCGGTATGTATGTACCTCTACACACAGCGGCAGCGAATATCGCTCAGGTCGCTCTAGTCACGGTACTTGATACTAAATACCTGAGCGAAACCCGCGCGGTATGTACCTCTACCCACAGCGGCAGCGAATATCGCTCAGGTCTGAATAAGCCTTTATTTTACATATTAGTGCGGGAGACTGATATATAGAAACTCTTTACAATTTTTCTCTATGAATGTATTACTCTTTATTTTGTTTGTCACTAGTGCTGTCACTAATATGTCTTAAATAATATTATGTTAATTTTAAGTATTTTAAAACTTTTTTTAAAGGTTTTGGTTAAATCCCTAACCAATCGTGAGGTGCGAACGGTGAGAGTCGTTGTGTCACGTCCAAAAACACATTGTGGATCCAGCGATGTGATTTATGCTGTGCTTATTGAGAATAGCATAGCTAGGCAAAGGTGACTGAGACGAAGCCTACGATGGAGCGAGCTTACCCAGAAAAAGCCTGTTCATTCTAACTTTGAAGAGAAAAGAATATGGATGCCAAATTCATTAAACACTTTGTTATGCCTCTCTGAGCTGCATAGAAGCTTCGCTCTAATCAGTATCAGTACCTATTTGTGTTGAAGATGAGGACATGGAATTAGACGAGAGTCTTATCTCTGGGAAAAGTACCCTATTCGAACGGAGGGTTTAATGGAGGAAGTTGATTTATTGACAAGACTTTGCCACACGATACCTTAGAATTATTAATCAATGGATTCTTGGAGAATGACCTATTTGGAAACAACGCGATTGTCATAATATTTATCTATTTAAAAGTTAAAATTATTCAGTTCAGTAGGTACTTCAAGAGACATAATTATTGCCAAAAAATAGTACCTATAGTATTGTTTTAGACATTAACAAAATATTACTGTATGGGCAGGATTCCTCGATATTGTTGATAAAGATGATTAAATAAACAATTTTAAAAATGTTGTTTTTATTTTTACATAGTATACCTGATAAGTATTTTTATATTAGAGGGTTGCAAAAGGGCCACTACCAGCCAGCGCCGACTTACCTACAGGTTTAGGACCTAACGGCTCAGTTCCTGACGATGGGAAGAGACCAGACGACATGACGTTGGGATATTGGAAGGCGGGTGGGCCTTTGGTGTGCTTATATTGCAAGCACAGTGGCTGTGCTGTCGCTTTTGCTGTGGTTGCTGAGACCCTCAAAAGGCGTGAAATATACAGCATTTACACCACTTCAACTGCATTTTTGACAGTGGTAACCAGTGATGACATCAGCTGGCGTTTTAGTGGACCAGGCAAAAGCCAGCCGATGCCAATTGGGTAATATTGTAGGTTGATTTGCTGGCGTCTGTACCACGCGAAGAAAACTTGAAAAACCTGAGTCGATTTCATCGATTAGCGCACCTTATCTAATAAAAAGAATTCAAACTGTTTTCTCTGTGAAATTTCTCAATAAATTATCGATGTTACAAGAAAGAAACTGAAGAAAAAGAAAAATCTGGCAACACAAACAACGTGCACGCTTCGGTCTCGCTTTCCCGTATTTGCTCTGTTTGACGTCGTTCTAATAAAGCCAGCTAATACAACTGCCACGCCTCGCTTCGCGGGCACGCCTTTCTGTTTGACGTGGTCTCAGTTTCGGCGCGATATCGCTTCATATTTCCATACATGACGTAACAAAAACGCTCCGCTTCGCCTTCGGATCGCTATAAATTCGGTACTGGCTTCATACAAAACATCGGTTCGCTGCACCCAGTTTGACGTCGCCCTTCGCTTCGCATTCGCCTCGGAATCGGATCGCCTCGCTTTCGCCTCGCTTTCGCCTGCCTGTTTGACAAAGGCTTAAAGGTGCACGTATGTGACGTTTTATGAAGACATCAGCATTATTCTATGTTTTTTTTTAATCGTGGTAAAATCATCAAATACTGACAAATACGAGTATGTAAGTCCTGAGCCCAGGGTGGGACGGACTGTCAAACTCGTACTGGATAAAATCCAAGTTAGGTACAACTTGGATTTTATCCAATAAAAGCCCTTTGCGTTCCATGGTCACGGTTACCTTTTAAGATAGTCGTGCTATATGGGTATTCGAATGTTCACAGCTTTTTCCGATTCTTTATAATGAATTCGAAAATGTGGTGCTGGCAATTTGTGCAATGAGTTTAACCAGGAAACAAAAGTTTTAATTCAACAAAATCTCATTTCAAATAATAGTAGAGTCTATAATTACGTAGCATTCCTAAGTGAATATTTTCAGACAGTTAAAGTGTTCTGTTAGATATTAAACCCTAATAACTAGTTATGATAGCACGGAGGTAGGAACGCGGAATACAATCTGACACACGGACGCTAAGTTCAGCTCACAAAAGTGTTGGAAATAAAAATTGATGTGAAAATGTTTCTATTTCAATGTTGACTTGTTTTCTGTAGTGAAATATTGTGTTTAAGATTTTATAATTTGCTAATAGCACACGATTTTTTTTTTGTGACATTGCAATGGTCAAGATGTGACAAAAAAAGCAATGAGGTAGCGGTCTTTGAAAAAAATGTGAGGAGTCTTCACTCAGTAGTGGGACATTAATGGCTAGAAGAAAAGACAAAAAAAGCGATTCCGACTTTTGAATTTGAAAACTTGCCATAAGTAATCGTTGGGTTGCAAAAAACTGTATTTGTGATGACTTTGCAAGCATTTCGAAAATAGGTTCCTGCCTTGACTACCGGTACCCCTTGTACCTTCGCTTTTGTACATTTCAACTTCCAAAATATGTAGTTATGAAGAATTAGAAAATGTATAAAACATTTCTACTCAAGTATCAAAATTCTTTTCTAATCAACCCTAGGCTAGTTGTAACGCATAGCGGTATACGTCAGCGTCGGCATTCCTCAGAGGGCCTCGGTCTCACATTTCGATCAAGACGTAAAAATTACCAGCAATTAGTGAGGTCTTCGCCCTCTCTGCTTTAGTTATGGATATAAAGTGGACATAAAACTTAAATACCAGAGACACTACATCGATAATGCTATAAAAATATAACATAAACCTTTGTGGTTGCTCAATGGGAATTTTAATTAAAAAACATCTTGTTTGGTTTGTTTTGAAATTAAGTATCTTAGAAAAGTACTAATGAGGCTCTTTTAATTTAATGTTTTGCAATTGTCGTTCAGTACTTTGCAATCATTAGGATACCAGTAACATTACCGACATTTTCTATCGACTCTCACGCAATAAAATTACCATCAATACATCCATTTTTCAGTGGCGAACAGAAACAAAAGACATAAAAGCGTCCATTTCCTTTAAATATAAAACTGTAGGACACTCGACCGCAGCATTACCGCGGTGTTGCGTTCCGCGCACTGCGGTGCATTCCGGCGCATCGCGGAGGACACCAATTAACTGAGGGCGTGTCGCCGGCGCACTAAACCCGCGCCGATTTAGTGTTATGTGCGCAGGCGCAGCCGTGTGCCGTGACATACGGCTGGGAAAGTCCGCGAATAGGGCCTTTACACCTACTTACCGATTCCATTGAATTATAATTAAGATGGAGAGTTTGTTTATCTGTTTGTGTGTTTGAATGCACTTATCTCTTGAACTACAGATTGGATTTTAACAGAGATTTCTGCATTTAATAGCAAAATTAAGGTTAAATATTTAAGGTTACGCTACCATCCTTAGGAAGCGATCAAAACGAAGTAATTACGCAGTTCGACGTGCGGGGTAAAAGGTCGAGGATGTTCTATTAAAATAAACAGTAGGCAGGTGAAACCGCGTGGCATAACTAGTAGAAATTATAAGCCATATACCTCCCTATTGGGCTTAATTTCTATTCACAGTTACAGTTAAACTAATCGAGGAGGCTTCTATTTATGGTCAAATGACCAACGCTATTTGTTCTGCACTTTGAATGCAGCGTCGCACATGTAATGGGCTGTTTAAGTGTTTATGCTGTAAACAAAACAGAAGTTTAGTTTCTAGCGGCTTCCTATGATACTAGCATAATATTTAACTGTCACATTTACACAGCCCTTAAAAGAGTAGGACCGTAACTTCTTGGTTACTTGTTTTCGCCATTCATACTATGTAGTGCAATAAAAGTTTATTGATTTCAAGCTAGTAACTGCTTCAGTTGACAAGTTGCCATTACTGCATAAAACAGTATTATTGTAGTAGTATCTGTTTTATATTTGCTTAACGCATTTCATCAGGTTTTTTTTTAATTTATTGCTACTTTTGGCTCATATATCGTGTCGAACCTTCCGTCTTTTCTGTGGCTAATTAACCAAAATGGTGCCCTGTCGTCATCACGGTTTACCTGGTGGATTTTAGTCAGTAAGAGTCTGACAGTCCCTTCCGCCCCACCCAGGGCGGGAGGACTCATTTGATGATTTTACCAACTAAAAAAAAAAAGGCCTTACTCATCGGGGGTGTCCATCTTCTGGCATCTCCAACATCATGACTAGCTCATCTATTCTGTTGTCTAAGCTTAGCAGACTAGCAGCTCTAGAAAACAGCAGCTTAAAAAACATACCATTTTCGCAACACCAAACAACATTTTCTGCTTTACATTCTCTAGAGCCGTGTGTCCCACCCACTACTCCATTTCTTCGTGGTAATTGAGGGTGCACCAACCACTTCCTGGTCACTCCCGTAATGGGCTCTGGAGCAACCAGTCCGGTTGGTGGATAGAAAAAATAAATTAGCATTTGGTTCGCGTGTTCCTCCGATATGGAGAATATTAATGAACTTATTTCTTGTAGAGTTTTTATAAGTTTTTGCGCCGTGAGGGTTGTGGCGATGAGAACGGGAATGATTTGCTTGTTGTAGATTTTTTTTTGTTTTGTTTTTGTTTTACTTCTACGACTGTTGTTTGACCTTTGGTAGGTCATTTGGATTACTAAACTGGTACTAATTTGATAATTATCGATTTAAGGAGTAATTTATTGTTTTTTTTAATCGTATAATAGATAGTTTTGAGTAAATAAAATAAAATTCTCATACGTTTGAGGAAAACTTGTATTTAAAAGGTATCCTGCTGTGATTCTACTACATTCAATATTTATATTCGTTTTTTTATTTATTTTAACATAATTATCATGATTCCAAATCACTTTTATTCAAATCAATGCTACATCACGCTGAATGCAAGCCGCTTCCAACCGGTCCTATTGAAAATATGAAATCTATAGAGGAGGCCTATGTTCAGCAGTGGACATCCTACGGCAGATGATGATGAATGATATGGTTATAAAACGGTTTACCAATTCAGTTTAATCATAAAATAAATAAACTAAAGCATTCCTTTTTCCTGATACATCTATCTGCATTTCAATAAAAAATAACTGGCCAAATGCAAGTCAGAGTCTCACACGAAAGGTTCCATACAATCTATAAAAATGGTAAAATACTTGGTGTTGCATGGGAGAGGGCTCTCCGGACGGTAGATGTTAGATAGATAGCGAAGTCTTAGCAATAGCGTCCCCTTTTACCGTTTGGGTACGGAACCCAAAAGCAAACAGTATAATCCTGTTATATTTATATTTACACTAATCTAACAAAATCATACGCAACAAAAACATTATCATTTAAAACTCATATTTCGCGTGATTTTAATCAATATTATCAATCACGGATTTTAGCGCCGCACTATCACTGAAATTAATCGCATTAAATAAATATTTTATCTTTTATCTTATCAGTATTGTGTAGACTAATCAAATAAGTATACCTTGTCGGAAATACATTAGCATTTTAATAAATAGTAAATTTATTTTTTGCGAAGTTCGATTTATTTTTCAATCATGAATGGTCGATTCGACGTGTTGTTGTCAATATTTGACTACAGAATGAACATTTTTGTGCAGTTACAAGGAAAAATATTATCTTCACCGATCATTTTCCTGTCTTCATATCATTTTGTGACGTTCAGCGCTATTTTTTTCTTCTATTATACCTACGTTATTATTATCATTAAAGTCGGCCATCTTTTCTAGCCATATCATCATTGTTACACAGTTCATAAATCGTTTCTTTAGTAATCTAGCACTCAAACATTGAAAACATAAACGTACGAGTACCATGGACAATCCCCAGAGTAAAATAATTTTTATTTGGCATTTCCCCTTTATATTAAAAAAATAACTTATTTAAATAATAACTAGCCTCTTACCGTCTTACGCAGCAAAACCATACTTAAAACTGCAAAACAAGTGGGTGTTAATTCCGCAATCATCCTTTAAAACATCTACATTCCAACCCAACATAGCCTATAAAAATATGGCTCTAAGTACGGTCGACAGAATACTCAATTACCGTCAGTAACTTAGACAATTTACGCAGTATGACAACCAGCTAAACTCATAATTTTCAAGCTGTAAGTCTAAAATTGCCCTGTAATACATATAGTTTAGTCTGTCTGTCTGTCGGCGTGCGGTTGCCGCTTCCGCATTGCGTCTGCGCCCGCGCAGCACGCATACACAACAATTTTGTTTGTATTACCGGCTGTACGTAATGTGTGGTTGTTTTAGTTGTCTATTGTATTATTTTAGAGTAATTTGTTCGTTTGGAAGATGAAGTTTGTTATTTTGCATTATGTTACAAGGTTTTGAAGTTGTATTGATTTAAATGAAGAAATGGATGGCAGAATGGCAGCAAACACTTGAAGAGAAGGTATGGCCGAATATGGAAGTAATCTTCGATTATCCTTTGCTCAAATTGAGTTCGCCATTTGTCACTATTCTTTATACATAATTATCTTCAATAACCATAGGATTAGATGTTGTTTCTTACAACATTGTGCATTAGATGCTTACCTACCTATTGCCATCTATTTAAAAATATACTGATTACTTAGTATTGTTTTTCGCAAAATGTCGAAAGCTGCCAAGGTGCACTACAGAAGTTAATTTTGCATTCCACGGTTTCTAACTCTAAACCCATTAACCATTACAAGCCTTATCACCGCCGCAAAAAATAATCAATCAAAGGGAAATGACACCAGTGCTAACAGAAATTAGGCAAGAATAAGCAATCTGGACGATAAAGAGAGATCATATGAAAAGGTGGCTATTTTGGACTGGATGTGGAAGGTGGAAAAGAGGATATTGAGGCGCAGCTTGGGAGATGCTTATGTCTAGTAGTGGGCTGCAGCAGGGTAGGATGATTGGTCCTACTCTGATTGGTTTTATTTTGGGAACAAGAGAATTTTATTATTTATTCCGGGACTCATGGAATTTCATTGCCCCGGCGATTTGCTGATCGTCACTACTATTGAGGAAATGAAAGAAGAGCCCGTCGCAAGAAAAGATTAATTAGTGATTGAATCAAAAATTCCACCCAATCAATAGAAAGCAGTTAATTTACATGGCAACAAGGTGAAACTGCGCCGGCGCACGTTCTACTCTGATAACGCGTCACGCTGCGCGCGCGCCGCTTTGGTAACTATATCACATGTCCCACTGTTTTCTAATACTAGTGTTGTTTGGATTGATTTGTTTTTATTGTAAGTAATCAACATGTAATCATGTCTGTTTTAACAAGATGAAATAATAACTATTAAATTTTGCATTGTTAGTGTTACTGACTAAATTCACGGAGAGCTTTTAAAAGTTTTAATCTTAAGGACATTGATTAATTCTAGAATTCAATTACCAATGGACATCATCAGAGCGCAAGATTCATCTATCTCTATTCAAAGAGTCCTCACGAGATCCCTGACAAATGCATGCCAAACCTCTACCAAAATCCTACACTTCTTTCCATTGCTCGTTGAGTGACTCTTAGTCTCTCTAAAAGGTCAGTAGTCAAAGACCACATTTCAGAACCATATGTCATCACTGGCAACACACACTAGTTAAACACCCTTGTCTTAAGACACTGTGGGATTCTCGATGAGAAGATATCGGAATTTCGCCCTTATCGTTAAATACCTTTTATCCTCTCTTGATACCCACAAAAATCGTAAAATCAACCACAGCATCACAAAAATCCTGCCCCTTATCACCACGTTATATCAGATCAGTGGTTGCATCACTGCAACATGGCTTCCATTCGCAATGGCCGCTAATGCTCGCATTATTTATGCATTAAAGGATATCATTATAACGACATCAGCTGCCGACGACCCCTGTATTACGACTTGTTTTGTAACGTGTGGACTGGATGCTGGAAGACTTGTTCGTGTTATGTGGGGAACTAGTTTTGTTGAAGAAGCTGGGGATTGAGATCTTGTCTCGATAACAAAATTATTGTTTTATATTTGTTTGGGAGAAGCTCGTGGCTAAATAATCACAGCCACACAGGAAGATCTTCCGGGCTAAGCCGCGCTTGCCGTGGTTGGTCTTTGGATGGGTGAACATCTACCATCGCAAGTTTCCTCCGTGCCTCGGAAAGCACGTACATCCGTTGGTCCCGGCTGTCATTTATAGATCTTTGACAGTCGTTACTGTTAGTCAGAAGCTCTTAATGTCTGACAACCAGTCTTACCATGGGGTACCGTATTACCCAGTTACTGGGTTGTGGAGGTCCGACAGGCAGTTGCTCCATGTAAAATACTGATATCCAGCTGAATCTGGTTTTACTGGAAGCCGCCCCAATATAGTTGGGAAAAGGCTAGGCAGATTTGTTTGGCCAGAATTCAGCTACTTGAACTCTGTTCACTGATACAGTCATTTTTTTTTTTAGGTGGTAAAATCATCAAATGAGTCCTCCCGCCCTGGGTGGGGCGGAAGGGACTGTCAGACTCTTACTGACTAAAATCCACCCGTGTTCCTTCCTATGCCCTTTATGTTCCGGGGCCACGGTAACCTGGGTTAAGAAAAAACCCGCGACCCCAGCAGGCATTTGGCGCGAAACACGACGCGCCACCTACCCGGGCTTGGTCCTTGGTCCATCACTCACCGTCCGCAAGCCCGCTCCGCCGCTGTGCCCTCTGCTGATCAGAGGGACACGCGTTGGAGCATCCACACGACAGGCTATTTGCATACGGGCAAAGAGACCACTTGAGCACACAGTGCCTAAGGAAGAGTTTTTGCCCGCATCCCAGGGTGCACCGGCCCGAAAAACTGGTCTTCCCCCTGGACGTATCCGAGAGGGAACTCCAGTCCACGGGCACATGTGGAGGTTTCCTGTCATAGCACCCCCACTGATACAGTCATAAGATCAAGTGACAGATGACAGGGTATCCTGCACCACATACCCTGCTCAGAGAGACTACACGGTAAGAAGTTGGATGAAGTTTTCTTTCTACGTAGTAAAATCATCCAATGAGTCCTCTAACACTGGATGCAGCGAAAGGGACAGTCAGACTCGAACTGTCTTATATCCACAGTGATCCTTCAATAACCGTTTTGGTTCCAGGGTCACAGTAATGGTAAAGGTTACCAGGGTTGGTCTGTGAGTAGGTGACCAGGTATGATAGCAAGTTTCCTCCGCGCTCCATAAAGCCTTTGGTCCCAGTCATTCGCTACATTTTTGACTGATGTAAATGTGTCAGAAGCTTGAAAGTCTGACCAGTCTTACCAAGGGGTATCAAATGAATTGAGTATTGATACAGCAACCGGCTTCTGAAGATCGAAATACAAGAAAACAAGATGGCAAATACTTCCCTATCTTTAAACATTACTTAACATTATTATAAAGCAAAAACAATTCCAATGAACCCAGTGCAACCAAGTCTTAACATCCCGTATATCTAAAGATAGCAAGTGCAAGTAATTTTTAATGTTAACACATTCGCGTTTTATAAAAACATGATCAAAATGTATGAAAAACAAGTCGTGTCGTCTGCGCGTACGCAGCCGCGTGCTCTCGCCGTGTTTTTAATGTTACTGTATTGAAATTGGCTTAAATAATATTACAGGACAAGTTTGTTGTATGGTTAAGTTTAATTATTTACATAATATGTTGCTTTTTGGACAGTAACGGGAATAATGTGTAATAACTTAATAAGGTACTTTTAAGTGTAATTTATTGAATCGAGTAGTGAACCATTTATTCGTTGCAAAAAAAGGGTCTTTTAGGTCACGCTCTTAAAAATTAATAGAACCGTAAAAGATTTAGAGCCGAATGCTCAATTAAAGAACATTAAAAATCAGAATTATTGCAGTTCTATCCAGTGCCATCTTTGACAAATCATCAAACTAGACCTTCTAAAGACTGAAACCATTGAATTATATTCCAAATCTACTGTTAATTAAAAGACACAGCAAATGTAAGTTATAACTGAGTCACCCAATCGGCCAGTAGATCAGGATTGCAGTACAAACGTACAATCGCACCAGATCTGCATGATACGTACTAAGCGTTAAGTTACCGGAGAAAGCTGGACCTTAGCTTAATTAACTAATGATTATCCCGCAGATGGTGAAATAGGTAACAAAGTAAGAGACAAGGCAATTGAAAACGAAGCTGCTGTAACAAATTATAGCCATACGACAGTGCTTACGAATTCGACATTAGAAAACTATCAGTTTTAAAAAGAGTTTAAAGCAACTGACAGTCACTTTAAATGGGTACGGACCCGCGGTGCACCTAGTTTCTCTACCTGAGTGAAGAACGGAAGCTACCAGTGCTGACTTTGGGTCCCGTGTTCCATTATTTATTTTATAGAAATACGGTAAATTGTTTTCTATATATGATTAAATTGATCGAGCAATTATTCTGTAAGGAATTTCAAACAAAATGGATCGAGGTTTCCCGTAGCTTGGATGTCTTGTGGAAATTGTCTTTCTCTATACTCCCAAATTGTCATTCAAGGATACAATTGATACAGGCCTTCTTTTGAAATTGAGTGATGCCTGTATGATATTCTAATGCGCTAATTAGCATTGGACTACCGATCCGGGTTCAAGCAAAGAAGTTTATTGGAAAGTTCCAATACAATCAAATGGTTGCTAATGAAGAAGTCGTTTTACAATAAGTTTCACTATCAGCAGCAGAGGTTTGGGCAGAAACCGAAACCCTAATTTATTTGGGGCTTTTGGAGTCGATACTTCTTCGTCTACTTTTTTATACCTTTATGGTGACGAACAAGCGTATGGCCCACCTTTTGGCAAGCGATTGCATTAGCCTATGGACGCCTGCAATACTAGAGCGCGTTGTCGACCCTCCAGAAACTTTTCACGCCCTTTTTGAAGAGCCTCATGTTCTCTATTACTCTTTCAAGGGCCGAAAAACCTCGAATAGTTCGGATAAACTTTCCCAAATGAAGTAAAGACACAGAAATAACATTTCTCAGTTCGTCCTATCTGTTTTCTGCCATAATCTGTGCCAAAACCACGCAATAGTGATTTGGGTTATAAATGCCAGCAAACCGCAATATCGAGAAATCATCTCGGTTATCGATTTCTAAGTTATTAACCGTCAGTGACTCGGTTAATTTATAACTAGAGGTCGGTAGGATAGCTTGATGCGCCTGCGCAGGAAAGCCTTCAATAGGCATGGTTGTAATAGAATGTTGTAGGTCTTTGGAGCTTTCTTGGTATCAATTGATTTGGTTGTAACTGAGTTATTGGGTTACTGGTAATTTTGTTTAGTTGTTCTCTATTGTCTGAGTAATAAAACATATTGAAATATTAATTATCACTGCAGCAACAAAAGTATTTAAAAAGAGTAACCGTGGGATTTCTTTCCGAATCTTCTCCATGGAAGCGACCAGAGCACCTGTTTTTGGTGTAAAAATGAAAAAATCAACTGGAGATGATTTTACAACGAAGAAAAAAGATTAAAAAAGGAATAAGTGATGCAGTGTTTTTGTCTTTCTCCCATTCCTGTGCTGCCTGCCACTTCTCGTGAAATCGCGCCTCCTTCCGTTTCTGGCAGGTACTTTTAAAAATGTATTTATCCATTTTGTTTTTTGTCGATTCATTATTGACACCTTGCACAAGATGTCGGAAAGCAGATATCAAAAGTTGCTGGCAACCAGTTAGTTAGACCCAGGTCTGGTCCCGTCTGGTTTCCCATAAATAAATAGTAGATCGATACAAATTATAGCAGCATGGTTGCTTCATAACGCCTGACAAGATAACGGGGAGAAGGGCGGTGGTGTAGCTTCAGCTAAGAGAGTAAGACGCGAGCGAAAAATGTTTACTTGCAAATAAAACAAATTAACAATGCACATAAGATTGGAAGATGTATACATACAGGATGCTGAAAAAGTCAATTAAGAGGAAACACCACCCCACCGTCGTATCTCCACGTTGTCGTCGTGGTGGGGCTTTCATACTAAGAGGGATACACCGGGGAAAGGCGCGCCGCCTGGAGGATCGAGCAGTTAGCTCGAGCTTTCAGGCGGCGCGGGCCCATGTCGTCTGAGACTGGGTCAGGGGGGGAAATGCTCACTTCCGGTACGCGTCTAGTCTATAGACGTAACCGTGAAGTGAGCCGGGGAGGGAAATTCGGGGTTAGGATAGAGGAACTCACCTCTTTAAAAAAGTGAGAAAAAAAAAACCATGAAAAAGCTGCTTAAAGATAATTTACCCCAGGCGGGTACCAGCTGCTCTGCAGCTGGAGAATCCCGCACCGGCTCCGGCCGGGCTGTCCCACCGTATTCTGGGGGGGACAAAAGTCGCTTTTATCCATTGTTCGCACCGGCAGTCGCCGCATTGAGCCAGGGGGGCTCACGTACCCGTGACGAGGAGTCGCTGGATCAGCCCAGCCCGTCCAAGTCACCGGTACCAAACGAGCGGGCACAGAGTGCCGCTCCGCGTAAGGAGGGGGCGATGGTGCTCGAGTCGGATTCCGACTCGGCATCAGACGCCACGAGCTTCCAGAGTGTAGGCTCTGGAAGCACTGGAAGGAGAGACGAAGGGAGCGCCGTCAGTAGGAGGAAGGAATTCCTCAAGCGCTCCCGGGAAGACGTCTCTTCTTCGGAGGAGGGTCCTGTCTCGGGCCCCAAGATCCCGACAAGTGTTCGGGGTAAAGGCCGAGGCGGGACGTGCGGCAGAGGGAGGGAGATCGACCCCTCTGTCGAGGTTGAGAGGAAGGTGCAGGATGCCATCCGCACCTTAGGACGGCATGGTGGCCCGGGGAAAAAGGGCACCAAGGACCGAGCCATGATGAAGGCCAAAGAGACCATCATGGCGGCGGTGCAGAACCGGCCTCTTCCCGGATCGATAGCAGCGGACGAGTTGTCCGAAATGCGGGAAGAGGTCGCCAAACTTATGGCGGCGATGGATGTTCTCCGGAAGGAGAATATCCAACTAAAGACGGAGCTGGCCGGGCTGCGGAAGGGGAGCCGCCCGGAAGAAGCACCGCAGAAGCCGACGCAGGCACAGATGCGGAAGAAGGAGCCGCCGGCGAAACCCGCGCCAACAGAAGACAGCAATGCTGTCCTAAGTCTGGTGCGGCAGGAGCTGGCGGCCTTCAACCAGCGGTTCACAGTGCTGGAAAACCGCATTCTGCGACCCCCGCTCGCGTCGGCATCGTATGCTGCGGTGGCGGCATCCACGCCGCCCAGGCCAGCCCCAGAGAAGCGGGCCGCGGCGAAACCCCCGGCACCGCCGAAACAGGCCCAACAGGCCACGGTGAGAGCGGCTCCGGCGGCGACGGCACCGGCTGGGGCAAGGGCAGCCCCGCAGAGCTCGGCTGCCAAAAAGAAGAAAGGTGCTCCGGCGGCGGCGGCGGTGAGCCAGCCGTCCCGAGCTGTTCCGCCTACGCAGCCCTCGCGTCCTCCCCCAGCCGATGCCGAATGGCAGGTGGCGGGAGAGAGCAGGGCCGCGAAAAAACAAAGGCGGCGACAGCGAAGACGGCAGCGCAAGCGGACCGTCGCGGCGAAACTCCGCGCCCCCAAGACCGCGGCTGTAGTTATAACTCTGCAGCCGGACGCGGTGAAAAGGGGCGTGACGTACCGCGATGTGTTCGCGAAGGCGAAGGAGGCGGTGAACCTCCGGGAGTTGGGAATCGACGGGGGCCTCCGGGTGCAAGTCACCGCGACGGGGGCCAGGCTACTGTCGATTCCCGGCGCCTCCAGTGGTCCGACCGCTGACGCTCTGGCCGAACGGCTAAGAGCGTCCTTAGATGCGGAGGAGGCTCGGGTGTCCAGGCCCGTAAAGCGCGCAGATCTGCGCATAATGGGCCTGGACGACTCGATAACGGAGGGGGACGTGGTGGCCGCCGTCGCCAGGGTTGGGGAATGCCCTGGCGACCAGATCAAGGCTGGCACCCTTCGCCCGGACTTCGCGGGGCTGCTGTCGGTGACAGTGAGCTGCCCCGTGTCCGCGGCTAAAAAGATTGGAGAGGGCCGAAGGCTCTTGGTCGGCTGGGTGTCCGCGCAGGTGAAACTGCTGGAACCCAGGCCTCTGAGGTGCTTCCGCTGCCAAGTGGGCAACCACGCGGCATGCAAGTGCACTTCAGAGGTGGACCGCAGCGGCGACTGCTTCCGCTGCGGTCGGCCCGGTCACAAGGCCGGCTCTTGTAATGCCCCGCCGCACTGCTTCTTATGTGCGGCGGCTGGTAAGCCGGCCGAACACCGGGCAGGGGGCAAGTCCTGCGCCCCGCCCGCCAAGACCAAGAGCAGAGGTAGGCCCTCTGCCACCGCTGTCCCCGCTACTGCCGCCGCCGCCGCAGCTCCTGCTGCCGCCGCCGCCGCCGCCACCGCCGCCGCCGCCGCCGCCGCCGTGGCCACGCCCTCGAGGAGGGCCCTGGAGGAGGACGCAATGGATTCAGATTAATGTCTCCATTGCGCTTCCTCCAGGCGAACATCAACCACTGCGCCGCTGCTCAGGATCTTTTGCTCCAGAGCATGGCGCAGTGGTTGATCAACGTCGCCGTGGTCGCCGAGCCGTATTTTGTCCTGCCCAGGAATGACTGGGTAGCGGACCTGGACGGCTCGGTGACCCTAATTTCGTCGGCCGCCGCTGGTACCCCGCCCCTCGATCGTGTCGAGAGAGGGCACGGGATTGTCGCAGCCCGGTTCGGGGAGATCGCCGTGGTAGGCGTTTACTTCTCCCCGAACCGATCTATCGCCGAGTTCCAAGACTCCCTAGAGGAGCTGGGAGACGTCGTCGTCGCCCTCGGTTCCCTCCCCGCGCTCGTCCTGGGGGACTTCAACGCCAAAAGTCCGGCTTGGGGTTCCCGGAGCACGGACTGCTATCGGGGCAGGAGGCTCGAGCGCTGGGCCCGTGCGCATGGCCTGGTGATCGAGAACCGGGGTTCCGTCCCCACGTGCGTGCGGTGGACGGGCGAGTCGGTGGTAGACGTAACGTTTGCCAGCGCCGCCCTGTCACCGCGCGTCACCGACTGGCGTGTTGTGGAGGAGGTGGAGACCTATTCCGACCACCGGTATATCCGGTTCGACGTCTCCACCCAGACCTCAGACGCGCCGGTCTCAAGTGGACGGAACCTGAGTGGTCCGCGATGGGCGCTGAAGCAGCTGGACCGGGAGCTATTCCTGGAAGCCTCGATCGTGCAGGCCTGGGTGTCACCACCGGACAGGCCTGCCGACGTAGACGACGAGGCTGAGTGGTTCCGGGAGGCCATGTCGGAAATCTGTGACGTGGCCATGCCCCGGGTCCGGCAAGGACGCGCCCGGCGTCAGCTGTACTGGTGGTCAAGCGAGTTGGCAGCGCTGCGCGAAGCGTGCGTTGCTGCGCGCCGCCGGTACACCAGATTCCGCAGGCGCCGCACCCGACCTCCGGATGCGGCGACTGTAGAGGCGGAGCTGCATGAGGGCTACAGGGCAGCGAAGACCGCCCTCCGCGACGCGATCTGGCGGGCCAAGGAATTGGCCCGCGAGGAGATGCTGGGGACTCTGGACGGGGACCCATGGGGCCGCCCCTACAAGTGGGTGAGAGAAAAGCTCCGCCCCTGGGCCCCCCCGTTGACGCAGAGTCTCCGGCCTCAGTTCGTGGAGGACGTGGTGAGCGCCCTGTTCCCTTCGCGAGGGGAGGAGTATGCTCCCCCGCCCATGGCTCCGTCTCCGACGGAATCTGAGGAGGAAGCTGACGCAAACGCGGATCACAGCAGCGACGACGACGTCTACGACGCTCCAGAGGTGACCGAGGTAGACCTGAGAGTGGCGGTACAACGGCTCAAAGCCAAAAATACCGCCCCAGGACCCGACGGCCTGCCAGGAAAAGCCTGGGTCCTGGCCTTCGGGACTCTCGGGCCTCGACTAGGGGGGCTCTTAAGCGCGTGCCTGGAGAGGGGCCGGTTCCCGCTTCGTTGGAAGACGGGGAAACTGGTCCTGATCCAGAAGTCCGGGCGCCCTGCGGACTCTCCGTCCGCATTCCGGCCCATCGTGCTGCTCGACGAGGTGGGCAAGCTCTTTGAGAGAGTAATTGCAGACCGCCTCGCCGGGCACCTGAATCGAGTGGGTCCGAACCTGTCGGAGAGCCAGTTCGGCTTCCGCAGGGGGCGCTCGACCGTGGACGCAATCATGCGCGTGAGAGCCCTCACGACGGGGGATGCAGTGGCCCGGGGCAGGGTCGTCTTGGCGGTGTCTCTGGACATCACCAATGCCTTCAACACCCTGCCCTGGAGTTGCATCAGGGAGGCACTCCGGTATCACCGGGTGCCGACCTACCTCCGCCGAATAGTCGAGGACTACCTGACGGACAGAGCCGTCATCTACCCCGGTCACCGGGGAGAGTGGAACCGGCGAGAGATGTCGTGCGGTGTTCCACAGGGTTCGGTCCTGGGACCGCCCTTGTGGAACATCGGTTACGACTGGGTGCTGCGCAGCGACCTCCCTGACGGCGTCAGCGTAATCTGTTACGCTGACGACACGCTCGTCCTTGCACAGGGAGAGTCGCACCAGGCGGCGGCCGACGTGGCGACGGAAGCGGTCGCGACAGTCGTTCAGAGGATCCGGCGGTTGGGACTCGAGGTGGCGCTGCACAAGACGGAGGCCATGTGTTTTCATGGCCGCCGTAACGCGCCACAGTCGAGTTACAGCATTACGGTGGAAGGAGTTCCAATCGGCGTACAGGGGACGATGAAGTACCTGGGACTCGTCCTCGACAGCCGGTGGAACTTCAGGGAGCATTTCCTGAGTTTGGCCCCAAAGCTGAACCGTACAGCAGCCGCCCTCAGGCGACTGCTGCCCAATCTCAGCGGGCCAAACGCTTCCTGCCGTAGGCTGTACGCTGGCGTCGTGCGGTCCATGGCCCTCTACGGGGCCCCTGTGTGGGCCCTGAGCATCCGGACGCGACCACAGAAGCTGGCCGCATGCCAGAGGGTCATGGCTATCCGAATGATCCGGGGATACCGCACGATTGCCGGCGAATCGGCCAACCTGCTTGCTGGATTGCTGCCTTGGGATCTGGAGGCGACTGCCCTCCAGCGCGTCTATGAGTGGCGCGTGGAGGCGCAGAGCCGGGGCGTGACCCCGCTGCCTCGCGAAGTCGAGGCGCAGCGCGAAGACCTCCGGCGCGATCTCAGGGCAGTATGGAAGGAACGACTGTCGCGACCGACGGCCGGGCACGCCGCAATTGCGGCGGTAAGACCCCTCTTTGAGGAGTGGCTGGAGAGAAGTCATGGCGTCCTGACCTACCGCTTGACGCAGGTCCTCACCGGACACGGAAGTTTCGGGAGGTACCTGTGGCTGATGCGAAAGGAGGAGACGCCTGGGTGTCACCACTGCGAAGATCGCCCGGAGGACACGGTGGAGCATACGGTGCAAGACTGCCCAGCTTGGGCGGAGCACCGACGTGTCCTCACGGCTGCGATAGGCGGAGACCTCTCGCGCCCGGCATTGGTTGCGGCCATGCTGCGGGGCGAGACGGAGTGGGAAGCGGTCAGCTCCTTCTGCGAGGCAGTAATGCTCGTCAAGGAGGAGGCAGGCCGCGAGCGAGAGAGGACAGCGTCCTCCCTCCGCCCCAGCCGCAGTGGTAGGCGCCCACGGCGACGGACGTCGCAAGATGATCTCCGGCCACCGTAGGCGCGGGCATGCGGGCAGCGAGTAAAGGGCAACTCGCTGCCCGACCAAGGACCATGCCCGGGTCGACGGCGCGTTGTGTCCCACGCGCGCCTCAAAGAGCGTCAGCATAATGACGGGGCCCCCCTCTCAGAGAGGGCCAAAGCCTGCCGGGGTCGCGGGATTATTCCCTAACCGTAACCCCGGAACGTAACAGGCTATGAAGGACACCGTGGATTTTAGTCAGTAGAAGTCTGACAGTCCCTCCCGCCCTGCCCGGGGTTGGAGGACTCATTTGATGATTTTACCACGCTAAAAAAAAAAAAAAAAAGAGGAAACACCACGGCCGTTTTTCCATACAAACGTAGTCCCCTGTTTTCTCCCTGGATAATGACAGTAGAGCAATAAATTTTTACAAACAATCCATGACCACTATTGGCATGTCTCTATGTTTTCCTTTTTCCTATAAATTAATTATGAAAAGAGATATGAACATTCAAAATCCTAAAAAAATGGCCAGATTTTCCGCTGTGTTCAAATAATCAGTAAACAAATTTGACGAGATTATATAAAAAAAGGAAAACATAGGAACACGGCGAATGCCTTTCTTTATTTTTTAAAGGAAAAAGTAGTGAAATCGGTTAAGTTTTGGATGAGTAATCAGGGGACTACGAATCGATGATTTTGTGCCATTTTTAAGGTATTTTCGGTCCAAGCTGCAGTTGTCTCCTTCGCGCTCTGTAACTCTGTTGTGGGCACTGTGCGACAGCAATAGATTTTACAAATACCTATTTTTCAATTCTCCAGCCCTTGCTGTTTCCTCTTAAGAAGAGAAGAACACATTTTTGGTTCTCGAAAACCGAATGTTTTTGTGCTGCATTGACTAATAGCATGTTTGGAAAACAATGGAACTGGGAGATGTGGTTTGCAACCAAACTATTTTGACATTGTTTCATGGAATGTTCAAAAATAAATATGGCGGCATTCATTTTGGGGGTATAAAAATGCCTTTTATCAGGATTATAATATCCTCAGAATTTAATTGAGTATTCAATTATTGTTATTAATTTAATTTTAATTGCTAAAGCAAAAGAGTAGATGGATAGGTACAGAATAAATTAATCGCAAATGTGGGTTGGGCTTGCTCCCCAAATCTTTACTTTCAGCTTTAAGTGTTACTTCCTATCTTTATCCATCTCCACATTTAATTGATCTTCGTCTTTTCGATACATAGCACGTTAACTATAAAGTAGCTTAGCTATATTTGAGCGCAGTTCTTTACGTCAGCGTGTAGTGAGTACACCACTCCTTAGTTGCCCAATGGTTGTAGTTCGAAAATAAGCACATTTTAATATCATAACCTCTGGTCGTGACTAGAACGTGCAATCCTTAGCTCTGTCCCTTTCTATACTACTAAACAAGATAGGGACGGAGGAGATAATATTTTGCGCTCTCATATTTAGGCGTTGAGGACCTCGATTTGGTCTCTAAAGAGGTGGAATTTGGTTGAATTAATAAATAGTTACTATGGAGTATGCAATTTAGAAGTATGCAGTTACAGATTTCTCGGAGACTCGCCCAATAGAGGTACAGAAGGCACTGATATCTTCCTTCCATCTAAAAATACAAAGGTGATTAAGACGGTGATTATTGGTGATAAATGAAAAGAGAGGGAGAAGCCTTTCTTCAGCAGCGGACGTCTTCCGTCCAATGATGACGGTGAAATACAAAAGAGTCATGAACATTTTAACGTTGAAAAGGGCCAAAACAGGGTCGAGCAGGTGACGAAGAGATGACGAGACGAACTGGAAGGAGGAAGCGTGAGTTCGCGAGAAGTGGAAGGAGTTAAAGGAGGCCTTTGACCAGGAGAGGAACAGAGAAATCCAACAAAAAAAAAAAAGAAAAAAAGCCGTCCTTATTTATTCTTCAATGAATTATAACAAAGTACCGGTAAGCGTTGTGGAGGCAGAGCATCTACCTTCCACAATTCAGGGTCACAGGTTCGATTGCCTTGCCACAAATATTTGCGTGACCTACAGGTATTTGTTCCGAGTTCTCGTGTAGGTGTTTGTGTACTTACAAACAAGCAGAACTGAAGTGATTTACGAGTGTTATGGAAAAACGACACTATAGGTTTGTGTGTAAACATTGAGGTTGAGAAATGACACGTTTTGTGGAGAAAAGTTTCGGTATGATAATCCTGCTTTTGTGACTTGTTGACAACAAATGTACATTTAAAACATAAACCTCCTTCTGGCATAGTCGGGTAACGGGTAAAAAAAAAAAAATTTTTCTTTTTATCCTGCCGGAAAAAATGTAATTTCAAGCCAATGTGGACTAGATTTCCACCGACAATTTCACAGAAGTAGTCCCGATGTTAAATCCGTACCCGGTTGGTGGCAAATGACCCAAACGGCTATACCATGGATCTTAATTTCGGCTGTATGTTTAATCTTGGGTTGACAGGTAAGGGGAATACTCAATGAGACGAATGCGTTGTGAAACGGACTCTTAAGATATTTTTAGAATTTTTGAACGAAAATATGATATTCGATAGTTGGCAGCACTGATGACCATAGACCATACACGATCACAGCTCAAAAAAATTAAGATAGCGTCTGATTCGCAATGCGTGCGTTTCATTGCGTACTCTACGATGAGGGGTATATCTGCCAAGTCTTATGTTATGTTACGCTTATGTTTTCTAACCACTACTATCCATAAACATGGCGATGTTACACATTTTTGAATGATTGATTTAGTATCTTTAGTTAATATCTCTCTAACCTTGCTTAAAACTCAGTCTAATCGACATCAGCAGTTTAACATCAGCTAAAAAGTCACTTAAACTACAGTTAACATCAATCTTTGATTGACAGGTGCAACAGAATTGGGTAATTCCACAAGATACCGCATCTTGTAGTTAGTCAATAATAATAAAAAAACAATAGATAATATCTGTAGTGTTGTAAAATACAATGCGTTTATTGTCCGATAATGTTTTAGTATTGGGAAACAATACCTTGTACTTAAAGATAGATGGCTTGTGAACTAATAATGTAATTTCTGTATTGTTTTATGAAGGAATCATTTCGATTTTATGGTGTTTGCGATATTGCTTCATTTGCGAAGTTATTTTTGTCTTTTCGATCTCTAAATTGAACAATATCGTGAGTGAACCTAGGGCATAAAAATACCACTTTAGCTTTTATGAGAATTGTAAGATTTGCGAATTTTATTTGACCCCCAAAAGGCAGATATTCGTCTCGATTTATATATTCGTCGATATATATATCATATTACCTTTTGTAAAAGTTTTACTTTTGTTGCATTGGTGAATTTTGTCAGACATTAAAACGGTAGTAGAATATTATTATTAAGTATATTCCGACCCATTGTGGGCACGGAACACAAATGACCCGTAACGCACGAACTGCCATAACTCGAGAAATTACAAAAAGTAACCAATAATATTATTGCATTACATAATTCTTAAGAGCATTACTATATTTTTTTGCAGTTTCTTGTTGAATTTTATTTAATATTATTTAATAAAGAATTTTCAGAGTCGAGTTTTATTGCTTTTTGCATAACTTTTTGTATTGTGCAGTTATTACATAGAATCATTACAAAAAGTGTGGTGACTGCAAAAAGTTTATGTTTTCAAACTGAATAATTTTATTCTAACAATAGAAAAAAAACTATGCTTTTAATAAAGATCAATAAAATCATGCCTAAGATAAGTGAGAGTTGTCTCTAATAACTCCCTTATTTTATAAGTTCTGTTTAAATCATTAAATTGAATATTTTTCCACTCTCAATTTCACATTCTCTCAGTATGTAAACTTCAAGTACTTATAGCCATCTTTTATTTAATACTTACAATGTAACACAGCATCCAATAAACACGTTCTGATGAACACTTTGCTTATCAACAATCTCACAAACAAGGGTTTCAACTTAAAATATGACGTTTTAATTAACGCTGCGTCAAAAAATCGACTTCTAAGTAACTTTTTATCCGTCGACCACTTAGCAGCCAGACGCGGCTGTTCGCCACTTTTATTAAGAAAAAAAGAGATTTTTTCTCTCTTTTTTCTCTTGGCGTATAAAGTAGGATCTGGCAGCTGATTACGTATCTTTGTAAGAGAAATAAATTCATTGATATGTGTACATTCAGGGACTTAATGATGACAAATATAATTAAGCGCGTCTATCTACGGCGATGAGTTTTAAATATTACTTTTATGACTGCCATTTGTAATGCTTTATGCAGTGTTAACAGTCTAATAAAGATAAAAATACATTTCTATTTTACTGTAATAGAATTATTTAATTTTGTTTTTTTTTTTCTATTAATGTGACGGAAAAACAAGTAATCGACGATTTAAAAATAAAGGAAATGTTTACACATATATGAAACGACGGTAAACAGTTAAATAAAAACTAATGAATGATTAATTAATGAAAAAGACTGCAGAAATAGATTTTATCTGTTTCTTAGTCAATCGAGAAAATGACTGCTGTTTAAAAACCTCATATAAACAATCTATTATAATGACTCCGGACCTTTTGAACTGTTGTGTATGCAGTTATTAACTATGATTTAAAACTACTAAATTATCATAAAAAACGCAACGTAACAAAGGAAGTTGCTATTAAAAATCACTTAGACGGACAATCCGACAGATGTTATAATGGAAAAATTAGTTTCGGAACGATCTAATCGCGCTTCTGTAAATAAGTACTCGAAAAAACTTGAGAAATAATAAAAACAGAAAATACTTAGATGCTTTTTCGTTTGTTTAGCTGAGTCCCTTTGATTTGAATTTAAAAAAAAGAGAAGTCCTCAGAATTTTTCAATTTTATACTTGGGTGGTTTTCTCACGAGGGTCGTGAAAATTGTGTGAACAAAAAGAAAATAATTAAAATAATGTTGGGACTACATCAAATGGGATTGGTACGCTTTTGAAACGATGAAATGAAACCTAATACTGTTTTGAATTTTATAACGGGAAGCTGTTTTCAGAATATTTTTATCTAAACTCTATCCAAAAATATTTTTAAGAATTTAATAATAATTCTTTCATACCTAACAATCGGCATAATACCTGTATTGATCCCTACACATTGGAATCAACCGTCATATTATATAGAAAATAACACACCCATTAGTCCTTTAATGCTTCTAATCAATATAATGATGTATCTCAAAATGCTAAAGAGTCTACAGAACAAAATTTCTTACTACAGTACCGATTATAATGGTCTCTTCATTCACCTTATCGACTTTAATTAATACATGGGATTGGTTTGGCACACCTGGCTTCATGAATATCTTAGACCTGTATTTATAAAGAGCGAATATTTAAATATCTTTTGAACGATATGAATGAAAGAGTGAATGATAACGTGACAGCTGTCAGGAGAGAATGAATGAGAAAAATATTTAGCTGCTAAAAAGACAAGCGCAGGCACAAAAATATCTATTGAATTAAATATTTGGTCCTTTTAAATGCAAAAACTGAATACCTAAGTGGTTTAAACATGGTCTTAGTTCTTTTGAATCCGAATACTGGTTAGAAGTTGTAACCTTTTTAACATAATGACCTTTTGAAGGACATCTATTATGGGCAGTGTACACTATGTCCTTTTCAAGGCACACTAACTAAGTTTGACTTATATCACACCTTCCCATGACCTTACAGGTGTTAATCTGCCAGTTTCCGTTCTTTTAAGCCAATTATACATCGAAGATTATTTCGTTCGACCTCCAAAAGGCATATTAGACTACAATCATGTCTATAATAGGTTTAAATTATATAATTTGGCACATCCTGATTAGTTTTTTGCACATGTATGTGCTTAACCGTGAATATATTTGATAAAGAAGATTTTGAAATCGGTAATCACCTTCAAGTCTATGAAAGTCATCTTTGTACCTATGAAATTACGCTATAGTCCGACATTGGGACAGCCTTTATGGGAACAAACCCAGTAGTGGGACGTTTATAGGCTGGAACATACAATAATCGAAAGTATTTTTATTTAACCTTGACCTGCGCAGGAGTGAAGTAGGCATATGGATTCTTTACTGGTTTTCCATAAGTGTAAGATGCACAAAGTAATTCACACCATGTCGCCAAGCGCTCGTGAATCGAGTCAGTATTTGTAGCAATTATGTAACAAATAAATATTTACTTTTCAACCTAATTATCAAGATTTATTCGCGAACAATTTAATACAAAACTGCTACTTATTCAACTTATTGACCAACAGATAGAACCATAAAACTAACCTCGTTGTGTCAAAATCAATAATAATTAAATTTCAAAATCAATTGCAAATCCAATTCTATGCAAATAACTTAATTTATTTCAGTAATAAGCTTTTCAAAAATCTCATTACTACTGATGTAATGTTTCTGTTTCCTGATTTGTTAAAAAAATGGAGTAAAAATAACTAAGTATTGCTTTCTATAGGCATTCGTGCGTGCGATCTGCACTGGTTGACAGCCACAGAGTATCGAAATACAGAAGTACCATTTCTGTAGTAAAGGGCGATAAATGGATTGGAATGGCTAAAGATCACGCTGAGTGGTATTCAATAGATTTTTTATTGATTCAGGGACTAGGAACTTGTAATGAAGCGAAAAGCGACCGTTTTTTGATTTGATAAAAATTGATGATGATTAGCTTTTGAGTTTATAAACAACTAAACCATTGAATGAAGTAATTGAACAAGGAACTGTTGAATTGACTGTTAGTTTGATTTTTTAATGAAGGCACAACATTGATTCGGTAACAAAATGCCTTGCTTTCGTACACACTTTGTTATAATCAGTACCTACCTATCTGTATTTTTTTAAAAAAAACCCTATGTGTTTCACCTACATCGTGAGTGGATGCCATAAAAAACATTGAAACTCACATTCACTAACAGACTATCGTGAGTTATTTTTCTTGTCTTCAAGTATTTCTTAGTGTGTGACCACATTTTCCCTAATTGTTCACAATATAACTTTTGTATATAGTTAACATTAGCTGCGGTTTCTGTCTCCCGCAATCGGAGCGGCTAGAAAGTCGCCTGTGACATGAATAATATCATTTTAACTACTCTGCACTGACTTGCAGTGAAAACGATTTCTTTTGTATAATTATGTGAGTTAATATCATAGGTTAGCCATGAGTTGGTGTACTGTTTAATAACATGTTATGAGCTTAGGCTGTGGCTACTGTGGGAATTTGAAAGGTGCTGAAGCGGAATTAGATGGATAGTGTGCGTGATTTATCATTATCATCATCAATTCAGCCGTAAGACGTCCACTGCTGGACATAGACATATGTGATGAATACATAAAGCCGATTAAAAAAAAATCTACATGCAAGTAACTCAAAGAATTTAGGTTCAATTTTCGAGCGAAAAGCTCAACCAGTGATCTCCGTAGAAATACATAAACTGCATCCAACTTAAGGCAGCCCAGTATGAGCCATAAGGAAAACTTTATGCGCATACGGATTATTCCACGTAAACCAATTAATCCAAATTATAATACCAAAACACTCATAACTCTCAATTTTATAAGCTCTCAATAAAAACCTTCAGGGTTTTCAAAGTATGGATGAATTCTCCCCCTCTCCCTTTATTTCATCTTTTTTTAAGCACATTAGACCCTAATCGTGTTTCGCGGAACATCCATATTTATTGCCATCGTAAACACTATTATCCTTTGCCCATGGCGGGTAGGGTAATATAATAAAGTGTGTGGCATTTTTCAAATGTAACCTTTTCTCTTTTTTTGAATTTTTGGACATTGTACGCTTGTATTCTTGACCTGAAGAAGAGTGGCCGGATATATGGTGTACGGTGATTAGGATGAAGATTCTATGTCAATAGAATAAAGACTGTCCTGAGGTGTTCCAGGATTATGTTTCTTTTTAACTTATCTATGCCGCTTTTGTAAAATACACTTATTTGTCATTCAAAGTACGCTTTTTTGTTTTTTTTTAAAGCATTAAAAAACTTTTTACAGAATTTTGTAGTTTTTTTTGCATTATAGGATTAATAGGTTTTTGAGTCAATCATTTGTAAAAAAATACTTTAAAACTACTAGATGTATTTTTTTTTGCAAAACTGACCAATTTTTATCCCCTACGGGTGATTAAAACTATAGAACGAACACTAACTATACAATAATTTGAATATTGCTGAGATATTTTAGATTCCCACTTAAAAATAAAACTAACTTAATATTCCGAAATTCCATCGAAATACTTAAACTAAAAATTATGAACATCATCCGTACATAAAGCAACGGCACACGTCTAGATATAAAATCGAAGCTATCAATAAGAAATCGTTTTATTCATCGATACATCTCTACAATCATTTTAAAATACCAAAAATCTTAATACCTGTAACCCTTATCGTTAGGTATTAAGGTTCATTATGCATTAATTGAAGGTGTGGAAGTCCTGATGTGTCTGAATAATTAATATTGATCAGTTGACAGGACCGTTATGATGAAATGTCGGAAATAATCAGGTTATCTCGTGTTTTTACGGCATTTCATATTTATAAAGAACCAAAATCTTAATGGACGTTAATAAATGATTGTATTTCTGGTTTCAGGTTCTGAGACAGCTCAGGGAAATTTTATGCGAAGAAAAACAAGTTGAAAGCAGAAGCTATCAAAGTCATTACTCATTGTGACAGAAACCGGTTTGGAAACTAGAATCTGCCACATTTGCCTCGTTCATTAACTAATCAGAGATCAGGCAGGCTGTGTTCAAGAAACATAACCCAACGACAAATTACAACATTCATAAAACGAATTCAGAACACAAATTCAAATCTTAGTGGCCATTCCGAAAACGATACGACCAATCAGCGTCCCGAATATTAGATATCCACAAAATACGACGCATACGCATCCATTGTTGACTTTTTGGTCATTTCATTTAAGTCAGGTACGAATGGCATCATCGATAAGAAACACCATGAAATATTATTATTATGCAAACAAAAAAGAGGTCCCAAAACGTGAATCTCGGGAGATTACGATAAGGTCCCGGCAGGGGGCTGCGTCTTGGCGCCAAAAAGTGTCAAAAAACATGGCGGCGGTTTTTTTAAGGCGCGAATTTAAGTTGGCAGAATGTTATTAATCACGGAAGATTCGCGTTATCAATTCGCCGAGCGAGACGTGTTTTGAATGATCAATATTTTTCGGTTTTAGCTTTTGCACTAATGAAATGACAGCGATAAGCCCTTAGTCATTATCTTGGCAATAATAAGGTAGGAAGCACAAGGAACTCAATTTGAAAGAAGTGACAGAAGTAAAATAAGTTCAGTAATAGATTGTAAAAATGCCCCATCAAAACAAGTCCATAAGAATTGTCTGCAAAAACCATCTTCCACATTCTCATACCAAGTAAACAAAACACCATTACATATTCACAATTCCCATAAGCCGAAACAATGGAGTCCACACATAACAGTACTTTATGAAAATCACTTCGGGAAAGTAATTAGAGGGCAAGGACTTGCGCGGGCGCATCGGGGAACAATTGAACTGTGACAACTGGTGTGATTAGCATATGGAGTGAGGGTGTGGACTGACTATCGAGGTCAGGCATGGTTGAAGTGTCATTACCGATATTGGAGTAAGATTGCAGTGTTTTTCACTTTGATGAGGCAGATTTTGCAGATGATTATATGCGTTGTAAATGAAACGCATATGAATGAAGAATTTTAAAAAGAGCTAATAATTATGAGAAATATCCAATAAATACGCAGAGCAATATTCTTACACTCACGCAAATAAGAGCAACAAAAGAACATCATCAACATATACTTTTTGAAGGACATTACTAATTAACTTAATTATTTCTTACCTTTGTTCTGTAGAGCGGATTGGAGAAGTCCCACCCAGGTGCCACGAACAGATACCCGCATTTGGATATCTTTCGGCTTGCCTGTTGACAAACAAACAAAAACGTTAATATAATTGAAACCTGGTGAAAGTACCAAACAAAATCTTTGGCTAGACGAACAGAATAATGATAAAAATTCATATCCACTATTTGTTAACTTAGATTTCCCAATTGATTGATAAGGAGTACAGTGAAACTGTGTTTTCGTGATCTCAAAATGATATTGTGAGTAAAGATGCCAAGCATCAAACTTTGGATAAAGTTGACAATTACAACATTATGATTACAAATAGAACAGCTAAATTGATCGACGGAATTGAAATGAAAATTGGATTCACAGAAAGATAACGTTTAATTTCAAAATTGAAAGTCTGAGATAAAAAGGAGCATTGTTGTGGATCACGACTCTTGCCTTTTTGCGGTAAGTCCCAATCTTAGAATTTGATACAGCGATTTTGAAATCTGATGCTACTTAAACTGTAAGAGGATTTGAGTCTTTATCGATATTTCGGGTGAATTTGACACTTTTGCAATTTATTAGAATATTGTTAAAACGAAATCTTTAAGCTTTGAAATCCAAAATGTATTTTCTACTCGTTTTTTGATGAAAATCATGAATCCGTTCTGATATAATCGGATTCTCAAAAATTAAAAGTCGTCTGTCTATTGGCAATTCATCATGATTATGTTTTTATTATTTTATAAGTATCTTTTTCTTATAAGCTCGGTAGATATAAAAAGGTATGTTTTTTGCTGAACAAAATGTTATACTACTGTCTACAAAAGAATCTCCTCCATTTATGATCAATAATGATTTTCCTGTAAATTAAATACTAAACAAAAATGGGTAAGCCACTACCATATTACTTTCTTCGTTATTCCTTCAGAGAAAAATAACCATAAACAATTTTAACAAGTAATAAAAAGCAAAGGATGATTCTATACAAAAAGAAAACCTAGAATATCTCACCGCCTGAGTCTATCTAGGTATGTAGTTTACAACTTTGCGTAAAAATGTCAACAGATTAGAATAGAGTATGGACATCACATTCTAATAACGATAATGTTAGGAAACCTGCGATAGGAATTATCCCAGTAATATTAACAAGGTCTGAGAACCACCTGCAAATAATGTATTGAACAAAGTAAAAGTTTTTGATGAGATAATTTAGAAATATGTCTCACAGATGTAGAATGATGCCGATACGGGACTTTCCTACATTAGTGATTACTACAAAAGCGATGATGTAACAGTTCAACAGTTTATTTTAAAGATCGATATCAATCGAGAGATGGTAACAATATTCATAAATCTAGATGAAGCATGGTTGAGGGAGGTAGAGGTCAATACTCAAGGAGATAAACATTAGACCGCACCTGTTAACAGATAACATCAGATTGCGAAAATCTGTTTTCTCCAAGGGTTGCGAAGGTCTTACGGTGGAAAGTGGGTTACTGGTCATGCACCTACTAATGACCAAACGGCCTTTAAGTAAGCTGACCCTGAGATAGGGCTGGGATTATTGTTGGAAGGACGAAACAATTCTATTGGCATTGGTAATAGTAATACTATTGATAATCTCAGGAATCTACTATGTAGTTGCAAGAAGCGTAACCCAGATATTGACGCTTGGGGACTATGTGCAGAAGAGAAGAACTTTAATTTTTAAACTACAAATGAGTTTCCCCGCTTTCAGGTAGAGTGGAAGGGACTAACAGACTTATTTGACTGACCAAAAACCACCTTGTTCTTCAGTTGTTTCTTGCTTTCCAGTGACGCATGGCTCTTTGAGACAGTTCCGCGACCAGGCTGGCCGCTGAATAGACTTTTCAGCTAAAATGCTAATAATAATACTGTTGGTTTTGAAAATGCAAGTGCGAAAATACTAGGAGAAATTCATGATCACTAGTAAAAGTTAACAATAGACAATAACACAGGAATCCATTTTGTAAGTAGCCGGTTGTACCTGCTGCGTCATTTATATTGTCTATGAAAGGATTGATGTCAGTAACTTGACCTGGGGCTGGAATATAAATAGTTGTATACTGCAGTAGTAACATGAGGTCTAATATATAAACTTCAGTCTTCAGATTCGGTAATATCTTCTTCCACATTTTTATCTGTCTTATCAATTCAAATATTTGCAAAGAAAGTCGTTGCATATTCTTCCTTATTTAAATCAATATGTCTTAATTTACCATCTTGCCATAAAATAGATGTTTTATGAATATTCTATCTATAAAGTGAAGATAAGACGGCTCCTTGCATAATAAGTACATCAACTGCGTTCTTTATATCAACAACACGATTTTCTATGTATTTAATGTTAATTTGTAGGTTATTAGTATTTAAATGATACTCTTTATAATATATTAACATCAATTTATCATTGTTTACTTCTTTAGTGATGTGGGAAATGGCGGAAAGGATATTGTGTGAATGCATCATTAATTTATTTTAACATTCTGTTCGAAAACATCAGTTAGTAAGGATTCATCACTTTAAAAGCTTCTCAAATGAATATGTAAAAAGCATTCATATAATATTTCCCTTTTAGGATGCTTTTTCTGGTTGGATTACTTAAAATCTTCAGTAGTATCGTCATTCTCCTGAACTTCATCAAATTCTACGTTGCAATGTATTTTGTCTCATATTTATTCTTTCTCAATGTTGTCTACTCTATGAGCCCTCATTTTAGTATTTACATATTTTCTAGCGATATCATTCTCATTCACACTATCTGAAAATTTATTTATTTTATTATCTCAAATTTTTATTTTATTAACTCTGACTCTCTTCTAACAGCAATCTACATCCACAGACGAGCATCAGGTGCATTTAAAAATAAAAACCTAGACAATTTTTTACTCAGTTCAACAAAATAAGCGGTAATCTACAAAACCTTTTTTGTCACCAGAACCGTAGCGCATCTATCCAAAAGAAAAGACCGTGAAGTTATGGTAATCAAACTTATTAAGTAAGCAAAAGAGTCATCAGATTCAAGATACAGTTTCGCGATGTCACCGGGGTGAGTGACCCCTTACGTCACTTTGACAGTTACTCTCATTGCGTGATTCGCGCCAAATTAGCAACGATTTCGTTTTTTTTCCCTCCATCGCGTTTTTTCGGTGATGCGTGTGCGAATTATATATTTTGTTGGTGTTTTTTTTTTGTTATTGTTGCAATTGTAGTACAGTTTTGTATTCTTTAGTTAATTTGGTTTGAGATTGGTGTAATGAACTTTTGGTAGTGCAATGTACGGAATGTCAATGAATTTTATAGTGTCAGGTTGATTTAGAAAGTCGTCTCCATATTTCACTTCCTTACTTAGGATAAAAAGTTTTCCTGGTCTCAATTATACAGGGTGGAATTTTGTAATGCCACCTGGAGGGAAAGTACTCTTAATATTGCAGATAGAAAATTTTACTCAAAGAAAACATTCCTTTATTTTTGAATAGAAAGCAAACTGCATTCAAAGATTTTCGATTTTTTTTTCTCCCACACCCGGGAATTGAACCAAGAAACCATATTACATGTTACGAGAGCTTTAATTTAAGATTTCCTGGTTTTCCTTTCATTTAATTTATCATGTTTGTTAGAGAGATATCATCGTTATAATTGACCCTAACGATCGGTTCTATAAAAGTACGGGTATAATTTTTTCAGATTTTAGCTGGTTCGATTCCTGGGTGGGAGAAGATAATTTTCGAAAATCTTTGAATGCAGTTTGCTTTCTATTCAAAAATAAAGGAATGTTTCCTTTGAGTAAAATTTTCTATCTGCAGTATTAAAGGTACTTTCCCTCCAGGTGGCATTACAAAATTCCACCCTGTATATTTAGAAGTATTATTGGAATCGTCCTTCACTCAACACCCATCACCCATTTCTGGATTAGTACACTCTCAACAGCTTATAAACCGCTTTTTTGGAGACTACACCAATCATCTTAGATTACATATCCCGTATTTTATTTTATCCACTCGTATTATGTAATTCAATGTGCGTGCATGATCAGAAGCAAAAACTATTGAGTGCCGCAACGTTTTCCTGTATGAGATTAAATACCAACGGAAATACAGTAACATTCTTATTACAGAGACATTACAGTTTTTTTTTTCAGGAAGATTATCTAGTAACGGCATTTAGAGTGAGATTTCGCAACTGAGGCATTTGTGCGAGAATTATTACGAACACCCATTTTATGTGATGAAAAAGATTTAGGATAAAAAGTATGTTTTTCTAGATACATTTTACTATAGAATCTTGAAGATATAGTAAGAGCAACATACGTAAGCATAGAGAAAAAAAGCAGTTTCGTAGGCCCAGAGCCTTGAAAAAAAAAGGCAGATTTCTTAATCTGCCTTTTTTTTTTGAACACCTTATGACCTTATAAATGAGGTTCATTGTTTAATTGCAGGCACCACAGCGTCATAATTTAGCACTTTCCAATAACTTGTAGTTTCGAATTCATAGTAAGAACTATGAATAGTAAGAACTATGAATTCGAAACTACAAGTTATTGGAAAGTGCTAAATTATGACGCTGTGGTGCCTGCAATTAAACAATGAACCTCATTTATAAGGTCATAAGGTGTTCAATCAAGTGAATTCATGCTAGCAGGCAGTTTTGAACGTATTGATTTAGCATAAAATATCTGGCACACCCTGATATAAAGGACATTGACGTGAAGTCATGAACACACTTCAATGACAAGCAGATTTTGCTTAGTCTACGAAGTTTAGACATCAATGGCGGATATCTAAGCAATGACATGTCGACGTCACCTATTTATGTATGTGCTACATAGTTTGGATACTTCATAGGAGCTTTTTTTAAGTGGTAAAATCATCAAATGAGTCCTTCTACTTCGAGCAGGGCGGAAGGGACTGTCAGACTTTTACTGATTAAAATCCACTGTGTCCTTCAACAGCCCTTTATGTTCCGGGGTCACGGTGATGAGATAAGTCTCGCGACCAGCTCATAGGAGCTAGATGTCCAATCGCCACACGGGCTAGCAGCGACTAAGATTAATCATAAATAGTTAAAGAAGACAAAATAAAGAAACAATTAGAACATTCCACGAATCACCGCGACCGCCGCTGTCGTTGAAACATGCGTCAGTCGCATCACCTTTTGGTTGTGTTTCTTCGGTTGCCCTTTGCTTTCCAGGGCCAAAGTATCCTGCTTAGACAGACTGATTTGCTGACTGCATATAGACGCACAAAGTGTAAAATTAGGTTTATTCCGCGTTCAACCATTAAGATTTTCTACCCCCTTCCGCATTCGACCCTTAAACGTTTCCACATTCAACCCCTGAGGGTTGAACGTGGAACTCAGTCCATTAGTAATCTTTTCTTTGTCCAGATTCAACCCCTAGTTTTTGTACGTGTCATTGACCCAGGCCTGATTCTTGCAGTCGCATAACCTAAGGTCGTGAACGCGTCATAAATACGTCCAAGAGTCAGTGAAACCATCGTAATTTTACATGCATACCCACTAAAAGTACTTAAAGTACAGAGTATGTATGTCAGTCCCACAGTGCGACATATCACAGGCAGCACCGTTATGGCATTAAAGCGACAATACAAATCTATGCGTATCGAATGACAGCTGCGCGCGCGCCGTTAGATCGTATCGCGCGGGAGTTGCAAATTGAAAATTATTATTGTAATGGTGACTGTGTGTGTTGTAATCTGTAGCGATCTTTGACTACTTGGCGAAATTGTGGGATTATTATGTTACTTGTATCTGGTGGGAGATTTTGCTGGACATGTCAATGAACGCTAGAATGAATTATTATGTTGTTGTTATCACCGTTTTTGGCGTTGAAAAGTCACCATGGACATATCAATAGACTTCAGGATGAATAATAGAATAGAAAATACTTTAGTGTACACTAAAATCTGACAATATTCTAAATACTAACGGTAGAACACGGTCTTGATGATTCAATGTAAGCATTACATTTAAAGGAAACTATCACCGATCAAAGCGGGACTACTCATATGCTGTTGATCAGAGAATGTTGCAGCTTTCAAGAAGACTAGGAGACCACGTCACCACAGAGACTGCAAGTGGATGTGTTGACTCGTTGGTCAGAAATGTCATTGAACTTTCAACAACGCTATATTTACTCCACATAAATCATTTAGGCAGAGCAGTGGTATCGGTCCCGACTTACGAGTTGCAGGTGGTCGTGGGTTCGAACAAAGCTCATCACTTTGTGTAATTTGTTTTCATCACCACTGCTCTCAAAACGGTGAAGGAAAACATCATGAGGAAACCGGCATGTCCTAGAACCCAAATTCAAAGACATGTGACATCTGCCAACTCGCACTGGGATCGCGTGGTGGATTATAGCCCTTTCCCTCTCACAGAGAGGAGGCTTGTGTCCCAGCAGAGGGAACATTACAAGCTGATGATGATGATGAAATCATTAACGGTCTTACATGGTCTATCTTAGCCAGAAAGACGTCAACCACAACCTTTAATACATATGGAGACGTTGGCAACAGATAGTAACTAAATATTATCGGAGATGTAGTGAGGATTTACCTTCTAATCCAACATGTTAAACATTACTCAAAAACTAGTGTATAAATCCCATCATCTTTAAGCCCCCATGACCTATCCCCATAACTTTAAACTCTCACTAAACGACAACCAGCTTACGTCTGTCCCATAAAATCTCATAAAATTTAACGAAAATCGTTTAATTTATGACCATAACTACCAAAAACCTATTATGTTATTTTTATGAAGCTACCGTGTATGTTAGAAGTCGCCTGATTCCCGTAAATGTCATAAATTTGTTGTGTGACAACCATAAAACTACTGAAGCCATGGGATAGTCTATGGTGATATTTATGGTTATCCCTTGGAGGAGGCGTGCGAGTTATGGGCTGAGGCGGGAGATGATTGCTTCCACTTTGTCAGTAAGCTATCTTGTTTTGTGTTCATGTTGTTAAGCTGTTCTTGTCTTGTTTGTTTCAGCCTAAAGTTGTGGATATTACACTTTTAATTTATCTTTGTCCGACAGGAATTTTTGGTGTATCGCGAGGTGATCAGAACAAGCACTTATAGATTCTTACAAATAATACTGTCCCGTCTAAATCAAACCCGAGACTTCCATCGCAACAGTTTGCCAACTTTGCCAAAATTTAAATTACTTCGAAATTATCTGCCATTGGATTTGCAACTGCTGAATTAAGTAAGTTTATTCTATTTCCTTTCTTCTTCTTTTCTGTTACCTTTTTATAATGTTTCTGCTTTTCGTGCCTCTTCTTCGTGCTTGATTATTTTGTTTTTATTTCAATTCACATTCTCATTGAGTTATCTGACAACATTTTATCGCTAGATCTCCTAACTTGGACAGCAGCATTCGTTATAAAATTATTATCCTAAATTATGACACATCTAATACCTGTATAAACCGAAATTATGTTGACACATCAGTTCATGAATTGTATGGTGCTCTGGCGATGAATGCTGATCAGTTGGATCGAGGGTCAAGAGCTAGGGAGCTTAGAAACGGTTACATGCATTTGGAGTTCAAGAAGTAGGATTCCCTGCCGAGATATTTATTTCCGGATAGCTACAACTTTAAGGTATTTAAGTCGAGTCGAAAGTGAATGGATTACCTAGACTAGCGTGCTTCACCGTCAACCACATCTTCACTTATCATCACATGAGAATCAAACGCAAACCTATGGCAATGAAGAAATATAAAAAAAACGGGATTCAATTAGGGCCACGTTTCATAGCTACGGATTTGAAACCAATTAAGTAATAACCCAGAACATTTAAGACCCTAAAAATGGAAACGCGTAACGTAGGTTTTCCAAAACTTTTGCCTTTTTTAACGTGATAAAATAATCCAGTTGTTTCTGAAGGGACGGTCAGACCCACGATGTTCCTTCAATAGCCTTTTACGTTCCAGGATCACGATAACTTGATAAGATAGTCCCTCTTCACCTGCAGAAAAACCTTTTGGTTTATATTTGTATGATGTTTCTTCCCGATGTCAACGCGTTTTTTATGTAAGAAGTCGCCTTTCGACGTGGTGACGCGACGGTAGCCATCGATTAGAACGTACCGACAGACCCAGCATGACGCTAATTGGCAATTTCCTTTATGTGGTTAACTTGAACCTGGTTATTAATTTTAATCAATACGTTCAACTGGCTAATTTGCTTCCTCCTACATTAACATAAACGTTATAGCATTTAACTACTGTTAAAACCAATCACCGATTTCCTGGGACATTAATTACGCACTACAAAATCATTACAAAATCTTTACTTTCTTATAATTAATTATTTACGATCTTTAATCGCATTACCTCTATCTACTACAAAGAATTAACCGACTAGACTTTAAATAACAAAGCGAAGAAACATTTCAAACAAAATCCTGAGCAACGAAGCCGACCAAACATGGCGTTCATTATCGCGGGCGATCGCACGCGCATGCGCATTGCGCGGCCACGATTACTTTCCGAAAGTGTAAATAATTCGAATTACAATAATCGATAGTTTCTCAAGTCGGTCGGTAGATGGAGGTCGTGAGCAGTCGCGCGGCGGAGGGGGGTCGTGAGAACTGGGCGACTTGCACTTTCGTCGGCGCGCGCGCAGCCCGATGCGCGATAGCGCTGCGCCGGGCGCCGCGGAGTCTGCGCACGAGTCTAGCTCAAGTACTGATTAATCATCAATCTCTCAGCTTACAAGACCCGGCAATCCTCAGAGAAAGTGCGATAACTTACATCAACATCGGTTAGCGCATGAACAGAAAATGTGACGGAGAAAATTATCAAAATCACTATCCAAAACAAATAAAAAGTACAAAAGATGAAAATGACAATAGAAAAAAGTGAAGTTACTTTCTATCGCATCAAAATCAGACGAGTCTCGATACAAAAACTAGTGACAATGAAACCAAAATGTTGATAGAATCACGACTTTCAACAAACAGTGCACGATACGTGCACGTCACTACGGGGACCCCCACAGTGAGCACATTGTTACACATAAACACTCATTAGTGGGTGTGGCAATTAGAAACTATCTATTTATCTCACTATTAAATTATCAAAATGATGCAAACCTTATTATAGAATCGATTAATAATGTTGTATGAGAACCCAAAACTAATCAAGACACAAAAGATATACTAACAACACTTTGTAAGAATTAAGTGGAAGCAAAGTTTTATGTTACTGTTGAGCCAAGATAAATTAGCAAATTCATTATTTATTGGCACTTTTACATTCAACATGTATCCGCTAAAACGTTCAACGGAAGTTGCTCAAGATGAGAAGCTATTATTAACAATGTAGAAGCCAATAAAACTAGTTAAAGTAATGGCCATACATCTGCAGATGACAAAAAACTCAACGACGATAACTTAGAACTTACTATGACTGCTCAAATGACTAAATACGCTGCACGTACAAAGCAAACTCGCCTTAATTAACAGACATTGATCGATAAAAAATCCATCCATATTCATTCAACAATCCTCAATGGTCATCAATAGAGAGCTGAGTAGATGAATGGATTTCTAATTATTTGCATTAGCCGTGAACACGCTGGGAATTTTTACGTCTTTAATATTTCAATTAGCAATGCAAATTGTGAGCCTTTGGAAAGTGTTGTAGCGATGAATCAGCTTCCCGTGGTTAGTGCCGGGAGGGCGTTCCGAACTCGTCACGGAATCGCTACCGACACAATTATCGAATGTAGACCACTCTCACTGAAGCAAAAAGAACACCGAGACGTAAAGAAAGCAAAGTCAGGTGCGCCCCCATTTCACTTTCCAATGACTTATCTTTACCCCGTGCTCCGAACGAAAATTAACTTAAAGCTGTAAGGAGTAGAGCTCGAAATTCCTCACAGAGCGCCCGCATTGAGTCGGTAAGCATTTCATTATCAAGATTTACGAGGAAACCCTTTAATGGCAGTTAATTGTGAGTGTTAATTTCGCTTTCTAATGATTTTAGTAAATTCTTTGCTATTGTCGGGATGAACTAACGTGATAATTCATTACCATCAATTATGATTACCTTTATCATCAGATCACATCTATTTTCAGGAAAAGAGTAGCTATAAAATTAACAATGTCACCTACAGACATCATAAAGGCAGTAATCACACAATTTGCCATCAATACTATCGTTTACATCTCAATCGTAGATCGTGCCATTGTGGCGTTGATGCATGCGCGGAGAAGCGCTTGCGCAGCCTTAATGACGGACCATTAAGTGCAGATATCGCCGATCCGATTGAGTCGTCGGCCTCTGAGTCTGACAGAACAGTTTTTTTACGTGTATTTGGACTAGTAGATAGAAGATTATCGGGAGATGTCTCGACAGGCGGCGTTGGCAATTACTTATTGTTGGTCATATTGACACTAATGAGTCTTCATTGTGGCCTCCTTTGATGATTTGTTCGCTTCTGAGAATGTAGGAGCTGATTGAATGTTTGTTTGATGTGTATTGTTTGCGACATTGTTTTACCTATGTACAGCATTGGTTATATCGCTTTCTTCTTTTTTAACGAAATTTTTCGAAACAGTATCTAGTTCTCGTTCTCTGTGTTACCTGGTTTGTTTATTCTGATTTCCATTCGTATGCTTTTCTAGTATATGATTCAATGTCTGCAGTCTTTTTTATATGAGGCCTAACCTAACCTTATTTCCTATATTTCGAAGATTTGCTGATTTTGAATTCCATTTCTATTTATCATTTCATATTTGCACTGACTATACTGAATCTTCTTCATGATTGAATAGTTCATTTGGCTAAAACTTTTGGTCCGCACGACGATAGCAAACGGACCATAATTTCGTACAAAAGCCTATCAGTGAACCGTTAATTATAAAACATTACTCTCTCCTCTCTTTCTAACAACATAGGTAGAACGGAGATAGATGAAGAGGAAAATGGTATCAAAATGAAAGATAGAGGCTTTCGATGACCAGTTGGTTTAGATTTAGAAGAACAGTTATATAACCTTGATGATGAAGGCTATCTAATGTTGTTTGAATATTATGTTAATGAGGATTCAAATAAAGGTCAAACGATGATAGTAATGTGTTCTCTTAAAATCCTTGCGGCAAAAAATTTAGAGAACATTGCAATATACAACGATTGAAAAGTGTTCCTTTTTCTAACTTTAAGTGAATGAACATAGAACCAGCTAAAAATATAAGGATCCAAATAGGTAACCGTGACCCTGACCTGACCGTGACCAATTGCCATTTACGTTAACGGCAATTGAAGGAATACCGTACATTCTAGCTTCTCCCATTCTCCCATTCAGAATGGGAGGAGAAAACGCTTGCATTTGTATAGGGACCTGATTCCTGTTCAATCGCCTTTCTTCACTGATGGAACAATAAAAAACGAAATAAGAGTACAGTGGTTACAAAAGCTACATTTTCCATAACATTGCTACATTATTTTAACCCCTCTTACACAACTTAATAAGCCTCATACTCACTTATTACATCTTAAACCACTAGCAGTACTACGTTATCTATATTTCTGTCTCGCAGCGATATAATAATTTGTTTCGCGTGATCTAATCAATCGAGTTGATTGTTTAAGCGTTGACATCTCACCTTGACTCCGTTCGTGTTCATCGACAGTGTGTACTTGTGCGAGGTCAGTTTGTACTGGTTTGTACACTATGACTAGTTTATTATAGTCTGGGATGGGAATAGGCCCTTCTTCTTCTTCGATAAAAGAGATGGAGTTACTAACTTCAGAGTCTGTGTTAGGTGACTAGATTATTTTTGCATCAACAGGATTTGTTTGTACATTTTTATGTTTACTGATAAAATCTTTATCGATAATCTCAGAAGTTGCATTATCAGCTTATAATGTTTCTTATTCTGGGATATAGGCTTCCTATAATGGAGGTCGTTACTAACCTAAACACCTATGAAGTTAGATTTAGTGGCTTTAACGTTCTCATCTTTTTGTTTAGCTAAAATGTTGTCAAACTCTTAAACATTGTAGCTTTTGGCATTGACTACATGACATTCGTACAATTGATGTTACATTTTAGTTATTTCTGGTCGTCTGTCTCCGTTTATCAGTCGCAAGTCTTCAAAGGCATCAAATGGACAGTTAATCACATCATTTGAGTCACTCCTTGCTATTCTGGGAACTTCAATAGATAATTTACTCTCATTGAAATTTCGCCGATAATTTCTTAGAAACCTACTTTTGCTTTAGAATCCGTTTACCATTAGTCCAGTCATTTTAGCTTAAATTAGGTAAGAATCTCGGAATTCGAGATACCCAGCTGTAAGTCTGTAAATACTTGTATGTTGACACCCTAAAAGTTGTCTCAAAACCTACATATGGTAGGGTGTACGCAACTATTATTTTTCAAGGTCAAAAGTCACAAAAATCGGGTTTTTGCGCTTTTTTTGTAAATATCTCATTTCCTATGGGTTTTATGCTATTTCTGTCTATGATCAATATTGTAGAATACAAAATTCTCTACAAATTTTGCATACACTTTTTTTTTATACGGTGTACCGTTTTCGAGATAGAGGGTGGAGAGCACGGGGTCACAGCATCACTTCAGGTCAATCGGTGCCTCCGGTCGAAAACGTCACATTCATAAGGCTGATTGGTTATTAAATATGTATGCTATTTTAGTTTATGAAAACGTCGTAAATAATAAGAGTATAATAATTACCTAATAATCAAAATAAGAAAAAAAACCGGCCAAGTGCGAGTCGGACTCTCCCATACAGGGGTTCCGTAGCAGCAAGTAACAGAGTACATCTATACATATAATAAAACTGTAGAAAAGTAATTTTTGTACATTAAAAAAAAACTCAAAAAATATAGCCAGGGTTATAAAGGACAACCAATAGAACCCATTTCTAGCATTTTTAGAATTTTTGTCTGTTTGTCTGTATGTCTGTTTGTCTGTTTGTATGTTTATTTGTTCGGGCATCACGTAAAATGTACGAAAGTTATGTAGAAAACTTTAATACACAACGACTGACCGTAACTTGAAGTAACATTTAGTTTTTGTTTCATTGAAATCGGATCAGTCTATCAAAAGATATTTGAATTCAAAGTGTACCAGAAGTAAAATTACGGTCAGTGTACACCGAACGCGTAGTTCAGTAGCGCATATCTAGATTGGAATAGAAAAACTACATATTCAAATGGAGTGGGATGTTGTGGGATAAATTGGGATGGAGTGGGATAAAGTGGAATGGAGCTGGATGGAGTGGGACTGAGTGGGATGGAGTGGTATGGAGTGGGATGGAGTGGGATAAAGTGGGATGGAGTGGGATGAAGTGGGATGGAGTGGGATGGAGGGGGATGTAGTGGGATGGAGCGGGTTTGAGCGGGATCGAGCGGGATGGAGTGGGATGGATTGGGATGGAGTGGGATGTAGTGGGATGTAGCGGGATGGAGGGGATAGAGCGGGATGGAGCGGGATGGAGTGGGATGGAGTGGGATGGAGTGGGATCGAGTGGGATGGAGTGGGATGGAGTGGTATGGAGTGGTATGGAGTGGGATGTAGTGGAATAAAGTGGGATGGAGTGGTATGGAGTGGGATGTAGTGGAATAAAGAGGGATGGAGTGGGATGAAGTGGGTTGGAGTGGGATGGAGTGGGATGGAGTGGGAGTGAGTGGTATGGAGTGGGATAAAGTGGGATGGAGTGGGATAGAGTGGGATAGAGCGGGATGGAGTGGGATGGAGTGGTATGGAGTGGTATGGAGTGGGATGTAGCGGAATAAAGTGGGATGGAGTGGGATGGAGTGGTATGGAGTGGGATGTAGTGGGATAAAGAGGGATGGAGTGGGATGAAGTGGGTTGGAGTGGGATGGAGTGGGAGTGAGTGGTATGGAGTGGGATAAAGTGGGATGGAGTGGGATGGAGCGGGATGGAGCGGGATGGAGTGGGATGGATTGGGATGGAGTGGGATGTAGTGGGATGTAGCGGGATGGAGGGGATGGAGTGGGATAGAGCGGGATGGAGTGGGATGGAGTGGTATGGAGTGGTATGGAGTGGTATGGAGTGGGATGTAGTGGAATAAAGTGGGATGGAGTGGGATGGAGTGGTATGGAGTGGGATGTAGTGGGATAAAGAGGGATGGAGTGGGATGAAGTGGGTTGGAGTGGGATGGAGTGGGAGTGAGTGGTATGGAGTGGGATAAAGTGGGATGGAGTGGGATGGAGCGGGATGGAGTGGGATGGAGTGGTATGGAGTGGGATGTAGTGGGATGTAGTGGGATAAAGTGGGATAAAGTGGGATGGAGTGGGATGGAGCGGGATGCAATGGGTGCTTTGAACGCTGCTAGGTGGGCTTTGAACGACACAGGTGGCGTTAGGTGGGCGTTTATCACAAACAGAACAAATATTATTGAAAAATCTAAATAAATTCTAATAATAATAGGGTTTATATGAAAACGATTATGATTTATAAAAAACAAAGCGAAAATTAAGCACTTCGCACTAAGAAAACATTGTTAAATTCCGACATCCACGCGAACGAAGTCGCGGGCACAGCTAGTAATTTCATATAGTTGGTTGTAACTTTGAAAGGTAAATTGCGGTTTACGATTAATGACGTATTAAAAAAAAAACGAATTACTTGATCTCGTTCAAACCAATTTTCAATTGAAGTTTGCATGGTAATGTAGATCATATATTTTTTTAGTTTCCTCATTCTCTTGTTTTAGAAGTCACATTTTACCACTTTGGAAGTGTCTCTCGCGCAAACCGTTCAGTTTAGAAAAAAAAATGATGTTAGTAACCTTTCATTTTTCAAGATCTATTCGTAGATACCCCACGTATGGGTCAGGCGAAAATTTTTTTTTTGAGTTTCAATTGTAAGAATGGGGGCAACCTTCAAAATTAGTTTTATTTTTGTGTAAAAATTCTAATGTGGT